>OV884012.1:28924198-29671550 GCA_930367205.1 Acanthosoma haemorrhoidale
ATTAATATTATTTTTCATACCATTAATATTTTAAGTGGAACTTACAAACATGAAAAACTTAACGTTTCTAGCTGGTACACAAAAACCAACCTCAATCATTGTAATTGACTGTTTTTTTTCCTCAACCCCTATGAGTATTATTTTTTTTAAATGAATATTATAAACAGAATATGTTCTGAGGGCAATAATTGACTCATTATATATTATTAGTAAAATTGCATGTCATTAGAAGAAAAAATAATAGCGGGATGTAAAAAAAACCAAAAAAAAAAAGGATTTCTGGTTTTGAAAGATCACAATAGGCAGGTTTTGTGCAATTACTTATACTGCCTCAAACTGATTGACAAATGTTTACCTTTCCTAGGACAAATGACAAATCGACCAGATCGAATCTCTCATATTATCGCTATCGTAATGTGGCCATTTTATGTCAACTATACAAAACCAGGACAACAACAAGCCCTTAGCACTTTAGTCGCTTCCCAGATGTTATATTTTTTTTTTCTTTTAAGATTACTCGCGAACAAATAAGTATATATGCATATGGTTTACAAATTTTTTACATTGATTTAGTATTTCCTAGAATAACTGTACTAACACGCATTGCCTCTTTATAATATCGTGAAGATTATGAAATTTATTTCGAAAAAAAAAATATATATCTGATATGAGTTTACACAGGATTGTAGTAGGAGAACAAAATTGTTTGCATAAAAAAAAAAAAAAAGTGCAAAAAAACACATAATCTACATTTCTAATTTAGCGTATTATGTGTATATTTGTATGATGAATAATTGATAATAATTCGTTTATTCGTGAAATGTTTTTTTTTTATAAAATTTTGGTTAAAATTATAAGTAGTAATTAGCGATAGTTTCATCACATGGCCATTTATTGATCGTCAAAGGTAAAATAGGTTTGACAGGTGCATTTAGCCACCCTGGTATACAGAAACAAACTTCTACCTCTTGCCCAATATTTTATTTATTTAAAACCTCTTGTGGTGTACTGGTTGAAGTTCGCAACTATACAGGCCTAACAGCCAAGAATACTGTTAAGAACAGTATCGGAGCTTTCATGTGTTGTCACGGGAATCCTCCTAAAAAAGCTGATGAATTTTGTAAGACGTGAAACCATTTTGTGGATTATCGGATCGGGATGCCTGACGTAGAAGGTCGAAGACCTTTCTTTGCCTCGAACAGTTTCATTGTGTTCGTTTGAACTTAATCCTAGACTCAGGGAGTTTCGGGTATTGCGAACCATTGTTATAGCAACTGGACTAAACAGACTGTCCTACAATTACAGGCGGATGTCTTTGTAAGGGAAGTGACTGTTTGGACGAGGAAGACGTCTAAGGAGAGATATTTGAGTTGGCCCCATCACCATTATCCCCTCTCCCTCTCTCTCTCTCTCTTTGTCTTTCTGTTTTCCTTTATTGCTAGCCGATGTTTACAAGAGAGTCGGCCAAACACACGGCGCATGTCAACCCGAACCTAAAAAGCAATAATAATCCACGAGGAGATTTCTATAAACATTTCAGTTGTTAAAACAGCGCTGACGTAACGGTCAAACAATCAACGCTACGCCCGGGAGAGAAGTGCTGCGGCACGATATTTATACAGCAGTGTGCGAGAGGTGACGAGTCAACAACTGTTAATTCCTCACATTTTAGTCGGACATTAACTGCAAACAATATTTTCAGAAAAGGGAAATTGTCAGTATCTACGTGTTAGAGGCTCAGGCAACTGCCTAGTTGTTTTGCTATCGAACGGCGCTTGTGGAAGTTGGGTCATCAATCAGCTGTAGACATGACTTTATACATTTCGCCAAAACGATTGCTTCGGGATATAATAAGGACATCAAAACGAAAATTCATTTATTGACCCTAAAAAAAACAACACTTCCTACTCCACAAATCATGATTAATTATCATTAGTTCTAAACACAATGTTTGTCGTATTGACATGTAAGTTACACCCATGAAAAAACAAAAAGAAGGCCATTTATACATAATCGATTAGGAATTAAAAAATAATCCTTTTCCTATCATATTGTCTGAGATATTCAATTAAAGATTTCGCTCTCTTGGTTAGTAATATGGATTATATATCGGGACTTTAGTGGACTACAATTACTAAAAGTCATTCTAAATGTAGGTAGTTGGGTCTTTTTGGGAATAGGGACCCCTGATTGTTTTTAATCATTTCTCTAGTCTGTATTATCTGTAAATGACAGGTTCGGGGAAAGTTTTTAATAAAACTTGTTTTAGTGTTTGAACATATTTATTCTGGTGGCCAAAAATGTATAAAGTGATTTATTAATTGATTGAACAAATTATTACCGTTATTTCTGTTGCGACGTAAAAATTCACACAAATATGAGTCTATCAATCTTCTTCTTGTACCATGTTCTTTTTTGTTTGTTGCCTTTCCTTGTGCCCATAACGATTCAATTCGTTTACAAGGTTTCTTTCCAGCCTGTCTATCCTTTTCGCCTAGATAAAGTTTCATTTGATGGACGTTAGGACACATTTTTTCACTATGCAGCAGCTAACGGCATGATGTGTCCCTTCAGGATCACAAAACTAAACTGAAATATTATCAGGTACCAAGGTTCACTAAGACGGGTCAAACTAAATATAGATAAACATTACATGAAAGGTCAAAGGTGGCAAAATAACAAAAACAATGCTAGATATCAGTTTCCCAAAAAGACCCAAATAGTTTTCGCAAATTTTTTGCAGCTGTAATAGAACCCTTTAAGCTTGATTATTTTTTAAATGTTATTTGAAGGAACCTAACCGTGGTAAGTCTGCCCCAGGCCCATTCGGGAATGAATATTTGGATCTGGGAGGAGAATGTATCTTTCAGGAAATAATTACTATCGATAACATTTATCACCATGTATGTACGACCTGGGAAGTCCTCTGAAGATATTTCAAATTCTAAAATAGTGCCAAAAGTCATACTGCTCGGCTGAGCACAACCTGTTCCACAGGATTTAATATTTCTAGTCATGTACCATGAAAGAGAAAGAGTACATAACCTAGCCCGTCCATGACTGAAGTAAATTACTTGAGGAAGCTTCTGCAATCCTGATCCATTCCAATAGTGATATCAGGCTTTACTCTGGTAGTAGAGCTCAAAATATGCATAAAACAAAAACACATTCAGTCTAATGTGTATTAATTAGTAAAAGCACGAGGAATGTATAGAATCAAAAGGAGTTCGTAAAATATGGCGTAGTTAATTTAACGATAATATTCTCGATCCTTGAACAAACGAAAAAATTTCTTTCATCTTCCCCTTAAGTAAGTTGGATTTTATACAAAACTTACCATACAAATCTGTTTAGGATATTTTTACGTTCCAACAAACTCTAGTTTACATTACACATACATATGTACATACCTAGCAACATACATGCATATATAAGTATACATAGATATTGATACCTAGGAGATAATGATCGTTTTTAAAGCAGCTGTTTTCCCTCCATGAATCTCAATTACATATTGACATTCAACACGTCAGATCATTGAACTCGTCGAGGTTTTATCAGGTCTTTTTATTGGTTGACTAAATTCACAATAACACCCTCCGTTATTTGTCAATTACACATTACATAATCTTTTATAAAGCCTCAAAATGATTACACTATTAAAGCAATAAATATATCAGGATTGTGGGTTATTTAAGAATTCAATAAAAAAAACGTGAATTATGTTTAGAAATGGATTAGAGATAACTTGCCATACTACAGGGCTGTTTGTTCTTCTCGCCTTGCTTGCCGAAACATCAATTATTCTTAATTGCCATCATTTTTGTGTTTATTTGTCAGGTAAAATATTATTAATGTCAGTGTTTATTACACTGAGACCACTTAGCATCTCCTTGATCGTTGCTCCAATGAAAGGCTAATGTAACATGGCATGTTTTCTTATTGTCATTATGAAAAAGAATTTTCTTTTTACAAAAATTAATTGCTCGTAGATCGAGCACAGTTGACTACACTCAGAGATTCTTGTTTTTTTCCTCTGTTTTTTCCATTTGAGCACAACAGGCCTTCAACGTAATTCGCAACACTAATATCATATATCTGATTTTTTGTTCCTATTTTCTTTTCCAATCTAAGAGGCTGTGAGAGCTTAGAACATACTCAAGAAATTTGGGCGATTCAGGATATTTGAACCAAAGTTATAATGCAAAATACGAAATGGAACTAAAAATTATCAGTATTTCTTCGGATTAGCTGATTGTTTCTTCTGATGATACATTCCATTTCTACCCTATGTTTTGATAGAAACAGGAAACTAAAAACGTAATTTATTGGTGAAATCTTTAAAGCGATCCTATGAATTAATTGAAAAGGATCTAAACTAGCGGGAATTTAATATCTTATACAAATTTAGAGCGTTTGAAAGACCTACCTCACACGCGTTTTTGAAATGTAGCAATTTAAAATCAAAAATTTGATTGAATTTGACTAAATTCTAAGTCGTTTTTTCTGACCTCTCAGCTAATCCTATCCAGCCATCACATATATTTAAATCTGCAGGCAAATTTAGGCTCTCGCAATTTTAGGAGAACGTCACCAGAGCGAAGACGTACTAATGAAGTTATAATGTGGAATTTTCAAAGTTTTGATTTTGGATATTTAATCCCCCATGTCTATGGCATTCCATAATAATTTTTTTGTTATTTCTTTCTTCATCTGTTTATAGCAATAAGATCAATAGTGTTTTCTTAAACTGAGATAAGCTTGGGCAGCTGAAGTTGCAAAAACACTTGACACCATCTCAGCTCATAATTACACCTGCACCTTTGACCTCGTAGGAAATCATTAATGAAACCACAAAGGCGTGAGAATTGAAAGCGAATATGTATAAATTAAAATATATGCTGTTTTAAAATTATTATTTTATTGGTTTTCCCGTTTACTCAACTGGCCCAAAACAAGTAATTAGTACCCAAGTATTTATATATCTATGTATATATATATTTAGTTGGAATGTGGTTTTAGTTTTGGAATAAACTGGCCTAAGCTGAAAGTTTCCTTGTATATATTTTGGTGTTAATTTTCGCAGCCTACCATCACAGCTATATAACGGTGGGTTGATAAATATTAGCTAGCCTGTGAAGAAGTTAAAGTATGCGAGAATATAAAAAAGCGAAACAGCCTTAGACCCACCTCCTAAAATAAACCATAAGCGCCCATTAAAACCTTTCACACACGCGCACACATTTAGGTTTCCCTTTTGGCACTGTGCAGTTAACTATCTTAGTGTTCAAATCTATGGCAAATGCCATTCTTTGTTTACGTTCCGGTTTCGATCTGATTCGGAGTAATCTTGTGCGGTCTGAACACCCCCCCCCCCCCATCTCTCTATTTATGCGAGTTTAACGGCTCTCTCTCTCTCAACTGCTAAAAATGAAAAGTAAATGTAAATTTTTCATGTTTACCTCGGTAGAATGCCTCGTTTGAAAGAGCAACTCACCATTTTGTTTGTAACAGTTTTTACTCTTGAAAGAAACTCCAGCATTCTTAGTTATATCTTAATACACTTTATGGTAGTTACGATTCAAATAGAAATGCGAGAAGGCGTGTGTGAGGATTTGCGCCATTTTTTGGGTTCGCTCTCACGGGTCTAGAATATTTCCCATTAAACGAATGTATCTTACATTGTAATAATAAATTAAACTTTAAATGTATTTCACGGGGTCTAGAATATTTCCCATTAAACGAATGTATCTTACATTGTAATAATAAATTAAACTTTAAATGTATTTCACGGGGTCTAAAAGAGTACCAAAATTATACCTAAGGGCTCGCTCTGCGAAATCGGAAGAATTTCTGTTCAGTTTGAAGAGGCTTAGTATTAAAAGGGGACAGAGACAATCTCACTGTAGATCAGATTGGCAGGATCGAGAACTGAACCCGTGACATCCCCAACATCTTGTCGTATGGTTAACCAACCTGACTAGTCCTTTTTTATTTTGGCCCAATAATTACTAAAAATAGTGGGGTCAACACCACAACTTAAAGTAAAAATGTTACTTTGAATGATAGAGCACTCCACAGGCGATGAGAGAGAGGTTATTGAAAAGGCCTAGGTGTCACCACAGCCATTTTTGTTGAGTAGGATGGTTCTATTCCAAGTCTTATTGTGAGGACACGGAGTAAACTTAACCTGACTAAAATAAAACTCGTTGCCTACCAATCTTATTCCACAGTTACTAGAAAAAGCATTACCCTTCTGATCCATGGAGCTGAAAGCTATTATGACACCTCAGGCACTCCTGGACATTTTTCTGACAAAAGTAACTTCACACCATTCAATGATGAATTAACCAATTCGGACTCAATCCCCTACCACCGTATTTTGTCATCAGACAATTTTCGCAAGATGGGAAGGTATTTTTCCCAAAATTGTACGTCTTTAGGCCCACGTGTTCGAACAAGTCCTTAGTCACATAAAAACCAGGATTTAGTTGTTTTGTACTATCATAAACAAACAACAATTACACTTACATATTTTGTGGGATTATCGCCACAAAGCTTAGAATGACCGAAGCTTGGACAGAACATAATGAATCAAGTTACACAATACAACGAGTGAAGAAAATAACGCTGAGCCCGACCGTTATATAACAGAAACGTCACCATTGCCACGAATTACTGCCTCCTTAATCGTATTTGTGTACACATTTGAACAGAAAAAAAAAACCCTCTTTATTTTATATTTTATTATCAGGATTATTATTGCTGTTTTTTTACAAGACTACGGTTCTGTTTGATAATTTTATTGCTGTTGATCCGTATTTTATTGTTTTAGAAATAATAAATCTATTATGGAATAACGGAAAAAATTATAGCATGCGATTAGGTTATCATCATATTCATAAAACTGTAAGCTATACGCGTTTAATCTAATCCACCGTGGCACATAATATAATAAATTATAGAAATCGGTCGTCGGGTTAAGTGTTCTCTTGTTTTAAGAGTCACTCTTCAACATCCTACAGAAATCCTACTGACCTGCAAAATATTATTAATCTAGAACTGGTAGGATAAGTTGAGAAAATCAGAACTTTAAATCGAAACGGATACGAATTTTTCACCGTTTAATTTTTAGATTGATTAAATTAATTGTATTTAAACTCGAGAACTAACGAGTACATTTTGAGTAATACTGCCTAAGATAGCTATGTAATTTCAGACGGATTAAATCATTTTCACTGACTTTTGGTTGATTATACGAACACAGAATGAAAAACAGTCGAAAAACATTAGTCCCTGATTAGACTAGTCAAGTGAGACCTTATCATTTCATGAGTACCAGTTCATAATCTGTTTAACATTTTTTTTTGGTGATGGTTGAGAAAAAACACTTTGAAGACGGTGACGCAAAATAATTTTAAATATATTGCAAAAAATAAAGTTTTAGGAGCTACTTATAGATTTCACGTTTTTTTTCAAGCTGATTTCAATAGTTTTTTTTAAAACGTTTTATTTGTTGAAACTCACCCCATCAGTAATGTTACTTTATAATATATTTTTTTCACTTTATACGTCCTTTATTTCATACACACATACAATTAGGCTACAATTAATGTTTGTTTTAAAACAACTTTATTATTATAAAATTACAATCAGCCTCATTGGGGAATAATTAGTTATGATAAATGTGCAATTAATGTAAAAAAAAAAAAAAATTAGTAGACACCAATTTAAAAAAATAAATATTTCGAATAATCAATAAATAAAAAAATACCGAGGCCTTGAGTGATCTTATAGATGTAAAATAGAGGTAAATTCTTGCATATATTTTATACCCCTTATGTTTTACCCGTAGCTTACGTTGTGATTATGATAAATCAATGGTTTCACTAACAGCTGTGTGACAGATCGGGATTGTGAATGGGACCTCTTAGAGAATGAGCTGTACTGCACAATAGTGGGCTAACAACAACTCCCCGACTTCCTGTTACAAACTGCTGTTGTCAGATCGTTCACTGTCGCCTGCAGCATTCGTACAAAACGGAAGGCAGAGAACAGTAGAACTGAGAAGAAGAAAACTGTCAAAATCAATATCTATGCGTTAATTTTATTTTGTTTTTTGATCGCGGCGACACCTAATTTGAGCTATAAAAATGAAGGTACTACACGGCAGAACTAAAAATTTTATATTGAATTATTGTGATGACTAGCCTGCCGACACATGGGGCAGGGGCGCCTTCTGAACCCCCTTCTATCCATCGTCCTCACTTGCTTTCTCAATCAATTCACACTTGAAAAGCTCCATTGGCACTAAGAAAAATCGATCCAAACAGTTCGGGCAGAAATTAAAACAAATATAGATAGAATATGGACTACTTATTTAGATTACTACTTATTTAACTAACAACTATGTCTGTAAATGGGACAACTACAAACAATGACAACGGAAAGAAGACAATGAATTTTTAATTTACCATTCTACACTTACTTGACGGAGCGAGGAGCAAGCGATAAAGTCATTACTGATAGCACGGGGCACTTGGCCAGCGAATAGAGAGGGCTTCATATTTAAATACAGACAAGACATGATGAGTCAGGAATGATCACGACGTGTTGTGTCCTGCTTGATCTCGTGATAGTGTCCTCTCAGAATACCAATTATTCTTTATCACTGTTATTATTTATTTAAGTTATTTGATATTATTACTTTGTTTCTTATTTATTAAATATATATATATATCAACTCATATTAAAATATAATGTTACTAATATCGTATGTTCGTAACCAATCCTTTCAATCAAAAGTCCTGAGAACAATAGTAAATGCCCCTTATTACGTTAGAAACAAAAACCTTCATAACGATCATAATATACCCTATATTCTTGAACTCATCCCTTCCAAGTTCATGTAATTCCATAGTAACCTATCCAATTACCCTAATCCTTTAGCACAGTCATTGCAGTGCACCACTCATCCCTATAAACCTCCTCGGAGACTGAAACGGGAGTGGCCTCGTGACCTGCTATAAATAAGTGACAGTGGGAGACCTGGGAATGACCAGTTTCTCCAATCATGTCCTGAGCGTGTGTGGCTCTCGCGCTCTTCGCCGGCCTCCACTGGCTCGTATCCGGTGGTGTGGCTGACGAAGGAGCGTGGGGGACTTTCTAAGACTCTCCTTCCTCTTTCGCATTCGAGGGAGGTTACAACTATGTGGATTTGGGAGGTCTCTGGGCTGTTTGTAAATACTATATAAATGATTAAGTTAATGAAAATCGTAAATGTGGTTTATGAATGAGAACATTTATCACAATTACTTATTGATCGATAAGGCAGATTGTAATTTTATCATAATAAAGTTTTTAATATAATTTTTTGAAAAATATCTTATATGCCATCTCTCCTCTATATAATTAAAATTATAGAGTATGTGGCAAGCCTACTATGGAGAGCTTACGTTAAATTAAAAAAAAAAAAAAGCATTCTAATTAATCTAAACCGTAATATTACTTTGTTTTTATGGTGCGATGATAAACTGACATTTTTAGAAGCATGCATAATCTTTTGAATATGGATTTTATTTAGATCTATTATTACACTTGAATTAATTATTTTCCAAGATATGGGTGGACCACTTACTTATATTTTAAAATTCTTATTGAAATAAACACTCAAATGTTGGTAGATAGGTACTTAGAAAACAAAAAATACTTATCATTACCCCCTGAACAGGAAAGAAGTGTCATATGAAGTGTTGGAATTTTACAAGCTCTGAAGAACTGTTCAATTAAAAACGTTCACATAACCGAACTTCAATGTAAACACACACTTATTTATCGAAATTAATGTTAAATAGAACCTTTTGATTGATTGGCACTTGAAGAAAACTTGTCAAGATTTAAATTTAGAAAAACAAATGATAAGGTACAGAGATTCGAACAGTCATCGCAAATTATTTAATTTCTTTGCACACTGTTGACAGTTAATGGGTTCAAAATCCCATTCCAAATAATTTTTTTATCGCAGTTCAGATATCGAGTACTCGAAGAAACCAGTTTCCGAACAAACTAGGGACAGGAGCATTCACGAAGCAAAACAATATTCATATTGGCATTTAATTATAATGATCAATTACGAGGGATTTATTATAGCAGGCAACTTCAACAAGAATCTGAATCGTAATCTTTTAAGATCAGTCCACACAGGGTACCGTATCCTTCCTCTCAACCAAACTTAAGGTCCATTAAAATTAACAAATTTAGGTACAACTTATTTGGATCAAAGAGATCCAGCCTTCATATGGAAACTTTAAAAAAAAACGTTTTATTCTAATTTAGAAAAACGATGTTTATAGTTTGAAACCTTGGCTATCGTGGCCGGGGATGCGGTTTGTAAGATGCTACTCCTCAAACCTTAACTCCATTAAAACTATGCCGAAAAATAGCCTTTGGTGTATTCCGTAACAAAGTTCGTCTTACGATAATCCTAATTAACTGGTCTACACCTTTTGAGACAGTTCCGAGGAACCTGTGGTAACTTCGCGAGTAACTGAGATAGCATGAGGAACGACCGTCTCCAACATCAGAGCTAAGAGATAAGTGGAAGTCCATAACCTTATTAGTTTCCTTTCAATATGTTGTGTATTAAAATAACTGAGGTGACAGGAAACAAACCGAAAGTGATGGAATTAGTGTCATTTGTTATTTGACTTTGAAGTAAGGTGTCAGGAGCGCCCGTCGGGGGAGGTCTTGTCGACCCAGCCACTGTCCGGTGGGCGTCAGGAAGAGATAAATAAACCTATGCTCATTGACCTTTGCTGGTGGCCAGCTTAATTCGTATTTGTTTATTGATCTGACTCCATAATATCTTAGAAGGTGTGCCCCGACAGTACACTGTGTTTAGCAGAAGAGGTACAGGTCTTGGACAGGTAGGTCTTGGACTAACGACGAGTTTAACTCGGTATCTAAGAGACGGCAAAATCCGTCCGGATCCCAAAGACGAGTATGAACCGGCAAGAGAGTCATCCTAAATACGCTACTTGATACATTTTGTAGGGCACCAGAGATCGTTGTCGCATGCAAAGGACCCCTTCCTAGGCTGTGCTAGTGTTAGCGAGACGAGGCTATTAGCCAATCAGGGGATACTACGCCCGTGGCCCTAGTGAGCTCTTGCCGTGTCCCCTCTCTCTCTATACTGGCGCCCAAGATTTATTGATAAAACATAAGAAGGTAGGCGGGTGCTTTCTGGTCCATGAAGAGGGTAACTTCTATTTGCTCGTGGTGAAGAAGTTGGCACAACTGTTTGGTAATACAGGATTTTTGGGTCCGATATTCTCCTCCAAAATAGAATTTCCTAGGGGGACCTCGATAACAGGAAACGGGAGAGGTTGAGGATTTCAACAGCACAATCTCCGATAAGTTTACTTCTAAACCTTGCTGGGTTGATCTGTTCACTCACAGCCAATGTTAAATCGGAAAATTCCAGCCTACTAGAGAATCCGTAGATTTGGTTTCAGTGTACTTTTGAAGTTCTTGCACTCCTTACACCGAGCTCCCTGCTCTTTCTTCCTTCGTCGAACCAGCTTACACCGACTCCTTTCATCTCTCTCGACACGGCTGAAGCTCACTAGGAGGCGCGGGCATAGCCCGGCCTCTGACCTGCCAGTATAAGGTCGAAATTCGGAGCTTTTTCCATTCATTCGGAACCCGGCACCTGAAGTAAACTCTCATACAGTCATACAGACTGTAGAATTTCAGTCATTCAACACATGTGTTCCACATTCAGATAAAGAAAAAAAGAATGCTCGAAAAAGTTCCCAAACCCATTTATCGATATTGTGTCCACTTCTTCGCCACGAATAAATAGAAGTTCCCCTCTTCTCGGGCTAGAAAATATCTACCTATGTTTTCCATGCGTCAGTTAGGAGAGGGGGAAACTAGTGCATTAAACAGCTGAAGCCCACTAGGGGCGCGGGAGAGGCTCAGCATCTTACCTGCATAAGGCCCCAGACTCTCGGAACCCCCCACCTGAAGAACACTGCTCACTCACTCTCTCTCTCTCATTCTCTCTCTCTCTTTCTCTCTCTCTCTCTCTCTCTCTCTCTCTCTCTCTCTCTCTCTCTCTCTCTCATTCTCTCTCTCTCTCTCTCTCTCTCTCTCTCTCACTCTCTCTCTCTTTCTCTCTCTCTCTCTCGCTCTCTCATACTCTTGCGTTTGATCATTAAGCAATACTCGCGAAGTTTTCTCTTTTTTTTGTTTGTTTGTTACTTTTCTAAACAACAGTCCATATGTATTTATGCTATGACACATTTACAAAACAAATTTATGTAAATAGCACTGACAGTTATATTCATAAATCATTGTCATAAACATACGTGCTGAGACATTCCCTACAATATGAACATAACAAGCACAGCCCATGAATGAAACCAAACCTAAAGGGATTCCTCCAATAAACACAAAAAAATATAAAAAAAACATTTCGTATTGTTAATTGTACAATCCGAGCACAGCTTGTTATACAGCTTACAAGGATAAGCACAACAACTGGTGAATTGTAAATGGTTTGAAAAGTGACAGATCCAATCTTGCACGTTCATCAACTATTATTGGTGATAGTAAAACACTAGTTGTACAAACAGCAGTAATGAATCAAAATTGCCGAGTAAATACTCATGCTGGTTGTGATACGGTACCCTTGTTTTTCCTACAGATATGTAATTTTACATACGGTTTTCATTTGGAGAGCACATGACTGAAAAAATACTGCTGATCTCGAAAAAAACCCAATACTTTCTGATTGTGATAAGCAGGGTACTGAATTAAAGGTTCCAATGTTATTATTTTTAGTACGTTATGTTTAGCTGGGCTTAGAGCATTACAATTAAAGGCTGTCCCAGAATTAACGCAACATTTGAATTTGCCACCATTTGTGCAGAAAAGTGCTGGCAAACCTAAAAAAAACAATTTGACAGCTGACAGTTTAGAGTTAGTAAAAATGGAGCGTTACACGATAGAACAACGTGTCTTTATTGTTGAACATTATCTCAAAAATAATGAAAGTTTGGCGGCCGCAGTTCGAAAATTTCATACAAAATATGCTTGGAATTGTGTTTTGACTTCATCACCAAAAACCAGCCGTTCAAATGTCAAGATCGAAGCAGTGCTTGAGAGTGCTGTTGAAAATCCAGGAACATCAATTCGGCGTCGTAAACACAGTTTTTTGTGCCGAAATTGGATGATATTGATGTGGCCAATATGTGGTTTCACCAAGATGGTGCCACATGCCATACAGGCCATGAAGCAATTCAAATACTGCATGAGACATTTCCAGGTCGTGTACTCTCTCGTTTCGGTGATCAGAACCGGTCCCCTAGATCGTGTGATTTAACACCTCTAGATTTCTTTTTATGGGGTTATTTGAAGTCAAAGGTTTATGTTAACATGCCCACATCCACCCGTGCATTAAAAGAGGAAATTCAAGGCTGTATTAACGAAATTCAACCACATTTATGCCAAATGATCATGGAAAATTTCGACAAAATAGTGCGTATGTGCCAGCAATGTCGTGGAGGCCATTTGCCCGATGTGTTATTCCATAAATAACCCTATCCTATTTACTTTATAATTCAATGAAAAAATAACAACAAAAATACTAAAAACTGTGTTTTCTATTTAAATCAAATTTTGCGTTAATTCTGGGACACCCTTTACAAAAAAATGTTAAAAAACGGCTTTTGAACTTGTTATAGTTTTTGAGCAGCCCTCGTTGTTTGACTTCAAGATTTCGAATTTTGCAAGTCAACATGGAGGTTCAACATGATAATTAGGCAATTATTTAACTACAAAGAAATATTTTATTATCACGATGATATTTAAAATAAATAGGTTAATAAAAGTTTTGCTGAGACTTGAGCTCATTATGTGAAAATGTCATTAATATCGCTTTTAAACTACATAATTAATTATATGATGTTCATCGAAAAAGCGAAAAACTTCTGTCGTTCATTTTCCGTTTGTTTCATCTTATTTTAATTTGCTATAAATTATACGTAACTAAACTAATACAAGTTAAATTCGATTCCTATAAGTAAGAATTATCTGAAATCTCTACCATTTAAAATATCTTTTTTTAGGGAGAATTTCGACCGAATTGTATTCAAGGTTAGCACACCATGCCAGAATGATTGTCCATGATGTTACATCATCCAGCTTTATGTAAAGGAAATGAGCCAAAAATCGATTTATTGGATACGAAAGCATACATTCTTATATCTTATATAAGACAACTGATTATATTGTTTTCTATTCGGTTTTATTTATTTTTAGTTGTGTTTTTCACATATCAATGATGAATAATGCACTACAAGACTGAAGCAAACACTTAACTTTCCGAAAGTTGTACATAATTCACTTTCCACGTAGGGATTTGAACCCTTCATATCATGTATTAGTTACCCTCGCCATTGCCCCAAACTAGAATCCATAACTAATTAGTCACGTTCCATGTTCACTATAGAATCACTTCTAAAATTAATATTCTTCAACGGTCATTATTTAATTTTGTCTTTATTGGTTCTCACCACTTAATAACATACATTGTATTTAAAAAAGTTGTTTGCACATAAATTTAAAACAATTTTAATTAATTTTCTTATCCAAACAGATTCCCGACTGAAGCTAATTTAAAAAAATAAACCGATACAACTGTGATTTCCTATATTCTCATATCGACTGTAAAGCACGTTTTTTAAATTTAAACTTTTCAAGGTTAGGAACGGGACAGTTTTATCAATTATTACTCACTTTTCCTTTAAAAAAAAGCTGACTGATGGAAAAACACATACCTTAATTTAACACAAGAAATTAGCATTAGTGCAACTTTTCTACCGAAGAAGCTACAGGTTTTATGCACATTTGATCTGACAATTTAAGTATGCTTTACAATAACATATTATTGTCTAGAGTTGGGTGTACAAAAAAAAAATATAGTTTTTAAATTTTAAAATAATTTTTTTTTTCAGACAAGTGGAATTTATCAATGTCGAGTGTTTATTTATTGCCGAATGGAGAGGGTATACTTTCAAACTGGCAAGGGGAAATTTGTCCTTCGTCTGCCTATCCGTTTTAAGTTAACGATCTGCACGATCTGAAAGTTTAACCCTTAATATATTGCGGTGAAAATAAAACAATGAGAAGCAAGTGTAAAAAAAAAAATATAACAGTACATCAGTAAACGGTTACAAAAATCTTCAGCTTATAGTTGATTTTGTTTATTTTTATTTTATTATTTAACATTAGATAAATGGAAATAATGGATTATTATTATTAATATTGTTTATCAAATCATATATATATATAAATGCTACTGAGTTTATATTATACATATAAACTATAAAAGACATATAACATAAAAGAATTTTTGGCTACTCTTAACAATTTTCAAGTGGTGTCTTTTGCTTTGTTGGCATGTATACACAGGAGATGGCAGTACGCCTAGGTGAATTTGTTATTATCCTTTTACATTTATTCTGTATTTTTTTGCAGTTTAAGGATGTTACCAGCGCCGGTCAGAATGATGGCGATTCATAAGTTAAAAGAGTTCTGACAAGCATTTTATAAATAATTCTTTTATATTTTAACGGGAGTTTACAGACACGATTATAAATCAAATCAAACTAATTTATTTCCTTAATCTTATGCTAATATGCAACGAATCTAAAAACTAAGCACTCACATCATCGCTCTTTATTGAAGTAAGTACATATTGATTTAAGAAAAAATTAAGACGAATAAGAAGTTAATAGTTTATAGAGACGGTCGAACAGATTAAATGAAAAGTGTTTTTGTTCTTCAATGTCATTAATTAAAGTAGTGTTCATTCCATGATTAATGTAAAAAGTATTTATTTAGCAGGTATGACTTAGAGACAAACTTACCTGGAGCATTGAGGCAGGAGATAGAGCAGGGGAGACTGCGAGGCAGTGGCGTAAGTATGGCAGGAGCGCAGGGTGGACGCCGTACCCCGGCAGGCAGACTTGGCGTTCCATCAGGTGCATCCTCTTCGGTTCCTGGACAGCCACTGGCGGCGGGCAGCTCCCCGAACAGCCGCACGGGGGAGGGGAACGGCTAAACAAACAGACTGAAATGGATGTGTACCCTCCACCAGGGGAGGTGGGAGTTTATTTATTTAAATATGAGTTGTTTGGCCCCTCTAGTCCTTATGCAAACAGAGCCGACGGGAGAAACACATGTTTTGATTGCTTTTCGTGTTGATTGTTTGCTTGTTTGCTCTGACGTGGCTCCCCCTCCCTCCCGACTCCTCTCCTCCCGGCCACGATAAGGAGCTTCACCCTCGGCTAAAACTCAACAAAAACCTTTTCCTACTCTTCAGTACGAAAAGTCTTAAAATATATCTTTAGTCCCATCGTTTTCTACAGAATGATAAACATTTATTTAATCAAGGCTTAAACTATAACTTAAAAGGCTTTTAATTATTGAAAGAAATGCCATATCTTTTTTTATTAAACGGTTTGGCAAAAAAGTACGCTTTTATGTCCTCTGGTTGTATCTTAACAGTAGGATATTTTTTCTGTATAATTCTTGATAAAGTATTGAATTGTTCATCATACCAAGTAGTCATTACATTGAGTTTCGATTCACAATATATTCCATAAACATGGTTTGGGTGTGTACTTTGTTCTAATATTTGGTCAATTTCTTCCTCATAATTGAAAGAAATGTCATATCTTCTTTTATTAAACGGTTTGGTAAATTTTACGTTTTTATGTCCTCTGGTTATTATAATTTGATGTTTTTCAACATTTATTGCTTTGTCGTCAGAAGAAATTGTTCGTTACTACGAGTTTTAGTCTTGGCAGTCTTGACGTGTAGCTACTACACTAATTTCGTCTTCATTTGCTTCTTGTAAAATTTGGTTGTATTCTACTGAGTCATTAGGTGTTGCTTCTATTAATCTGTCCATGCCTTCTTCTGCTTCCATATCGTCAGATATCTATACTCTAGAAAGGTTAAGTCATATGATGATTTTATTTTATTATCTTTAGTTATATGTTCATGTCTTACAAGAGTTCCTTGTTCTTTTTCATTCATTATATATTATTTGACCATTGTTAATTATTACGTTTATTTTAATTTCATTATTCGTTCCCAATTTAATGTATGTTTCTAGGGCTTGCACTGTTTCCATCCCTAATAATATTTCGTATTTGTTACTAAAGTTGAAGATTTTGAAATTAACTAATAGATCACGGGTCGAAACCAGTCTTGGTGCCAAATTTAGAATGACTGAGCCATTCTTGCTTATGTTAATTAACCAGACTTAGTTAAGTATACCTTTATGTTGCACTGAAATGATAATATGTTATACCCTGAGAGTTATTAGTTGCCATGAAAAGTGAGTGGATGAATTCGTAGGGACAACGGCTTGGGTTGATGATAGATAGACGTTAAATTTTCGTTAAATTTATTAATAGACGCATTGTTTGACTTAGCTTGTATGTCTGCCATGTACGCCATGACCTGACGACAAGAAAAAAAAAAGATAAATGTAAAAGAAATGTGGTGAAATGACAATTAACAGAAGTCACTCACAGAAGGATACAACGCACTAGTCTATTTGCCCTGCATTTTAGCAAAGGCGCCTAAGTAGTTTATTGTTTTCTAGTCGTTTCTGGAGTACAGAGCAGTGGTTGCAAAGAGTCTTATACTGGGGGTTAAGGCCTTCAAGTACATAACCCCTTAAAGGGGTCCTTAGTTAGCCGTGCATATATAAGTGAGCGAATGCAAGTTTTGTTTGGAATATCGACTTTGATCGGTAA
Organism: Acanthosoma haemorrhoidale; assembly: GCA_930367205.1. Taxonomy (NCBI): domain Eukaryota; kingdom Metazoa; phylum Arthropoda; class Insecta; order Hemiptera; family Acanthosomatidae; genus Acanthosoma; species Acanthosoma haemorrhoidale. The sequence continues at coordinate 28,942,036 of OV884012.1, forward strand.
AAGAAAGATGATTTCTGATTAATAGACCTTTCGGCATATGTATGTCGACATCAAGTCCTGGCTCGGTTGCATTGTTATATGTATGTATCTTATTGGCTGAAGCAAAAGGCATTGTGGATCGGTTTAATTTGCATATGTATGCACCCGAAGGACCCAGAATGTGAATAAACGATATTGAGAAATGCTGAGTCACAAGCAAGTGTGTGTATTAAAGTTCCTCAGGGCATCCCTTTAAGATTCTCAGCATCTGTTGTACGAGGTGTAAAACAGGGCGGCTATCAAAGTCTCTTTGAATTCATAATTTACTATCGGCGAGACATGCAATGGTAGAAAAGTGGAATCTATGTCTTTTGGTGAATATACTCTCCTCATTACGGTAAGCCAGGGAAGAAAGCTGTAAGCTCTTGTCGAATGATGGAATGGTAATAAATACTTCGAAAAAAAGTGAGTATTATTCGGCAATACTGTGGATCTTAAAGAAGAAGACTGCACCAACAATGGTGAATAGTTGAGAACATGTTACCTACTCAAGAAGCAATGAACGGAAACTTCAAGTTTATTCTATGTACATATTTGTTTAAAAAATATATATATTAAGCTCCATATCTTCAAAACTGTTGATCTAGCAATAATTTCCTACGGATATGATGACAGCCTGTCATAGCAGCTCTTAATTACATACAGAGAACTTAAGCTTCGGGTAAGCGCTCAATCCGCTTGATAGCAACGGGGATTTTGGGATATAAATCGATAATTGAAAAATAAAATAATCAAACGCTCAACAGTCTGAATTGAATCCACCCAGCAGTTAACAAATACATTACGTATTATTGTTAATTGCCAAAAATCCTGACACATTCTTCCCGCATGACCCGTTGATACGAACACGAGAGTAAAAGCGGACGATGAGCAACGTTTGTGTTTGTTTTTCCATTACACCATTTGACAACAAACATCCTTATTTTTCTTTTGGGTCGATCCTTATGTACGGTAGTTAATATATATAACAAAATGTACAAATTTTCAATTGCGAAGAGTATCATAGATGAATGAAATGAAGATTCGTTCCAGATATTAAAATTAAAAGAAATGAAAAGCGCATTTATTATCTTATTATATTTATAAGAAAACGGAACATTCGTGCATATGGTTATATTTTTCCTAAGCAGTGAGAGGATACGTTTGAGAGGACTATCTTATTACATATAATTTATTTGTCTCCCATTCAACCCCTGTCTTATGGAATGAAGCTTGGAATACTCCTTCTGGGGATATCGTGTTCTTGGATACAATCTTCAGCTATTCTCAAGTGATTGGCTGAATCAGCGGAACTTGCTCTCTTCAACTACTTCCTCCACGTGCAAGAGATCTCATCTCATTGTTGAATTCCGTTATCACTTTCATTCGCGTCTTTCGTTCCACCTTGCTTACATATCACATAGCCAAACGACCATTGGCTACGTGATCTTTAAGCTGACTCACATGTGGATGTTCCCTATGAAGCAGGGCCTTCACAGCGGAAGAGTACTTACGCTAGTTAAAAAACAATTTTGCTGACTTTTAACGGAAATACCCGGGATCTGTCTCCGGCTTCAATGAACTTGTTTTCTGTAAGGGATGGATCTAGTCGGGGCTCACTCAGCCTCGTGAGGATCTTGAATACACAAGAAACAAATCTGTAAAAAAAAATAAATAATTTAAGGTCGAGAGGTAACATTCCTATTGCCAACCACGCTCGAAACTCAGGACTACGTAACAACTGCGGTGACCACCTTCGGTCGGCTTCACATCTGGAGATGGACGGAATAGAGTAAAATCAAACTTTTTACTAAATTTTAAATTGAAACAGGAGGTATCAAAGAGAGAGGCTTTGATTTATATCATAGAATATAGAAAAATACAAATGAATTAAACTGATTGAACACAAAAAACAAATTCAATAAGTTGATGACATGAAAATAGTGCATATTATGTACAATTTTGTATCACCGAAATTTTTCAAATTCTACTGTTATCAAGTATGAACAAATTCGTAAATAAAACCAGCTTATCGAGTCCGTGTACCTTAGTTCAAACATTTAGCGTTTACAGATAAGTTAGTCAAATATGTGTAATAGAAGGATATGAGCTGTTTCGAAAATGTCAGTATCCGGCGAGATAGTGAAACAGGCTTACATAAAACTACAGTTTGATTCACAATCGTATTAAAATATATAATTTAGGTCAGTCTTACGCAATCATAGGGACCATTTAAAAGTACTTACAAAATATTAAAAAATAAAAGGAAGATTTTATTCAAGTGTAATTAGGCACATTGATAAGGAATACCAGCGGCACATTACTTATATAAAGATATTTGCCTGCAGTTCAATGCTTATTAACAGTAATCATGATCCCCAATACTTCGTCAAACCTAAATATTGCTTAAAAAAATGTATCCCCTTCCCTGTGACTCAGAGGGCAAAAAGTGTCCGTTAGTGAAAGAAAAATAATCATGAAGAATATTTTTTCCCCACTTAAATGTCTGTAAACATCTTGAGCAAGGCATAATATACTGCGTCATAGGCAAAAGTGATTTTACTTAGAAACAGGTTTCGTCTCGTTAGTCGGTCAAATGATGAAATTTACACTACGAATATCATTATTCGTTTTTTTTTTTAACGTTGATTATGATGATTAGATGTTAGTTATGATATCACATAATGGGAAGCACGTAAAAAATTAAACGTTTAGAAGTGTTCAATTCATACGATCTCTATACTTTATTGTTTATTTTCCTTGTCACGATTTTTTTGCAGGTCACTTTGATTTCTTCTTCTTGCCTGCAGCTGCCACAATCGAGCAAGGCCTTTAGTGGCCATCACTTGCCCTGGATTTCGCTACATTCAATTGAATAGTGTGAATATTCTTCCTGAATAAACAACGAGGTGGATTGGAGCTTACCACAAGCAAAGGACTTGTGGATTTGGGTCTCGTCGGCATTTAAGAGGTCGTTAATGTAGACAGAAATGTAATGGCGACATAGATGAACCCTGCGCTACACCGGAAGAAAATGCAAGGGATTAGGTTAAAGATTGATCAGGGATGATTATTATTTGGAAGCAAGTAGAGGTGAATAATTTAAACCAGCCGTGAAGCGCGAAAGCCACAGATGATTGGAGAAACTGGCCATTGCCAGGACTCCCCACTGTCACGCATTTATTGCAGGTCACGAGGCCACTGCCGCTTAAGTCTCCGAGGAGGATTATAGGGATGAGTGGTGCAGTGCAATGACTGTGCTACGGGATTACGGTGGTTGGATAGGTTACGATGGAATTTCATGAATGAATGGGATGAGTTCAAGAATGTAGGGTATGTTAAGATCGTTATGAAGGGTTTTGTTTCTAACGCAATAAGGGGCATTTACTATTGTTCTCAGGACGTTTGATTTAAAGGCTTGGATGCTGTGATGTTTGACTTTTTTGCAGTCCCCTCTGCTATAGCTCTATTCCGTATGTCCAGATTGGCTCAAGTATAACTTTGTAGATTAGTAATTTGTTTTCTATTGAGAGATGGGATGTCCTTTGAAGTAGTCTGTACAGTTATCCAGAGCGTCTGTTTAGTACTTGTCTTTTTAGTCTCGTATGTGGGTTCCATGTCAGCCTTTTGTCGAGATGGAAGCCTAAATACCATAGTGTCTTGGATACAGGAGGAGGGATGGAATTAAAACAAACTAGTGTGCAGGACTTGCGGCAGAGGGGTAATGTTGAAACATTCTGCTTCATTAGCTTTAATTCGCCATTGATTGCTCCAAAACTTGGTCTCATCAAGGTGTTTTTGAAGGGGGAGGGATGCTGTGTCGGGGTCTTGGTGGGATGACAGGAGTGGAGTGTAATCTGCAAATGTGGCCAAAAAGGTTAATTTACAGCACCGAGGGTCTTCTATTATCAGGTAAACTTCTATTATATTCTTCTGACAATACACATGAATATGCCTCTTTCAAGCCCAGGTTCTCCTCGAATCTGAAGTGGCTCCTACACGGCCTAGTATATCAAAGCCAAAGTGTTCCTCTTTAAAGACCGTGTTTAAAGATTGATTTAGTCATTGTTACAAATTTTTTTTTTTTTAAATGTATCCATCTGTATTTAATCCATTATAAATCTCCAAAAAGTCTATTCTCTAATTATTCAAGAATGCTGTAGAACTGTGGTCACCAATTATTTTTACGGTAGGTCCGTCTCAAAACATTTTCAAACTTTTGTGTTTCAGAGTCTCCCCACCCAACTCCCAATACCCCCCCCCACCCAACTCCCAATACCCCCCACCACCTAGCTACTACTATACCTGCTCTACTAACCAAGGCTGTCATCTTTGCTTTAAGCCCTCACATTTATTAGCAGAGTCTGTCAAGATTCAGGAAAACCTTAATGCGAACAGTACTTAAATACTCCCTTAAATACTAAAATATTATTTTACGGTCTCCAGTTCTCTTATCGAATTTTTTGCTGTCAATCGACATGTACGGCTATTATTATAGTGATATATTATATTATAATTAAACCAATAAGGACGGATACGGAAACGCAATCATCTTAATCAAATATTTGAAGTTTGCAGTATAGTCAAAACTCAATGAATGAGTTCATGTACACCTCAACCCAATGGACCTATATGCACATTTCTTACATGCATACAATTCCATAGTAACCTATCCAACGATCCTAATCCACTAGCATAGTCATTACACTTCGCCACAGAGACTAAAACGGCAGCGGCCTCGAGACCTGCTATAAATGCGAGACAGTGGGACTGTTATTATTTTTAGCGTGAAGGATTGAATGTAAAATATGGGTTCAGTTAAAGTTACGAACACGATTTTATTGACACTTTCAATGACTGTTTGTGACAGTAGCCCACCCACATCAACATACATTGTTAATCCAGGATGTGGCAATGACCAGTTTCTCCAATCATGTCCTGAGCGTATGTGGCTCTCGCGCTCTTCGTCAGCCTCCACTGGCTTGTATCCGGTGACGCGGTTGACGGATGAGCGTGGGGGACTTCCCAAGACTCCGCTTCCTCTTTCGCATGCGAGGGAGGTGACAACCATGTGGGCTTGGGAGGCCTCTGGGCTGTTTCTAAATACTGTATGGATGAGATCATTTATCACAATTACTTATTACCAAATGAGACAGATTGTCATTTTATCATTATCAAGATGTTGTTAAACACATTACTCACATGATGTTATGATCAATGTTACAGGAACAATAACGTTACACTAAATTCCAAAGTAACATCAAGGCAATGCCGACCCGAGGATTTCATAAGGTATTTAACTAAAGCCCAAAAAGTACTGACTACTTTGTCCGATGATCAGGTTAAAAAAACCACTGTTAAAGGAGCTACATTGAGCTATCGTACTTGAGGCAGGCCTATTTTAAATCTGTAGAAAACTGATCATTGACTTCATTCCTCAACCTACAATCTATAGTCACCCCTCTTGTATAAATTCTTAAAGTGTTTTTAAGTATTTATTGTTGCGAGTTCGTCAATAATACAGACCGAGTGTTTGAAATAGGTCCTTCTCATTTCGGCTCGGCAAATAAGTACCGTTTCGAAATAGTGTGACTAAGGGCAAACTTAATTTGGCAATGCAGAAGATCCCGAACAAGTTGTGCCGGCGTACACCCTAGCAGCCTGTTTGTGTTGGAAGTGGAGCAAACAACAGCGTCTGTTTGGTAGCCTGGGAGCACGGATTGTTTGAGACAGCGTAACAGTCCGTTCGGAGCTAAACAATCGCCCCTTGTTGTCTTTGCCAGTGCTCCGTCATAATGACTAAATAAACACGGACAAGGCGGATCAATAAACATCCTTAAGGCGGGCCCTGCCTCTAGACCGCCAGCTACTTTCAATGTGCCCCATCCACCTCTCGACAAAGTAACATTCATATTGTACAACGCATATAACGCATATTTCTCATAGAATAGACAAACAGATTTATTGATTTTGACAGAGGTGTACAGGTGATTTCATAAATCGGTACTGGTTACATTTCACAACTAACCTGTACTGATAGGCGATAACCAGTAACAGTTAATGTGTTTTATATAATAAGTATTCTTATATTTTGGGTAGTCTCTCCAAAAAATTGGTTTTATTTACAATACATCATCTACCATTGTTTCAGCCATGATTAGGACTGCAAATTTAGAACAAAATATATAAGAATTTCATGCGATTAATAGGTAACTAATAAATAGATTTAAAAGGAACATAACACAAGAAATTGAACCTAATGCTGTATCAATAACTAAATAAAAATAATGGAAAAACAATAAAAAGAGTACATACAACAAACCTTAGAAAGTTATTGTCTATTTTAATATTTTGTTCCAACCGAATTGATAACTTTGATGTGTATGATCGTAAATTTATTGATTACAAATGAAAATTATTAAAACGAAATTGTGTTGTGTTCAATACATTTACCAAATGTAGGGTTCAACATTTCGCCCATTCCAAGTATAATCAAGTCTATAATTTAGAACGTTATAAAGTTACATTTAAGAACAAGGCGTATAAGAATTTTATGTTTATTAGTAACATCTCTCTATTATATAAAATAGTTTTTTTCCATCTTATGATTTATTATGCTACCCACATTGAAAATATGGAATACGACACTGCTCATGTTTAAAATGTATAATTCGTGTATAAATCGGCTGAGTAATCAATTTTGAATATTTTTTGCGAATCCAACATTTAAACCGTTATAATTTATAGTTAAGTAAACCAGTATTTAGCGTTTCTCCTTCTTGCGTTTTATCATATAAGAGATATGTATGAGTTGACCAAAGTTGAATTTGGTGGACTACGATAGAAAAAATCGTATCAATAAACAAGCCAAAGAATGATTTGAGACAATTGTTTGAAAAATTTCAAATCGGTGAATAATGAAAATTGTAGAGTTGGAAATTTAACACAAGAAAAAGTTGAAAATGAAACAAAACGATTTTTTTTTTTTTTTTTCATAGCCACTTTAAATTTACATCTAATTATTTAGATAATTATATACAATTATAGATCCTCAGGTGAATCTATTTACAAATTTTTTTTTTTTTCTTTCATAGCCCCTTTAAATTTCCAGATAATTATATATAATTATAGATCCTCAGGTGAATCTATTTACAAATTATTTTGTATTTCCTGTAGCACCACTACATTATATACAGGTTTTGTTATTTTATAGAAATTATATAATGAATAAACAAGTATTATTATATACATTATACGTGACTGGACTAAACTGACTAATAAAGGTGATGGGGCTCACCTTTTTGATCAACCTTAAAACTAACTTACATACCAATTCTTATCCTAATTTTTCCCCGACAGTCTGTAGCTACGATGCGGGAGGGGTGGTGGGGTCATAGTGTTAAACACTGGGTTTGTCAGGTGCTGCAACGAGTCAAAAAACTTTATGTGTCTCCGGCGGATGAACTCACCCACCGACGGCACACCATGCAACGGGTGCATGACCGTGACATTCGTGACCGTGACATGCAATCCAAATTGACCCGAAATAAAACGTTTGTTGAAATCCTATCTACCCAGAATATCTGCCGCACATACTCCCTCCCACATTCCTTGCCGGTTGTTCTACAAAAAATGCATTGCTTTAGTCTACGAATTAGTCAGTTTTCGAAGCAATCATAGCATACGTACAGACTGTAGAATTTCAGTCATTCAACCCATGTGTCACGATCCACATTCAGATAAAGAAAAAAGGAATGCTCGAAAAAATTCCCAAACCCATTCATCGATGTTGTGTCCACTTCTTCGCCACGAATAAATATAAGTTCCCCTCTTCTCGGCCTAGAAAATATCTACCTAGGTTTTCCATGTTTTAATAATAAAAACGTTGTGTCAGCTAGGAGAGGGGGAAACTAGTGCTCTCTCTCTTTCTCTCTCTCTCTCTCTCTTTCTCTCTCTCTCTCTCTCTCTCTCTCTCTCTCTCTCTCTCTCTCTCTCTCTCTCTCTCTCTCTCTCTCTCTCTCTCTCTCTCTCTCTCTCTCTCTCTCTATCTATCTATCTCTGTATCTCTCTCTTGGTCTCTTGGTTGAATTTGGTCTTCTTTCTTATGAAAAACCTCTCCATCTCTCTTTTCTAACCTCGCTATGTTTTAGTCCGACGTTGTCAGACCCCACACTTTCCAAGTGCCATCGTCTCGCTAAAACTAGCACCTCCTCGGAAGAGATCTCTTACTTGCGGATGACGTTTCCTGGGCCCTATAAACATTACCTAGTAGCGTCTCCCCCAGTGATCCAGTCTGCCTCTCTCCGGTTCACACTCGTTTTTGGGATCCGGACGGTTTTGCCTACCCTTAGATACCGAGTGTGAATTTGAGGTCATTCCAAAACCACATAAATTACCTATAATACCTACCCTATACCTCTTCTCCTGAACATAGTGGACTGTCGGGGCACACCTTCTAAGATCTAATGGAGTCAGTTCAATACGAATAAAGCTGCCCGCTGAAGGCCGCAGCAAAGGTCAAAGACCACAGGTCTACCCATTTTCTTTCTTGGCCGGGTTGAAGAGACCTTAGCCCGCGACGGGCGTCCCCCCTCGGGGACATTCCCGACAATCGATGTTACAGATGTTACCAAACCCGTTTTTCCACTATACAGAAGAAGAGACAACAGAAAAACATGTCACGCCTATCATGGGAAAAGAAGGTAAAATTGTGATCTTATATAGTTCTCTGGCAGTTCCGTACAATCAGTCGATTGTTCCGTTTCCACTCAGTCGATTCAATTGTCACATGAATGTTGAGTATTGTTCCTCTGTTTTGAGCATCAAGTATATACATAAATACAGTTAAAGATAAGCATAAAAGAGACATCCAATTGTATTTGAATTCCCCTTATGCCAATGCTATGGAGAGTGGCAAATAATGGCACTTCTTATGCATACGAGAAGTCTTGTGGTTGAACTGATCCTGTCCATTTCCCCGGATGGAAACAGATTGTGTTCAAAGTTGGAGACGAAATGGGAGCAATACAATGTAGAAAACAAAGTAAGTTACTCGCAAATTCCGAATTGAATAAAACTGACAAATACGCAAGAAAGTATTCCTAGTCTCAAATTCCGTAACATTTTTCTTGTAATTAACCAAATACGAAATGGGTAGCCAGGAAAAATAATTGTAAAGTAGTATCACTGTTAGAACATTGTGGTATGGAACGCTTTCTCAAACTATTATTACGCTAATCGAAAGGGGAACTTCCTATGCCAATGTTCTCAAGGTCTTCGAATACTAGAATTTTCAGGAAGCTCCCGGTTTGAACAAGTCTTCGGATTACACAACAGAAATCATGGATGCCGTGTTTAAACATAAAAACATTTTTCACAAATCGCGGCTGACGGAGGAGCGTATAGGTAGACTCTCACTACCTTCCCGAACCCACCCGCCTCCTTTAGGCATCCCACATCCCATATCCTTCTCATACATCCTTCAAATGGGACTCCCCTTAGTGAAAGGCACCCATCAATCTAAAATAATTTTCCTATTATTTTTTCCACATCCTATTTTTTATAAGTTTGAGAGCTATGGAAAAAAACAACAAAAAAAAAAAACGGAAGAGCGTTGGGGACTTCTTCTCAAAACTCAGCTTGCTCATTCGCACGCGAGGGAGGTGACAACCAAGTGCACTTGGGAGGTCTCTGGACTGTTTGTAATTACAGTATGACTGAGTGAGTGAATGAAATTGTCTTGTAATTTTATCATAATAAAGTTGTTTATCAATAATTAAAATTTATAAATAAAACCAAAAAGATGATTTTTTCATGTGTTAGGTGTTAAATACACAATTTTACACATTTTGGGAGTTTTACAGCACAAAACTCCGCTATCTAATTATAACATACCTTCTTAATAATCGAAGTATTCCCCGCTCAATCTAAGCTATTAGCCTTACCACTTTACTTCGTAAATTAAAACGTTCATTTGTTGATATTTAAATTAAATAGTATTTTTTGAAATACATATACAAAACAAATAAAAGACATATCGAATAAAGAAACAAGAAGTCATTAAGACTTATGCGAGTCAACGTGAGTTTTTTTTGAATGATTACGAAGAGACAAAATCACTTTATTGGCTCTAATTACAGTAGAGCGCCGATTAACCGAGGCGCAGATTATCCGGATCTTTCGAGTTATGTGGTAATTATTTTATTATGAGATTTAACACTTCTTCTCATTTTTCAATTCTTAAATACGATGACCGTATTGTTTTTTCATCAGTGCAGTATCACGTTAGGGTATTAATGAAAGCAATTATCGACTTGATAAAAACACTTTATTAGCATAAGTGAGAGCAATAAACATAACATGACGTAAAGGCGTTGGCTTCTAGTCAACATACCGACAAATCACACGAGAACAGAATGGTGTGAAGATCACAGTGTTGCCAGCAATGCCTACTATAAAATATAATAATACAATTGAAGGAATTGCATCAACACAGGTCTGGTTTTCGGCCATTGTCCTAATTAGTTGTGAAATATAACTTGTACAGTTTATGAAATTATAAAACTCAATTACATGTACAAAACTTAAAATGTATGCTAATTATTAAATATAATTATATCCACCCTTAAATAGAATTTTATGAAAGAAACATTCAAGAAAACTAATTATTATTGGAATTGATAACTAATTAAAAAAATAAATAGTTAAATTATAAATGTAGGTTATTTACTTTGTTTCTTTATTTAAATTACAAAAATCATTTTGTTCTCATGTTACAATCGGATCTTTTTTACTCAAGTCTTAAAATCCTGAGTACATGCTCACACCAACATTTTTTTTGCAAAATTACTTTCATAACTATATTACATAGTCTCTGAAATACTAAATCGCTTTAGAAAATCTATTCCCGAGCAATCTAAGAAATAATGACCTGTAGAGAGCGCATATATCCTGTTCTTTCATGCTGGTTGCTAAAGTTTAAAGTCCTGAATTCTAAGCTGAAAAAAATAGTTACCTTACGATAGGAAGAATATGGGAGAGTTCGTCAGGTCAATGTATAATTCTTCCTTTTCCCTCATTTTCCTAGAACAGGTTTTCATGTATGGGCTCATATAACAGTTAATGTTATCATAGCTGCACCTCTTGTTGTTTTCAAAACCAGAAATCCTCACATACGAGGGCGTTCCCAAAAGAAACCGAACTGATATTGTATGAGGCAGAGTTTTTGTAGAAACGTGTTAAACAACTTTTCACCAGTCAGTATGGCAAGTGCCTTCACCGGAGAAGGTTCCGGCTCGTCGTGAAGTTTTGGTTCCTGCTCAAGAAAACTGGCACAGAAACTCTTGAAATGATAAAACCGGCCAATGATGATGCTATGGGGAAAACTGAAGTGTTTGAGCGGTTTTCCCGTTTAAAAAGTTCGGAAATGTTAATTAATGATCAACCTCGCTCTGGAACCAACGAAAATGTCAAAAAAATTGACGAAATCGTCCTGGAAGATCGGCGACGGACCATTGAAGAAGTTGTGGAGAAACTTGGAGTGCCATGGAGTTCAGTACAGCGAATTTTAAGTGATGATTTGGGAAATAAAAGAAGGGGGCTGAATATTAAAAATTTGAACCTCGACTGCTGACTGCACAGCAAAACCAAGGTCGCTTGGAAGCATGCTCTGCTTGAAGGAAGGGTTCCGAAATGTCCCAAACTTTTTTAAAGTTCATCACAGGTGAATAATTATGGTGCTGTAGATACGATCCTGAAACATCGTATGAAACTAAGTGGACTAAAAGAGGATAAGGTTTAAACATACATAAAATTATAGATTGGTTCGTTTACTTTCTAGCTAGAGTTAGTTAAATTAAATTGGACCATGTACCACATATCTGATTTACTTATCTAACGCACATAGAGAAAGAATCGTCCTGCATTCAGTGGTCAGACAGTTAACCAGGCTTTCTACCTTTATGTTTTGAAAAGATTGCGCAACAGTTTGGGGAAGAAAAGGCCTGATTGGTGGCAGTCGGGGGGCTGGTATTTTCACCACGACAACGCACCCTCTCACAAAGCCCTCTCTGTACGCCGATTTTTGTCCTAAAATGGTATGACCACCGTACTCCATCCTCCCTACACTTATTCCTCCGAATGAAAAGTGTCTTGAAAGGAAAGGGTTTTGTGAACGTTGAAGATTAAGGTGAAAATGACGGAGGCGTAATAAATGTTTCGTTTATGTGAACACATTATATACAAAACAAAAGACACGACAAGTATATTGACTCCAATGGAGAGTACTTTGAAGGTGATTAAAGTTTTTTTGAAAAAAATTAAATAATTCACTTTGTACAAAAATAGTTTGGTTTCTTTTGAGTACGCCCTCGTATATTAGTCAGCAAGTGGACTAATACCCCCTCTCTAAACTGACGCCTAATGTTTTATTATTAAAATATGGAAACGTAGGTGGGTGTTTTCTTGTCCGAGATGAGAGGAATTTCTATTTATTCGTGGCAAAGAATTTGATACAACAGCTACTGAAAAGAACTTATAGGACAAGTGTGATATAGATATTTTATAGATGCTCAATCTTCGTAAACTAATTTAATGAATAAAATTAAAATCTTTGAATAAAAAAATCAACACCTAAAAATTACCAAAAACTTTTTACAATGAAAAGACTTGTTTCGTGTAATTCTTCAATAGTATATCCAATATGAAACGTTCCGTTTATCTTCTATGTAAGCTGAAGTAAATAATAATTTAAAAAAAAAAATTAGGTTTATTACGTTCCAATGGATTATCCGTGGTTTTCAATTAACCAGCATAATCCAATAAGTTAGCACAGATAATGTACCATAAGTGCTAATTTAGATAATTAAATACTCTGTATTTCTGACTAAAATCATCTTTTTTAACAAATAAAAAGAACATTGGGAAATAGCTAAAATATTTAAATAAAAAAAAAAAAACCTATTAAACCAGCCTTGGAACTTATTAAATATATATTTCTTTTGTGACTTCTCAAAACTCGTTTTTTTTTTAAATATTTTTGAAACTAATTTTACGTTACCACTATACCTGCTCTTAACCTTGAGAAAAAATCAGAGCTTTAAATCTGAGTTATGACTTGAGAAATCTTAGACGTTAACAAACTAGTCAAATTTGTTTAAACAATTTATTTTTTTCCCCCATATTTTGATAAAAAAAGTAATCGTCACATTTCGAGGTGTTGTGGAATATATCTTTGAGATTTATGATAAATTGTATTATTTTTACGTACAACATAAAAGTCGAAAGAACACCGTACCTCGATGAAAGTACCTCTAGGGTTGGCTATAAAATAAATTGACTACGGACTAAAAGAGGAAAAGGCTTAAAAAAAACATAAAATTATAGATTGGTTCGTTTACTTGCTATCCACAGTTAGTTAAATTAATATGGATCCATGTACCACATATCTAATTTGCTTATCTAATGTACATAAAGAAAGAATGTAAACAGTAAAATCATTTAGAAATAATTGATTAGTTATTTCTGTTTAGAATCTACTTATCGTTGGTAAAATGTTGAGTCCATCGATTAAGTGTCTAGTTTTATTTATAGAAGATACAAACAAGTATATTTATTTTTAAAAATAGGCTGATCGACTATAGTCAATTCTTTATCTAATATACTTTTATAAAATAATAAAGAGTGGTTAGCAAATTAATTAAAAATAAAAAAAAGAAATATTTTTCTTTGGTATTGAGCAGAGTACCAAATTAAAGATCCCAACATCCTGGATTTTTCCCCCATAGCTCTCAAACTTATAAAAATAGGATGTGGGAAAATTATTTTGGATTTAACACTGGTCTCCCTCTAAAGCGAATAAATCTTTCACCTTTTACTAAAGTGTACATCCTGGATTGATAAAAAATAACTTTATTATGATAAATATACAATCTGCTTCATTGGGCAATAAGTAATTGTGATAAATGTTTTCATTCATACCATATTTACAATTTTCATTCACTCGCTCATTCATACAGTATTTACAAACAGCCCAGAGACCTCCCAAATCCACATGGTTGTCACCTCCCTGGCATACGAAAGAGGAAGCGGAGTCTTGGGAAGTCCCCCACGCTCCTCCGTCAGCCGCGTCACCGGATACTAGCCAGTGGAAGCTGACGAAGAGCGCGAGAGCCTCATACGCTCAGGACATGATTGGAAAACTGGTCATTGCCACATCCTGGATTAACAATGTATGTTGATGTGGGTGGGCTACTGTCACAAACAGTCATTGAAAGTGTCAATAAAATCGTGTTCGTAACTTTAACTGAACCCATATTTTACATTCAATCCTTCACGCTAAAAATAATAACAGTCCCACTGAAAATTATGATGAATAATTAATCAGTGAAAATAAATAAATAATTTTTTTTCATGCATTTAGGGGGGTGAACAACAAATGAAATAGAATAGTATAATAGAAATTAAATAGATTAAAGGGGGTTGATTAATGGTGTGTATAAGAATATGTGAATGTAAATCTGAGGAGAAACCAACGGACCAATATGGTCTCCACATTCTGGGGGCATGAAGTGTTAGCACTTCAACCTTGCAGGGTCCTTTCAAGTATGCCATAACACAATGTTTTTCGATGCAATGTGTGCATTTAGCTTCACTAATTGTTGTTGTTGTAATAACCCTTGGTTCTAAGACACCAGAAAGAGAGATTCCACTTGTCATTTCAGAGTGGACAATAATTCTACGATTTTGCCAATAGCAACAATAACCATATTGTAGAAGATAGCATAGCTATTGGACAATACTGGAGACAGTTTTGTTGAATGAGCCATTGGTTAAAATTTCACATAAAAAATTTTAACGACAACATCGGTCATACAAAATTGAATATAACACGTTCCAGAAAAACTGTTATAACATATTGTAAATTACCAGTTACAGAAGAACACATACTAAAAAAAAAAAGTGATCAAAACATGAGGTAAAACCCAACAGCTGCGACAATAACAAACAAATCAACCACTTTTCCTAATGGAATTTCAAGCGACAAATTAGTGTAAAAGTCTTCAACAAACACGAATGACGTCGATCTGTCAACTCTCGAAAAAAGAAACAGGTTTAAAATTACCTTCGATACCGATCACCCGTAAACAGATAAAATCAGCTTACGCTTAAGGTAAGGTCTAAACCCCCTAAATACGTCCGAGAATGACTATTCGCCACACAGTGACTAAATCACATAACTTAAAAGCATTACATGGAAACCAAAATATTCTTTCTAGATAAAATGTCAAGAGACTAATTGAAAGATAAAAAAACTAATACAAGAAACAAGTTATAAAAATAGAGATGTCAACGGTCAAAATAACAAAACAAGGTTAGAATACGAAACACAAACAACAAAACAAATACGAAACAGTGGCCATAAATAACATATCACTGTGCACAAGAAGTCTTACATTTTTTGTAGAAAAAATTTCTGTATGTATTTATGTTTTTGAGATATCGTTTGATTTTCACAGGAACATACAATGTTAAAAATGTAGTATTTATTAATTCTTCCAAACATCAACATGGACAAATTTATCAACCTTTTAGTAAACACAATTTCAACACCAGTCCCTTGTACACGTTTATCTCTATAAACTTAAATAATTCATGTTAACTGTTTTGTGAGTAAAGAATCTATTGCTGATTTTTTTGTGAGTTTTAACTACAAATCCTACATTTTTTTATTATCTTTTTCATCAGCTATGTATTTTTATTAGTGGAAAATCAAAAGATAAAAAAAATTGAGTTGCTTTCATTTACAACAAACACAAATTGTTTAGATGACTAAATTTGATAATTATTTTAATAAATAATGTATAAATCTAAATTAATTTTTTTATTATTTTTCTATAGATAGATAGATCCAGTTAATGATATAAATTATCAAAACGCATAAATTATAAGATGGTGTCAACGTTTTACAACGTTAGGCGAGCAAAATACAAAATTTGACCCCATCTTCAAAATTTTAGCTCGACCTAATTATTTTTATAACTTCTACCCTACAACATGCATACAGACAGGTGACAGAAAATCATTACCTAATAAGTATAACCTCTCACTTCAGGTTTCGCCGAAAACAAAAAAAAGTTTTTAAATACGTACCATTGCATATAATAAACATAGCAGGTAAATATTGTAATCAAAAGTAAATATTTGCGCAAATATGTAGTTGTTGCAACACCATTAATGAGGAGTGTAAATTTAAATTTATTTTTGTCAAGCGCGAAGCGCAAGGCACTACTTTCATTCAGGAACGGTGCGGTGCGATCTACTTCAGCCAGTCTGTATGTTCGTTTTAACTTCGTAAAAAATATTTAATCGAGCCAGTTTTAATACGTATTTATATGTCAGTAATTAAGCTGTTTACAATTTTATTTTGTTGAAAATGCAATTTTCAGTATCCAAGTTGGTTTAATAATTACAATGAAGTATTTTCGATCAAAAATGCTGAGGATTGTTTTTCATGTTCGTTCTAAAAGCCTTGTTGACAACCGACTCTTGTTGAGTTCCTCGATTATCTCTTTCTGCATATATATCAGATATTCTAAAAATATATATTTACCAAATATATATATGCTATGCCCTTCATTGTTGTGTCCTCGCTTTTGGTATATTTTCGCATCAGAGCTTTAAAATTCCGTCAGGAAGGGTCTACAATTGGACAGTAAACCTGTATAAGAAGGGCTAGCGGCCATTTAAACTATTGTCTTAATTATCGCAACTCTTGTTAGAAGGACGACAAATGCGTGGCTAATGGGCATCTATACTAAGCTTACGGTCTTTAAATAAGGGAGGGACCTTCGGCCCTCATTCTCAATGCAAATGTTCTTAGCCCCTATTATGTTTGTGAACCCGTTTCTCCAAAAAACATAATTACTTGTAAATCTTTGTTGTACTAAAAATTTTGTAAACGTTAGCAAAACTGGGGTGACATTTTTCAACTTTTTTTTTTGGTCATTCCTTCCGTTATTGTATTTTAACCGACACATCATCAGACTATTTCAAAGAGCTGTAGGATATACCTTCTGATCTGTTGTTTATAGGATAAAGGCTCTGTTTGCCAACAATGGTTGGCTTGGTATTAAGCGTAGAAAAGAAGTAAACGTTGGACAGTTGGCACCCCACCATGTTCTTCTCTCTCATTGCTCTGTTCTGTGCCAATCTGTCTACGTTGATTTATCCATAGGTGGCATGTCATGCGAGTTCGAAGAGATGACACAGAAGCCGCCCGCCCGGCTTGAACCTCTGTGACCAGGTGGGGTAGACTATGCCGACCGAATTAACGGCCACACACAACACACAGAGCACAGGCCCTCTGTGTGCAGGTAAAATCAAGCTGGCCTATATCAGGGACTCATTTCACGATATCCCACGCAGTCTACAAGCTTCTGTATTTGTCCAACTTCCGCAGTCAACTGCCCTGTATTAATAGTGTCTTTTATAAATGATGTTGTCGGGTCGTCGCGAGGGGTTGTCTAGTTACCATCGCCCTAGTGACGAAGTGAGGGTTGATTAAGTTTATGACCTGGACAATTGCTTCATGACGGGTCTTACTACTGTACTATCTCACCCCATATTTGAAAGGTATGTGCCCCGACAGTGCACTATGTTCAGGAGAAGAGGTATAGGGTAGGTAGTCTATGTGGTCTTGGAATGACCACGAATTCACACTCGGTATCTGAGGGTAGGCGAAAACCGTCCGGATCTCAAAGGCGAGTGTGAACCGATGAGAGGCAGACTGGATTGCCATGGGAGACACTACTAGGTAAAGTTTGTAAGGCCACGGAAACCGTCCGCGAGGGAGAGGCCTCTCCCAAGAAGGTGCTAGTTTTAGCGAGACGAAGGCAGAGAATCCGGAAAGTGTGGGGTCTGGCAAGGCCGGACTAAAACATAGCGAGGTTGGGAAGAGAGATGAAGAGGTTTTCATGAATGAGAAGGCCAAATCTTGAAACATCAGTGTAGCTGCAAGTACCAGTCATAGAGCGGTAGTTAGAATGATTTACCTGCTAAAACTAGGGCTTATATATAGCCCCCAGTAACCAATGATCTGGGGTCTTATTCAGACCAACTAAACCGCAGGGTTGCGGTGACGCTTGCCTGTTCTAGACTGGGACCCACCCAGCCTCCTAGCCGCTACCTGACTCTCCCTTCAAGGGCCTCTGACTAGTTTTTTGCAGCTGCGTCTTTTATTGTTTAGAATATTTACACTGGTATGACTTATGGTTTGGTAATGTTATTTACGTTAATTAATTTACAACATATTATAACCAATTTACAAAATACATACAATAGAGTATAGGTTGATTTATCTTATGTAGTTAGCGGTCGCTACAGATGTCATTATTGTGAGTTGTTTTTATTAATAAAGGGTTTTTACTGTTGTTAGATTGAATCGTTTTTACGACCGCTACCGTAGATAGACGCACAGAAGCCTGACAATTTAGTTTACGTTTGAAAATGGAGCCTCTTGCTCACAGCAATTGAAATCTGTTCGCGGAGCTCGGATAAATTAGAAGTGAGAGTTGCTCAATTGGTGGAAGTAGATTGCAGGTGTGTTTACACTAAAGTCGATCAATAGCTGTTCCACACTTCCAGGGGTTCTACAACTGAAGCGGCAATGTCCCCGTGTTTGTTGGCAGTCGCTGAAAAATATATGGGGGAAGTGTTGTTTACTGCGGCCCTGTCTCACCAATGGGGATAACATCTCCGCCAACACAAACTGGCCTTTATTTGTTACTTTTGATGGTATATTCGAAAAATAACAACATATTACATGAATGAACAACAATAATAAACAATGAATGAATGAATGAACAACATAAATAGCATTTTCATTTAATTACACTCCAGCATAAATAATTGAAACTATTAAGCATGTTATAAATAATAAGAATAAATACTACCCCAATAAATATTGCACGATTAAACATATACACCGTTATGACCATACCTAAAAACGCATAGCATGAACTAATCAATACTCAAAAGCTTCAATGATTGCTTTCTATCAAAAAATATTTACGTATATTATATTATATTATACATATATATTTTTTTTTCCATCAATTCTCATTTATTTTTAACAGAAAGCACGGAAATATTTTTTAATAGAAAGCAATCATTGAAGCTTTTGAGTTTTGATTAGTTACTAGATTTATTAGATATATTTATCAAATATATATATTATATACACACATATGATGATGACAATGATTGATTCATTATAAATATATACACACATATGATGATGACAATGATTGATTCATTATAATTATATATATATATATATATATATATATAATTATAATGAATCAATCATATAATATATATATATATATATAATGCATATATATATAATGCTCTCCAAAGAGAATCGCGGAACGGAGGTTGATTACTTGGAACGACTCGGTATTGTCAACATAATATTGCTGCTTCAATGACCGAATAATTCACTAACATGTTCAGACTCAAGATTATGCACATAGCCTCGATGACAACCTGATAGCCTATGATAGATTTAAAAATATTTCCAATATGAGAAGAATGGCCCAAATGGCTTTGGGTGAATAACAGAAGAAAAAAAAAAACCAAGAGCTGATCTATTTTTCTTTCGGAAGTGATAATTTACTGTGAAGGCTTGTCAAAAGTTATTGGTAAACTGAACATCAATCATTTTAATGGGGGCTTCCCATGTTTGCTACAAACTATCTACGATGATTAGATACTGGTTTGTTTGAAAAAGCGTTAAACCACGCGACAGCCTTATATAATTTATAGCTTCACTCCAACAAATAAATCTATATCAGGCATCCTTTTATTTTATTTTTTTCACGCTTAAAAATCTTATAATTATAATACAGATTAAACGATATATTTGATTATTTAATAAAAAAAAAAAAACATGGTGGTCTGAGGATTATTTTATCTAACTTCAAATTGATTCAAATAGACCGACATATTATTCTTAAACTGTCATTTAATTTCACTGGTATATCACTCTATATAAAATAGTAAGCATATTAAGTTACAAAAATAAATAAACATGCACAATCGTCTATAAAGAATTCAATGAACAATAACACAGGCCTACAAGAAAAAGATTTTTTTTGGTGACTAGGATTTTAGAAATGATTTTAAATGTATTTGGGGTGCTGGATCTAAATATGAAATCAGTTTTTCTCTATCTGCTCTATTTTTGTTTATCGCACAGTTCCACACGAAATGCCCAGGTCTAGTTCCATTTTGTGCAGTTCTAAATCACATATACAAATGATTAGTTCCTGTTTATTTGCTTCCTGGCTATTTTCCAGATGATTGGCGCCTATTTATTGACAGCATCAAAGTAAAGTTTGAAGCGTGCCCTTCTACACGATAGGAATAAATACGGACCAATACCAATTGCCCACTAAACGAAAATAAAAGAAAACTATAACACAATAATTTTGGTTTTGGAGAAGATAAAGCACAATGAACATCAATGGGTGATCTGTGTGGACTTAAAAATGGTAAACTTTCTCCTTGGACAGGAAAGGAAAGTGGCCATACCAAATATCCTTGATTCTTGTGCCTCTGGGTTGGCAGAGACAAAACACATTGCTGGGTTGGAAAAGAGTGGCCTAATAGGAAAAACAGAGACGTTGTGAAAACAAATGTCATTAACCTCCCCTTAGTTGAACAATCATTTTTCCTCAACTGCATATAAAGTTGGGTCTTATGAGCCTCTTAATAAGAATGGATCATGTTTTACATATATAGGGGGAGGGGGAATACCTCAGTTCAGTACGGAAAAAATTAAAACAAGATTATTTGACGGCCCACAAATAAGATAACTCATTAAGGAACTTGCCTTTGAAAATTCGATGAATGAGGCTGAGCGAAAAGCCTGGACTTCATTTGTTGCAGTTGTCGGAAATTTTCTGGACAATCGCAAAGCTGAAAACTATGTTGAACTGGTAAACGAGTTGCTTAACAGTTTCAAATCCCTTATGTGCAACATGAGTATTTACACAACCATCATTTTCCTGGAAATTTAAAAGACACCGGAGACGAACAAGGTGAAAGATTTTACCAGGACATTGAAACTATGGAGGCCCGCTACCAAGGAAGATGGGATAAGCACATGATGGTTGATTACTGCTGGAGTTTAAAAAAGGGCAGTTCCAAAATGCGTTCAAGAATGTCACGGAAAAGAAGCTTCCGAAGTGTTCGGTGACTAATTGGTTTCATCGATGAATTTTTCCTCTATTTTTGAATATAATAATATTTGTATAATACACAGGTAAAAAATTGTATTTGTATATAATACATGGTAATTGTACATAATACTTATTATTTATTGAATTTATAAAATCTTTTTTACCTTTAATAAGGTTTTTAACGTTTATTAAATGAGTCTTTGTTTAAAATTTTAAAATCAAAATGTGAACTGGTAAGAAACATGAAAAAAAAAAATTGAAAAATAACCATTTTTCTCCTAAAAGAAATTAATGACAGGATCATTTAACAGCGCGTATTTCCTCCTCTTGCCTTTATTACTTCTTAAGCACGCCTTGGCATACTTTCCACCAGTCGGGAAATGCCCCTTTGCTGGAGGTTAGCCCATTCTTCCCAAAGAGCCCTTTCAAGGTCCTGCAGTGTATCAGGAAGTGCTGAACGCGCTCTTATTCGTCTTCCGAGGTTATCCCATAAATGCTCGACAGGGTTCAAATCTGGAGAACGTGCTGGCCAGGCTAAGACCTCAATGTTGTGCTGATGAAGTAACGTCTGTACTATGCGAGCGACATGTGGACGTGCATTATCGTGCATTAGAAATAAATGATCGCTGATTTCGAAGAGGATAGGCAACACATGAGGTTCCAAAATCTCATCTACATAGCGAGTGGCCGTCAAAGATCCTCCACGAACAACAATCAATTCTGTGCGGCACTCAATTGAAATCCCAGCCCACGCCTTTGAGGAACCACGTTGAAAAGGTAGGCTCTGGGTGAAATTACAGGCTACATACCTTTCATTTCTTCTTCTCCACACCCGTCTGGAGATCGTAGAGCAAATCAAGATTCATCTGTAAAAAGTACAGCACACCACTCGTCCATAGTCCAATGACTGTGTTCTCGAGCAAAAGCCAGCCGTGTAACTCTGTGAGTTCTGGTCAATTCTGTCAATCTTCTCCGAGCAGTACGTCAGAAATTTGCACACCTCGAACTTCTTGGAGCTGATGAATCGCTTGAACAACGGTAAGGTGCCGGTTTCGTAAAATTCTTAAAGTAAGAAACCGGTCATCCTGTAGTTCTGTCGTCCTAGGCCGTCCAGAACCGGCCCTTCTATGGTAAGACCCAGTTTTTCGAAAACGCCTGACGGCGTCTTATAGAGTTTCATAGGGAACTCCGATGGCATTAGCTACATATCTAATGGAAAGTCCATCATCAATAAGTGCCACACCACGTACAACATCCTCAGCACGAAGAGGCATTTTTAAACTTAAAATTGAGAAAATTAAAATATCGAAGCCGAAAACTAACAAATTTGCTGCACCAGAACGCAAATGACACTGAATAAACATTTTTAATTCCATGGAAAGTAAACATTGGGAACGACAGTGGGAGTCCTGGCAATGGCCAGTTTTTCCAATCATGTCCTGAGCGTATGAGGCTCTCGCGCTCTTCGTCAGCCTCCACTTGGTAGTAGCCGGTGACGTGGCTGACGGAGGAGCGTGGGGGACTTCCCAAGACTCCACTTCCATTTTCGCATGCGAGGGAGGTGACAACCACATGGCTTCGGGGGGCCTCTGGGCTGTTTATAAATACTGTATGATTGGGCGAGTGAATGCAGATTGTAAATATGGCATGAATGAGAACATTTATCACAATTACTTATTGCCTAATAAGGCAGATTGTAATTTTAGCACAATAAAGAAACTTCAATACAATATAAAATTTTAATTTATTTTTTATTTAACCCATGGACTTAACTTAAAACTATGCAACGTATATTTCACTAAAATGTTATATCTTAGAAATTTGAACTCCTAGGCAAAAAATAATGCCATATTGGAATTCAGAGCATCAAAGATAAAAGGTCCAAATACACCGGTACCAAAACACTGGATGGCCTGTGAAATATATTGTTTTGAATTTTTCCCATCGAAATATACGCTCTATGCAAAATTTTAATATCACCTATAAATATATTTAAATGCGATTACTATAATACAACTACATAAATATTATATTAAATCAGTTATATAAATAATTGTAAACAGCAATACATAACATATAAATAATATAACCATTCCCAATGATTACTTGAAAACTTAATTTAATTTCTTGTTACAATGTACTTTGAACTACACCGTGATTTGTGAGTTGTTATGTAATTTTTAGCACTTGATAATAAGAGTGAAAACTGTCAAAAGCGCTTGTGTGCTAAATACTTGGGTTTATAGCTTTAGGCCTATATTTGCTATCTGGCTTTATATTTCAACCCTTAACGGGCGGCACTCTCATATCTATTCATGATGTGCCTTTTTGAGGATAGTGTACACAACCAGCGAGCAGAATCAAATAGCAGGGTGAGTTAGGGCGTAAAGGTGGATTTTTGCTTGGATTGGATATCGATTGATAGACCGAGAACATAGCTGGCTGGCTGTGTTGATAGGAGAAGGAGAGACAGGGGCTTAAGCAAACAAGCCCTCCCTCTTTAATGTTTTACTGCTCGGCCGTGGAGGCTTTACAGCTGAACACAAACCAAACCTCCATCTCTCCTCTCCCTCTCCTCTCACTCCCTCTCTCTCTCTCTCTCTCTCTCTCTCTCTCTCTCTCTCTCTCTCTCTCTCTCTCTCTCTCTCTCTCTCTCCCTCCCTCCCTGCCTCTCTTTATTGTATTTATTTAAGGCGGTCCGGGACTTCTCAAATATTTTCTTTAGAACTGAGCATAAATAGCGCCCGCTGCAGTGACTCCCTCACATGGCACCTAAGCCATGTTTGCAGAGCGACATCTCTTGCAAATTTGTCTACAGCTGAAGCCGTTTTAATTAATTTCTCCTCGGTGATAAAAACAGTTAAAATTCTCAAAATGAGATCCCGTTATTGTGACCTTTATACTCCTTCCCATAGAACTACAGCATTCGACCGTTTCTCCACTCTCAGGAATTCTCTCCCTCCTAATATCCGACATGTTTCATCCTCACGGTATTGTGACAGACCCTAGGCCTGTCGCTTCCCTCTTCCATAAGCAATAGCAATCGATTTGATCTTTAACAACTTTCCACAATCCTTCTAACAACCCCGGGGACTTCATTGAGACGCAGGTTCAACAGACAGTTTCAACCGAAGGTTCTTTAAGCAAATTGAAGGCCTTCGTAAAGAGGCTTAGCTTGAGGCATAGCTCAAGTTGTCACGAATGACTTCCTGGATACCGTCTTAAAGCCGTTTTTCTAATAAAGATTCTTTTTGTCCAAAAATATGTAGGCCACCTTTACCATGAACCAAATACCTCACAACTAATCTATTCAATTCCTTGTCACCCCCGCTTAAACTTCACTATCATAGCCGTCTCTTACAGTCAATTACACTTTTTAGATCTTCTATAACAAAATCATCAATGATTGGCAGACTAAATAAACCCACTCTCACAGTCTGAATATCATCTACAGCCTTATTACCCGTCCCTCCCCCTTTGTCCCCCTGTTTCCACACAATAATAAAGAAAACTGCTTATCGACCAACCAACATTCAATGCCTCTTAAAACTGACCATAGATTTTACGAATCTTAAGTTTAACCTATCCACACCTCACAGCCACCTGTTTTGTTGTTGTGATATTCCTCTCACTAAGAAACTTATAAACTAAAAAACTTATATAATCATAACCTTGACTTTAAATTAACCTCAAACCCAACAATAAAATTCCTTACACATTCTGTTTATAGAATTCCTCCAATTTAACCTATATTGGCCAGACTAAACAAAACTTTGTAAAAATGTATTTTCGTAGTGATCTACACTCGAATTGGTAGAAGACCCTGGAGACGCCATGCTGTGAGGGTGGTTGATAATACCACACCGAAAATCGGTTATGGAGGGAAGGAGATGAATAAGACGTCCGAGAAGGTTGGACGAAATGTCTATTAAAGCCCGAACCTGGAGGACGTTATCGCGGGACAGTGACTAGGTGTCGCCAAGACTCGCCATTGGTTGTGGTACAACAGAAGATGAAGTAGGACAATGACGAGGTTACTGATCCTTGGTTTTGAGTATTGCCCATAAGTTTTGTAAACGGGAAGTACATCTCAATCCTTCAGATAATAGAGATTTGTCACTCCAAGACGGATTATCCTACAGACGGAGTAGAGGAATCTATGCCACACCTGTGTGCACACAACCAGGTATTATTTTTGAATTTGTCAATCTTTTGTTTGATAAAGGTGGGTTTGTTTGCTCTAGTTGAGTCACACTTAGCATGTCTCACCGAGGTGACAAAAGTAAACAAAAGATATTTCCTAGTCGGTATTTCTTCGTGTTTGCTCTCTAATAGAAAAGATTGTAAAAAAAACAAAACAACAATACAAAAATCAACAGTTAAGAGAATAATTCTAAACCTTACGTTAATAAACAAATACCTCCTGAAACAACCTTGAAATATCTCCTGCGCCCAAATGATGTCCTTTCTCAGTGTTTTTAGTGGTTAGCATGATTGCTTCATGGATTTATGGATACAAAGTGGGTTTATTTCACTTCTAAACAGGGAAAGCTCCTGATCTGGGAAATCTGAATGGCGAGGGAGAAATAAGGGTGTAAATAATTTAACCAACAAACTAAAGTAATGTGTGTGTTTTATCTGGTAAATAACTGTATTTTATACAGTTACTGACTGAGAGCTGATGTAACAAAACAGCTGCAAATACAATTTTATCGACAGTTTTACCAACTTTTACTGATTATAATTCACTAAAAAATTATGAAAGAAAATTTCGTTCCCGAATAAAACTGTTTTTTCTATGAAATACAAAATATGGGGTTTTTAGGAGATGGGTCCGAGGGTGGCCCGACATCGTGAAGTACAATAAGGTTTAGCGAAAGAAAGTTTGTTAAACAACTGAACATGATAGTTGTAGCGGCCGCTAACTACATAAGATAAATATCACCCTATACCCTATTGTATATATATATTGTAAACAAATGTAAATAACATTACTAAGATATAAATCATTGTAAATATGGTAAAGAATAAAACATGCTGCTAGGAGCCAATTAGTTATATGAGCTGGGGCACCAGCTGTCAGGTCAGGTACTAGACCCAAGCTGCCGAGAGACCCTTCCGGGCTCACGCCTCTTTGTGACAGGACAAAGGAAACCACATACTCAACCTTCATTGGGTACTATAAAAACGGTCCTTATTGGCTACTGACGAAGCCAGCTGGGTATTTAAGACCGGCGGTTTGGGGCCTGTATGTTATTCTCCTGGGAACTAACTGGCTCGTGGCTGCTCTGCTTTAAACTCTGAAACTTTACTTCTTCTCTATGAAAACCTCTGCATCTCTCTCTCCTCACCTCGCTACGTTTTAGTCCGGCGTTGTCAGACCCCACACCTTTCTAGTGGGAATCTCTGCCTTCGTCTCGCTAAATCTAGCACCTCCTTGGGAGAGACCTCTCCCTAGTGGACAACGGTTGTCGTGGCCCTGAAAACTTACCAAGCAGTGTTCCCCACAGCGATTCAGTCTGCCTCTCTCCGGTTCACACTCGCCTTTGGGATCCGGACGGATTTCGCCTACTCTCAGATACCGAGTGTAAATTCGTGGTCATTCCAAGACCACACAAACTACCTACAATATACCTCTTCTCCTGAACACATTGCATTGTCGGGGCACATACCTATCAAAAATGGAGTCAGATAGTAAGACCGTCATGAAACGATTGTCCAGGTTATAAACTTAATCAACCCTCACTTCGTCACCAGGGCTAGGGTAACTAAGCACCCTACTCGTGACGACCCGGCAATATTCAAACGTTTTTTCCTTTAATTGCTGAATAATTGACCCTTAAGAATTTGTTGGAGTTGGTAGCACTACTTTCCAAGTCATTGACGAAACTTTATGTACCATTTTCAGTATCTAGGTAAAATCTCAGATTACAGGTAGATAGACACTCATGTATTAACTGCTAAAACTCATGGTTTAAGAACAAAATATGGAATTTTTAACAACGTGCATCCATATGTTTTTATACTCCTTAGAAATTTTAAGGAATTAAACAATATTTTAAATAAAATAATATAAACGCTAGCAGGAAATTGTTGTTAACACCAAATCATGTTTCTTTCCTCTTCTATAAAATTAAAATTTTATATGTAGGGTGACGATACATTTCATCATGGTAAAAAAAGTTTGTTTGTTTTTCCATAGAGGAATATCACAAATAGGTTTCGTCACATAGTACTAGTAAAAGCTAAACGAATGTTATCAGTCAGACGTGTTTATAGTTTCAATACTGATAACCTATCGCCTCCATGTTTGTCGCTAATCCAAACCAAATAAATATTTAGGTTGCTGTAGTTTATTTGGTAAAATATTATTTTAAAAAATGAGCGCAATTCCGTACCGATTTCTTCGTACTTAACAAGCCGACAGGAAGTACTGGTTTGGCTTTGCCTGAAACAGTTTAGTCCCGTGTTAGGATTTGGTTAAGAGTCTATTTGATACGCAGTGTCTTTGTAAAGGGTGTCCCAAAATTAACGCAAGGTTTGGTTTAAATAGAAAACACAGTTTTTAGTATTTTTGTTGTTATTTTTTTATTGAATTATAAAGTAAATAGGATAGGGTTATTTATGGAATAACACATCGGGCAAATGGCTTCCACGACTTTGCTGGAAAATACGCACTCTTTTGTCGAAATTTTCCTTGACCATTTGGCATAAATGTGGTTGAATTTCGTTGATGCAGCGTTGAATTTCCTCTTTTAATGCATGGGTGGACGTGGGCTTGTTGACACACACCTTTGACTTCAAAACACGCCATAAAAAGAAATCTAAAGGTGTTAAATCACACGATCTAGGGGGCCAATTCTGATCACCGAAACGAGAGAGTACACGACCTGGAAATGTCTCATGCAGTATTTGAATTGTTTCATGGGCTGCATGGCATATGGCGCCATCTTGTTGAAACCACATATTGGCCACATCAATATCATCCAATTTCGGCACAAAGAACTGTGTTAACGACCCCGAATTGATGTTCCTAGATTTTCAACAACACTCTCACGCACTGCTTCGATATTGACATTTGAACGGCTTGTTTTTGGACGACGAGTGTGTTTAGTGTCTCCAACTGATCCAGTCATCCTAAATTTTTCAATTAATCTGTTCACAGTTGACGAAGTCAAAACAGTATTCCGAGCATATTTTGTATAAAATTTTCGAACTGCGGCCGCCAAACTTTCATTATTTTTGAAATAATGTTCAACAATAAAGACACGTTGTTCTATCGTGCAACGCTACATTTTTACTAACCCTAAACTGTTAGCTGTCAACTTGTTTTTTTTTTTTAGGGTTGCCAGCACTTTACTGTACAAATGGCGGCAAATTCAAATCTTGTGTTAATACACCCTTTATTTGAGATTTCAAATGGCACTGGGCTAGATGTTTCAAGGTATACTAAACACGTAAACCTCTAACTCCTAGTACCGTCTCAAATCCTCCGACACAAGCTCTAAGATATCATGCAGTACATGTAAGAAGAATATGTAATTTTTGCACTATTAGAGCAATCAGTGAATACGTAACTCCTGGACATACGTTCGAGAAATTAATTTCCGTTTTGTCTAATTGTTATTTAGTTGTTTTTAGTCAATATTATTTGGCAGTGTTTAATAGTTTCTTAAACTATTGTTTGATGCAACAACAAAGCTGTTTTTCGTTATGCCCAGTGAGCACGACGCCTTTATATCTGTAATTAATCAATATGCAGTTACTGATAAGAACACAGTTTGCTTTTGAATGGAGGGGAGATTTCTCGTTACATATATAAGTTCTCAGAAATCAAAATCCATGCAATATGCATCTGAATATCATCAAACCTGACAGTTACAATAGGCCCACTCCAATAACCTGTGCCAAAACAGTATCATATCTAATGTTAGCTAATTTACTTATTAAGAAAGTACAGAGGAAACAAAATATAAATAAAATTCTCTCACTTCTGAAACGTTCCCAACAAATCCCCTCTAGAACAGTTGTCAGACCGACTTTAGACTACGGAGGAAATTTGAGTGGGATGGCTGATTCTCGGTAAACAGGGACTATATCTCGGTACTCAGTGCACACATGCCATAATATATTGTTATATGTTTACGTTGTAAAATCCCCAAGTAGTCCTGTCGGGTCGTTACGAGGGGGGTGCCTGGTTACCGTAGCCCAGGTGACAAGTGAGGGTTGTTTGAGTTTAAACCCTGGACAATCGTTTCATGATGGCGTTACTATCTGACTCAATTTTTTGATAGGTATGTGCCCCGACAATGCACTATGTTCAGGTGAAGAGGTAAAGGGTAGGTAGGTAGGTAGTTTGTGTGGTCTTGGAATGACCACGAATTCACACTCGGTATCTGAGGGTAGGCGAAATCCGTCCGGATCCCAAAGGCGAGTGTGAACCGGAGAGAGGCAGACTGAATTGTCACGGGAGACACTGCTTGGTAAGCTTGCAGGGCCACGACAACCCTTGTCCGAGAGGTCTCTCCCAAGGAGGTGCTAGATTTAGCGAGACGAAGGCAGAGATTCCCACTAGGAATGTGTGGGGTCTGACTTCACCGGACTAAAACATAGTGAGGTGAGGAGAGAAAGAGATGCAGAGGTTGTTCATAAGGAAGAAGACCAAATTCTTGAATACTGTCGCAGCTGCAAGTCGGGGAGCTTCGCTTGGAGGAGAGTGAATTGCAGCCCAAGATCTGCCCCTATTTATAGTTAGTGGTGGCTCGTTAGGCCCAATCATTTCCCTCGTTGTTGTAACCAATAAAAGCTAAGTGGTCGGTCTTTGTGTAGGCAGCCGAAGAGCTGGGCCAGCAGGGCCGTTTCTACCTGCTCTAGGGTAGCGGTTAACACCCGGCTTGCATCTGTGACATCTTTATTGTTTACACATTTACAATGACTTATTTATGTTATTTACATTTGTTTAAATTAATTTACAATATATATATACAATAGAGTATAGGGTTATTTATCTTATGTAGTTAGCGGTCGCTACAAGGCCGATTGTCGGCATGAAGTAAACCCCTCTTTTGATGAAGGCCAACTGATGTACCAACCTCTGTTGCAGATTGTCGGAAAGGAGCAGGAAGATTTTACAACTTTTCCGTTTTGTTTTCTGTCACGAAAGTAAGTGCAAGAAGGGATATAAGACTCAACAGCTAGGATGGTCGTAAGTGCTAAATAACCCATTCGCAAGATGGTGTGAAAAGGCATACACGATCACAAAGGGGAACGAAATTTCAACAGTTTTAACCTAATTTCAGCTATACCACATTTAGGAATATCAATCAAGCATTTCATTATTCTCTGGAGCCGTTGACTGGTTCCAGACGACTGTCATTACCTTCGACCTTATCTTCGAGATTGCTTCTACATCAGATCTAAGACATCGACGTACACTCGTAAGATTAAAGTTTTATTTGTAACTAGTAAGATAGATATAATCTGTTCATCATTTTGAGTTAATAGTAAAATCAGTCATTCTGCGTTTAAACACTTTAACCTTTTGTTTTCGATTAATAAAACATTTTGTCTATAAAATTCTATTTAACCATTGCATTCCTTCCATTTTGGGACTAACAGTAAGTGAATTAAATATTTGAGTAAGTTAGAGCGTAACAGCGTGGCGTTTGTGGGTAAGTCAGGTAGATAGATAAACGGATATATGCATCCTTAGAAAAGATGGATACTTTATATGTTGCCTTAGAGTTTTATCTATTCGGATACAGTTGTGTATCGATACGAGCAGTGTATCCGTTTATAAAAATGTATGTAAAAAGAAACCCCCATTCGCTGAACGGAGCAACATTTATCAACTGATGATTTTAGAACTTGTCAAACTATAAGCAAGCTACGTGAAACCGGCGAGAGGACCTCATATCCGGGAAAAGCATAGATGTCTCTTCCCTACTCTGTGCAAATAAAAAGTACTCAATGGTTTGAGTATACTCACCGGAGGTTGGGGACCCCTCCCCACATATTGTCGGATCTCAGAAAGTCTCCTCAATTCCCCCTTCAGCTTCCTCCCTTGGAGTCATATTTCTGCAGTATATTATCTCTCTCAATTAATAAAAAAAAAATAGTCACCGACCCTCCGCATTTAAAAATCCTTTTTCTTCAATCCCTGTAAAATTTCTCTAATTTCAAAATTATTTACACTGACGATTGCTGATATGCTGCTCAAATGCACCACCAACATTTTTTTTCATATTATGCGCGTACTTAGACCAGCAATACAGATCCGCTTTAATACTACCAAGCTACAACTCTAACATGCGTGTGGCAAAAATGAACACTGCCACTGTGAATAGTTAACTACTTGTATATACCATTTCTTAATTTTGTTCCCAATTCCATTTGCTCACTCCCTCCTTGGGTCATAAACCGAATATCTACTGTGGACTATTAATATTAATACATGCCAAACAAAATAGCGATGTTAAAAAGAAATATTTCATGAATTCTTAAACAAAAGTAGTTAACTATTGGCAGTGTTCAGTTTTGCCACACGCATCTTAGCGTTGTAACTTGGATCTTGTGCAATACTCTACACCGATAGGGGAAAGAAACAGGATCCTATCTGCGGGACCCTCCTGCCTCACAACGCTGGGGCCTTCCGCTCAGCTGGGCTTCTCACGCTTCCTCCAATACTTCAAAATCCATTGCATCCTATCATAATCATTTCATTTCATCATATGAATGGTAGTAATTGTAATCATTCCATCAAATAGACAGTATTTACAAATCATTCCTAGCATTATATGACCCTCAAATACAGTCCGGTGCGCTAGCTTCCTCAAAAGCAACAAACAAGCCCTCGAGAGCAAGGAAAACCTCTTTCATGGTGTCATATGACCTTGTGACAACATTTCGGTCGTTCGGGAAGGACCATCTTATTGCTGACGATCCCGTTTATCCGAAGGCCTGACTTTATTTCACTCTTTCTCTGATCTCTAGTTCAAAGACAGGCAAGCTCTTAATCCTGTTTAGTAATTGCACTAGTTACAACTTTTTCATCTCACCAACATTGGTTGGATTTTTTGGAGCTCTGCCTGTTTCTCTTATCATGATGACCTGAGCCCTTGTAGACCTCACGCTCTTAGTTAAACTATTGCTCGAATCCAATAATGTGTCTGGCATAGGCTCAATGCCTCTTCTTCCTCCTTCCCATGTCAGGGAGATCATTCATCCGCTAATGAATATAACCATCACAAGCAAAGTAATGAGGCCGACTTCAAACCAATGCCTAGTACCCCTAGGCTCCACCATTGGTAGACTCTCACTACCTTCCCGAATCCACCCGCCTCCTTTAGGCATCCCACACCCCATATCCTTCTCATACTTCCTTCAAATGGTCAGTAACCAGTCGTGTGCATTCGCTTTTTTTGTCTCGATGAATCAAATTCCCCACTCATGAAAATAGAGCTATTCACATATACCTGATTGATATTATTAAATGTGGTATAGCTGAAAATAGGTTAAAACTGTTGAAATTTCGTTCCCCTTTCAAATGTATCGATGCTCATTACCATTAATAATCCTACAGATTTGGTTACTCCGAAAAAGCTAAGGACTATTGTTACATATTTGATCACACATCCAAGAGGCTTAACAAAATGCTAGCATTTATCAAAACAAAATAATCATTCATCCATAATCCGACGGATAGCATAGGATTACCGATATCAAATATTACGCAAAATGTTTTTCGATCCCTGGCTTAACTTTTCCAATATACGTTTACATGGTGTTTGTTTAATATTATCTTCTATATTCAATTTGTTTATTATTGATTTATAACTCAGCTTTATATATTTTTTTTTAGGATGTCATAAAGATTTGTAACAATTAAATTTCGAAGAAGAGGAAGTAATTATTACAGCGAAACGTACTTTATGCCCTTAACGAAGTCGTTAAATATATGACCTATTGAATATAAAAGCTAACCCCATACTGGGCCGATGTATATTATAACTGACAGAAGCACTAAGTGAATCCCCCCCCCCTTTTGTACTGTTTTCGCGGACTCTGTCAAGAATGAATATATTACGGAAACCCTATGTGAGTAAAATTTTCCAATAAAATCAATAAATAGCGTTAAAGAGAACTCAAGGAGTTGATAAAGACGGAGCTTGGCATGATGGCCAGCCAGCTATCCCAACCGAGCCTTCGATGTCTGTCGGAGAGGTTATCACTATCCTTTCCTCTCCTTAGGGAGATCCATGGACGTAGAAAAGGAATGGAAAACCAATGTAAACCGAATGATAGGCCCCCTACTTTGCCTGACATCACTGAGAGAATGGAGGTAGCCGTAACCTCAGTTTTATCAAGGGTTAAATGTCAAATCAACAAATTAGATGCTCATAATTACAAGCGATAAGAACATTCTTACAGTGATTGCGCCGTGTTTGGCGTTGGAATGTTTACATGTTTCGGAAGTGATTGCTAAGTCCGGAAGTTGAGTCTTTTATGTCATTGGTTCAGGAAAACAGCTTGGATCTCTTCGACCCAGCCTCTGCCCGGCGGGCGTCAAGAAATAAATGAAATGGGTAAACCTGTGGTCTTTGACCATTGCTGGTGGCCTGGCCGGCGAGCAGCTTTTTTCGTATTGATCTGACTCAAATTGATTGATTGGCATTCAAAAATATATAATAAAATTGTATTATAAATATTACTAACTAAGCATCTTTGTATATCCCAGTGTTTTGCTTGTTATTCATAATAAAGCTTTTTTTTTAAATACTTTCCTTTACAAAGATTATTTAACTGTCGCTAATCGGCACGTAAGAGAATTTCGAGGCATTTCTTAACTTCGTCCAGAAGTGTAGGAAGCTTCAGGGACTTTACTTTACCATCTCGAAGGGGGTGGTGCAGGAAGAGCAGCCGTGATTTCGGGAAGACACATCAAGAAGGGATCGTTGTAAAGGATGGCGTAGAGGCGTTGTAAATGTAAGGAACGTTAGGATTAAGGGTAAATATTGGCTAAGCTAGGTTTTGGAAAAGACTTGCATTACTGTAAATATTTTAAAGTTAGTTAGTAAGCAACCATGTATATAGTTTGTAAATAGAGTTTAAGGAGTTTATATAATTTTCTTTTCATGAATAGAGACTGTTTAACAGAATAAACCAAAGTGTGCTCACCGGTGAAACAATCACAATTGCAATGGAATTCGCGCACAACAGACAACAATCATGGGGAAATGCCGCTATCGGATATCGATCTCAGGAAGGAAAAAAATAAATTAAAAAAAAAAGTTTTGAGCGTCGAACATGACGTCTGACAGTTTTGAGTTTTGGTTTCGGGCGAGTTGGAATGACACAAATGTACTGCGCATGCTACCGTCAGTTTGATGATAGTTTTTGACACGTATTGGAACAAACTTGCTGTCTCTTCGCTGGGTGCCTTCCGTACTCAACGTGGTCAAACACTGGACGAGTTGGCTTACACTTGTTAAAAATACAAAACATATTGTTAGTTCCGTCGATATTTTTAATTTGATACCATATTCCAAATTATAGGAAAATAATTATAATATCAACTTTTTAATTGATTAATGAATGGCAATCAGGTTTCATGTAAAATTTCTTGTCTCTAGCTTCAACAGGGGGCCTCAAAGAACAGAACAGACATGCAGAAAGGTTTTGGTGTAGTTAAATTTTGTTACTGTTGGATTAATAAATAATCCAATTTTATTAATAATTGGAAAGCATAGATGGTTTGAGTACAGTGATATCCATACCACAACAACTTTGACTATATAAAAACGATATATTAAATTATCGGAGTCATATTGTGTCCCCGCTGTCTGCCCTACCAGCTAGATTACTTAAATAATTTGAGAGAGTTAGTCCAAAGAAGATTTATTTCGGGGAGTTTGTTCGCTTGTGTTTAATTAGAAGACCCCCCGACTAGATACTGGGGAGGTATCGTGTTCTACTCCCGATCATGCCAGTACATTTTTTTATTTCATTAAACATTATCAATTTATTACTTTTTGGCTGGTAATTATGTCTTTGTAATGGAATCATGGGCTAATGCAACAAACATGTTTACATGAAAAAAAACTTAAATTAATGAGTAAAAAATGAAAATAAAAAATAGGTTTTATCGGGTGGTTGAGTTGCTGTCTTTTCTTTGCACCCACGGTTAGGTGCTGGCCTTTCCACCAGGAAAACTGCTAGGGTAATCTATAGTGTTGGTGATGGGCATGATGCAAAAGGATATGTTTCCAGACAAGCAATCGGTACTGTTAACGTTTTCCAATAATTAGAAATTGGTCCATACTCAGTGATGCTTGGAGAATATCCCTTTCTATGCAACTTCGGTGGTTCTTTTGAATAATACTTTCTAATTAATGAGTCAA
The DNA here is from genome assembly GCA_930367205.1 of Acanthosoma haemorrhoidale. Lineage (NCBI taxonomy): Eukaryota > Metazoa > Arthropoda > Insecta > Hemiptera > Acanthosomatidae > Acanthosoma > Acanthosoma haemorrhoidale. Next base: position 28,977,695 of record OV884012.1, read on the forward strand.
TTAAAGTCTCCACGAATAAAGTCACGAATTATGAAATAGACAGAAATAATCTCAAATTTAAGTAATGAGGCCCCTAAATATTTCCATGTTGTATTCCTTGATGATCAGATTTTTAAAAAAATCTTGAAACTAATTAATCCTTGGCTCAATTCAAGTTCTGAAATGAAAATCTATAAATAGAATGGACTGGAATATGTACTTAACAAATTCTTCCCTTTGCTATTTTACCCCCGCTCCGTTCCCCCAACGATGGCAGGACGCTGTCGCGGCTGGAACACTGTAGTCCTAGGTTCTAGGTACAGATTTTGTTTGTTTGTTTTGTTTTGTTTTGTTTTAGTGTCATAGTGTTTAGTGTTTGGTGTCGGTGACAAGGCGAAGGTGAGCCTCATCACCTAGTGTTGTATAAGAACGATCAGCTTTTAACCACAATAAAAATTTTATTATATTTATGCACTCCTCCAAATGCGTGTGAATGCAGAAAGAGAAGAAATCTGTAATCCAAATTATTTTATTATTTTTGTACATTGTATTATTTTGTTTTGAGGTTTTGTGATAAAAAAAAAAAAAAAAAAAAAAAAACGTAACTTGGAAAACTACTCTCTCCTCTCTCTCTGCACTGGCACTTGCTGCTTTACTCAAAACCATGTTCTTCTCATTAAACTACCTCTGCATCTCTGTCTCCTAACCTCGCTATGTTTTAGTCCGGCGTTGTCAGACCCCACACTCTCTTAGTGGGAATCTCTGCCTTCGTCTCACTAAAACTATCACCTCCTTGGGAGAGACCTCTCCCTCGCGGACGACGGTTGCCGTGGCCCTACAAACTTACCGGTAGCGTCTCCCACGGTAATCCAGTCTGCTTCTCTCTGGTTCACACTCGACTTTGGGATCCGGACGGTTTTCGCCTACCCTTAGACACCGAGTGTGAATTCGTGGTCATTCAAAGACCACATAAACTACCTATAAACCTACCCTGTTCTTCTTCTCCTGAACATAGTGCTTTGTCGGGGTACGCACCTTCTAAGATCTTATGTAGTCAGATCAAAACGAGCTAGGCTGCCCGCCGACTAGGCCGGCAGCCAGGGTGAAAGACCACAGGTCCACCCACCTTATCTCTTTCTAGGCGCTCGCCGGACGGCGGCTAAGAGGTTGTAGCGACCCTAGCCCGCGGTGGGCGTCTCATCCCCACCTTGGGGATCCTCAAATCTGATAACTCCCGACAATCTCCTGATTTTTAAAAAAATTTTTAACTAATTAATCCTTGGCTCAGTTCGAGTTCTGAAATGAAAATCTATAAATAGAATGGACTGGAATATGTACTTAACAAATTCTTCCCTTTGCTATTTTGTCTAATAACAAATAGACATCCAATAAAACAGATAATTTAGATTGGCCCAATGTGTACCAAAAGGATACAACATATCTATCCTACGATAAGGTCTGTAAACGTTCTAAATCCTGCGATCTATTTCAGATAAAAACAAACAGATGACCTAAAGCTAACACATAAATTTAAATTCGAGGATTGTTTTAGAAAGATCCAGGCTGTATTTTTGAACTGCAAAGAAGCAGTAAAGATGTGCATAAGGGCTATTAATGTTGTCGAGAACACGTGGTAAATATAAGCTTGATAAAATGTGTGTGCCTTCATATGAGAAGATTGCGACACCCGCATCTGTTTTTAATAGGGCAATGTACTACGGTATCTCCAGAAATAAATAAACAAGGCATGACGTTCAAACAAAAACACGATAACATCTTTTATCTGCTTGCTTGAATAGGAACGGTTAAAGTTAGATCTTCTCTCGAAATAAGGCTGTATGATTCACACATGCGTTGACACAACTGTGCATACATGCATACTTGTAACGAACCAATCATATTACATTAGCAATTCCAATAGCTTTCTGGCAAACAACCCTTGGTAACCTCATTTTTTGATAGCTCACAATTATATTATACATCAGACATTCAGCACAATTTTGCCTCTCTTAAATATTGTATTTATTATTACACAAAAGTTATTCTTAAGCCAATCTGGACATACGGAATAGAGCAGATGGGTAACCAATCAGTAACCAGTCGTGTGCATTCGCTTTTTTTGTCTCGATGAATCAAATTCCCCACTCATGAAAATAGAGCTATTCACATATACCTGATTGATATTATTAAATGTGGTATAGCTGAAAATAGGTTAAAACTGTTGAAATTTCGTTCCCCTTTCAAATGTATCGATGCTCATTACCATTAATAATCCTACAGATTTGGTTACTCCGAAAAAGCTAAGGACTATTGTTACATATTTGATCACACATCCAAGAGGCTTAACAAAATGCTAGCATTTATCAAAACAAAATAATCATTCATCCATAATCCGACGGATAGCATAGGATTACCGATATCAAATATTACGCAAAATGTTTTTCGATCCCTGGCTTAACTTTTCCAATATACGTTTACATGGTGTTTGTTTAATATTATCTTCTATATTCAATTTGTTTATTATTGATTTATAACTCAGCTTTATATATTTTTTTTTAGGATGTCATAAAGATTTGTAACAATTAAATTTCGAAGAAGAGGAAGTAATTATTACAGCGAAACGTACTTTATGCCCTTAACGAAGTCGTTAAATATATGACCTATTGAATATAAAAGCTAACCCCATACTGGGCCGATGTATATTATAACTGACAGAAGCACTAAGTGAATCCCCCCCCCCTTTTGTACTGTTTTCGCGGACTCTGTCAAGAATGAATATATTACGGAAACCCTATGTGAGTAAAATTTTCCAATAAAATCAATAAATAGCGTTAAAGAGAACTCAAGGAGTTGATAAAGACGGAGCTTGGCATGATGGCCAGCCAGCTATCCCAACCGAGCCTTCGATGTCTGTCGGAGAGGTTATCACTATCCTTTCCTCTCCTTAGGGAGATCCATGGACGTAGAAAAGGAATGGAAAACCAATGTAAACCGAATGATAGGCCCCCTACTTTGCCTGACATCACTGAGAGAATGGAGGTAGCCGTAACCTCAGTTTTATCAAGGGTTAAATGTCAAATCAACAAATTAGATGCTCATAATTACAAGCGATAAGAACATTCTTACAGTGATTGCGCCGTGTTTGGCGTTGGAATGTTTACATGTTTCGGAAGTGATTGCTAAGTCCGGAAGTTGAGTCTTTTATGTCATTGGTTCAGGAAAACAGCTTGGATCTCTTCGACCCAGCCTCTGCCCGGCGGGCGTCAAGAAATAAATGAAATGGGTAAACCTGTGGTCTTTGACCATTGCTGGTGGCCTGGCCGGCGAGCAGCTTTTTTCGTATTGATCTGACTCAAATTGATTGATTGGCATTCAAAAATATATAATAAAATTGTATTATAAATATTACTAACTAAGCATCTTTGTATATCCCAGTGTTTTGCTTGTTATTCATAATAAAGCTTTTTTTTTAAATACTTTCCTTTACAAAGATTATTTAACTGTCGCTAATCGGCACGTAAGAGAATTTCGAGGCATTTCTTAACTTCGTCCAGAAGTGTAGGAAGCTTCAGGGACTTTACTTTACCATCTCGAAGGGGGTGGTGCAGGAAGAGCAGCCGTGATTTCGGGAAGACACATCAAGAAGGGATCGTTGTAAAGGATGGCGTAGAGGCGTTGTAAATGTAAGGAACGTTAGGATTAAGGGTAAATATTGGCTAAGCTAGGTTTTGGAAAAGACTTGCATTACTGTAAATATTTTAAAGTTAGTTAGTAAGCAACCATGTATATAGTTTGTAAATAGAGTTTAAGGAGTTTATATAATTTTCTTTTCATGAATAGAGACTGTTTAACAGAATAAACCAAAGTGTGCTCACCGGTGAAACAATCACAATTGCAATGGAATTCGCGCACAACAGACAACAATCATGGGGAAATGCCGCTATCGGATATCGATCTCAGGAAGGAAAAAAATAAATTAAAAAAAAAAGTTTTGAGCGTCGAACATGACGTCTGACAGTTTTGAGTTTTGGTTTCGGGCGAGTTGGAATGACACAAATGTACTGCGCATGCTACCGTCAGTTTGATGATAGTTTTTGACACGTATTGGAACAAACTTGCTGTCTCTTCGCTGGGTGCCTTCCGTACTCAACGTGGTCAAACACTGGACGAGTTGGCTTACACTTGTTAAAAATACAAAACATATTGTTAGTTCCGTCGATATTTTTAATTTGATACCATATTCCAAATTATAGGAAAATAATTATAATATCAACTTTTTAATTGATTAATGAATGGCAATCAGGTTTCATGTAAAATTTCTTGTCTCTAGCTTCAACAGGGGGCCTCAAAGAACAGAACAGACATGCAGAAAGGTTTTGGTGTAGTTAAATTTTGTTACTGTTGGATTAATAAATAATCCAATTTTATTAATAATTGGAAAGCATAGATGGTTTGAGTACAGTGATATCCATACCACAACAACTTTGACTATATAAAAACGATATATTAAATTATCGGAGTCATATTGTGTCCCCGCTGTCTGCCCTACCAGCTAGATTACTTAAATAATTTGAGAGAGTTAGTCCAAAGAAGATTTATTTCGGGGAGTTTGTTCGCTTGTGTTTAATTAGAAGACCCCCCGACTAGATACTGGGGAGGTATCGTGTTCTACTCCCGATCATGCCAGTACATTTTTTTATTTCATTAAACATTATCAATTTATTACTTTTTGGCTGGTAATTATGTCTTTGTAATGGAATCATGGGCTAATGCAACAAACATGTTTACATGAAAAAAAACTTAAATTAATGAGTAAAAAATGAAAATAAAAAATAGGTTTTATCGGGTGGTTGAGTTGCTGTCTTTTCTTTGCACCCACGGTTAGGTGCTGGCCTTTCCACCAGGAAAACTGCTAGGGTAATCTATAGTGTTGGTGATGGGCATGATGCAAAAGGATATGTTTCCAGACAAGCAATCGGTACTGTTAACGTTTTCCAATAATTAGAAATTGGTCCATACTCAGTGATGCTTGGAGAATATCCCTTTCTATGCAACTTCGGTGGTTCTTTTGAATAATACTTTCTAATTAATGAGTCAATTAAAGTCTCCACGAATAAAGTCACGAATTATGAAATAGACAGAAATAATCTCAAATTTAAGTAATGAGGCCCCTAAATATTTCCATGTTGTATTCCTTGATGATCAGATTTTTAAAAAAATCTTGAAACTAATTAATCCTTGGCTCAATTCAAGTTCTGAAATGAAAATCTATAAATAGAATGGACTGGAATATGTACTTAACAAATTCTTCCCTTTGCTATTTTACCCCCGCTCCGTTCCCCCAACGATGGCAGGACGCTGTCGCGGCTGGAACACTGTAGTCCTAGGTTCTAGGTACAGATTTTGTTTGTTTGTTTTGTTTTGTTTTGTTTTAGTGTCATAGTGTTTAGTGTTTGGTGTCGGTGACAAGGCGAAGGTGAGCCTCATCACCTAGTGTTGTATAAGAACGATCAGCTTTTAACCACAATAAAAATTTTATTATATTTATGCACTCCTCCAAATGCGTGTGAATGCAGAAAGAGAAGAAATCTGTAATCCAAATTATTTTATTATTTTTGTACATTGTATTATTTTGTTTTGAGGTTTTGTGATAAAAAAAAAAAAAAAAAAAAAAAAACGTAACTTGGAAAACTACTCTCTCCTCTCTCTCTGCACTGGCACTTGCTGCTTTACTCAAAACCATGTTCTTCTCATTAAACTACCTCTGCATCTCTGTCTCCTAACCTCGCTATGTTTTAGTCCGGCGTTGTCAGACCCCACACTCTCTTAGTGGGAATCTCTGCCTTCGTCTCACTAAAACTATCACCTCCTTGGGAGAGACCTCTCCCTCGCGGACGACGGTTGCCGTGGCCCTACAAACTTACCGGTAGCGTCTCCCACGGTAATCCAGTCTGCTTCTCTCTGGTTCACACTCGACTTTGGGATCCGGACGGTTTTCGCCTACCCTTAGACACCGAGTGTGAATTCGTGGTCATTCAAAGACCACATAAACTACCTATAAACCTACCCTGTTCTTCTTCTCCTGAACATAGTGCTTTGTCGGGGTACGCACCTTCTAAGATCTTATGTAGTCAGATCAAAACGAGCTAGGCTGCCCGCCGACTAGGCCGGCAGCCAGGGTGAAAGACCACAGGTCCACCCACCTTATCTCTTTCTAGGCGCTCGCCGGACGGCGGCTAAGAGGTTGTAGCGACCCTAGCCCGCGGTGGGCGTCTCATCCCCACCTTGGGGATCCTCAAATCTGATAACTCCCGACAATCTCCTGATTTTTAAAAAAATTTTTAACTAATTAATCCTTGGCTCAGTTCGAGTTCTGAAATGAAAATCTATAAATAGAATGGACTGGAATATGTACTTAACAAATTCTTCCCTTTGCTATTTTGTCTAATAACAAATAGACATCCAATAAAACAGATAATTTAGATTGGCCCAATGTGTACCAAAAGGATACAACATATCTATCCTACGATAAGGTCTGTAAACGTTCTAAATCCTGCGATCTATTTCAGATAAAAACAAACAGATGACCTAAAGCTAACACATAAATTTAAATTCGAGGATTGTTTTAGAAAGATCCAGGCTGTATTTTTGAACTGCAAAGAAGCAGTAAAGATGTGCATAAGGGCTATTAATGTTGTCGAGAACACGTGGTAAATATAAGCTTGATAAAATGTGTGTGCCTTCATATGAGAAGATTGCGACACCCGCATCTGTTTTTAATAGGGCAATGTACTACGGTATCTCCAGAAATAAATAAACAAGGCATGACGTTCAAACAAAAACACGATAACATCTTTTATCTGCTTGCTTGAATAGGAACGGTTAAAGTTAGATCTTCTCTCGAAATAAGGCTGTATGATTCACACATGCGTTGACACAACTGTGCATACATGCATACTTGTAACGAACCAATCATATTACATTAGCAATTCCAATAGCTTTCTGGCAAACAACCCTTGGTAACCTCATTTTTTGATAGCTCACAATTATATTATACATCAGACATTCAGCACAATTTTGCCTCTCTTAAATATTGTATTTATTATTACACAAAAGTTATTCTTAAGCCAATCTGGACATACGGAATAGAGCAGATGGGGACAGCAAAAAAGTCGAACATCAACCGTATCCAATCCTTTCAATCAAAAGTCCTGAGAACAATAGTAAATGTTCCTTATGACGTCATCAACAACACCCTTCATAACGATCTTAATATACCTTACATGCTCGAACTCATCCCTTCCAAGTTCATGAACATCCAGCGTATGCAATCCTTTCAATCAAATGTCCTAAGAACAATAGTAAATACCCTTATTACGTCAGCAACAAAACCTTTCATAATGATCTTAATATATGCTGCATTCTCGAACTCGTACCTTCCAAGTTCATGAAATTCCATAGTAACCTATCCAACCACCCTAAACTCCTAGCAAAGTCATTACACTGCCCCACTCATCCCTATAATCCTCCTCAGAGCCTAAAACGGCAGTGGCCTCGTGACCTGTTGTAAATGCGTGACAGTGGGATTCCTGGCAATGGCCAGTTTCTCCAATCATGTCCTGAGCGTATGTGGCTCTCGCACTCTTCGTCAGACTATACTGGCTCGTATCCGGTGGCGCGGCTGACGGAGGAGCGTGGAGGACTTCCCAAGACTCTGGGAAGGATTTGGGAGGCCCCTGGGCTGTTTGTAAATATTGTATGAATGAGCGAGTAAATGATGAATTGTAAATATGGTATGAATGAGAACATTTATCTCAATTACTTATTGCCTATTAAGTATTAAATAAGGCAGATTGTAATTTTATCATAATAAAGTTGTTTATAATAATGATAGACCCTTTATTATTTATGTGACAGTGTAATTTATTATCGAGGTGTGTTGGTTATTCCTTTAAACTTTCGTGTGGGTTGGATCGTTTTTAAGGCAAGAGAAACGAAAGATGTTTGCCCTTCACTGCTGTTTGAAAGTAGAGCCGCTCACGCTGGATAACTTTGATATAGAAGGAGTACCAGCTGGTAACCGGATATGGACAGGCGGGTATATTCTACCCCGAAGAATCAATGCTCCCCTGTACCCGGTTATATCTGCTGCTTACACTCAAGGCCTTTATGTCTGCCCAGGCGGTGTTTGTTTAGGTTCGCTCCCCTCCTTCCCAATTGTTTGTTTTATAAATACACTTTTTACATTGAGCAAACAGGGAATTTGGTGCTTCCTACTGTAGAGGGGGGGGGTCCTCCCTACTTGGAATAACAAGTCTACGGGCCCAGAAAAAAGTTTAACTCCGCGTTTTCCAGTCCCTCGTCAACTTTCTTCCCTGCCACGTCCCTATTTTTTAAAAAAAGGACCTTAACAATTAAACATTTAATGAAAAAATATGTTAGATTTTCATCAAATTTATTAATTGAAAACGTTTTAGTTTAACTTGCTATTTGTCAATATCAGGTCCTAGCATGAAATGGTAACCACCATGCGGTTCCACGGTAACCAGCCAATATCTTGCTTCCATCTTCTAGCCATCGCACTCAGCTACCTGATGAAGACTTATATAATATGTCGTCTTCAGGAATATATTTTATAAAAATCTAACATCTTTCTTTCACCAATCAAAGCCAACATATAGGGTGTCCCTGAGTTAACGCAACATTTGATTTAAATAGAAAACACAGTTGTTAGTATTTTTGTTGTTATTTTTTTATTGAATTATAAAGTAAATATGATAGGGTTATTTATGGAATAACACATCGGGCAAATGGCCTCCACGACTTGGCTGGCATATACGCACTCTTTTGTCGAAATTTTCCATGACCATTAAGCATAACTGTGGTTGAATTTCGTTGATGCAGCGTTTAATTTCCTCTTTTAATGCACGGGTGGATGTGAGCTTGTTGACATACACCTTTGACTTCAAATAACCCCATAAAAAGAAATATAAAGGTGTTAAATCACACGATCTAGGGGGCCAATTCCGATCACCGAAACGAGAGAGTACACGACCTGGAAATGTCTCATGCAGTATTTAAATTGTTTCATGGGCTGTACGGCATGTGGCACCATCTTGTTGAAACCACATATTGGCCACATCAATTTCGGCACAAAAAACTGTGTTTACGACGCCGAATTGATGTTCCTGGATTTTCAACAACACTCATCACAGGCACTGCTTCGATATTGACATTTGAACGGCTTGTTTTTGGACGACCAGTGTGTTTAGTGTCTCCAACTGATCCAGTCTCCCTAAATTTTTCAATTAATCTCTTCACAGTTGATGAAGTCAAAACACTATTCCGACCATATTTTGTATGAAATTTTCGAACTGCGGCCGCCATACTTTTATTATTTTGGAGATAATTTTCAACAATAAAGACACGTTGTTCTATCGTGTAACGCTCCATTTTTAGTAATCCTAAACTGTCAAGTGTCAAAGTATTTTTTTTTAAGGTTGCAAGCACTTTACTGCACAAATGGTGGCAAATTCAAATCTTTCTTCTTTAATTTCTTCTTCGTTAATTCTGGGACACCCTATACAAACGAATAATCAACTCATTTCAGTTTTAAGTCTAACCATAAGCTCCCAAGTTAGTTTTCCGTTTATTAACTTTTCTATTAATTAATTTGATGAAAATCTACCAGGAATAACAAGTCGGCCTTTTATTGCATGATATATTCAAAACCACACACAAAGTTGGAGTGGGGGCAGCCCTCGGGAACTAAGATGGACGTAAGAATAAAAGCTTGATTCAATGAGAAATTTTCCATACAAGCAACAAAAGACAAAATTGCTTCTGAAACGTGATCATTGCTATTTAAATGCATCGAATGAAATATTCAGTCACAGATCCAAGTGACTACCGTATTACTTTCGGAGGAGTGCTGAAACTTCAACTGAAAATCAGTTGTTAGACAGAATGGTGGGGAGGCATGTTTTTTAAGAAACAATAATGTTTTGCGGAGTTCTATTTCCGTCGAGGAAATATTGGCATTGGCTATATATATATATATATGTATAATATTTGACTTCATACTACTGGAAGAAATATCGTTAGTCCTACGATTAAAAATATTATTGCAGGTGTAAAGTGATTGTAAGGGAGAGGATAGCCCTACTTTCAAACATGTCTGCCTGTCTGAATGTCCTGCGATATCGGTCGTAAAAATGATTCATTCAATCTGCATCAACGTGAACTATATCAGTCACGTTTCTCTTACCTTTAAAGCTTTCTCAAATCAAAACTCAGAAGCTGTTTGAGATTCAAAGCTCTGAGTTTTTGCTTATAATCAAACACATCACAAACGAATAAATTGCAAAAAGAAAAAAAGTATAAAATGAAAAATTTCCATAAAAATCATTTAACAAAGAATATGAAGAAATGGTATTTTTAGTCAAAAATATCAAGCAGTAATATTTATGTTTTTTGAAAGAATCTAAATTATTAAAATTCGTTTTTATAATACAGCAATAATCTGTTAACAATTTACTTTTTTTAAAAATAAATTATTGTTATAGTATAAAAATTTTATCAGTAGTTTTCTTCTGATTGTGTAGGGAATGCATGACGATTGACTGAATGAGTCCGAAAATAGATAATTGTAAGACTTGGTAATAAAAATCGATGTACCTAGAAAGATATTTTACACACTTTGCGATTTAATACCGAGCAGTGTTTTAGGCGCTGGCAAGAGAATGCGGAAAAATTGCAGACATTTTTTGATATTGTTTCTGCATTGTCTATGAATTTAATTCCGTGTATACACGTAGGGCTGTGCTTTGCTTTGACACAGAGGGCGGGGCTCATCAGGCGACACCGTGGGTGGCGCGTATAAGTAGCGAATTCAAAATACAATTTGAACCAATCAAGAATTTAAAAATCTGATTTTATTCCGATATTTACTTGTATACAATTTATGAATCACAATCAAAGGTTATTTTAAAGAAAAGCATTTAAGGAGCGGCATTTCAAATACTACCATCTTACTTACAAAATCTACCACAAGGCCCGATTTATATATGTATATATTTACAAGAACAATTTTTTTCCTGTTTGATCCAGAAAAAAATTTTGGTAGTAAATTATATATATTTAAAAAAAGTATAAATGCCGCTTATACTTAAATTTCAGTTTTTCTCTGTTCAAAAGGTGCCAATAGATGGGCAATGAATTTTATATCCGTCCTTCCCAGGGAGCATAAAATCCGAATTGAAAAACAAAAAGCACCTAAAGTAGAGTTTGAGAGAAGTATAGAAGTAGTCATCACTGAGCTTCTTTGGCTGATAGTCTCGCCCACTCTTAAAATTGTGTATCATACATTCAATGTTGGCTACACCATCACAGCACTAACTGACCTGAAAGATATTTATTATTGGGTTACCTCAAGAAGGTGTAAATTACAATTTCAAAATGGGATACTCATTAAAGTAGCCCTATCAGCCACGGCGGAGCTGCCTACAGTGGATGAATTCATTTGCCTTAGACATATCCAATTCTTTGATTCGCTGCAATACCAACCCTGTGTTTAACACGCTCATCTTCGCTCCGTTTCCCCATCCCCCCATTGGCAGAAGGCAGTCGAGGCAGGAAGTTAGTATGTAAGATTAGTTTTAAGATAGGTTGTAAGTTGTAATCTCATTGTGATCTGAAAGTGAGCCCCATCACCAGGTCCCGTTTACACTTATATAAATTTAACCAACAAAAAGATTATGTTAGTTTTTAGGATAAAAACTCCTTAAAATTCATATATGAAGTAGAAGGAGCAACCCACAGTTCAATTATATTATTGTTCATATTAATTTAAAATGTAAAATTAAAACATTTAGGGGTTAAGCGGGGGGATAAAAGGTGGAAATCAGTTTTGAAGACCCATATAATAATAAAAATAAACATAAGGCTATAATTAATTAACAATTATTGTAAACAATTAAAAAACTTCATAAAACAAATACCAATTACCCATGAGACAAACTTGAGCGGACAAGATTTTCCGCATGAAGGAGATATTCTGCCATCCCATTAAATTACAGAATCTTTAAGCACATCATAATAAGCAATTATTTTGATCCTCAATCAGTAAGGGGTTCTCAAAAATTTTAAATATTCCATAATTTTCTTATTGAATAGCCCAAAGGCTGAATGTCAAAAAAGGGAGGACATTTGAACAAATAAAATTATCTACATTAATTAAATAATGCTTGCTGAACAGAATAAATATCTGATGCGATTGCCATAGAAGTAAAAACAAATCACAAAAACAGTGGAGAATTTATGTTTATGGGTATTATTTCAAGCACTTTTACAGCTAGTTTTAAGTCAGTTTAGCATTTCTTTAAAATAATATTTAAATTACAGAATTGTAAAATAATTTATTCTATGATAGATTTGCCTAAACAAGCTCCTTGGTTATATCACTAAGAAAAAGAGACACACATCAAAATAAAAGTAATTTCTAAGGATTGAATTAGAAAATAAATAAATATCTCCATACCCGACATGAACATAAATATGTTGTTAACTTTCAAATGTACTTATCATATTTAAAACCTCTTAATTGCTCATTAATATGTTTAACAAAATTGAAGTATTGTAAAAAGGACTTAGTGAATTGCTCAGCTCGTTATAGATAGTTTTAAATTATGATAGATTTACTTAAATATAAAATTTTTAAAAATCCTTTACTTTTTTTATTAGTTCCAAATAATTTGACAGAGAGTAGCACCTTCTGAGTACATATTAATAGTTTCAGACCACTAACCAATACTCCCACACACAGGAAATACAAAATAATTTGTGAATAGATTCACCTGAGGATCTATAACTGTATGTAATTATCTGTAAATTTAACGGGGCTATGAAGAAAAAAAACAAAAAAAAACAATACTTCCACATTGTAAACCTAAGGTGAGCCCATCGCCTAGTCCTGTACACATTGCATTGTAAATTTAAAACGTCAAATAAAATTGTAATTGTAATCCTACCCTCCTTCGAATGCAGCACGAGGAGAAATCTGTAAAACCTGTACATTTTGTTCATCTATTCTAAATATGTTATTAATAAAGGGGTTTTGAGAGGGGAAAAAACCCCAACCAATTTGCACTATATGGTTGCACTATACAGAGGTGATATTTAAATTTGGTCTTTAGTTTTTTTTTTATGAATTTTTCTACTCAATAGATTGAGAATCATGCACTTACCTTCAGACAGATGATTGCTGTTTGTTAATAAGAAAACTATATTTGTACAATTTGAAGCACTATCTTTTTAGGAAAGAGGTTCAGGTGGCACTTAGCAAATACAAGGACTGATGAAGGTGCTTCTTTCAAGAAATAAGTGGTTTTGAGAGTGGTCACAACCCTTACTTAGTTAATTGTCATCAATTTATTGACGCAATAAATTAAAAAAAAAATAACATGAATTATTTTTTAAAATTAATCTGACATATAAAACAGAAAACTTATCAGCTCATAGTTACCTGTGAATTTAGTTCTGAGTGGATGTATTTGTTGGGATATCTATCTAGCTAGGTTGATGAAAGGAAGATATTAGATTTTCATCAAATTTATTCATGGACTGTGTATGTCTGCACCCGGCTGTATTTTATGGTTCGAGGATGGAAATGAGATTGGAAATGAAATTCCGCCCACTTTTATTAAAATCTGACATTTTTTTAAATCAACCTAAGCCAATACACTAACTCAAAGAAAATACTTGTATTCGCCACAGAAAAAATCTGATGATTACTCCTCCCATAAAAAATAATTTATAATGTTTATCATGTTAATATAAAGTACCGAGCATGGCAGATTGTGTTTGTTGAAAGGGAACATGTGACCTACTTTAGCAGGGTTCAGTTGTCAGTGACTATTTAGTATGTGTGGTTTTTGTTTATTAAAATTGATATTTCATTTTTTCTTCAGATCAAAATGATTGTTTAACAAAAGTGGTCGCAGAATCAATAAATGAGACAATTATTTTATATTCGTAACTTTAAAGTACTCCACAAATTACACATGTACAATTTTAAAAAGTATTCTCCACATTTTTTTTCAGTAAGTATGGCAAAAATATTTTTGTTCCTTACAAAAAGAAGTACTGTGGGGAGGACACGACCCCAGATTTTATTCCTTACCTCCCTGTACCTTTCTCAATTTTCATTTAATGTCAGATACTCTCTAAATTTGACTTTAACACTGTTTAGAGACTTAACAAAAATCCTCTATATCCTCCCCTCCCCCACATTCTCATTTTACAACAAGCTATTAAATAAAAGAAAAATCAAAACATGTCTCTTAATTGAAATAATAAAGTAAATAAAACAACCAAAAATAAATTATACAACAATTACTTCCCATTAATATGGAAATTTTATTGAATCACATAATTTATCACACTTTCTATAGAATAATAATAAATGTATATTTATATATCTAGCAACCATTATGCAGTCGTATTTCATATAAATTAAATCATATTGTACAAATTTAAATATATTTAATTTTGAAATATTCATATAGTAAAATTATAACAAAATAAAATAACATACGTAACCTATACCAAGATATCTTTTGAGGAAGATGGTTATTCTTTTATTATAAATAACAAATATATTATAATTAAAACAAATAAATACAACATGGAATATAAAGTTTTAAAGAAACATATTAAAGTCTTGGGGGGGGGGGATGTAAACATTAAATTAATGAATACACACTTAAATAAAAACATAGTTAACAAAAAGTTGTTACAAAAATGTGCTTATTAAAAACATATACATAAATAAATAAATCACACACAAGGATAACTTAATCGACGACTTTGTACATTTAAATGATTTCTTTTTTATAATACTCGGTAAGATTCTGTAAGGCCACGACAAGAAAATTACAGCCAAGATATTTGATACCAGAAAGCAATCATTTCATTTATTATGCTATAATGAACACAGGAAAGAGTGTGTACATGTACAGGGTTGATTGTTAGGTGGGTGCGACAGTCATATTTCTATGGGTTGTCGCAACCATCCATTTTCCAGAAAATTGATTGGTAGTTTCATACTCCTAAAATTTCATCTGTGTTCTAATTTCAGAACTATAAATGATAAAATCATTTCGGACTTCACCAAATCTTAATTATTGGAAGAAAAACTGCAATAAAAAAATAGGACAGCCTATTTAATTAGTTGGCACAAGTCATCATTTTGAAAATGGGCAGAAAAAAACTTTTGATATCCTCATTATAAAATAAAGGGGTCCCCATATAACATTTTTAGTAACTTGTGCAAATGAGGTGAAATTGGTTGTCGTGTACCCCATGATCCACATAAAATTGGATCAAACTTAAAAATGTATTGTGCTTTAACACATTAAGCGGTAACAGCTTTGAATCTTAGGGAATAAAGAGTTCCATGCCATAATTGTGTAAAAGAACCCAATATCTGATAGGAACACAGAGAGAAGTTAAATGATTGGGAGAGGCCGATAGAATATTAATGTTTAACAGCTGATTTGATTTTACGACAAGCCAAGTTACTAGTTAATTAATGTTTTTCTACACTGGTATGAGTATGCAAATGTTTGATCCCTATTATATAAATGAACTAACAATTGAATTAATGAAAAAACTTTATTCAGGGACTATGTCCCCTTAGAATAATTCAATGGCATTTAAAATAATAAAACAAATTCTTAAACCCATTGTGCAGTATAGCATTCCTAAAAAATTATACAATCAAATTGTCCATCTACTATTCTATTTCATTATTAGGAAACATGGGTTTATAACAAAATGAATAAATAACAGCCAGGCAACCATGGTGGAGTTTCTGAGCAAGTAGAGGGTTTTCAAGTTCAACGTGATCTACATTCTCTGAGCAAGTAGAGACTCACTAAACTTGCCAAGTATAATTAACACTTAAGTAACATTGATGGCCAAACAATAATCTTTTTTAAAGGTAGGTTATTGAACTGTTTTTATCTAATTTTTTTTTTTAATTAATAACCGAAATATATATTTAAGCTCAGTTGAATAGAAGCAAAGAATTAAAATTAAGTCTAATCAGAAGTTTAGAAGTCCCAGTTGAAAAATCAGGGTGTAAACAATATGACTGTTTTGAAATTTTCAATAGAGATCAGTTGTTTGGGTTAGATAAGTTTCCATAACTGTACCTAAAGGGTCACGCTTATATCCTGAAAAGCCCAATGGCAAAATGGGTGATAGAAAAAAAAATTGTCCCCCTATATTAAGTTACATAACTTATCTTAACCATGGCCAGTTACTAAACTTCCGATTCATTAGATATTTAGACTTAATTCAGACAATTTTTTTAAAGACTTTCAATAATCTTCATCTTCATAATGGTTAATTAATGGAATGTAGTCTTCATAACAGTTCACAATAAAAAAAAATATACATAACCATTAATACCAGGAGTGTGCAAACTTAGCAACCCCAAGACTTCTGTAAGGCCTCTAGTGGGCCGCCTGGAAAAGATGCCTTTTAGTTTCCAAATACATGAGATACTCAGCGCATTACATTATGAAGAGCATCGCTAAATTTATAAGAAATGGCTATTGGAAATTTAAATGCTGTTAGGCCAATAGTTATTGACCATATACTTTTTATCAACAACTTACTACCTGGAAAGTCATTATTTTGTTATTTTAACCTCGCCCTCTACTCGATGAAAATCCAAAATGTAAATGGCAGTAGCATAAAACCACTACAGTTTTCAAAATAAAACAAATGTCTGATAATTGCATAATATCTCAGAAAATTCATCATGCAGTTTTGGGAAACGTAATTTAAGCATTTGGATCTCTTGTCATCAATTTAATATCAGCTTCCATCATATCCTTTACTAGTTCCTAAAAAAAAAGAAAAAGAAAACAATTTAAAATCCCTTTAAGTTATCAAGTTTCCAAGGGGGTAGGTAGCTGGTAGGGATTCATCATGATCATGATGAGGACCAATAATTCAGGGGGCCTAAAGACCATACCTACATGAGCTCTTGATTTCCCCATCTCCTTATTAAAAAGGAATAATCATCCTGGCTCCTATAGCTGCCCTATATCGTAACGGCCAGTTGTCTTGAAGTAAACAGGTTTCCAGAGTTGGGCTTTTACTTCATTCATATGAAGTAAAAATTATGTTCTTAAAATTAAAGTAAATAATAAACTGATGCTTATAAAAATTATGGTGGCAGTATAATAAGATATACCAAAAATACTGGGTTGCTCAAAAGTCAAAAAACTGTTTTAAATTGGAATCAATTTTTCATCCTTGTCTTTGTTTTGTTTTAGAAAGTCAAAATGTCGATCTTGAAAATTAATTATGGTTAAATTCAGGATTGAGCAATGACTAAAACAATCCTTCTGAAGATGAGGCAGAAAACACACTAACCATCACTGAAGAAATGTATTGGTCACGCTAGAGTATTTCGTGTACTTGTAGACAAATCAGAAGTGCGGTGGTAGAGACGTAGGACAATGGAACAAAGTTTTGGAAGGAATAATTTTGCAAAACTCAGAATTACATTGACCTCACTATTTTTCATTTTTCCTGTGGT
This sequence comes from Acanthosoma haemorrhoidale, assembly GCA_930367205.1. Taxonomy (NCBI): domain Eukaryota; kingdom Metazoa; phylum Arthropoda; class Insecta; order Hemiptera; family Acanthosomatidae; genus Acanthosoma; species Acanthosoma haemorrhoidale. Next base: position 28,995,288 of record OV884012.1, read on the forward strand.
ATTTAAAAGACAAGAATATGCTGTCACCAACCCCAAATCATCCAGAAATTAAAAGCCCATAGGTGAAGAAACTAAAGGAATAAGCCAAACAACATTATGACAGGTAATAAAACACAGCTTGGGAAGACCCCATTATTTTCAAGAAGAAAATAGTAACTAATTGAAAATTATTTTCAAGAAGTGTATATTTGCTTAGTAAGATTAAATGTCAATCTAAAAAAAATCTTATTTTAACGTTTATATTAATTTTAAAAAAGTCTTATTTTTGTTAGTGAAGAAATTTAGAAATATACAAAAGAATATGAAAGATAAAGAAAATGACTTTATATTAATATGAGTAGTAAAATACATTAGTAAGATTCATTTTTACTTTCACATGACTAAGTGGTTCCAGGAAGCAAACCATGGCCCCCATATTAATAATCAGACATTCTACCAAATAGCGCACAGAGTCAGCCATAATATTTGGGGTATAATTTATATTACCTTGAAATTTACTCTTGGTTTCCACCCTAGAGTTTCCCTTACTTTTGTGGAATCACCAAGCAATGAATCCTAAAAACACAATATACATTATACATTGTCACTTTACTGAATTAACTATTAATAATAAGATGATAAAAGTATATCTTACAACTTCAGTTGGGCGAAAATATTTTGGATTAACTTTCACTCTAACGATTCCAGTGTGTTTTTCCTTCCCTACTTCATTGGTACCAGATCCTTCCCAAATAATATCTGTACCGATATACCTAAAAGACTCTTCAACAAATTCTTTAACGTTATGAGCTTCGCCTGTAGCCACAACAAAATCATCCGCTTTTTCGTATTGTAGCATTAACCACATAGCCTAAAACGTATTATAACATTGCTACAGAGAACACAATATTAAACATGAAAGTGATAAAAGTGAGTTGATCTTACCTCCACATAATCTTTAGCGTGCCCCCAGTCTCTTTTCGAATCCAAATTTCCTAGCTCGATATAATCAAGTAGCCCCAAAGATATCTTTGCTACTGAACGGGTGATTTTTCTTGTCACAAAATTTTCTCCTCTTCTAGGACTTTCATGATTGAATAGAATACCATTGCAAGCAAACATCCCATAAGCCTCACGGTAATTTACAACAGCCCAAAAAGCATATAGCTTGGCGCAAGCTAAAATATTAAAACACTTATTAAGTATTTTTTAGGGATTTACTCATCTAATTAAATAGCTGAAAATTGCGAATAAAAATATTAAATTAGTGCTCCCAGAAAGCTCTGAGTAATTGATACCAATACATTCTAGAAAAATAATCATTGGAAGAAGTATTATGTCCTTAATCAACTAAGAAGAGAATGGTACAGACTTTTTATAAGTTTAGTTTCAAAACATATTCAGCACTCCGTATTTGTTGATTTTTATTTATATCTGATTCACAGTAATTTTTGGTGAGTATTCTTTGTATAAAAATTGAAAAATAAAAAAAATATATTGTTTTTATAAAGCCTATGTTATCTAAATGCTAGAGCTTCTGTTACCCGGTTTTGTCCATGACATTAAAACATTTCCTCTTTACGATAAAACATCATCTCCTCGAGATCCACAGAGAGGCTGCCACCCCCTATACAACTCTGCTCAAAATCAGGAAGTGTAGAGAAAATATCAGGAGTTTAAGGCAGGAGGTGAAGCTCAGAGAGGGGAAAGGATTAGGATATCTGGGTGCCATTGGTGTTTAGATATTCCTTCAGGAAGGATGATGTTCAAGATCACAAGCTCTGCAGAGTAAGACATAACTAAATCTGTATTGGCAACAGAAAACTTCCCTCAGATCCCACAAATCAAAATCAGTGTCAGAATAAAAGATATTTTTATCAAGGCTCCAAAAAGCACTCAAAAAAATTATTTTATATAACATTTGTTTCTTGAGTACTGTTTTGTGTAGTTTCTTATCAATTATAAAGTGGGCTCCAATATTTTAAATTAATTCTTAATGTAAATTAGATAACACTTAATAATTATCATGAAATATTGTGTTAAGGAAAACATAAATAAATTACCATATGGCGACCTTGGATAAAAAGGTGTTGTTTCTTTTTGAGGTATTTCTTGTACTTTTCCGTACATTTCAGAAGTAGATGCTTGGTAGAATTTAACTTTATTCAGCATACCACAAGTTCTAATTGCATCTAAAAGTCTTAATGTTCCGACTGCATCTACTTCTGCTGTATATTCACTTAAATCAAATGAGATCTAAAAATGTCTACCATTAAAAAAAATCATGATTGTACCATAAACAATATATTATTATTATTAGAGGATAATGTCCCAAAATAAATTGTTTTGTTTTTTTCATTACATTTGCAACATAAATAAATCCAATATGTAAAAGCAGAAAAGATCATTTGTGCATGTGTGATCTGCAAAACATTTTTTCTAGTTATATATCATCATAGATCTTCTCTCTAAGTACTGTCCAATGACTTCCAACATTAATGGGATGACTCATAAAAAATGACCATTTTTCTTGCTAATTTAAAAATAATTGAATTTTAATTTATTTTTAATATTCAAAATACATATATACTGTTGTGTTCTATGGTTTGTTGCCATCTTAAGGCTGGCTGTCAGATTCCTTCGCAATACCAATCTTTGGGTTTTGAACAGAAGAATTCTGCAAACTCCATTTAGAACCTCGGCCAGAGAATTGAAAGTTTTTTCTTGAAGATAGTGCACCATTTACCGGAACAGATAGTAGTCAGAAGGTGTTAAGTACGGGCAGGGTGAGGGAGATGCTCAATCCTATTCAGTTCTGAAATTTTTTGTTTCGTGTTACGAGGAGTGTTTGGACAGGCGTTATCTTGTAACACTGGGTCACAACTTACATTCTTTGTAACTGATCACTATAAAGCTCTGAATCAATGGTTAAACCTTCTGGAATGAATTTATAATGAATTATGCCTTTGTAATTCCAAAATACAGAAAGCATTGAATTTCCCTTGCTCAGCTAATGGCACATCAGGTTGATTGCAGTCTAACCATTGTTTCTTGGTCTAGGATTTCTCCGATAAAACCACTTTTCATCGGAAAGAACAATTCTTTTATTGAAACAATAGTCATTTGGGTTTTACAGAAGTTGTTGACAAATTTCTACTCGATGTCTTACCTGCTCAGAGTTCAACTCATGGGGTACCATTCATGATGAGTGATTCACTCTTTCCGAAAGTTATGCAGCCCACTATTTACGGTGGACTGGGAAACTGAGCTCTCTTGCCAATTCCCCTAGTACTCAACATAGTCTAGTAGAGCTTCCTCATCGAATGATGATTTTTGTCCAGATCCCTCTTTCCTCTCAAGGCTGATGTCACCAGTTTCTAAGTTCTGGAGCCATCTACTCACAGTCACAGTCCATGCCAGAGCATCCTTTTCATCAAATTGCCACCAAAACAGGTTGTTTTGGTGACGGAAAACTGATGTTTCCAATAATAATAAATAATGGTGTAATCTTTCCAATATTTCAAATTTTATTGTCATGTTTTATAACCGAATACTAAGACAAAACTGAAGGCAGGAGGAGGTCATTTTGTTTACAAATTCATTTAGCCTAGAGATTAAAGTGATATCAACCTTAATTAGATTTGAAAAACAAATAAGGCTGAATAGAAGAACACAATTTCCCAGAAAATGAAATCAGTTATGTTTTATGACTCACCCCATTATACAGGAGTCCCTTCCTCAAGATTGTACCTCTTGTTCACCCTTATTTTGTAATAACTGTTATATTTTGGCAATCTAAGGAAACAAATTCTTTCCGATTCCTATCGAATGGCAACAAAGTCAGGATGAATTTGGGAACAAAGCTAATTTATTTATTCTTCCCTCTATTTTATTCGATTGTACAAAATGTGAATATGAACACTATATTGTTCCTTGACATAATATTCTTTAGTGCTTTATATTATTGTTATTTTAGAAAGTTATAAGTTAATATGCTGATGGGGATTACTATGCTAGATAGAAATAGGAGGAAATTCCCTGCCTTTCCTAGGCTGACAGACTTTAACAGCCAAATTAATGCTGAGTACTTCCTTGTTTACTGAACATAAAATTAAAACCATACATTTATTTGACTTACTTTAACATGACTTTGTGCAGCAAGGTTATATATTTCACTTGGTTTTACTTCATTAATTATTTTTACTAAACTACTGCTATCAGTCATATCACCATAATGTAACTTTAGCCGACCCCCGTGGTGGGCAGCTGGCTTGGAATATAAATGCTGAATTCTTCCTGTATTGAAAGAGCTCGAACGCCTGATGATTCCATGAACAAAATATCCTTTCCTGACCAGAAATTCAGCTAAATATGAGCCATCCTTGAAATGAAAAAGAGTTAATTTCTCACTCAGAAGATGACATCAATTTCATTTCAGACAGTTGTTTACCTGACCAGTGATACCAGTTATTAAAGCTATTTTCCCCTCATCATTGGCCCTGTCCAAATCCATTGCAGAATATTTAGAACAACGAACAATGTTTAATGAAAATATTGACCATTATTACAAATTTAACGGTAGTAATTGTTCATTAGAGAGGCCACATCAGTCACTGATTAGATAAAACAGTGACATGAAAGTAACCATGATAATACCTCCTGACAGGTTATGTTGATATTCTCAACAGGATTCATGTTTCTTTAACTAGCTTGATCACATTTTCAAAGGACAATGTCTTCAACAAACAGCCCTTCAATCACTAGACAGGTCATTTAAGAAGTATTTAAATCTCTTCTTCTTTTTTTTTTTTTTGTGCTTTTAATATTTGCATACCAATTAAGGCATAAATTTGGTGCTCACAGATAAATTAGCTGTCAGACTGATGATAATTATTTGTTTTCTGTGTATATACTCTATTGTCTGTGTATGTATACAACTCATTATTTTCTTAATCAATTTTTGTAGATCACTCAAACCCAAGACAAAGTCAATGTTTATTTGTATCGAGTTGAATATCTGGAGAAAATGTTAAGAAATAGGGAAATGCCTATGGAGCGGAGGCAAGTTTCTGTTCGGCACTTTACTGTTTATAGTATTATTAATTTACTTTCAGTTAATTGTATTATGTACGTATTGCTCAGTTTGTAACACAAACAATCTTTTACAGGATGCAGCTTGAAGCAGAACTTGCCGAAATAAAAAATCAAATTTTAAGTAGTGAAAATGATTTAAAACACTGCTATCGTGAAAACAGGAAAACATTTATGTTTGTTGTTGTTTTTATGTTTTTTAGTTTTCTCTTTTATGGTTTGTATGCTATGGTATTAGGACCTCCATAATTGTTTCCATAGAATCTATGTTTTTTATACATGTTGATTTAAAAAAATAAATTTATTTTTATATTTTTTTTATTTACGTGTTAGTTACTAATTATTAATACATCTAAAAAATATATATTACATTATACATGTTTGTTGCCTGTTATAGAATAATTAAATAACAATTCCTCCACAATGTGGAATGATGGAGGATTTGTCATTTAAATCTTGGAGCGGTTCATTTATTAAAAGTAAAATGGCTTCATAAAAAAATTTTATTACAAGGAATTTTATTCCATTTCTCTAAATAGAAGTGGGTGGTTCCCGGTAGGATACTACCTTGAATTGGAATGTGGAAGTGATTGGAAACCCAACAAGAAGTAAATAAGTACTGTTATTTATGTATTTTTGCCACAATAATTATCAGTATGCGCTAAATAATGCAAAATTCCAGAAATAATACTCAATTCAAAGCAGAGTTTCTGTCTGAAATAAGAACCTGGGTGTGCATACTGGTATCAACCATATTTTCCCAGTTACACTAAAGTTTCTAATAAATTGCAATAGTACATTCTCTCTATCATAATGAAGAACATTTTTGAGTTGGCCATCATAAAACTCTTACATAAGGAGCACACTAAATAAATCTGAAATTTTTTAACTTGACCTAGTTGTAGGTCAATATATTTAATGCATTTCTATCCAGATATAAAAATTTATATATTGGAAAAACTTCTAGGATTCTTTAAAAAACACAGTGTACCTTCCCCTCATCCACTATTTAACATACTTAAAATCATGATTATTCTCATACCTGTGCTCCTAATGTTATTTATAAAATCTCAACATACCGAAAAGAATGTTTGTAACTATTCTTATAAATTACATTTTGGTCTAAATAAAAGGTTTACAGTGTCTAATTTAACCTAACACACACACAGAGTTTCATAGTGAGTGGATATCTGTTTCTAAATTGCATATTATACAATTGGTATAAAATGTACACTATAAATATTACTGGATAAGTATACATTTTGTTGTTGTTTATATATAAATGCTCTTCTAGGGCTGAATGATGTGGGGAGGCATTTAATTCTCTTCATAGAAGTGAAAAGAATTATCTTCCTTCAAGGGATTTGAACCTAGCACCTCCATATCAGGAATAAAGCTGATGGCATTAAGCTACAATTAGTAACATTACTAAACACCTAGCTTATGAGATGTTACCAGCCCCTACCATAGAATATAATTTTAACTATGCTAACCATTACACCGCAAGAAAATTTGTGCAAATGTTTTTAAATGTACTTTTTGTTACCATCTCCCTCCAAAAGAGTTCCCCCCCCCCTCATCCAATTAAAAAATTATCGACATCAAAAACATTTTTATTTTAAACTCGCCCATTACAAATTAGTAAATGTGCTAATAGTGCTTCAATATGGGTTTTTCAAGGTTCCTAACTTGTTCCAGATATATAATGATAAGCTACATTTTGTAAAATTGACCATTATTCCATGCCACATCAAAATTGTGAAAATAACATTTAGAAAAACTGTAAATTTCATTTTCAGGTGATTTTTGTTTTTTCATATTCTTCTTTAATTATATCTAAACAAATAAAATTAATTTATAACGTTTATGTTAAAAAACAACTGTTGGTAACACTGGGTAGCGCTTGGCAGTGTACCGGTCAAATAATATAAGTTGTTTTCATTTCTTCATATTAATGTTTTGAATATTACTGCAATCATGAAGTTAGTGAAGTAAGTATGTTTAACATCTGTACATAAAAACGGAAAAATATCATTTTTTGTATTATTTATATGAAAGTTATTTTATAACATGCATTGATAACCAGCCATTCCACTTACTTATTAGCTATTATTTTGGAATTGCATTGGTTTTAATTTGTTTAACTTCTAATAATACTTTTTAAAACACTGTTAATTTAATGTTATTTTTAGGTTTTTGATGAAACTTAGCCATGAAACAGTGACCATCGAATTGAAAAATGGTACACAAGTGCATGGTACTATCACAGGTACGGTTAGATTTTATGTTTTATTTATTTCTTCTGTGATTCATTATTTATTTTTTAATCTACTTGTACCAGCTCATTAAAGTAATGTATGCAAGCCTACGAGTTTGTACTTAATGCCGAAGTGTACTTGAATCAATACAATAAATGGTAAAGAAGAAATTAAAGCGCCCAAAAAAATGAACAAATCAATAAAAAAACAATCGAGTGTTTATGTAGTATTGTATATGCGTGAAGTACCATTTTGAAGGAATCTAAAGTTGATTATTATTAAAAGATGTGCATAATATTCTTTAAGATATTATTGTTGCATCGTTTTCAGACTGGTAGCAGTCCATCCTTAGGCAGCGTATGTTCTGTTATTTAAATAAATATAGTCAGTCTTAAAATAAAAGCATTTTGTAATGTTAAGTACCTTTTTGTTTTTTTCTGCCGGTGTCCACTTAATTCCTGTTGATTTATACTTTTGGTACATTATTTTATTTAGGAAAGGTACTAAATGTTGCATTCCTCTGACTACTAAAGCAACAGTAAAAGTAACTAATAAAAAAAAATATATGTAGTTTATTTACATTGGTCGGAACGTATTAAATATTCATACTATGACTATTGTTAGTTTTTGGAATATATTTTTGAATTAATTCCTGTTATGTCACCTAATCTTAAAAATCTAAACTGTTACTTGGAAAAACATAAAAGGTTTTAAAGAAGCCGAAAGATGATAGGTAGTATGTAAGTAGATCCTCTCACTAAGGGCTCAGAAATGAAAGGAAAAGAGAGGACTTAATCCTATGTGGGTTTTCAAGCCATTAAAAGAAAATGTGTACTGCTATTATAAATTAAAATATTGTTTATTATCCTTATTTTTATACATATTATAACTTGAAGTAGTAAACATTTTAATTGTCAACAGGTGTCGATGTGGCCATGAATACCCATTTAAAAGCTGTAAAAATGACAATTAAAAACAGAGAACCTGTACAATTAGACACCCTGAGCATCAGAGGAAATAACATCCGTTATTATATCTTACCTGATTCCTTACCTTTAGAAACACTATTGATAGACGACACACCTAAGGCGAAAGCCAAGAAAAAGGATTCATCTCGAGGTAATTATTTGTATGAAATATTCAGGATGTAATTTTTTCTAAAATTAGGCTCATTAATCATCCAATGTAAGAGTTTTTGCATAGTTGAAAGTTCCTGCCTCCCTGTGTTTGATACATTTTTAGGAGTGTGTTGTACAAGGAAATAACCGTAGTATTTCAGCAGTAAAGTGAAGTAGTGAAACAAATGGTCAAGTTTTTGATGTTAAAGTTATTTATCCTAAGCCTTATTTTTACACTAATGTAAAAAATGTTCCATCCTTTGTTGGTAGTTTCTGTAATGCTGGTTTTATCATATATGGTTTTTGTATTAGTATTATGGGACCATAATGCAGTTTCACACACACACATATATATATATATATATATGGGATTATTTCTGTCAAAAATATCTTTTCTCAATGACAACCTAGGAATTGGCATTATAATGACAGTCTGCTTGATTAGCTGATAAAATAAAGAGGGAAAGATATTATAGATATAAGAAAAAATATTAAATGTTGACTTAGATTCAGACCGATGTGAGTGAAACTGCTAATCCCATCCCAAAGTAATATAATTATCATGTTATTTAGTAATAACTTATATTATTTTCTACACTCTATAAAGTGAATTTGTATACGCTAATCTGAGGAATACATCCTTTGTGTTTTATTCTAATTTAATTATTCTTAATATTTTTTTTTATAAATAAAATGTGAAAATTGTAATGTCATGTTTTATTTTGATGCAGGTGGTGCTCCACGAGGTAGGGGTAGAGGCCGTGGCGGAAGAGGTCGGGGAAGAGGAAGAGGTAGAGCAAGACGTTAATGAAAAAGAAGGACTTTTTTCCATTCAAGTGGAACAACTAACTCAATTCAGTTCAAATTTTTTTTTATATTTGATGTGTATCGAGTTCATCTGTGTGTAAAATAGTGTTCATCTATGTACAAATCACTATTAAAATTTGTATGTTTCAGCGGATGAAACATGAATTGAAATTATTTAATAACTATTTGTTTTATATTTTAAATCATGATCATTTGAAATTTAGTTTCTGGTTTTGTAGCCTATTGTGTTTTTATCCAAAATGTGATAATAATTTTGATGTAGTGAGGTAAGTAGGTTGTCACCTTCCATATACAGACTATATGATCTTATAAGATTAAGATCTTTGCAATGAAAATTACTAGTTGTGGTCTGTAATCCTACTGTTATAATAATAATTGGCCAAGGATAAAAGATATTGCCAAATTCAATCACAAGACTTCGTAAATCTCTGATCAGGCGATTTTCCTGCTGAGGAAGTGGAGATCTCAGTTGTAAAGAGTGTAGTATAGTAGGGAGGTCCTTTCCTAATCGCAGCCATGTAACTATTTTCTCTTTTTGGCTAACAATTACAGAAATAAATAAGTCTTAACATTTGTTGAGAGATCAGAGTTAAGTTTTCATCAAATTATAACTTTTCGACACATTATGTATGTCTGCATCAGTTCCCGATATTACCATACCAGGCATACATAATAGTATGTCGAAGCTTACTGTTGTCCACAAACTTAATATCTCTCGTTCATTAGCCCAAGCCGATCTAACAATAAACTTAATGTAATTATGAAAATTATTTAAAAATTTTTGTACTTACCCTTTGATGTCAATTTGCTCCATTTTACTTTCTTTTAAATTAATAAAAGTCCCCTATGCTTCATTACTTTCTTGTGAAATGGAATAATTCAAAATTATAAGATAATGCTACCATCATGATTAATGTCTTCCACATCTTACAAAATTAAATTGTCATTTTGATTTATATATTTATCTGATGTTATCAGTTTGTTCTGATTTGTCTTATGTTATCTGATTGCTCTGATAGTTATGTATGGAAGATGTGCCATGCATGTCTGCATCGGGTCTTTGTAGGAAATGGCGATGGAAGCGAAATGTGTACAGTTCACAACTTCTTGGCTTAGTTATATACCACATCTACACCAGCAAATACATCACTCATACACTAAAAGAATACTTTTCTGAACCTACATAAGCTGAAAATTTATTTTCCCTTTTAAGGATTTATAGATTTTGGTATTTTATTATTATAGATAGATACTGTCACTTGTATTCCATTCCATTTTTCTTTTGGAAGTTCTTATTTACTAGCAAAGTGGGAAAGAAAAATATTTACCACCTCTATTGAATCTTCAATTAGGAATTGGTACAGTACAACCTCGTTTATCCAGATTAACTGGGGCCAAAGGCAATTCGGATAATCGAAAATCCAGATATTATGGATAACAGACAAAAAAAAATCCTTAAATAAGCAGTCTTACTGTTTATTAAGATTAAAAAAAAAACTATGCTTTGTCACAAAATTACATAGTATTGTTTACTAGACATCTAAAAATAAATTTACACCATTTCTTAACAAAGAATTAGCCCACTGTCTTTATCTGTACAATCTATGCAGGACTGAACGAAAGGACTTTGAATGAAACTAAAAGGTGAATAATTGGCTTACTTATAGTTACGGTCTTGCTATCATAGTTAAAAATTATTATCTAATGTGAACATGAAACAAAAAAAAATATCTACAAATCTGATCCAGATAAATGAAGTTTCACTGTACTTCAAGGCCCATATCATTGAACAGTTTTAATACTTTAAAATGTCAAATTCTTATAATACAGGTAAAGAGAAATTACTTTTTTTCAGAATGTGATAAGCTTATCTCTTTGGGCCTTTTTATTTCCTACTTTTGGTTTATTAAAATTTTATTTCAGTAAACAGTCACTTGAAAGATGTATAATTTTTTCAAAGACTAATAAATATTGCATACAGGATTATCATTTACAAGTATGTACAATACCAGTTGAAAGCAATAAATACAGATAGATCTAGTGTGAGATACATAGTAAAATATTTTTTAATAACCTATTTATTTCCAAAAATAATTAATTTACATTAACAAATGAATACATGTTTTAAAAAGCTTATATTTTTAATACTGTGAAAACCTTATCAATTTTTCAGGCTACTAGGATGAATTGAGTTTTTGAAGTTCTTCACCTCGGTTTATCATATTTTTTCTTTCTACTGCTTCTAAAACAAAGTAGATTTAAATATTATTTAAAGCATGATGTTTTGATTTATGAAATGCTCATGTCATGACATGATATGAAATATAGTTGCAATTTATTTTAATGCTATGTAAATGTCAATGTTGAAGTGGGAGGCTACATTCATTCAGGTGCAGAGTGATTGTATTTTCTCTGTCTATGTATTCTATTCCTGTAAAAAAAAAATGATTCGGTTGATTTAAAAAGGTATATCCCACACACTGAGATTTTCCTCAACCATTTAATGAACAGTTCATCAGATAATCTCACTAGTCCTACAACTTGATCATCTTTGGATATTGTTCTTTCACTTGCTACGTTAGGACCTTCTACGTAGAAATTAAACTATAAAATTATATTATATTAAAAATATAACTATACTTTTAAATAAATATAATTTATTTACAGAATTTGATTTGGTAAAAATTAACCATCAATATGGGGGGAAAAAATGGAGTGACCTCCTGATTTTTAAACAGAATCAATAATAAAAAAGAAGCCATTAAGCATTTTCTAACCATTAAAAGAGATAACAAGAAAGTAGGGAATTTATTTTAAGAGAGAGAGAAATGCAAACCCTGACAAAGTGGTACTCCTTAACTATTGGGTTTCTACAACAACCCATACTTATTGAATTGTAAGACAGATGGTTCAAATAATTGTTGCAAATTAATATTGTGTTGCCAGAGGCTATTAATTTAATAGCAATAAATAATGAAAATAACCTAGTTCTCATAGATGAAATGATAATAACAAAAGAATGTAGCATTTTAAACAGGATTTAATTTTGGTTTAATGACGACTCGCTTTGTCAAGGAAATGTTAATTTCTTTCTTCCCTTAATTTATGAAATCATTATAAATTTTGTATGTCGGGGAATTTCTATTTACTGTGCAAACATTGCACAACCATTTGTAACTATTGTGTTATGTAGGAAGGACTAGAATATTTGAATAAAGTATTAGGTAAAAAAAAGTAATCTACTGAATGTACTTTCTTTTCAAATGGAAAAAAAAAAATCAATTTAAATAAGCTGATCGTTTAGTTTGATTACAATAAATCAAAACTAAATTATTGTAGCACTTAAATTAAAAAGAATATATATGTATCTGCTTAAAATTGTATAATGAGGCTAGGACTCATTAAAAGGTGAAGCACGGTATTATTACAATTTTTAAGCTAGAAGTAGTGATTATACTTACGAGGTCTCAAGACATATTATTTAACCATCCATGATGAGTAAGAATTAATCATCAATTACTTTGGAAAGTTACCACTAAATTGTGAAATGTATCTCGGTTATCTAAGGCATTTTTAATTCCCTAAGGAAATTTGAAACACATTTTATTTCAAGATTGTGGCTTAATTTGTTCACACCTGAAGAGAACATATATTTATTTTTAATCAGTTGACCGTATTTGTTAACGCTAAAAACTCAGTTTAGAAAATCTTGCTACACTTTTTCCTCTAAATTATTCAGCCATAAAAAGCTCTGAAATAATAGTAAAATGTTGGTTTGTTAGGATTTTAAACAAATCCTCAAAAGGATAATGGTAGGTGTAAAAGAATTAACCCAACAGTCATTATTACTCTTTAAAACAAACCAACATTTTACACTGGGAGGGTATGGTATATGATAATTGAAATGTAAAGAATCACTGTCTAAATGAGAGTATTATGGATAAAAAGTATGATAGTAGCTTGAGGTGGAGAGGGAGGACTCATCGCATTTCCGGATGGTGGGAGATATACTAACTTGACTAATAAAGATTAAAACGCAAGATAGAGATGTAGGTAATTAAGGACAGCTCATACAATTGTATGCAATGAAAACCATTGCAAATACCAAAGTTATTCCACTCTATAGCAGAACTTAACGGAGAGGCTACTATCATACTTATTATCCATAATACTCTCATTTAGACAGTGATTCCTTACATTTCAATTATCATATACCATACCCTCCCAGTGTAAAATCGACTTGCTTGTTTGTATGATAGATATAAGGTAAGTGCCTATTTTATTGCACAAAATTGTGAACTATTGAAAACGTTTTATGATTCTCAATAGAGATCCCTCTTGCTAGGAATCCACTGGCAGGCTTGCCCAAGTTTTTATCTTTCCTGATAATTAGTACATTGCTGTCCTCAACAATGCATTTACTACTTAACGAATTTGTCAGTTAACATGAGTTGTATATTAAACTAAGCAAAGAATAAGTTTAATTTTTTTTCAAGCCCACATCCTTTTGCTATCATTGATCATGGGAGTTGTAGGCGAATAAGCGAGCACATTGCATGTACTATTTGGAGAAACAGGTTTGGCCTATTAAATACTGGTTATTTAGTACAAGGTAGTGAGAATGGAGACTGCAGAGATCGTTAAATCGTTGAGGTAAGGAATTCAGAAAGAAAGAGGGGGAGAGGTAGTTGGCAAGACACAGAGAGAACCTTCTAGATATTCTGAATTCAAGGGCAGCTATGCAAGATGAATCAACTTGCCAAAAGCATTGTATGCCCAAGAACCGATGCTGGTTGTAGCTTCAAAGAAAGTAAAAGAAATAACTATTTCAACTGTCATTAAAAGCTCCACATTCCAGAGAGGATCCAGGCATTCACTGACAGCTTTCTCTGCTCCTCTTTATCCTGGGACAATCTAATGCACCTCGCAGGCCTTTCTCAGTCCCACTTAGCTAGTCGGAACGGGGCCTACATCACTCCACCAAGCACCCGTTATTTTACCATTTTGGAATCCTCCATTTGCATAATTGAATACAACCTGTATTGTTTATGCTACCACTGTATTACACCTAAACTTCCACTAATTCCCTACTTTTATTTGCCTGCCATAAAAGGATTCTGTTTCTTGGGAAAAGTTTAGAAAGATCTGTTTCCAACCGCAATCCTGTTTTTGATTATTGGCGGCAGTTATAGGTTTTTGCTAGATATCGAACCTTGACCATCAACTTCTCCAACAGTCTGCTTGCTTTTGTTCAGATAACCATAGATTCCACAAGAAGTGATTCCTGAAGAATCAATGTCTACATCTCTGTTTAATGGTGATGTAGCTCTATAATTATTTGACTGTAGTTAAACTTCATTTTGTGAATGGAAGAAATCAAATTTCTTATAGTTTTTTGTAGGTATGAACAAGTAATTACATATCACAAAGCTAAACTTCTTATCTTAGAAATACAATGATGTCTGATTTTAATTGTTATCTATGTAACTTTTTATTGGCAATGATAATTCAAGCAGTTATATTGTAGGAGCAAACCTTCCTGTTTAGTATAGTATCTGTCAATTTTTAGAATTCCTCTGTTTGTTTGATTAATTGACAGATTCAGTCAATTATTTAATATTCAAGAAGGATATTTTATTATAAAACCTGAAGAATACTGTTTCTTTCCTATCTTGTTAACAGTTCACTATCGAATAATTACAACGCTACAAAACTTTCTTTTCACTGAGTCCAAGTAAATTGGTGCTTTCAATGTTAACTGGAAGTAATTTTGTGAGGGTATGAAACTAGATCCATCATTTATTCATGATTCGACTTTAGACGTATCTCTTTTTTCCGAACCTGCGAAGCCCCAGCCTCGTCAGAGACTAACATATCATAACTAAGGGACTGACATAACTCACTATAGTCTACTTAAATAAGCTGCATACCTTTCAAATGAAAATAAGGATATGTATATTTATCCATTTGGGGTTTTAATTCTAGCTTATTGAACTTCACTGGATTAAGAAATTAAATACAAATAACATTTTTCAAGATTTATAAAATGATCTTACCTTGGGCAGATCGTATTTCTTCCTTCTCGTTGACTAATTTTCCCTGCAGGAAAAAATACATGAAACCAAAACCAATGGCACTAGATCCTAAAATGAAAAGTGTCTCAGAGCTGCCAATTTTTTTGAATAAATATCCTCCGATTAAGCTACCGACTGAGACTCCTAAAAATGTTAAAAACGCCTCTATCAAAAAAGATGGAAAATGTCCATGATTAAGTATATGTTAATTAATGATTTTTGTCTTAAATCATGCTTTTCAGGAGAAAACTGAAAATATCCTGGTAATGTACCTGCCCCTTCGAAGACTGCTCCAACTAAATTCTGGACCGTAGCTTCTGTGCCAGCAGGGGCTATTGAGCTGGCATAAGTGACCATCGTAGCATAAAACAGGCCAAATGTCAAGCCGTTTGCCACTTCTATTGGAAGGATCCACCACGGATTATCAAGCGAGGAGTATAACAGAAATCTAACACCATAAAAGAAAAGTACGATCATCATTGCTTTTGGATGCCCAACTTTTTTTAATATCCAACCTGTTTTGAAGAAAAAGAAACAAAAATTGTGATTACAATAGCACATGTAGTAACTATAATTGTAAATAGGCTAAGAAAAAATTCTTCATAGAATTTTGTCTACCAGAAAAAAAGAAGAAAGGTATTTCCCCGAAATAACATTGAACTGCTATCACAGCTCCTTCAAGAGTTT
Organism: Acanthosoma haemorrhoidale; assembly: GCA_930367205.1. NCBI lineage: Eukaryota > Metazoa > Arthropoda > Insecta > Hemiptera > Acanthosomatidae > Acanthosoma > Acanthosoma haemorrhoidale. Next base: position 29,011,323 of record OV884012.1, read on the forward strand.
TAATCCAAGCCATATCAAAGTTAGGGTTACTCTGCGCCAAATCTTCTATAAACCTAGATAAATGATGTCTTGGATAAATTAAATAGCTAAGATATTCACGCAAGAGAACTACATATATATGATATATTATTCATTTATTGGATAAAGGAAAAAGATAGTAAAACCGGCGGGATCTCCTGATCTTTAGTCAGTAATTATAAAACAACTAATAACGACTAAAATACAATCAATATTTGTTAAATATTTAATATACATAATGCCGTAAAATGCAAAAGAACGATTACATTGTAGCTGTAATGTTCCTTTGAAAATATTGACCTAGCGATGTTTTCAGAGTGAGATGAGACCAACTAACAAGATTGTATATTGAACAACCTGGGAATTCGATAAGATAGCTTTGTTGGAATGAGCACCAGCCAGGAGAACCCGGGTTTGAATCTTGACACAGTTATTATGTTTTTCTGTGGTCAATAATTATTAAAAAAATAGGATTACAGACCACAACCGCGACTAATAACTGTTGATTGATGTTTAGTTTTAACGCTTACATAAACCAACTTAAGGTAGAAATAGCAGGTTATCTTCTGGCTACCATAATTTTTTAGCCTGCACTGAAATGCAGAGGTTTTTCAACGGCACAACAAAATAAAATCTAGAACTCCCAGATAAGATTTGGAGTTAAATCGTTGTGCTCCCTGTAGACTATAAGAAACACTTTTCTTTGACTAGAAGCTCCATAAAAGAGTACCTTTGGCTTTCTATCATCAGTTGGAGAGCATATGTCTTTACAGGCATTTTTATTTTCATCTAATTAATTTGCTGTATATAAAGTTTATTATTTTCAATATTGGTATTCAACCACAAACAAAGAAATACCTCTTTTCATTTATTTTATCTAACTACCACTATGTCCCCTATCTTCCTGATCAATCCCTGTTTCATTAAGTACTTCACCTTGGAATAACCTTGACCAAACCTTTCCCGGGAAAGGATCAATTACCTGAAAAACCATTTCCATTCACAAACATCTCAACTATTTGAGTCACCTCCTTCCACAACTAACTGATTGCCTCCCTTGACTTCACATTTACCTATTCATGGTAAAAGCTCCTCGCATTAAACATTTCCAGCTCACGATAAGTAAAAAAAAAAAATTTGATAATCCAAGATTTTCAAGTGTAAAATAATATAACGCACATCTCTGCTACAGGCGATGGAATATCACACCATTTGACAATATTTCTACACACAAAGTTTAGAATATGAGTTACTTACCAGAATAAAAAATTCCAAACTATCGCACAGTAAATTCCACAAAGAAAACACCAGATCATAAAAATACAAATGCGAATGTCCTTAAATAAGTGTTCTATATTACCTACGATATTTCCAGATTTTTGACTGAATTTTACCTTAAAGAGAAGAATAAATTTTAGATAATAATGTTATACATATTCCATAAAAAGCTCCAATAAGTTTTGCAATATTACCTTAAAGCGGAAAACTACAACCATATCAATCAAAAGTAGTACAAGTAGCATGTAGTAAGAAGGAAGAAAGTTTTTTTTTGGCAATCCTCTACTCAGACGATCCACAATTATACCATTAATGAAAGAAACAAGGCCCCAACTAACTGCTCCCCACATCCTCTGCAAACCATAATTTTCCTTTTTATCGCCTGAAATTGAGCATTTTTGATTAGAGCATTGAATTAAAAGATATCCTGAAGATTTTAAACAATTCTACAAAAATCTCCAGCTAGATTTAAGGCTGCTGAGAGCCAAAAAATTTCAGAATATAAACTCACCAAGAAGAACAAAACAAAATGCATCAGTGAAACTCTGTGCTACACTGCATGAAATCCTGATGCTAACAATAAGGGCAAATACAACCCAAAACTGATAGGTTCCCATTTCTTCAGCTTCTTCAATAGTTCTTTTTGTTGCGATTTCCATAAGTGGAGCATCTTCACAGTAAATGTCAGTCAATACAGAAATATTTTTACTACGTTGTTCTGGATAGTCTGTCAGATTTTTAACTTGATGATAGGATATTCCCGTTATTAAACAGTTATCCTGAAACAGAAATGTAGAAGTATTAAAAAGCCATTCTAAATCTACATACAGCGGTAGTGGCTACATGAACTTGCTTTGTAACTCCAATATTAAAGGATTGGTTTCTCAACATAACTTATAAGCTGATACCATGATTGCGAGTTGTTGATAATCAACAGTGAAGACATCTATAACTTGCTATAGAGCAGTAACTATGCATTTCGTTAACTAAATATGAGATGATCAGATAATAAACTTTTAGCGCTATAGAGCAGAACAATCCATTACCATATAGGTAACATGAGTTGAGAATATTATGCAAATAGTAAAAGGAGATCTCAGGTATGCCAAACATTTCTAATTCTTTGTAGGATGAAATGTTACTGCAAAGAAGTTAAAGGCTGATATTTTATTAAATTGTACTTAAAAACAGGCCAAGGAATAGACCACTTTTGAAAATAAATTAAATTATTCATTACTTTTTTTCATAAATTACGACTTAATGGATGAGTATAATTCAGCACTAAATAAAATATATTTATTAGCCGTCTTGATTGAGAAGTGTAAAGTTGAACTGTGAGACTATTATGTAGAGAAAACTGACTAACCACCCAGGTAAGATTCTTGGGACTGAGGATTTGTCCTGAGGAGATTGTGTCTAGGTGGAGAAGTTCCACCTTCTCAATGAAAATGAGAAGCTACCTGAATAATGGAGTGGAGAATCCAGTTTTGGGACCCAAAACAAAGGTGGAAGATTACTGAAAGCTGAATCTATTTGACAGTGCCACCTTTTAGCTATGGCGGCAACATAGGTAGGCCTTGTTTCTTGATGAGATTCCAACCCCAGAATTTAATTTATTTTACATAATCTTCTCCAGAAAGAAATAATACTTTTCCCTTCACATATAAGTTGAAGGTATAAAGAAAATAACTCCCCCCTCCCTCCCACTTTTTACTTTTTTTCTCCCTTTAGAATGAAGTCACATTTCAGGATGTGTGTGCTGGTTGCGATTTTTTTTTATATTTATATTCATCAGTAACAATCTCTCCCGATAAAGTAGTATACTTCATTATCCACACTATCACTTTCAACTGCTCATGCTGTCATTCTCTAGTGCTACCACAACCATCAAAAATTATCAGAAAAGCTGAGTTGTGGACAGATGTTTTTGTTAATGTAGTCTCATGTCATTAGATTAATTGCGCTGTTATATTTTAATATTACTAAGCTTGGATTAGGGGACTCTTTCTACTTGTTTATAAATGTGAAGAACTTAATTAACTTGAGCTTTATTCATTTATCTTCAAGAACCTGCAGTATTATATACTTCAAAAAATTTAATGCCAAGAAGCACTAGCCAGTAAAAGCAGGAGAATCCGATGATATTTTTTATGTATTTTATATTTTGAGGGACATACAAAGTAAAAGATATAAAGATTCATGTTTTAAACAAATCTGTCAATGATGTGTAGATTTGATCGGTTTTTTAGGGTTGATTGGAACTAATAGACTCATCAAACATATAGATAATAGGTACATACTTTGACTGCATAGCTTGGACCAATCTTTATTGCAACCGGGTTATCTTCAATGCTATCATTCATTAAATTTTCATTTCCTTTCAGTTTATTCCAATTTAAAACATCAACCTTAAACAGGAAACAAGAATGATAATTTAATTTGTCATTGTCTAGACATATTCATATAATCATATTAATGATCACTAGTTTCGGTTTGTAATCCGCCTGGTTCAATAATTATTAATAAAAGAAAAGATAAGGGAACAGGGCTAGGATTCAAACCAGGGACATGCTGATCTCTGGCCAGGCACTAGGTCCAACTGGCCCATCAATATTGAAAGATTTTACCATAGTCAACCATCTCTTTAGCTATTCTCTCGTACCTCTGAAAAATCGCTTGAGTAAAAATTCTTCATAAAGATATTACAACATAGTCAATTTAAATTTTTTTTTTGATTTTTACAACATATGTAACATATACAAGTGTCTACTATACAGCAACCTCATCGCAACTGCTGAAAATATCTGTCCTAAATTCTTCATAAGTAGGAATATGTAGTTTAAAGAGACAATAACTAATAATGTCTCAGCTCTATATAAAAGACATTTTTTTGTCCCTTTTAGAATCTGACCAATGCATTCTCATATAGTATGTACGTTTTTATATTAAAAGCTAATTGATGGATATTTTTTTTTCCTTTTCATAAATTTTCATTCTATTACTATTTATTCCTAAGTGAATTTATAATTACTATCTTAGTGATTTTAGTTTTTACTTAGTCAGTACTTGACTATTTTTCTAAGAAAAGAATTCCTACTTTGTATGGTACTAAATTTGTGACCTGGAAACTATTCTAGACCTGTGGCCAAACCCAAAACACGATCATGGGCTTACACCTCCTATATTAATAATTGTGGGAAGCAATCAGGAGGTCCCGGATCCAAACCCAAGTTTTGTTCATATAATCCCTGCTTTAGACTGGCAGGGAAACAACAGAAATTTGCTTTATTTGACAGAAAAATAATTATCGCTTTGGCGTAATACTATATAACTACTCACATCACATTAATAATATTTTATCTATTGTGAAATGATAATGAAATTTTATCAAGTTCTATTGGTTTACAAATTGTTAAATCATTCATTCCTGGTGTTACTTTACTTTTAAGAAAACACTCATTCTATAGAATCAACCTAAATTACAAAATAGACTAGAAATGTAAAAAATTTATAATGTCTTTTTTACCTTGCAAGTAACTGTAGAGCTAAGAGAACTTGCTATCTTCTTTTTATAGTCAATACTGTTCAATTTTTCAGAACATATGCTGAGCTTCAAGTGTCCGTCACAGTTGAGTAATTCAGCACTGGTAGTAGATGGTAATCCGGGAGCCCATTGAATTCCAAACAGAGCAACAAGATTGAAAGAAATCAGAGCTAGAGTTAAGAACCTGTGACAGCTAAACTTGTCAGCGACTGTCCCCATAAACGGTTTACAAATAATAGTTAGCAACGGATATGCTGTAAAAATCCATCCTACAGATATAGATGAGAATCCCAAGTCTCTCAAAATAACTGGTAAAAAAGGGAAAATAGGTGCATTCCCTGAAAAAAACAAAACAACACATAATGTAAATTCAAAACCAGAAGAGACAAGTGCTGTCTTATTTTTCCATAGCTCTTTTATTTTGGAAATTTCGTTAATGATTCTGAATGTTACAAATAATAATGTAATGGAATACATCTCAATCAGCTAGGAACTGTTATTATTACTTTAATTTTCATTCCCATGAACACATCTGCTTTCTTAGATCAAATATTTTTGTTTTTTCAAAGCAAAAACCTAGAATAGACGGGTATCTATAGTATGTGCAGTAGCCTCTCTGGTCCATAAGTACAAACCAGTAATACATAGAGGCTAGGTTTACATATGGCTAGGGGAAGTTGTAAAAATTTGGTAACAATAATTATAAACTAACTCCGTTATATCTTTGAAATGTATTTAAACAAAATAAAGGGTATAGAAAGTTAAAGAACATCAATACGGCCTGATGAATTGTTTTCTACACTCGGGATTCCTAGAGATCATCAGATTTTGTAGCGCTACACCATATTGGGATGCCTATGGCCAATACTTCCTTGTATCCCTCCTCTATTATACCATCATGACTAAAAAGCCCCTTTATCCTAACAACCTATTCCAATTCAAATCAGCTATTAAATCTTGTAACACTTGATTCTGCCTACACGCATCTCCCTTCCCGTAGATCTGCCTCCTTTGATCGTACTTTCCTTGTCCATGTCGCAAATCTATAGAACTCTATTCCATTCAATGTCCATCCCCATTTTTAAATCCAGATTTCACCAACAGCTTGTCTCCATTCAGTGTAATGTTTCATAATTCTTCATTAGTATTAGGAGAAAATATTCCAGAATAAAGCCTTTCATTTATTTCATAAAAATATACAGAGAAAGAAAGAGAGGGATGATTCAGGTCCATGGAGGGTACTCCGAATAAGTTCCATAGTTATTGTATTTATCACTGCATAAGAAAAAAATTAGTGTATCTCGTACACAAATAAATACAGTATTGAATTCTTGGTATTTATTTTTACCAAAATCACTTCATTTTATTAGTTGCTAAAATATATCAGAACTGAAAATACCCTTTTCAACAAATGTAAATAGCCAAATTATTGATCAAATAAACCTATTAAAACTGATGGATTTTTTTTTTAAATATCTTTGAAACTGTTACTCTGATACTGAATTAAAATTTGCCCTTGTCGATAAAAAAAATAATGAGTTTTAAATTTGTAAGTCATTGAGCTTTTATATGATACAGGACAGAATTTGTCGCACAACTATATATTTTTCTTTTTAATCAACAAATAATCTGAGGTCTTGTTGAGTTTACCCGTTAAAATTTTAGATAATTAATGATACTGTAAAAAAGTCCTTTCTTGATTTTATGTTCTGTACTCCATTACTAAGTTTACCTTATAAATTTATAAGCCACACCTTTCTTAAATTCTGATCATGGAAAATTAGAGGCCTGCATATTTTGTTCATCTTTATTTATTGAATTCTGGCATTATTATTGAATATTTTTAAAAATTATTATTGACAGTTACCAATTACATGAAATTTGAATGATGAATTATTAGTTTTTAATAGTTTTATAGCTGAATTTGTGAAGGTTGATATAATGTGATTTAAAAGTTTTTAGTACTAGCTGCTGTAAATAAAAAAATTGCCTTGAATTTTTCATTTGAAGATGAGTGAAATTTGGCGAAACGCTGATAATTAAATAAATAGATTTGCTGACAAGACCCTAAGGCTCTTTTTTAGAATTAAAAAAACACAACTAACTAACTGAAAATTGTTCACCTCTTAATTTTTGTTGGCCAACTAATGAAAATAACATATAAATAAAATTTACAATTAATGTTTTGAGACGTCTCAGAAGTTGTAAGTAATAACAATGGCTGAAAAAATAACGTTAAATAAAAACATTAACATTAACTATTTTACTGCTGCTAGGTTTAAAAAAATAAAATAAATAAACCGTTTATATGCAGTATTTTTCATAATAACCAAATTTTATTTTGAATAAAATATTGATTTAAAGTTTAAACACAACCTCCACATAAAAGGAAATAGTGAGCCTTTATGGGTAATAATTTCTTATTGAATTTCATCGTAGAAGTCCTGGAATAAAGAGAAAAAAAAATTAATACAAATTAAAGAATAACCTCATATGAACGAATACATATTTTTTGAAGCATTTTATTAACGATGATCATACCTGATTTTAGACAAATCCGTTAAAAATAAATAAATGATAAGTGATGAAATAAATGTATACTGATGACATAAACTGCCTTCAAGAAGTCTTCAACTGATGAATACAACACACAAATGGAAATTTATCTTTATTTAATCTCTGAGAAACATTTTATCTCATTTAGTTCAAACTATCCCAGTGAGGAGAACTTTTCATAGTTGGCTCAGATACAAATGCCTCAGTTCTAAGGTTGATATTTGTATGTCACGGTGGCCTGTTGATATCATTAAAAAGAAATGAGATTTTCTTAAGAAAACATTTTAATTCCAATATTCTACATTCTATACTTGACAAAAATCAATTTAAGCTAGCTGATCCAGGAATTAGTTAAATAACGACATTAAGATGGATCGAAATAGGCACAAATGACATCAAATATGCATTTTTTTATTTCTTACTTTCAACACTTTATTTTTAGAAAAAAATTGTTGTTACTATTTTGAATAACGAGTCTTTCACTAAGAGTGTTGGTTTGCTATACCTTAAAATTTTCATATTTATTAGAGCATTTTCACTGCTCCTATCTATTACTATAAATCAAAGTGTTCTATCATAAATGATACAAATAATGTGTTGAGTGCAAAAAGAAATGTACATTTCTGTCCATTTGCTCTGACACGCTAAGAACAAAGTTGATTACCTACTCATCCGTATTTGAACACTGAAAACAAATAAGCGAACAGGTTCTATAAATACAGCACAGAAGCAACCATAATTTAGATAAGAAATGTAGGAGGAAGAATAAAATTTAACAAAAAACAAATATTAAGTAAACAACAACTGTATTAATAATTAATACAATATTAAAAAAATACTGCTATCTCATCAAAAAATCGCAAAATAAATTATTTTTTTCTACAAATTATACAAAATATATGGAACAGATGCAAATAACAAGGCACCATATCACTTATAATAAGTTGAATGTTCTTTTCTAAAGTACATGGAAGTAAAACTTTAATATAAATAACAATAATGCTACCCAGGAATGTCATGGATAAATAAAAATAAAAAAGGAAACAGAAATTGATTTCTCATCATAGCGTAAATGACATGGCGATCGATACATATATACAAAAATTACAAATGAAAATGTATTATTCTTTTAAAAGTTTGTACAGTATAGGAAACATTAAGTAAATCAATTAAACTATACACCATGTATATACAATATATTAGAAGAATCAACCACAACCATTCTTCAACAATAAAATTGCGAACACCTATTATAATAACTAACATTCAAATATAAAAATAATAACGATTATGTTTTAAATTGTAAGTCATATTGCTTTTTAAGTAAATAAACTTACAATTTTCCTTATTGTCAAAAAAAGGTGAAAAGGTGTTAGAATCAATAATTCGAGATCACGCCTTCCTTTTAAAGATTAATTGATAACAACTGTCAAAACGACAGGCTTCACATGTAGGCAAGAGAGAGTGTAGGAGGATGAGAAGAATTACTGAACAGTTTGTAGTAATTGAGTCTTTTTTCATTTAATCAAAACCATTTCCAACACAGCGGGCATCTTCCATCCTAAGGGATGGAAGATGCTTCGATGAATTCAAATAACATTTTGCATTATTAAAAAAAAAAAACACTACAGCAATAAATAAAAACCTGCGGATATGTTTAAAAACAAATTTTTTGTCTTTTGTCATGAAGTATTATATTCATTTCATCCAGCATTGTATTCATTTCAAAAAATAGCTTTTGTATGACTAGCATCTATAATAAATTGTTCTACAAATTAAACTTAAAATACAATAATACCCTTGGATAACATTCAATTCTAACTAAATTAAATATTTAGGAATTTTAACGAGGTGAAAAATCTTGAAGAGTGTCTTCGAGCATATGGATGGCATCATTTGGACTTGCATACCTTGTATTTTTGAAATCTAAAAACATATCAAAAGGAAAAAGTTAATAATTGAATCAGATAGTAGTTAATAAATACTAAACAGGTATTAACATCATGATACGATTCAATAGTTAATCTCTTAGACAAATTTTAGACTTTAAAAATAAAAATATTGGATTAATTGATGAAGAAATTAAATATGAGTTGACTAATTTTATCTAAATAATAAAGCTGAACTAAAGTGAAGAAATCACTGTCATATAAACAGTATTATATATTTTAATGGATATAAATAAGATGAACAGGTTTAAATACTTTAATAATTTAAATAAAAAGTAACTATTGCTAAATTGCTATCATTTTTTCTTTAAATTTAACGTTGTAGAAACATGGGGGGAAAAAAATTTAGAAAATATAATCACATTAAATACATGTATAACAGCTTACAAGGATGTCTGACACCCAATAGAAACCTCAATTAGAAATGGATCCCATTTCTAGAGTCTGATGGAATAAAACCATCCATGTGTGAGGATTAGTTTGCAGGGCATAAAATAATTTTGAATTAGAATAAAATTGTATGTAAAACATAAGGATACTAGGAGAACTGTTGGAGTATTTCTTAATTGTAATAAGCTTTGAAAAAGATATAGCAATCTGCAATGTTTTCAAAGAATTAACAAAATCGGCAAAGAGAATAGATAGCCACATGGCTAGTAATCGTCAGGGATAACCTAGAGGCAGCAGCTTTTACACGGAAATTAGAACATTCCAGGTTCAAATCTCAGCACTATCACTATTTAGTTTATTTAATAAATAATGATTAATATTAGATAATCATACGTACATTTTACCAATAGTTTTTTAATTTTTAATTAAAAATGGACAATTTATTTTAATTTGGATCCAGGGTCAAAAAATTTTGGAGTACATTTATTTAATTTAGAAGAAGCCAAGAATGTCGGCAATCACTTAAATGAAAAGGAGATTATGCAAAGAATTTCTGAATATATTGATCTATGTGGAGTTTATATTTCTACACTTTACAAATTGGTTCCATCACCGAAATTTTTGGTGATCCATCATTATTAATTAAATATTTATTTCATATAATAAAAGCATGACATTCAACAATGAATATTTTAGGAATTTTAAGCTAGACTGTTATTCCGCTTATTACATATATCGAAATAATGGAATTCCAATAAATCAAAAATTAAATACAATAGCACAAAATTTGCTCCATTGTGCTAGAATTAAAATAGATAGTTGAAAATAAAATAATATATTATTACAACGATATGTAAAAAATAGAACAGATGAAAGTAATTAAGTCAATTGTAACATGCATTATACTATGATACTTTACTATATGAACTAAAGCACTAAACTATCAGAATTCTCAAGATTAACTGTCATTATTTACCGTGTAATCAAAGCAAATACTACTCAAGAACTATTAACTAAATAGATCAAGTATACATCAGATGCAGACATTCTACAATACAAGAAAGAAGCAGATAAATTTTATTTAAATAAAAACAAAATAAATGTTGGTTCTTTAAACAAAGCTTTGACTCTTTTTTAAAATATTATACAAAAAATATATCCTAGGTTTTCAGATGGTATATCATGCATCAGAAGGCATCATTGACAATATGTCATCAAACAATCCTGTCAATTTAAAGTTAAAATGTCACTGACTTCAAAGCTGACATATAATTATAGTGTTCATTTAAGGATTGAAGACAAGAAGGGGAAACCCCGGATGAGTCAGACATTCCCACTGTGGGAGTCAGTTACAACAGATGAGTAGGAGTGTCTCCTAGGGTGAGCCAATGTTTAATGCATTTGCAGTTGCTAAGCAACTATTATAATTCTGACCTAAGAGTTGTTTTAATTATTATGCATACATTACGAGAATTAATCGATACCCGAAAAAAAAATGTCACTGTTAAACATAGCATAAACAATTTAATGGCAAAATAACCTCAGATAAGACAACTCCCTAGTAATTGAATTAATATTAATAGCCCAAATTCAAATGAATTTAAGTGGTTTAGTCACGAGTATATTTCTATATAATAAACCATACACTTATTTAGGTGAAACTCAATATATTCCAAGCCCATAATAATTATTATATACAAGAAATTTAATATACATCCCATTATGAGCCAATATCTACAAGTTACAAAAAAAAAAAGCATACTCGTCATATCCAAGAATGTGATGTTAATAGATTTCATGAAAAGCAGAAGACTGTGTTTGAAGAAACAACAAAGAAAATCTAGCTTTTGAACAAAAGATGAAGTGAAGTGAAAGGAAAATTCAAGAGGAAACATAAGCAATTAAGAATTACGTTACCTTCAAATTAGTATTAAATATATTTTTTTTTTTTAAAACAAATTATGACTTCACAACGATGATTTCATGGAGCTAAATGGGCTTTCATCCTTATCTTCTTCACCTGAGATAATAAATTTAAGCATGGATTATAAAACAGCTACTTTTTTTTTTATGAACAAATAGTTATAGAAGAAGTTATAGAACTGTGACCAAGAATCATAAGTAAAAAAATTAATCTTTTGTTTATTCAATTGGTTCAGCAGCCAGTTTGTGAAGTGCTTAATACAAAACCTCAAAAGAGAACAGTAAAATTTAAAAAAAAATTTATATATTGTTGTGATTTTTGAGATAGACTCGAAATTAGCGAGCGTTGAAGAACGTAAAAACGATCCGTGGTTCATGCCTATGAAAGGATGAACATTTTTATTGCCGTTATATTAACTATTAATATTGATCATATAAATAATTAAATATTAATATTGGATTTATCAAACTCAAAAAGTTAATAATATCCGAAACAACTGGCATTGGGCAACCAGTTAAAAGATCAAGAAGGCGGCGGAAAGGTTCGAGAGAGAGAGACTTCAACTTTCACCCGGCAGGAGAACCAGAGGAGATGCTCCAGGACCACGCTCGAGATAAAAGAAGACGATGAAGACAAAGAAGCACCACAAAGAAAAACTGGCCAGTCGCCTTAGTTATAAGGTACAATTTTAACTTTAGTTTTAACAGTGTTATTTTATACATACGTAGTTTAAATGTATATTCAATTTTTAAATATATTTGTAAATAAACAATTTTTCATTTTGCCAGAAGTTTCCTATTTATATTAACAGAACCTCAGATAAAAATAAAAGTTAAATATAAATTATATAAAAAATTATTTAAAAGATATAATAAACGTAATAATATATATACGGTCCAGTGCCCTGTGATAGTCACATCCAGGAAGACCAGTTTGTGGGTTTACTCTACACTAAGCATCGGAAAGTCCCTCATAGGATTTGGTAGAACACTTTTCATGAAATGATCCATGTTGGAAAGATCTGGTTCTAGGCAGATTTGAATTTTCCACCATTTGTGCAGTGAAGTGCTGGACGAATCCCTATCCTGGCAACCCTAAAAAAACAATTTGACAGCTGACAGTTTAGGGTTAGTAAAAATGGAGTGTGACACGATAGAACAACGTGTCTTTATTGCTGAACATTATCTCAAAAATAATGAAAGTTTGGCGGCCGCAGTTCGAAAATTTCATACAAAATATGGTCGGAATAGTGTTTTGACTTCATCAAGTGTGAAGAGATTAATTGAAAAATTTGGGGAGACTGGATCAGTTGGAGACACTAAACACACTGGTCGTCCAAAAGTCAATATCGAAGCAGTACATGAGAGTGTTGTTAAAAATCCAGGAACATCAATTTGGCGACGTAAACACAGTTCTTTGTGCTGAAATTGGATGAGGCCAATATGTGGTTTTAACAAGATGGTGCCACATGCCATACAGCCCCATGAAACCATTCAAATACTGCACGAGAAATTTCCAGGTCGTGTACTCTCTTGTTTTGGTGATTTAACACCTTTAAATTTCTTTTAATGGGGTTATTTGAAGTCAAAGGTGTATCTCAACAAGCCCACATCCACCCGTGCATTAAAAGAGGAAATTCAACGCTGCATCAACAAAATTCAACCACATTTATGCCAAATGGTCATGGAAAATTTCAACAAGAGTGCGTATGTGCCAGCAAAGTCGTGGAGGCCATTTGCCCGATGTGTTATTCCATAAATAACCCTATCCTATTTACTTTATAATTCAATAAAAAAATAACAACAAAAATACTAAAAAATGTGTTTTCTATTTAAATAAAATCTTGCATTAATTCTGGGACACCCTGTATTTAGTACAAAAAAAACAATCACTTAGAATATTTAAATAGGCTTCACTGTAATCTCCTTTAAAAAATGACGCTTTGAAGGTTGAAGAGATGGAATATTGGCCATTGCTGTTATTCTGATATGGGATGACTCACTTGGAAAGAGTGCTATTGGAGAATATTTCTGTGGCAGAGAGAGGCCCTTTTAAATACCAAACATTTTATCCAGGGCTGATGATTCCATTTTTAATAGTTACTTATCACTATATTGTTTTTACATTGTAGTGAGATGCTGATAGTATTCGTCCAGAGCTGAGAGATAAAAAATGATTGTTAAATACTGTATTCTTCAAACTAAAACTTAGTTATTGGTGAAAGAGAAAAATAGTGACAAGCTGGGATTCGAAATCATGACCACTGATTTCCAGCTTTTATTGTGACTGAGCTGAGCCATGTTACCTCCTGGCAATGTCACTGTTTTTTTTTTGTAGGTATCTCTATCAGTAAGGTTTTTAAACAGTAGAAGTTGGCTAGCTTTATAAAATAATTATCACTGAAAAGTGGTATTTATTTCATAAAATGATGGTCAGTTGAAGACAATTTGTTTTTGTACTAAATTATTCTAGATGCATAATAATCAAAGAAACCTTCAGCCCTGAGAGGGATGGTTCTGTTCTTTTAAATGTTTATTTTGATAGATTAACTATGTGGCCACAAAAAGTTTTATCAGGTAAGCCATTTATTCTATCTTGTTTTTGGGACTAACAGAAATCCAATCCAGTTATTAATGAGAATCTAACATAATTTTTTCATTAACTGCGTATGCTAATCCAAATGTCAGATCACAATCCAAAGAAGAAATTTTTTTCTACAAAAGATATTGACCTACCTTTTCCAATGGTTTTTTCTTTTTAATCTTGATTAATTAAAATAATTCTGTTCGCCTTAAATGTATACAAGATACAGTCTGCACTTAACTTGAAGATGTGTATATACAAAGAGGAGTAAGTTATCATACAAGATTAGCAAACATTAAGTACATGATAGTAACTTTTTGACTACAAATCTTTGTTACTTTTTCCAACTAGTTTTACGGTAAGTATATTTGAACATGTTCACTGTAGTACATTAATGGATGTATTCACAAACAATTTGCAAGGATGTATCGATGGAGAGGGGGATGACCATCAAGGATATTTTCTTAGGCCAGAAAATAGAAGTACAGGAAGTTGTTTGCAGAGTCCTCGCACCCTGAGGACTGCCCTCAGTTTGTTACTGATAAGGGTGGTCTGAAAAGTTTCCGACCTAACAAAGCTTTTATTTTACTAGCTTTTATTTATTTTATTATCATCTTCATGTTGAGGTCGGAAACTTTTCAGACCGCCTGTGTATGCACTCTATTGTAATATAAATATAATAAACTAAGCATAGAGTTTAATTTTTTAAAAATTCCTGAACTTCTATATAAAAATTATCATCTTAGTTTTTTTTTAAATTATTTGTCTTTATGACTGAGGGCACGAATAATGGTCAACCAATTTACAGCAACCCACATATTCATCGAAGAAAAATAAATTCACTTTCCTATCATGACGTACTTGCATTAACCACTGTCATTTTCATTTGTCTTTAGGTTAATTAGAATTTAACTGCGGTGTGATAGTATTACCTAGATATTTACAACTAAGTCTTTATTTAGGGAGTTAAATTGTCCCTTTGAATTAATTTTATTTAAATTAGTTGAAAACTTTAAATAATATGTA
This sequence comes from Acanthosoma haemorrhoidale, assembly GCA_930367205.1. Classification (NCBI taxonomy): domain Eukaryota; kingdom Metazoa; phylum Arthropoda; class Insecta; order Hemiptera; family Acanthosomatidae; genus Acanthosoma; species Acanthosoma haemorrhoidale. The sequence continues at coordinate 29,026,591 of OV884012.1, forward strand.
GGAATAATTTAAATTCAACATTTTACAGTATGAACTATCTTACTAGCTATTAGAAACTGTGGTTCACTCACATAACATACAGTTTGGCCACAGGTAGGTGCCTAACGCACAAATACAAAAATTACTATGTTGACAAAAAAATTGCAAATCACAAAAAAAGCTAAAAAGAATTTTTGACTTAAGAGAAGCAGTACATATGTTTACTTTATAACATACATGGTTACAGAAAATTTTAATTCTTTAAAAATATACAATTTTTTTTTTTAATTTATATTATTTATAAATATAAAATTTATAGGCGATGAAGAAGAAAATTACACAAAGAAAAGAAATGCATTCAAGGTTCTGAGCAGGATAATACTAAGAGTAAAAATATACAACAGTATAAATTAGACAAACTTTAAGGAATTGATTAAAAAATACTAAGCACATAAATTAAACGGGATCCATAAAATATCCATATGCATCCAAAGAAATAAAATTCGAACAATCTATAAAGCATATAGATTTTTACTTATTAAGACTGCTCCACATTTTTTTTTTGGAGGAATTCTTTATGCACTAGGCTTAAACTTAATAAAATGTTTAAAAAATAAAATAAGTACTCATACCTCTTCAAATACAAATTATTTGATAATACTTATCATTTTTCAAGTAAATATACGTTCTTTGGTTAACATTGTGAAAAATTGGTATTCTAAATGTATATCATTAAAATTTAGTGCATCTGTTCATGATTCCAAATTAAAATGTAACTTAAAATTAAACACAACATTGATTTGGTCTTTATGTATTTCTTAGGTTCCATTCGATCAAATGATACAGGCATATCGTTCTTTAACTTTAACACATCAATACACAGATCTTTGAAATCATGCAAAATAAAATATTAGTATCTTCATGTGCAATGAAACCGCCCTTTAACATGCACAATGCTTGAAAAGACAGAACTTTTTTTACCAACCTCGCCCTAAATTCTTCATTCATAATGTCCCCGCTGTTTTGTACAAAAAGAACACATAAAGCATTTTAATTGGGTTAAGTGACCTATACACTGCTTGTAATTTAATATATGTATACATATACAGACTGCGGTTTACATGCTTTCCTCATTCTAAGAAACTGTACTAACTAAGAATAAGTATCGCTGTGGCAACAGTAATTTATAATGTAGATTTTTTAAATTCATTAAGATTAAAATAAGTAAAATTGTATTGAAAATACTTCACTGGACTATGATTAGTCTTTGATGGGATTGCAGATTATATTAATTTTTTTGTATGTTGTATTTGTAATTATAGTTAATATGTAGGCATAGTAATATTTTTTACTTTTGTTTAAATAAATAAGAAGTTTTGTGTTTTATATTGAAAACATTAAATGAGGAATGAATCGGATATGAGCTAATCATGACAGCGTTGGAGAAATTTCTTCCCCTTAGAAGGCCATAGTGATAGTGGTTAATAATGGTTGATAGTCGGTTGGTTAATAATGGTTAATAGTTGATAATGGTTGGAGGAAGTGTGTCAGTGGTGAAGAGATTGTTGTCGGGTGAGGAAGGCAGTTGTCAGTTGGATCTAAAGCTTGGAGGTTTGTTAGTCCAGAGGAGGTGAGGATAGTTGTTAATTAAGGAGGAAGAAATTAATTTTTGACTTGTCTAAAAGAAGATGGAGACAGAGCAGCAAGGTAAAAACTATGATTTAATTTTTAATAGCTAACCAATGACATTTTCAAACTAAAAATATGACTTGTTATGAACCATAAGTTAAAAAAACAAACATCAATTTCAATTTATATGAATATAACTTTTTTAAATAATTCCTTTATAACTTTTAAGAAACAAATAAATTCAATAAATTTTAAATTAATCATGAAATGTGGGGCTCTACAAAACCAATGTTTTTATTTATTGTATAATTAAACAACACATATTTCTTAGCTTTAAGTTATTAATTACTTCAAAAGCAATTTTTATGATTTGATAGCTGTTCTCTGGTTCCAGGGAATAACAGGTATCATTTTTACAAATTCTGAATTGAATAAAAATTATCTCTTTTTAAACCGTTAGTGACCAATTGCACTAAAAATCAGTAATACCCATTTCATCATGGAGTGAATGAAGCCTAAGTTTTAAGGTTAATTTGACTTACCCACTTACTTGCCAGAACCACAGAATTAGATTTAAGTTATTAACGTAACATTGAAATAATTGACTTGTTAATTATGCTCAATGAACACAATTCTTGTTTCAATTTCATACAGCCTCCACTTCCAGATACGAAGGATAGATGTATAATTAATGGCATTACAACAGGGGACTACGATATTTGTTAATAAACAAATTAGTGCAAATTAATTTAAACAAGCATACAAAAATATTAATTATCAATACAGCGTCTACACAGTGAAAATACATATCAATCTCTCAAGGTTGAATCACTTTCAACCAGTCGACCTTCATTAAGACCAACATTTAATAAGATGGTGGACCAACAACAATAGTTTACAAATAATTATCCTCCGTGCTCTTTAATTAAAAGGTTGCAATGAGTAGCATTTTTTTTTTTTTTTGCTAATAGCAATTAAATTTAATCAAAGCTGAAAATCGCACTTAAACTTATGAATTAAGCTGAAGTAGGTGATACAAATCTACTCAAAAATTCTTTTAAAGATTACTAAATACTACCAATTTAATTGAAAAAAAAAAAACTAATTCAACTAAAAAAAGTAAATTTTGATAAAGTTAAATTATTCTTCAAGGTGAAAAGGGTAATATTAACATCAAAACTGAATAAAAATTTATGAAATACTGTTGTTAAAATATAAATTTTATTAGTTTTCACCTAAAGCCTATTATTTGCAAGTTAGAGCAAAATTTCTGTTTTATTTTCAAAACTTAAGATTATCTAGTTTTCTCTACTCCCAGATTTAATTCAATCAATAAATTTCTTCAGGGAAAATTGATTTTTTCTTTTCTGTTATTGCAGTCCTTTTTTTTTTTGTCGAAAAATTAAAGTAATTTTTTTATAGCGACATTATCATTTGGCTATCTATTATCTACTGGGAATAATCTCATGTCTGTTTGGACATAGTCCAAGTGATACAAATATATTTTGAACACATAATCAGTCAATTATGATAACATGTGATTAAATATAAAAAGAATGTTGAACCAAAAGTTTAGAACAGATTAAAGACACTTAATAAATAAAATGAATATTATGGAAAAAAATAAAATTCTAAGAAACAGTAATACGAATGAATAATTCGCTAGATAAGGGCAATTTGTATGTATGGCCGAGGCTAATTAAGTCAACTAATTCATAATAATTCAAACTTGGGTTAATTTAAGGTTTAGGAATAAAACTTTTCAAATAGTAAATAGCGGTACCAATTGGAAATTAAAACAATGAAAAATAAAAAAATTAAATTAATTAAATATTAGTGCAATATCTCCAAGAGACAACACTGACTAAGATCGCTACCATAGTTAATAGAAGCCTGGACTGGTTAGTGCTAGGATTAACCTTTCAAACTTTTTTTCTGATTTTTCTTAACCAGATTCAATCCTTCTTTACTTAAATATCTACTCATTTCCCCTAACAAGGCTGAAAAAGCCTTAAATTTAAATAACACCAAATATTTGTTTCTCTACAAACCTTTTTTGTAATGGCACACGCTTTCGACAACTATCATCTTCAGGCACCACACAATATCAATACAATACAACACACTATCGAGGACATACACAAAATATATTGCTGCCATATCTGTGGCATAATACCACATTTCTGTTAGGTACTCCAATTGAAAGTCTGATTAAAAACAAAATAATCATGTTGAATGTTAGAAAACAATTAAAATATACTGGTTAATTTACCAGTACACTTTATTGATTACAAATGCATTAATATTATAATGGCTTTACTGCCAATGAACAAGATAGGCAAACACAATTTTTAGAAGTATTGCTTTTAACACCACAGGATAAACTTAAATTAATGTATTATGTTCAGTCCTATATAGTTGGTTCATCATGAAATGAAGACATAAACTTAGTTCATTATAAATGTCGAAAAGAGTTGCAAAATAATTTCCCAATAACCAATGAATTTTATGCCCCCCAGCAGAACGTTCACTTTATGTTTTCCTAAAGGACATAGAAAGTGAAGGAACACTATGAAAAGGTTGTCCGAGTGCGAATTATGGGAGTTTCTTAAATACTAATTAAATGAAAAAACTATTCTGTATTTTTGATCACAAAATCACAATGTGAACCTATCCTGTCACAGAAAAGCGCTTTTTCAATAAATTAAAAAAGGCTCAAATGACTTTTAATCTGCCCTTGACCATGGGAAAAATTTTTCATACTTTCTGTTATTATATCTTATCAGAAAATGATCAATGGAATCCGGGGTTGATTGAATATATTTTTTAAACTATTGATAAATTGTAATAATTTTTATAACTGTTGACACAGAACAGACAGACTGCCCTGTATCTACATGAATGTAAGAGCCTCTTCCTTAGGGCTTGGCAGTAAAAAATCTAAACAAAATGTTACCGAGATAAGTATAACCAATAGTGAATGACTGAAGGAACAGCATAACTCAAAGATACTTCTCTCCATTCTGTTGCAACAAAAGATGAGGCATACAAATAGAATGTACTTAGAAATAAAACAATCGCTGCAAGAAGTCTGACAGGTGAATGAGCACTATTTATCATAAAAAAATTATAAAAAGTAGTAGGTTATCTACAGAAGCTGTTCTTATGGAAGTACATTCTTATCATAAATTATATAAAGTCAATAACATTATCTGAAGTTTTTATCTATTAACAATGTAATTATTCGAAGAACAAACAGCGTGTAACAGTTATATCAAACATGAAATTCATGCAATCGATAATGATAAAAAAAAAAGGAGTAATTATTTAACCGAACAAAGAGACTGACACAAAACAGAAAAAAAGTCAGAAATATTATTCACCAGCAAAAACGTTTTTTAAGCTTCCAGGTAGGGTTTACTGGGGTTGTTATAAAACCAAAATATTTCTGGAAAGCAAATAATTTATAAAATACTATAAAAACCCCTTCAAGGACAATATGAACAATTAACAAGTTATCTTCAGTATTTTTACTGTGCCTGTTATTATATCTAGCAAGGGAGGGGATGTTTGTCCTTTCAGGGAATAAAAAATTAATAATAATTGATTGTCTCACTTAAAGGGGATTAGAAGCTTTACTAAAATTTTATCAGTGACTGAATTTAAGCCGAATGATTTTACAACAAAAACATAGACATTGATAACACTATTGAATACCATTTTATCTTTCTTTTTTCAGCTGCCTAAACAGGCCATAAGTATAATGCTAATTCCTATATCAACGCTGTCCCATCATAAAAGCCTTTAAGAAAAGATATTTTTTACAAAAATAAACCCATGGTGATGTCTTGCAGATTATTCAGAATAATACCAATAAACGTTCCAGGGATCACAAGGAGCATCAAAACAAAAATCAACTATGATCGCATAGTCAGTAGAGTCCCGATTATTCGCAGTCGGATTATTTGCAGATCAATGACGTTAACGACAGATACATTCATACATATGTAATTCAACACCTTATAGAAAGTGTAGTAAAATTCAAATCATTGTATTTCGCAATAATAAGTACAATAAATTCCTCTTCTTCGATGTTAATATATTCACACAGAATTTAATTATGTAAACAACTGCTAATAAATAATTTGCGTTTAAAAATGCTGACATTTAGTATTAAACTTCCCGTGTTCTAAGTTATCCACGGGGCACTAAACCCCAATTACCCCGGATAATCAGGACACCTCTGTATAGGTATAAACAGAAAATGTGCATAAATATTAATTTATAAGCATAATTTGGGTACAAAATCGAGGATGAATGATAAATATGAAGATGTGCTACTAACAAGCTATTGGCTGGCGATACAATGAAAACCCTCTTAACCAACCATTGATGACAGACATACCCAGCTGATGCATGTTCTAATGGAATTTCATTATGAAACGACAATTAAAACACACATTCACTGTGATCCAAATCTTGTTCAATGATCTAAAAATCATAGGAATAAATTTAAATGTGGAAAACTTTCAGGAAATGAGGAAGAATTGTTAGCAGGTACAATCATTTGGAAAACAAAATTATAGCTAATGACCAGGATTTGGAAGACAGTGAGAATAAAAAAGATATGTTAAAGCAGATAACAATTGCAAAGCTACTGAAAGATTTATAAAAGATCTGCACCTGATTAAAAGCAAATCCTCACATTTGCCTCACTCAGCAAAGGTCAAAAGTGAGTGACCTTAACAATAGCAATACTCAGTCAAGATAGTTACATTAAAAAATTCAAATTCAATTGTTAATTACAATTTTTGGAAATAAGTGATTGGTACTCATTTATATGAAGAAATAATAGTTTAGAAATAATAATTAGGTTTATAGATTTTGTACTTGTATTACACAAATGAGACATATGCTTTAGTTATTTATACCATGATGTAACGTACTTTTTAAATTAGCAGTACAACCTGTTCGACATAAAAAAAAAAGAAGAAGGGTACTCCTTTAAAATTTTGCAATTGATGCAACCCTTACATTTTAAGTTTTAACTATATACATCAAGAATCATTAAATAAGAGAGCAAACGTCAAGAATTTTGTTCATATGTTGCCACAACTATAGCTTATTTTAATTAGCCAATTACTATGCTAAAACAGTCGTACTTCAAGCTTTGTTTAAAGACCAACCCTTGTACGAAATCAAATTAGTAAACCTTTCCAAAATTATGAAATTCTCCTAAACTCAAATGAACTCACCCTTCAACAATGGGGTTGTCACCACTGGGCCGAGCAGAATACCGAAAAAGAAATAATAAATATATGAATATAATAAAAAATATGAATGTAAAAATATTCTTGCCCTCAAAAAATAATAATTTAAGAATATTATTGACAAGCGACAGCTTTTAAACATGTAAATTAAAATTAAATAAATATTCACAGAACAAAAAAGGTTTATTCCTAATATACATAAGTGAAGAACTATATATTAAACTTAAGATAACTAAGACCTAAGTATATTTAACAGGCTAGCAGGTTCAGATATTAGTAAATACTTTATGAAAAATATTACAACCATGAAAATGGTTAAAAAACATAAAATTACATTGTATTTGCCATACCTTTCTCGTGTATGTGAAGAACAGTGGTTCGTTTCATGATAAAATGTTGCCCTATAGCATGTAGAAGACAGCATACACCTGCCCCGATACCAAAGCACCTAAATGCCTGAGATCCATCCATCTTCTGGAAGAGGAAGCCGCCTATAAAACTGCCTAACGAGACACCTGGAAATTTTATAACAATATAATTAGGTATTCTTGAAATAAATATTGAAGATAAAATCTCCTGAGGACATTTTTTAAGTCAATATATTCATACACAAAATAGAACGGATATGTGGGGCTTAAAGTCCTTATAATGAGGTAATTCATTATTTATCAGTTTTTTTTTGTTTTTATTTAAAGAGTAATTTATGTATGTTTTAACTCAATTCAAAAGTTTTAATATAGCAGAGTTTTAAAATAAAAAGTTTCCAGTTACAAGTTTGTGTCATTGACAAGGTTTTAAAGCTTTTAACTACACAACTGAATTTTTGTGCAGATAGATAAGTGATAGTGTCATTATTATTTTATTTTATTTTTTACAATATCCTCTAGATGTGTAAAACTTACTTTTTAGTTCTTATTGATATATATTGTAACATTCATGATATTTGGGAATATCATGACCAGCCACCCTCCCACTTTGTCCAACATCTGCCCTTATGCTCTTAGGAGTAGGGATGAGACGAAGGGCGAGTTTTAGTCAGTCTTAGCCAAGAGCCAGAGAGCAAAGCAGAGCAAGCTCCCGTTCCGTTGACGGTCATCAACACAAGCAGAGGAGAAGAAGAAGAAGAAGATTACACGGATATCATCGATTGGGTGATATAGATATTGTTTTTTTTTATTATGGATCCATTAAAAAGAGATTGAGCTCAATTTTCATTTTTTTTATATAACTAATTAGTAGTAACTATCCTTGTTCAAAAGGAATTGAATATTTTTTTATATAAATAATGTCAGCACTATTTATAATTATAATTATTTGTTATAACCATTTTACTTGTATATATTTCACAATTCCCAGTTTCTCAATTTATTAATAACTATAACATTAGCCTTGAGATCGGGCGATTCAATCGGGATAATTTCCTATGTCGAAGACATAAGAACAAATTGAATTAAAGATCTCATGACGGACCTACCAAATTAGTTAAGGTCAATTGATCTATTAAATTAGAAAAATAGAATGGTAGAAAATGAGGTAGGTTTCAATGGGGGCCGCTCCGGGATGAACTTCAAAAATTCTAAAGAAACCAAAGGAATTGTGAGGTATTGCATGTTAGAATAATAACTAGAACTAACCAATAAGAAATTATATTTTCCTATAATTTTACATTTGTTACACAAACACAGACACAAATGACGAACACAAACATGTGTGGGTCAGACTCAGGTACAGGGGTTGGGTCAAACCCAGCCTCTAAAGGAGACCCCTCAGCCCCCGACCCCGAACCCATGATAAATCATGCCAAGATGTTACAACTAATCCTTGCCCAAATAAACAGTCAATTTAACGCAATTAAAGAAAATAATAAAGAGTTGAGCGGGAAGTTTGATCAATTAAGGGAAGAAATAAAGTCGGGAAGATCGGCTAAATTCGAACAAGGTTACACGGATATAAACTATAAATTAGATAGACAATTACGAATTAGTGAGGAGAGAACACTCCAAGTAAATAATAATGTAAATTCAAAATTAAAAGAAGAAATCATTCTATTGAAAAATACGACAGATCATGAAAAAATAAATTTAACAAAGTCACAACTAGTTGATGCTGATTGTCAGACAGATCTTAGCTTATATTCAATTAAGGATAATGAAGAGAAAATGACTTCATTGGAGGATGAACAGAAGATTGCAGATAACAATGATGAGTGTACCTCACATCAACATGATCTAATAAAGCTTGACTATGAGAATAATATGAGTTTGTTGGAAAATAAATTTTCAGAGTTAGAAGATACAGCGAATATTAAGAAAGGAGAAGTGATTTCATTGAAAGATCAAATTACAGAGCATCAGCAGACAACTAGCGATAACGTGAAAAATTTAAAAATAATTCAAAATAAAGTTTTGGATATGAAGAAATTGGAATCTCAAATTCCAACTCATGTTGATGAAATTCCTTTTTGCGTGTTTGATTTGAACAACATTAAAATTAATGAATGGAAGGCATTTAAAAATAATTACAGGGATGTTTTTTGTTCGATACAATATGACTTCAAAAAAAGAAAAAAATTATAGTTTTCTTTTATTATTTTCATTATTAAATGAAAATAATACTGATCGGATGACACATAAACTTTAGAAAGTTTATACAAACAAAAACAGAACTATTATTAGAAATGCTGACCCTAGTAAAGTCTATGGAATTATCGGCAAGTGAAGCTTCTGACTTCACTATCACTTAATCCATAGAACAGATCGTAAATATTCCTTGAATGCTTAAGTCCATTTAATTGATTTATTTAATATTATTTTATACGCGACAACGACGTCCCTATCTTTTCACTCAGGTAAAATATTCAAATCACACACACACACTCAACAATTTTTCTCTATTGTTACTAATTACCAGTAGAATTGTCTAGTATTTTAATTAAAAACCAATATGTATTACTAATCACACTCTACCGTCTTTTCAACAAATGTTTTCCAAATCGCGTTATGATCCATAAAACAATGTACCTTCGAACTAATCCATACTAATTAGCATAATAATTTAGTTAAGTAAAAAATTAAAACAACTTGTACGCTTTTCAAGCAATTTAAAACCTTGCAAAATTTGAACTATTATTACTATAAACTTTGTAAAATTTCAACACCCGTTATAAACAACCAATTCAACAAACCGAACGCAGCAACATAATATTGTGGATCCATTTAAAAAAAAAAAAAAAAATTTCATAAATTTTTTTTTATTTATAAGGGAAGGCAATTGTAACATTCATGATATTTGGGAATATCATGACCAGCCACCCTCCCACTTTGTCCAACATCTGCCCTTATGCTCTTAGGAGTAGGGATGAGACGAAGGGCGAGTTTTAGTCAGTCTTAGCCAAGAGCCAGAGAGCAAAGCAGAGCAAGCTCCCGTTCCGTTGACGGTCATCAACACAAGCAGAGGAGAAGAAGAAGAAGAAGATTACACGGATATCATCGATTGGGTGATATAGATATTGTTTTTTTATTATGGATCCATTAAAAAGAGATTGAGCTCAATTATCATTTTTTTTATATAACTAATTAGTAGTAACTATCCTTGTTCAAAAGGAATTGAATATTTTTTTATATAAATAATGTCAGCACTATTTATAATTATAATTATTTGTTATAACCATTTTACTTGTATATATTTCACAATTCCCAGTTTCTCAATTTATTAATAACTATAACATTAGCCTTGAGATCGGGCGATTCAATCGGGATAATTTCCTATGTCGAAGACATAAAAACAAGTTGAATTAAAGATCTCATGACGGACCTACCAAATTAGTTAAGGTCAATTGATCTATTAAATTAGAAAAATAGAATGGTAGAAAATGAGGTAGGTTTCAATATATATATATATATACATTTTTTGCAATTGATATGATGCCGAATTCTGTATGTATTGAGGAAATAGGCATAAAATGAATATTTTTCGACATATTGAAATTGCAAATTGAATAATTTTTATTGGATCAAAGTTCAGATTTAGCTGTTCTTCCCTATCTTTAAGGATTTGTCTAATTAATGATATCTGAGGTAGTCTATCAAAATAGGTGATATTCTTCTTATTCTTTAAGTAAATGCTTCCTTCTGCTTTTGTATTAATTTTCTGAGTAATTCTTGTATCTGGGTAATAAAGATATGATTATGTACGTAGCTCATATATTTCAGTACTGTAAAGGAACTAATTCAAGTAATTTTCCATTTTATAGATAGCTACTATATGAGGAAGCCTGCTTTCATTCATATATACGACCTCTGTAATACTATAAACTTTTGTAGTCTATGCTTGGTTTAGGATGTGTGGGTATATTGTTTTTAAACACTACTTCTAGAAATAAGTAGGTTTGTGGTACTACAAAGATTTTTTTTTTTTTTTAAACTTATGTGGATTTGTTTCTTTCATGGCTACTGCGATGAACAAAGAAATAGGGTCTGCACAGTAATATAAATCTGGTTTATGTGATATTGGTGATTTATTTATTTATTTTTTTTGCATGCATGCATAAAATCCTTTTAGCTTTTAGATCTTATTATCACTTAAAAACTACAGAAGCAACTTCAATAGGCTTGTTTTTTTTATTAGATCATGAGTGACAGATTTAATTTTATAAATATTAATAAAAGTATTATTCCATTACCTAATCCCTCAAAAACTGCACCTACAAGTCCTTGAGTCGTTGCTTCAGTTCCAGGAGGTGCGACAACACTGGCATATGAAGCCATTGAGGCGTAGGCCATTCCGAATGTGAGACCATTAAGGAATTCTATCGGGAGCACCCACCAAGGATCGGTGAGGTATGAATACAATATAAACCTCACACTGAATGACACCAAAACTAAAGACATAGAATGTACATGCCCAATCTTTTTCAGGATCCAGCCTGCAAAATAAATTTATTACGTTTTGATTTCTAGTTACATAAACATTAGACAGATAAAAAAATTCTACAAATATCCAAACCGATGATGTGGCTCATACAAATTAATAACAAAACCTAGTATTTTGACTCTCTTGATAAGAAAATATACAAATGTTTTAATATTTCTTGTTGTGTCATGATTAATAAGGAGGTTTGTGTTATTATACAATGATCTTAATAATAAATAACCACTACTTTTCATTTTTTTTCATTGTTGTGGTATGTTTCATTGCATTCATTTCATGCATTACCATATGGTGACATATGAAATAAATCAGTCCAGCAGAAGTAACATTTACTATGACATAATCTCAAACAATAGCAATATAAACTAATTATCAGAAATCTAAAATGAATGTAAGTACTACTGATAAATTTCTACCATAGTGCAACATCAACTTGTTCCGAATAACTGAGTGAATATGGCATTTTCTTGTTAATGCCCAACCATTAAGTTCACCAGTCAAAAGACTCATTTATATATAGATAAACGAACCGAGTAGCTAAAAATGGACAAATTGATTATTTGATTGAAAGATCAATTGAAAATGCATTAAGTATCACATCTGCATGATTATAATACGTTTTTGTATGTTATAATGTGTATGAAATTATAATTTTAACTTACCTTGAGTTTACAACATAACCTTGCTAACCAAAATGAGCGTGATCAATTATCTATTATGAACTTAAAGTACCTATTGATGGTTAATATTGTAAAATGATATATATATGATTCCGTATCAATAATGATCAATTTAAATAGAAAAGAGGACGTAACGATAATTTCCTTATTTTTTATTAGTTAATGTTAACATTATCTTCGCGTTTTTGGTTTGTTTAATTATATAGAAGTTTCCTGACATTACCTGATTTTCAAGCAAGCTTTAATTTTTTTGGCGTTACTTGCCTTTGCCAGAATACATTATTTCTAGATTTTAATTATTTACTGTAGTTTTTTTCCCCCAAGTCCCCAAATCAATGTTTTTTGTGTTTTTTTCCATATTTGGTACATTTGTTCAATCAAATGAATGGATGGTTTACTTTCGGTATCCGGTTCATCTAGGAATAGGATCTTTGAGCAGTAAACTGTATGGTGAGGAATTAACAGAAGAGTACTAAAATAAATTAAAGAAAAATAAGTTATAAAACATTAAAATTATTAATAAACGAAAAACTACCTGATAGAAAGAAAAAAGGTAACTCTCCTCCGAAGGTTTGTATCAACATAACTAGTCCTTCTAAGGTCTTTATCCAATCTTGTGCACCACAGCCACTCTTAGCAGCTAAATCTTCCAAGTACCTAAATGAAATTGAAATACAATTTTATCAGGCAAGGTAAAAATAGTTTCAATAAAGCAAATCCATAAAAACTGATTATTTGGTCAGAGTTAAAAAAAGTGGATTTTTTCAAACAGTGGACTACAATAAGAATACCTACATACTCTACTACTGGGGAACAAAAAATAATTTTTTTTTGTCTCAGGAAGACAAATATGAGATTCTGATAGTATTTTTTTTTCTGAATTTAAATATATTTGGTTTTTCCCCATTACCCAAGATTTCCAAGAGAGGTATTTATAATTACAAACATTTTAATTTTTTCTGCATTCACAACTACAGAATATTTAAACATTTGACTCATCTAGAAAGAAAGAAACGATGATTGTTAGCTATATTTTGTCTGTGGAGCATCGCTTTTGATTAGGCTTCTGTTGGCCTTGATTCCTCTTTTCCATAGCTGAAATCTCCTGATGAAAGTGTTCCCCTTGCTCATCGCGCCAAGAAGAATTTCCAGCAGTATAAGTGCACTTTAAAGAACATATTACAACCCAAATTTTAATAAGATGTTATAACACCATTGACAATATCACTGTAATTTTCCGCCATACCATTTCCCAAAAAACTTTGAGTAACATTTTTGAATGCTTTTCAAGCTGCTTTCTCCAGTGGATTCAATAGTTCCTCAAACTTTTCATCATATCGTGGACCCACAAATAGTCCTCCTTTTGAATTCAGATACTAATGGGAATTTAATGCCATTATGCAGAAGCACAGCTTTTAAACTAACTTCGGAGGAATCAATGAACAAGCACCAGTCTGTGAGGTTATGTTCATTACAAAGAGTCCCCTATAAGAGAAAAAATGTCATTACAAAACAATAAGCCATTTTCTTCAGAAAAATAGTCTTTAAATTCAGAATGATGATCACAATAAGTATGTATCTTTGAATTCTTTTGAAGATGATTCCAACCTTTTAACCGGGAAACAAGCATTTCAGACTGTTTTTGGATAACTTTAAATCTCGTATGAAAACGTTAAGATTTTCTCGAGTCAGTAAATGAGATGAACTGCTTTGTTCAGAAGTTATATCACCAGGATCTGTTTCTCTTTCTTCCTTACTTCCATCAGGCTCTGAGCTCTCTTCATATAATGTCAAATGTTCTGGAGGCTTCGGTATGGGCAATTCTTTGCAGTGTGGAACTGGTCTCATTGGAGTTTGCAAGTTAGGGTACACCACTGTATATTTTAATTTTGATGCAATCCCTTTGATGTTTGTTAAGCAGAAATAACAGTCAGATCAGTGATCTTTGGGTTCCCTCCAAATCAAATGGATAGGAAATGGCATGTAGCGTGTGCCATTTTTCCATGCAGTGAGAAACCTAGAAGATAAACAGATATGTGGAGCCCAGGCCTTTGTTTGGTCCCCAACTTAACACCCAAAATAAAGTTCATAACACTTTTTTACTAATAAGGTTTCGCTTTTGGGACTTGACTTCACCACATACATAACAAAAATTGTTAGGATGATTTGTAACTAAACTCTAGGCATTTTGTAACTAACATCTAATTAAAAGAAATAAAGATGTAAATATGTAATACACCATAATTGAGAAATACAAAGCACTCACAATGACATGTTTACTGGTTCACTAGTATTTCACAACTAGCAAGCATCGTTCTGATGAATACGTGCTACACTAGATCACGTTTGTATATTTCTATAAATATCTGAGCGCGCATAACAGTAGCAATGCTACCCTTTGAGTTAGCTCATTTGGTTCAATCTTATCTGATATTATGGTTTATAATGCTCTAGGAGCTGTTACTTGACAGTGGACAAATGGAAAAAAAATGCTTAAAATATTATAAAAAATTAAAATAACAAAAAACTGTGGGTGATGGAGAAATTTTGAATACATATTTAAAATCAGGATAAAAAACTGCATTAAGTAAACCTATTGGCTCTTGTGAGACAAAAATCATGTTGATCAGTGTAATTTGATAGCACTAATTAATTCAAGCCCATAAATTTATTTTTAAGACCTCATACCATTTTACCTCTGGTTGTACATCACATATAAATATGTAATCCCCAAATTAACATTAACTCTAATGAATAAGTGGTGAATAACCAATGTCTCAATAAATATATTTTTTTAAATATCACAGGCTTTTAACAAAAGGTGTAACTTGGGATGATTATTATTCTCTCGAGAACAACCTAGGAGCAATCTTGCAGTTAACAGAGGATTTAATTTAATATTTAATTCGGTTGGGGAGATTAAGATATACCTGAAGGGCCTACATTCATATATTTAATATATACTTAATTAAAAATATATATATATATATATATTTGTTTGTCTATATGGACATACCAAAATAGGAAATTCCAAACCATTGCTGTGCACATACCAATGGAAATGCACCATAGCAAAAATATAATAACTCGTCCTTCAGACAGCAATCTCCCAACGTCTCGTAATATACTCGCTGATGATTTAACCTGTTTATACTGCAACAAAAGTTAACAGATCATTACTTCAAAGATATTAGCTAAAAGGATTAAAATATCAACCCTGGGTATTACATTTGTTAATCACAATAACATTTAGTTTTCATTTGTTTTTAAAATTTCTAATAATTATTATGTGTGTAACCCGCCACATTAATTCAATATAGAAATAATAGGATTAATAGATATAATCAACTATATGAGAGTCGGCAAGATGTATGTTTCCTTTCCGACTGGCATTAAAAAAAAAGGGCTTGAGGGACAAGCAATATATTCCTTAAGGTTCCCGGAAAACAGAAGTAAACGGTTGAAAGCAGGTCAAGGCTGAGCCCAGATGACATATGAAAAATCACTTATCAGAAAAAGTGTTGAAGACACGTACTTGCTTAGTTTCAAAGAAATTTTAGAAAAACTCTTTCTTTTGAGGAGATTAAGCCTCTGTGAGTTTCTTGATGGCTAAAAAGGACATACAAGATGAACCTCGTCCTAACTATTTTCAAGGGGACTGAAGAAAAAGGTCTCTTTGATTTCTGAGACGAGGTACATGATGTAAGACTGGAGGAGTTTTGGAAAAAACAAATTGAGGACAGCCTAGCCCAAACCTTTCTGAAGACACCATGGTATTTAGTGAGCATAAGCTGAAATAGTTAATATATATAAGCAATGTAAATATCCATCATTTTATCTCAACCATTTTGAATAAAAACATATAATAAATATTATATTTATACAAAAGAAATTCCTTCCATTGATCATCACATTTAAATTATGATATTATTTCAGCCTTTGGATAAGAAGTAATTTGGACAGTATGAAAATAAATAGATGTTCATCAATTTTATTGTAATACCATTTTACACCAATAATGTACGCTCAGAATTTTATAGCGGAATCAAAGCGAAATAGTTTTATAAATATACGATAAATTATAATTATTCACCAGAAGTGTAGAGGTGAGAGTCTAAGGGTAAAGAATGTAAAAGAAAGATATACGTTTTGATAGAAAGATACATTCCTCAGATATTTCCCTACATTTTATATAAAGGATACATTTGGATATATTAACATACATAAATATATTAGTATTTGACAAAAATAAACATAAAACCTTCATTCGCCAAATGTAGCATAACAAATTTTATATTTATTAAATTTTTCATTATATATAATTACTATCTATATCAGTAAAATAATACATATTTTATTTCAGCATAAATAGTAAACACTTATCAGATACTCTTCTTTAACAGAGCAAAGTGTGTCATGATGATAGCAATAGGGTAGAAGATGATTGATGATCAAGGGAGTTGAAAAGAAAAGTTGTGCTCACTTACCTTCAATTTATAAGCGACGACCATGTTTGCGCAAAGAGTTATCACCATCAATATGAAGACAGGTTTATAATTTTTAGTTACTGATGAGCCGCTGAAATGATCGATTATGTACCCAGCAGCTAAAGAGAACAAGCCCCATCCCAAAGACCCCCATAGCCTTTGATTTCCATATTTTGAGGGAAATTCTCCTACAAACAATGAAAAAACAAAACATAAAAGTTCAGTTATTAATATAACTATTCAATTATTCTCATACAATAAAAAAAAAGAGGTATCTAATAACAGATAAAAAAATATATCAAGAACTTTCACATTGATGGGGTTAGTAAAAAAAAACCTGAAATCTCCAATATTTAAATTTTTTCATAGTAAATTAAAAACCTCACATGCTAACATGTTTAAAATGTAGGTTTTATTCTTCCTCGACTGTTTCAAAAAAAAAAAAGTGAAGATGACTGGATTTGATATAACCACCTCTTTAATGTAAATATCCAATAAGAGAATGTTATTTTAAGATATTGCTATGTATTAATAACTGCTTTAACACCTAATAAGTGTTTAGCGTTTTTTAAATATTTCAAGCAAAAAAAAATAAATGTAAATAATCAACAGACATTAGTAGAAGCTTTCTTTTCAAAAAGTTTTTTGTAGACATTAGCAAAATACATGTCTTCCATATCTATTTACCACATGAGTAGTACATGTTATATCATGCAAATTATTAGATGAATTATAAATATAAATTCCAAACAGCAATAATTACAATTTTTAAAACAAGACAAAATGCATATAGTGTTAATTCCTTAAAAATTAATCGACATCAACAAAATTTTTAACTTTCATTGTATTTTAAAAGTCTTAATAGATCTGTCTGTATTGTTTAGACCAGTCACTGCCTGAAAGGGTACTATTGTAATTAATTTAGACCGATTTATAATAAACTAGAATTTGTTAGTTTCCGATTGAATAAATTAATGGCAAATTTTGTGATTTTTTTATTAGATAAATTACTATTTCCTGATCCTTTTGGTTACTGCAATTCGTAAATAATATGTAGGTAACAGCTGTGCTTGCCCACTACATATTTTTAATCAATAAATTGTTGCTATAAATCGCCAGTCTCTGGAGGAGATTCTATTATACATCACTGTTTTTATTAACTGCCAGTAATCGTGTTTCCACTCTATAAAAATGACAATATGATAAATTATTCATTTTAACCGGATCCCTTCTGCAATATAAAAGGTTTAGGATGAAATTGCTTCCTTTTTTTTTTTTTTTCCATTTTCCTGATAAGTAACGCAGTTCTCACATTCATTAGATTAACAATTATTTTAGTAAATTTTTAATTAAAAAATGAATTATACCTAAAACAAAAATTTATTGTCTCTCCCTTTTACCACAATTAAGATTAAGCTTCTAAAATTATATTTAGAAAAGAATAAAAAAAAAAAAAGTAGTTGATGTTGATTGATTCTAAATTCATTATTAATAATTATTGAAAAATCAGATGAAAGTTCACCTAGCAGTTCAAAGCAGATGGCATCTGAAATGCTCACAACAATCGCAAAGCTCATCCAACCTAGTACAAGCGAAATGCAAAACATCCAAAATTGATAATAGCCCACTACATCACTGTCTTTAATTTTTGGGTTTTTTGTCAGCCCTTCAATAATATCACTTTTACATTTCATTTCGCACTGTGCCTTCTGAAGTACTGAACAGAAAGGATGTATAACCTCATCTGGAGCAAAGCTGACTTGACCAATCCGAATAAACAAGCAACTGTTAAACTGAAAAAAAAAATGAAAATTATTATATTCACAAATTTATTTATGGATTTAATGTATTATGTCACATAAATTTTTATTTCATTAACAATTTCTTCTAAAAAGTAAATAATTATTTTGGTACCTGCAGGTAAAAGGCTTTACTTTAAAACAAGTGAACATTAAAAAAAAAAATTAAACTGAAAAAAGTTGAATTTAAAAAAGTATCATTTCTGTTACTTTTTAAGAAGATATCTCAAGTCATATTATAGAGGAAATTTTAGATTTAAAGTTTTCCCTATGGTGTAAGACACATTAGAGAAGGTAACCAAGAAAATATAGATTTGATACTAAGTATTTAATATTGTCTGAACTTAATTTCATAGCTGTTTATTGGTTAGTGCTTTATCATTTAGACAGCGAAGGTAATTTATGGCCAGATGAGGTAACAAATTATTATCAATCCAAAGTGGACAGATCTGGAGGTCTGATGATGAAGTTGGAAGTTGAACGTCATAGTGAACACTGGAAATACCGAGTAATATTCTCATTCCAGAAGGGCAAATATATATATAATCTCCCCATTTGAAAATATGGACAGACAATACCTATATATTTCAGAAATATTTTTTGTTGCAGCAATGTTACAGTAAATTACTCGAAACACCATTGCTGCAAAATATGGCCTCTGTAAACAGCCTTAACATTTTTTTTTTTTATTATTATTGGTTAGGTCCTTTCTTATGAGGATTTGAAGAGAAATACTGCAAAAATTCAAATTAATGCATTCTTAAATAGAAGAGAAGACAAGGTCGTCTAACTAAGAAATGGATGAAGGCATGGATAGGTGCCAGAAATCTTTAAAAGGAGTCTGCACAGAAAAAGTAGCAAGATGCTATTTTGGGCCACTAAATAAGTATGCAGTTGTTCAAGCCATAAATTGACTTGGATATATGTTATATCGTCAACCAATTACGATAGCTATCACAAATTTTAGTTTAATTCTGATTTTTATGTATCCCATGTGAAAATTTGTCCATCTTCAAAACTCTATACTTTCAAACATCCTTACTTCAATTAACAAAATAGAGAATGGGAAAAATAGATCAGAATTATTCAAAAATAACATCAGATACCTACAAACCCAAATTTAACAAATTAGGAAATAGGTTTTCTTAATCGGGTAAAATAATTCTTTAATATTAAAGAAATCGTTATTGTAAAATAATTCCTTAATATTGAAGCAATCATTATTATAAAACAAAAAAAAATAAAGAAAGCAATATTTTATGAACAATTAGTATTCATAATATAGATTAGGCAATGATAAACTGAATGAATTTCTAAATTACAAGAGGGTTTTCATACTGTCATTTAAAAAAATAAAAATACTTGGATTTATAATTAAGTTTTTCATTCAGTGAAATTTCAGAGCTATGTAATATTTTTTATGCATAGTTAGGCTACATTAGGAATGCAAAAACTGGTCATTAAAGTGAGCTGATGATCAGCCGAATGAATCATTTCCATGAACTGCAGAAAGATCAATCATACCGAAGGTACACTAACACTCCACAATAGACACAAACCAAAAACAACAACACAGTGTATATTTATTTCATCAATTGTTTCAGGATCAGAAAGTCCTTGTGCATGCACACAAGCTATTAAATTTCATTTTATATTTAATTCAATTTTATTGAAAGGCAGTTTATTTGGCTATGAATTTGTGAGGTAATAAATAAAAACTACTAAAATTAATGTTAAAAGTAATTATATTTATAGCTAAAGTAACATAAAAATCTTACCTGTTGGGTATGATTGGGTAGAAGTAAAGCAGTAAAGTCTATTGGCTGATCCATAGCAGAAAATTTTTTAAGGGAATTTGTTCCATTAATACTGACATTATGCTGAATTGCAATTGCACTTAATACATGATTACTTGGTTCCTTTACTGAAGCACAAAACTGAGGTTGTTTCCATGTATCACAGACCGATTCAATAAAGCCGGAATCTCCTTCACAATCCATCTGGGCATTAAAAAAAAAACATTAACCAGACCATTAAAATTAAAATTTTACATCTTACAAAAATATATACTTACACTGCAGGATATATTTTCACTTCCTAAACTTTTTAATTTATCACTAAAACAGTTATTTGAGTCTAAACTGTGCGAGCACATCTTAACAACTGAGGTTCCGTCGCAATGCAATTCCACACTGTTGTTGGCAGGTAACGCGGGTATCCAAGGTATAATGCTTAGAGCTACCATCGCCAAACAAATAAAGGTTAGGAACATTCCTTTTTGCCAGTGAAATCTGTCAGCTAAAGCGCCCATGGTAGGCTTTGCTATCAATCCAATTATAGGTAGAAGTGTATAGATTATACCAACGACAACAGAAGAAAATCCTAAATCTTTAGCTAATACAGGCAGAAAAGGAATCACCAATCCCATTCCTGAAAAAATATTTAATAATGATTCATTACAGTTTTTAGCATTTTAGTACCTACACAAATATTAGTATAATTAAGAGCTTTTAAATTGATCTTACCAGCATTATTAAGGAAGTAGTGCCCTTTCATGGGCAGAAGATTCTTGTCTATCTTCATCTTGAAATGAATACAAAATAAAAGGTCTAAAGGGAAATTTTTAATTGCTTAAAAATTGCATAAGCACTTAAGATAATGAAGTTACGATGAAAATATAGGCTATGAAACAAATTCATAAAATCTAACTAGAACTTCAAAAAAAATATATATGACAAGATAACCAGTTAAGAAAATAAATTGTGTTTCGATCAGTTATGATACGTTAGAGGAAGGTTCATAGCCGGTGAAAAGGCACTTTTCTGCCTTGGAGAGAAGTTATAGGCTCTCTGGCCTTACAGGAACATCAAGACAACTTGAATGATGAAATCTTCATACGCATGGGAACATTGAGGTAATTGTCTTACTAATTGGGTATCGACAACAAAAGAATCGATAATTTAACAATTGTGGATTGTAATAAAAGAAATCTTTTTTTCTAGGACAATTAAATGCTTTAATAATCAAAAGTCAGAAAATAATGCAGGTTTTACACTTTAATTATCATCAACAACTCAATATTAAATGTAATATTACATGATCGTTTTATGTATTGTGCTAATGTTTATAAATATTTAAAGTGTATTTAATATTGTTTTCTGTTGCTAATGATTATGTATGTTAATAACTATGGTACTGATCACTTATAAGGACCACGAAAGGTTACCCAACAGTTATAGACCGGCTTTTTTTTTTTCAATTTCAAGTTTCAGTGTCAATTTTTCAAGTCAGTGTTTTTTTCCCTTCATAGCCCCTTTAATTTTATAGATAATCATATACAATTGTAGATCCTCAGCCAAATCTATTTACAAATTATTTTTGTATATCCTGTAGCGTCGCTACATCATATACAGGTTTTGTTATTTTATAAAAATTATATAATGAATAAACAAGTATAATGATACACATTATACGTGACTGGACTGAACTGACTCTGATAAAGGTGATGGGGCTCACCTTTTTGGTCAAACTTAAAACTAACTTACATACTAATTCTTGACCTACTTTTTCCCCGACAGTCTGTTGCCATCGATGCGGGAGGGGTGGTGGAGTCATAGTGTTAAACACTGGGTTGGTTAGGTTCTGCAACGAGTCAAAAAACTTATACAATACGTTTTTGTATGTTATAATGTGTATGAAATTATAATTTTAACTTACCTTGAGTTTACAACATAACCTTGCTAACCAAAATGAGCGTGATCAATTATCTATTATGAACTTAAAGTACCTATTGATGGTTAATATTTTAAAATGATATATATGATTCCGTATCAATAATGATCAATTTAAATAGAAAAGAGGACGTAACGATAAGTTCTTTATTTTTTATTAGTTAATGTTAACATTATCTTCGCGTTTTTGGTTTGTTTATTTATATAGAAGTTTCCTGACATTACCTGATTTTCAAGCCATCTTTAATTCTTTGGGGTTACTTGCCTTTGCCAGAATACATTATTTCTAGATTTTAATTATTTACTGTAGTTTTTTTCCCCCAAGTCCCCAAATCAATGTTTTTTGTGTTTTTTTCCATCTTTGGTACATTTGTTCTATCAAATGAATGGATGGTTTACTTTCGGTATCCGGTTCATCTAGGAATAGGATCTTTGAGCAGTAAACTGTATGGTGAGGAATTAACAGAAGAGTACTAAAATAAATTAAAGAAAAATAAGTTATAAAACATTAAAATTATTAATAAACGAAAAACTACCTGATAGAAAGAAAAAAGGTAACTCTCCTCCGAAGGTTTGTATCAACATAACTAGTCCTTCTAAGGTCTTTATCCAATCTTGTGCACCACAGCCACTCTTAGCAGCTAAATCTTCCAAGTACCTAAATGAAATTTGTAGCGTAGCGCTAAATATATGTAAATCACCCTACACTCGGGCTAGTAATGTATTATAATATAATGTAAATCTTGTAAGCTTCTTTGGAATAAATCAGGGTCGCGGCACGTGGTAGGAAGCAGGCAGACATACGGGCACCGACAGACGGCAATAAACCAAGAGAATTAGCCACCTGACTGCCATATAACCTAGGGCAAGGACACTTACCCCTATTAGAATAGACCTTCAGTCCCTTCTAGCAGCCATAAAAAACACACCCTTTTACCCCAACGTTCATAAAACTAAAAGGAAATGGTCACCTGGGTATCGTAAAACAGTATTATTACAAGGTAAAAATAGTTTCAATAAAGCAAATCCATAAAAGAGTTAAAAAAAAGTGGATTTTTTCAAACAGTGGACCACAATAAAAATACCTACATACTCTACTACTGGGGAACAAAAAGTAATATTTTTTTTGTCTCAGGAAGACAAATATGAGATTCTGATAGTATTTTTTTTTTTCTGAATTCAAATATATTTGGTTTTTCCCCATTACCCAAGATTTCCAAGAGAGGTATTTATAATTACAAACATTTTAATTTTAATTAACCGTCGGCACACCAAGCAACAGGTACAGGTGAGTGTTCTTTATTACTTAGTGTTTTGTTTTTTTTCTTTTTTTTTCATATCTCTCAAAATAATAAAAATAGGATAAGGGAAAAATAAAAAGGATGCTTATCTGAGATTGGTAATAGCCTTTCACTAGGGGGAGTCCCATTTAAAGGATGTGTGTAGAGGATGAGGAGTGTGGGGGCCTCGGGAGATGTGTGGGTGATATCGGGACGGTGGTGAAAGTCCACCGAGGGTTGAGCCTAGGGTCTAGGCCATGGGTCTGTAGTCAACCAGGTCGGGCCTGGCGTGTGTGGCCCCCGGCAGGAGCTGGCTGAGTCGGCCAGTGTTGACCTTACCCCCCGAGCCTACGGGGGGTGTAAAGCTGCCATCTTGCTACGGTTGAATCGGCCGGGAGATCGACTGCTTTCACTCGGCTGTCTGTGGGTCAGTCAGTCCCCGTAAGGGGGCTCGGGGTCGAGAAGGTCTATCTACTTCTGCGGACCAGCATTGCTTAGCAGTGTACTGTACATAGCGGTGTACAGTAGCAGCATGAGTGCCAAGGTAGCTCTAAGACAGGCTGAAGTAGCCTGTAACCAGATCAGTGAGAGATTGGGGAGACTCAATATCTCTGTAAACGCGGGTAAGACTGACTGCGTAATTTTCTCTTTCCAAAAGGGAAAAAGCCCACTACCTACTAGCTACATAGTAGGAACGGAGGAAAATTCACCAGCCAACAACCAAGTATAATGGACAGACACCTCCATTTTAGCAACCATTTCGCGAGGATGTTAAAGCAAACCCGCATGAAGTCTTACCGGCTTACGCATTTACTGACCTCCCCCAATCTATCACTGCGTCTCAAGCTACTGATCTACAAGAGTATACTCAGGCCTACTCTGCTGTATGGTGCACCGCTTTTTCGCTATCTGACGTATACAACAGCTCGGCGACTCCAACAATTCCAAAACGGTATACTGATGAAAGTGGTCAGAGGTACTTCATTCGAGCAGCGGAGCAACAGTGAGCTTCACGAGATATTTGATCTGCCTACGGTGGATGAGTTCATCCAACGTAGACATATCAAATTTTTCGACTCCCTGCAATATTTGACAAACCCGGTGTTTAACACGATAACCCCCGCTCCGTTCCCCCATCGATGGCAGGACGCTGTCGCGGCTGGAACGCTTTAGTCTTAGGTTCTAGGTTTAGGTTTTAGTGTTAGTGTTTTCCACGGTCGCAAGCTGAAGGTGAGCCTCATCACCTAGTGAGTGTATGTGTATTGGACTTATTAACAACAATCTGAAAGTATTATATTTTATGCACTCCTTAATATGCATCTGCGAATGCAGCACGAGGAGACAAATTTATTTATTTATTTTTGTCATTGTATATATATTATCAATAAAGAGGTTTTGAAAGAAGAAGAAAAAAAAAAAAAAAGCTTCCATCTGACGGGTAGTGGTGGGGGTTGTATGTCACTGAAAAGAGGATTATGGAAGTGGCATAAAGGGTCGAAAAATTTGATATGCCGTCTCTTGATGAAATCTTGGATGGTGAGCACTTCATATTTTTCATGTATTGAGGCTGCTTTCATCCTGTGGAACGGGGTGTGCGTGAGGGAGGTGCGGAGGACTCTGTTCTGAAATATTTGGAGCCTTATTAGAATGTTGGGGGTTAGGTACCTGTGCAACGGAGTACCGTACATTAGGGCCGGTCTCAGGACACTTTGGTACATCAGCAGCTTGAAGCGTACTGATATGGCCGGGCTGTAAAGTAGTTGACATAGACTGTAAAAGGTTTTTCTGACACTTTTCAACTTGTTGCTGAGTTTCGTGGTGAAAGACAGATGTCTACCAAGAGTAATACCTAGATAGCAGATTTTGTTGAACTGAAAACAATCCCTTGTATCTTAGCCGGGTTTACCTTGATATTGACGGCGTTGAGCTTCTCAGCGATGAGTTGGCTGGCGCCCTCTGCAAATTTCAGTACTCTGGTGGGATGGAGGCTGGTGCTGTATATACCGATGCCGTCCGCGTACGCCGACACCTCACAGTTGGATTACGAGGCTCCTACGATGTGGGTGGTGTATATGTTAAACAGCAGAAGGTCTAGCACTGACCCTTGGGGGACGCCGGCAGTGCGAATTTTCTTCTGGTGGTAGACGTGGTGCCTATACGAACCGAGAAAGTTCTGCCTGTGAGATACGAAGTCATAAGGTTCTGCAGCTGTTCCAAGAAATCAAATTCCTTCAGACATTAAAGCAGGGTTTAGCGGTCCACTGAGTCGAAGGCTTTTGAGCAATCCAGCAAGATCATTGCGGTAGCTCTTTTACTCCGGACGTTCAACGCGACGTGGTGTTGTAGTCTCACCAGGTTGTTGTTCGCGCTTAAGCCTGAACTGAAACCACTCTGTTCTGGTGGGATGACTTCATATGCCTCGCAGTGTTCGAAGAGATGCAGGTGGGTGATTCTTTCGAACAACTTCGATAGCTGAGTCAGCAGACTGATAGTGAGATGGCTCTTAGCCGTTTTTCGCTGGTTTCAGGAGAGGGACGACCACAGCGTGCTTCCATGTCTGAGGGAAATAATGTAGTCTGAAGCAGGAATTGAGGTAATTGAATGAAGGTAATGTAGGATATTCCTTTCCTGGGAAGCTGCTTTTGCAGGACGTTCTGAATCCCATCGTCCCCTGGTGCCTTGTTCCCGTTGGTATGCCGAATGAATGCAGCCACTTGTCTGTGAGACGTGTTCACTGTGTGTGCACGTGTGTGCACATTTCGTTCCTGGTGGGGAGGGAGAGGGAGTGGGGGTCGCGGGGTTCGGCCTGACTCAATGCGCCGTAGTTATCTGCCAACATGTCTGTCTGTTCGACGAGAAGGATCAACTGCCCGTTTACAGCCGGTCTTACACTACTCTTTTGGATCGGCAGGTCTTCACCAGTCTTGACATGCGTTTGTGATCACCGTGTAGGCTCGTTAGGTGGTCTCCCCATACCGAGTTTTTCCACTGGGTCATCAGGGAGTTTACTTGTGTTGTGAGAGCATTGAACACTGGTTTTAAGTCCCTGTTTTTGGTTCTAAACCACCTGTTCTTGATATTGTTGCGCTGTCTAATCAGTTTTAGGATGTGTTCCGGTGGTTTCCTCAGAGAAGGAGGTGCCGGAGCAAATTTCGGAGTCGAGGCGTCGGCGGCTCGGTCGATGAAATCTTGAAGCTGATAGACAGCGAAGTCGATATCCTAGGTGTGTCTTAGAGGCGCAATTGTGGGTATCTCGATCTTGATTAGGTGTTTGTAGAGGCCCCACCGGGCCTCATCGTACCTGTCTCGAAGCTGGCGGCTCTGGTATGTCGCCTTCCAGTAGAGAACAGGCCGATGATCGGATGTGGTGAAGTCCAAGGTGGAGCACCCGGTGACTCGGTGTGGCTGCTGTGTCAGTAGTAGGTCGGGTGTAGTCCTGTCGGGGTTGGCAAAGTGTCTGCAGGTCGGCAGGCCAGGGTAGATAACTGTGAATGGCGTCTTGGTGATGTAGCGGCCTAGAGCGTTAGATATCGTGCTGCTCCACCAGCTGTGGTCCGCATTCAAGTCACCCACAATGGCGTGCCTTTGGTCCTGGGATATCGCAGTGAGCAGGAGCTTGTCTGAGTCGCGGTTTGTGCAATCGCAGACCCGGATCTAGTCGGCCACGAGTGACAGAACCATGAGATGGCCGATTTATTGTTCTACACTTTACACGCTTCGGAATCAGTTTAAACTGCTACTGAGGCTGGTCACCTTCTTTGTACAACTCGGAGAGTAATAATATGTGAATAAACTGTTAGAAGAAGACTTTCTGAAGTGAATCTAAACCCTCAGAGCCCAACATCAGGGTAATTGTTCAATAGAGAACATTGGAGGACAGCGCAGAAACCACGATTCTGGCCCACCACCGGAAAGCGTTGGAGTTTAGGGGTACACGACGTGTCATACTGAACAATTCAGAACTATTGCAGTATTCATCGATTAATTAATTTAAAGTCTCTAGTCAAATAGTCCTTTGGGCGGATACCAAATTGATGTAGCAATTAAAAGCTGTCTAACTTTTGATAGTCCAAGTTTTTTCCTTCAACGGCGATATTTAGTTCTTCAAACACATCTCCTGTAGTCGTTTATTGTAATTGACGGAGTTCAAGGAATCCTTCTGATGTTTCAAAATTCTCGTGATGATCCTCTTTGCGTGTTTGAAAGTAAACACAAAGCTAAGCAGATGGTTTGGTGTCTCATCTTTCGTCCAAAGCTAAAGAAACATATTTGCAGTTCAAAAAGCTTAGAAATTACCAGTGTGCTCACATCTTCTGGCATTTCCTCAATCCACCACATTACCATATTTTGAAGAGGGCTTTTTCGTCCACTAGAAATTTTCGAATCGTTTGTCTGTTTTGCAATGATTTTCAAGCTCCGTCAAGAACTCCCTCTCCATCTCCGGGTTTCATTTTTTGTGCCACCTTATTTCTCGAAATTCCTATAATATATGGTAACTGTACTAGATGAACAATCTTGCCAATTTGTTTGAACACAATAACGTTCTCTAGTGTATTTTTAAGAAAGTTGGGGTTGTGAAAAGCCAGATCGTTTAGCACCAAAAGGTACTACTTTAAGGTTTCTACAAATTAAAAAAAATAGATATAATTTCTTACTATATTCAATACTTTCATTAATTATGAATCCTTTTCTTTGCTCCTTACGACATCTTCAGGCCATCAAAAACCCATCACCATAAACCCAGCTTTAGCCATTCCCACAAAACAATAATGTATAAGTATCCTATTTTTTCAACTTTAAAATAGTATTGCGATGGTGTTTAGGCAATGTATCACCTATGCTATTGCTTAATTAAGTATTAAAGTAAAGTTCAATGCCTTTAACTGGATTCGTGCAGTAGCAGGCCTAGGGGGGCGATGGGATCGTCCGCATTTTTTTTATTTTTTTCTAAATTGTATAAAAATAAATGACATAACAATGTTTTAGTCAACAAAATCAATGATTATAATAATTATGCAGTTTAACAAAAATGCATGCTGATCCCGGCTATCCGACTAGACGTCGACATTTTTGTACTTATAATCAATTCAAAAAGAAAAAAACCATCCATCTCAAATTTGGAATTGGCGATGACAAAATAACATACATCGCCCGGTGGCATTCAATATAACTGGTGAAGACAGAACTTTTTTAAAGGTTCGCATGTTTTAAGGGAATTATCGCAAAGTCGGTAGTAGATAAATAAAGACGTAAATACGCTTCCATTTTTCCATTATGTATATGATCTGTTTAAACAAAACAAATCATTTTTTTAATTTATTTATTTATGTTTATGAATAACCGGTTTTGATTTTGATTGGCTCTTGGGCACAGGGCTCGTGGCGTAGGATTTAAAATACATTTTAAAATATGATGTAAGAAAAGTAGCCATAGGAAGTAACTAAAAAAAATATCTAAAATAGTAAGAATTGTTATTTTTAGTTGGATAGAACTTAAAATAATATAGGTAATTAAAAAAACCAATAATTCGATTTAGATTTCATTCAAGATGTCTTAACATTTGCACTTCCATCTCTTCCATTTAGAAATAGTGAATATTGAGACAATTATACAGGGAATACAATTAACATAACCTGTCTCACGCGACTTCGTGTATAAAAATGAAACCCTGGCTTTAATTGGGCTTTAATCATGATAGTCGGAGGCTCGCTTGCACGTTTCACAAATATTAGTGAAATGACTATAAACAAACTAATATGTATTATTTTCAAAAACATTTCATTTTTTTGTTTAAAGTAAATCAATTTTGAATCGCTAAAATAATTACCTAGAAGAAGACATAATATAAGAATATTGAATACATGATTTCTTTTGTTGGCCTTCTATAGTTTAGTTTTGGAATATCTTTGAAATTCATCTTGCGTTGTTGTCTTCATGTAACTTGTAATGCGACCATATAGAAAAAAATCAGAATTATAAACAGTTTCTCAGCTATATTTTGAGAAATATTAAAAGTTAGCAAAAAGGGACCAAGTTTTTCAAGTTTAGTATAAACATAGAAAACGTTTTATGGCAAATATAGAGAGCACCCCCCCCCCCCAGAGGTGTTTGTCACGTGACCTACTTCAGTGGGTTTCAATTGTCTATTGGCATTCAGTGGGTGTATTTCGTAATAAAATGGATTTGTTATCAAGCCAAAGTGCTTGTAAAATAAAAGAGGCAGAAGAATCAGTAAATGTGACAACAATTATTTAATTTTTCTTAATAATTTAAAATATTTCTCGTATTACACAGCCTATACGCTTTTTGTTTCATTTTTATGATCGCTACTCTAGTGATTTTGATTGGCTCTTGGGCACAGGGTTCGTGGCGTAGGATTTAAAATACATTTTAAAATATGATGTAAGAAAAGTAGCCATAGAAAGTAACTAAAAAAATTATCTAAAATTGTAAGAATTGTTATTTTTAGTTGGATAGAACTTAAAATAATAAAGATAATTAAAAAAACCAATTAATAAATAATATTTTATCCTTTTTTATGACATTATATTATATCTTCTGTTCGTTATATTTCCTCGTAATATACTGCGTTTGAAACATGTTTACCTAACCGTGGTTCACAAATCAAGAGAACATATACAGACATAGATACATAAAAAAGACAATGGCTCTGTACATGTTTCAAAGTAAAGCTTCTTCTTCGTGCTAGGAAATTATCAATCCTTACGTCTAGACCTTAAATTTGATAACAATTGGTACTTAATAATTACGAATTTATTAATGGCCCTTAAATGTAATGGGGCTGGCAAAATGTCGTTGGCTCACTTAAAATATCCACAAAATACCTCTAGACCGAACAGTCATGAATGATGAATCAAAATACATTCCATGATCGAAAACTCATGAAATCCTAGTTTTAGAAGAAAAAAAAAACAGTGGAAA
Organism: Acanthosoma haemorrhoidale; assembly: GCA_930367205.1. Taxonomy (NCBI): domain Eukaryota; kingdom Metazoa; phylum Arthropoda; class Insecta; order Hemiptera; family Acanthosomatidae; genus Acanthosoma; species Acanthosoma haemorrhoidale. The sequence goes on from OV884012.1 coordinate 29,057,317, forward strand.
CCTAGGAAGTAGTATAAATCGAGGTTATCTCCTAGTTTATTTCAGCTCCACGCACTTATCTATAAGTATTATATAAGAGTCTCTAAGTGTGCTTGAACGTCAACAGTTTGAAAAATACACCTATTTAAAAAACTTCATCCGGAGATTTGAACCCCGAATCTTCATATCACGAAGCAGTTACGCCAATCACTGGACACACTGAGATTAGCTTAATGTGTATACGTACTAGCGTTTAATACCAAAATCACACAAAAACCGAAATGTTGGTTGAAATTTCATAAAGGCAAAATTGTACTCAGTACGTTTTTTTCTGATACAAGAAAATATTTATAATCTATCCATACACACAAAAGAATTTGTTCGCAATGTAAGCCCTGGTCGTTTAACGATCGTGGCCAAATTACGCTATGTGATTAGACAGCACAATGGAATTTGAGTCCGTAAATGTTATTCAAAAATTACAATTCTTTGCCGGAATTCTTCTTTTGTTTCTTCTCCCCTCCCCCCCCCCCCCCCGTTCTTTCCCTGCTACTGTCGAAATGGTGGCAGTGATTTGTGTAGGCAACGGTTCACTGAGCAAAATATCTCAAGTGTTAATAGTTACAACACAAGTGTATAACTAACTCAATTTATTTTAAAATGAAAGCGAAATGCAATCAATACAACACACATTATGTGTACTACAATGAAGGTGACCTAGCATTGAATGGGCATGAATTAACCAAAAGTTATCAGGTTCCGTATGAGAAAGTTAGTTTTGTAGGGATATTTTTGTAGGATAATTTCAGATGAAAAACTTCCACTTCTCAACAATCGTCTCCAGCTTCGGTGTACTATTTGACCTCGCGGTGCCAAATACGTCTCGACTCGAGATTAAACACCAAATTGAGACACACGTGTTTTCTACGAAACCTTTTGATTCTTTTTTTCCACTATAACATGTTCTTTATTATCAAAGTTGCTGCTGTCCAAACAGGTTTTATAAAAACGGGATTTTAACTTATTTCCTCTCATTCACATTAATGCTATTTAAGCAAATAGTTTTCAATTAGGTAATTTATGCCGCTCTACCAAAAATTTTTGCTTAGTAACCAATCCTTTGTCTAGGGGGGGGGTTTGCTTTTATGTTTGCTTCATAATGAATTGTAAGAGTCTTAGAGGTAAAACTTATACAATATTTTTCTGTCAGTTTTGTCTCTTTTCAAAAAATAAAATATATGTAAGTTTATTTATGTACAAGCTAACGCTGACCTTTTCAGGTGATTCTAATGCTTAAAATATGTCAACAGGGCGGGGTAAAAACACGAGAGAAGACGAAGAGGTCAAGAAGTTCAAGCTTAGCCATCAATCGAACAATACAGGCTCACACTGTGATTAGCGTAATTCGTCACTCATTGTCCTATTTAGAGAATTTTAAGACAATTGGTTACGGAGACCGACGAAATTATAGTTAATTAACACTGTTACATCAGCATATTTACAAACGATTCAAATGTTCTAACGACAAGGATTCGCCTTGCCGTTTATTTTTCATTATTTGAATAATAATTCTATTTTTACCTACATAAATTATTTTTTCATTAATTATGATATAAATTGAATTCGAATCAATTTACATAATATTCCTTGCATCTGATCTATAAACAAATCTATTTATTATAAATAAAGTCTTCATTGAAGTACAAATCAATTTATAAATCGTTTTTGAAACTATAAGAAGAACCCTTAATCTAATTGTAGTTCAAATTGACTTGAATTTTTACAACCGCTATCGTTGAACGTTCGTACCTATAGAAGAGAAAATAATTGTCAGTAGATACCATGTTACATTGAGCTCTAGCCTATTTAAGTGCAAACATTACGGTCGATCTAAGAAAAATATTTAAAGATCAAGATATATTCTGTCATTGAGTTAGATAACTTGGGGCCTAGAATTAAGAAAGTAAACATGTAATTCCCGGTAATGTGAATACGCCATCTTTGGTTTGCGGCCGTTTCATAATGTTTGTAAGTGAAGATTAATTTGTTTGTTGTCGATTATTATAAATGTGTTTATCATAAAAAGATCAAAAGTCTCGCCACTTTTTTTCTTCAATTTACAATTGTGTAGGTTAATTCGTTTAACTATATGCTTATATTGATCCACATTTTAATTAAGCAATTTTAATAATAATATCAATAATTGTTTGAATATTTATGAACAAGTTATCAAACTAAATTTGACTTGATTTGAATAAAAAGTATCCTCTTAGTCATTTATAACTGAAATGGTACCGTGGTTTTCCAAATACTAAACAAATGATAGTGAATAACTTTTCTATATTTTCGACCAAAAATACTTGGTTTTATATGTTATACTTTTTTTTTCTCTTCATATCCCCTTGTTACAAATTATTTATAGAATATACTATAAATTCTACAAACGATTCGTTGTATTGATTCATTATATTTCCTGTAGCTTGGCTACATTTTATATAAATTATGTTTTCTACGAATATTGATCTGCATTGTACAAAATTATAATGATGTATGTACATTATAAAGGGTGTCCTAGAATCAACGCAAGATTTGAATTTGCCGCCATTTGTGCAGTAAAGTGCTGGCAACCCTAAAAAAAAATAATTTTACAGCTGACAGTTTAGGGTTAGTAAAAATGGAGCGTTACACGATAGAACAACGTGTCTTTATTGTTGAACATTATCTCAAAAATAATGAAAGTTTGGCGGCCGCAGTTCGAAAATTTCATACAAAATGTGGTCGGAATAGTGTTTTGACTTCATCAACTATGAAGAGATTAATCGAAAAATTTAGGGAGACTGGATCAGTTGGAGACAATAAAGACACTGGTTGTCCAAAAACAAGCCATTCAAATGTCAATATGTCAATGTTACTGTCAATACATTAATGTACTGAAATTATTAAAAGTGATGAGGCTCACCTTATTTATCATAGACTTATAACTAACTTACATCTTACAATAAAAACATCAACTAAATCTTAACCAAATTTTCGCCGACAGTCTGTTGCCATCTATGCGGGAAGGGTGATGGGTCATAGTGTTAAATACTGGGTTTGTGAGATGTTGCAACTTGATAAATAGGTTATACTTTTTTTTTTTTAACTTAAAAACTACAACCTAAGACTAAAGCGTTCCTGCCTCGACTGCGTCCTGCCATCGATAGGGGAACGGAGCCGGAAGTTATCGTGCTAAATACTGGGTTTGTCAGGTACTGTAGGGAGTCAAAAAAATTGATATCTCTACGTTGAATGAATTCAACATCGTAGGCAGCTCAAAGATCTCGTGAAGCTCACTGTTGCTCCGCTGCTCGAATGTAGTATGTCTGACCACTTTCATCAGTATGCCCTTTTTGAAATTGTTGGAGTCACCAAGCTGTCGTATACGTCAGATGACGAAAAAGCGGTGCACCATACAGCAGAGCAGGCCTGAGTACACTCTTATAAATCTTGAGCTTGAGAAGCAGTGACAGATTGGGGGAAGTCAATAAATGCGTAAGCCGGTAAGACATCATGCGAGTATGCTTCAATTTCTTCGTAAAATGGTTACTAAAATGGAGGTGCCTGTCCATTTTAATTCCCAGATATACTAGGTTGTTGGCTGGTGAATTTTCCTCCGTTCCTACTATGTAACTAGTAGGCAGCGGACTTTTTCCCTTTTGGAAAGAGAAAATTACGCAGTCAGTCTTACCCGCGTTTACAGAGATATTGAGTCTCCCCAATTTCTCACTGATCGGGTTACAGGCTACTTCAGCCTGTCCGAGAGCTACCTTGGCGCACATGCTGCTACTGTACACCGCAATGTCGTCGGGGAAAACAGCAATTGTGTTTTTATACCGGGCTCCTACAATTTCAGACGTGTACATGTTGAAAATTACTGGGGATAACACGGCTCCTTGGGGTACTCCACAGGTCAGTGGCACAGCTTCGGAGAAGCTATCACCCACCGGTTATACTATATCGGAACTTGCTCTAAACAAATTAATGAAACTGGCTAAAATATTTACCATAAATATTATTAAAACCAACTGGGGCGTTATTATGAACCTGATAATATTTTTGTCTTTATATGTATTAATTAAATCTTTAAAAATATTTTTGCTTGATGTAAATAAAGGGCGTAGAGATAGTATGAACAAATTGGAGAGATGTCTAGATCGTGGCGTCAGTTTAAAAATACTTCATCATTATTATTACAAAACTAATCAAGGGCTTTATCGCGGCTGCAAAATCGTTATAATGGATTATTACAATTATAGGTCATTGACCCGCGAAAAATTGCACCGTGAGATTTTCTCTCACGTTTGAAAAAAATCGCTGGTAATTCGGAAGGCGGGATCGTTGGTGAAATCGAGCTTACGATAAGTTTGTTAACTTCATTATCGTTCTCAATCCGCGTTTTGTCGTTCTCATAAGAGAGGTTTTGTGGAAAACGTCCGTAGCATGAAGGATTCTCTTCTCTTAGCGAGTGCTCACGCCACGTTTTCGTTAGTTTTTTTTGTTTGTTTGTTGTATATTTATAATATTACGATTTTTTGTTACATCTTCTCATAATGAGTCATATACGTCCCTCGATACCAATTCTCCGATGTGAACTGAGAACGACCGCCAAAAGAATAGGTGGACATGATGAAGATGGGCCGATTTCCAAAAAGAGAGTGTGTGAGAGAAGTTTTCCGAGCATTCTGTCCATGAAAGAGAAATAATATAACGAAGAAAGTTTGTAGAAAATGCAATATACCCATTTTCCCCACACATACTTGTGAGGCAGTCAACTCGAAATGTGTTGATTGTTCATTTTTAATTTTCTTCACTTTTATATTATCAAAATTTTAATATTTTCCATATTATTATTATAATTATGCATGATTATGGGCAAAACATTATGCATTTTCAATGAAAATAATGTTTTGGAGAGACTGAAGCTTGAACTTGCCAAAATATAAAAATATTGCAATTGTTTGTTGCTAGTAAGCTCTCACCAATGGAATTTATTCACCATATCTGTAAAAAATAAACATATTATTTTACTTTTGGTATAATATTGCACGTATCCATAGAGGAAGCTGTTCGTCATCCTGCTTCTCTAGTAGCTTTTTTCCGCTTGGAAAATCCCAGATGGAATGACGTCACCCGTATTTTTTACGAGAAATCAGCGTGATGTTGTATTTATCAAAGGTTACATCCTCAAGCATCCATTAAAGTCTGCCTGATTAATTTATTAATTATTGTCCATTACTTTTCATGGAGCTGGTTATATGTTTAGCATCCTCAGGTCACCAAATGGAACTGCCATGCAAAATATCATGCTTATAAAAAAAAAACCTTTGAGCTAGCAGTTGTGAACAGGATATTAATGACCATGTACAACTAATGTTAATGAATTACTAATGTAATTAATTATACGGCACATTCTCACAATTTTGCTAATGGAGTGATAAAAAGGCTGTTTATTTCCAACAAATGGTTTAAATTTAAATAAATTACACAGTTATATATTCAGCATTGCTAACATACATGTTCTTATATTGTAATTTTCTAATAATACTGGTGGGGCACTATTTAGCGAAGGGCAATTGGTTTCATCTGTCGGACAGACAATGAAGTTCAATAGCCTATCAAGTAGTTAATGTAAATAGCCTTACTGTTACAATACTACTGATTAATAACTGCCAGTAGTTATCAGTGATAGAATGATGAATTATCATCAATGTAAAACTGCTTAACCTCCATTTCTTATTCTGTATATTTCAGAGTTTTTCTGCTGGGTTGGTCCTTTAATTTTATAGCAGCATTTAATGTCAAATTTAAAGAGAAATCGCAATCCCTCTTTTGGATGAACTAGTCTCAGTCAACCCTAGCATAGAAAGAGCCCTAGGTTCCTCAATTATAGCACAGTAGCTCTGTATTCCAACAAAGTACCGCTTGAGTTATCGGTAGGTGAGATGACAGAAAAGCCAAGCTGAGAATATCTGCTTATGTATTTACTTAAGACCACTCCCCCACCCCAGAAAAATAGATACTTCAGGTACCTGCACTCAATCTATGCAAATTATGTTATTAGTGTGAATTAATTGTTGAACGTATTGCTTTGTTTTTTAATACTCTAATTGCCAAAATACATTATTTTATTCCCAACTTCATCACTCAACCAGTGATTTTTTAGAGGGATGATATTAATTCCAAGTAGCATAGCAATTCCAATTGATGAATTATGCTAAAAATAAAACCAGCCCCATGAAAAATAATAAAGGGCGTAAGGTAATGAAAAAAACAATAAAATTAATTGTGAACAAATTTTAAAAATATTTTTTTAATCACACTGAGAAGGGTATCAAATTATAGACCTCTATGTTCTGATTAATCATAACTAATATTTATCGGGCCCAAAGTGAACTATAATTACTTAGTCATTAAAACTGTCATCAAAGGTCTATTAGCAATTTTTTTGGCGACCCCACTTTGACAAAGAGGGTTTTTTTGGTACCCTAAAGATGCTAAAAATAAAAGTAACCTTATGAAAAATAATGAAGTGTCACCTGTTTATCGATTATTTATAATTGAAAAATAAATATTTTCTCATCATATTAAGTAGGGTATAAAATTAAAGGTAATAAATCAAATAAAGGCTGGAACTTTAGGGACTATTATTAGAGAAAGACATTAAAATTGTGTGATCTAACAAGCTTGAATGTATTACATTGAACTCCTAAATGAGAATTGATAATTTGTAGGCTGTTGATAAAACCTAGGCCTCAAGACCATTCATTTACAGTAATACATTCATTATGGCGATTAGAAGTAGTAGTGAGCTGTCGCTAAATACAGCTTAACTAACACAGTTTATAAAAGAATAAAAAAAGAATCATTTTGAGAAGGAAATTCAATCAACAAATCTACAATAAAATTAATATAATTTGCAATAACAAAATCATTAAATTATAAAAGCAACAACTAATTAAAAATTTAGCAACAACGATCTAAAAAATTAAACAAATTTTCCATTACTAACAATATAATAATAAAAAACAGATGATCACTTTGGCCTTGGAATTTTTTCATTGTCTTCGATTGGCACTTTGTTAAAAACATTTTATTAGAATATAATCAACATTTAATATTGATTCAAATAATATTTCCTTAATATAATTCTTGCTTGTTCTACATGAGACATTCACTTAACACTAGATAATTTTATTCAGTCGAGTAAACAATTTAATATATCAGATGATATGTAACGATAGAATGTATACATAAATTGTAGATAAATATTCAGTGCAACCAACAATAAGCAATTGCAATTAAAATTGGAGAGGGTTCAAACTTTCCAACCATTAATATTCAAACTGGAATAGTATGAGGAAGATTAACAAAATTATAATATATGAATACTAAAATAAAAGAAAAGGTCAAGAAAAAAATGGTAAAAGACGAAAAATCCCAAGTTTGATTCTAGGAGAGGTTATAATTTTCTCTTACCAAATATCAATAACAATAAACAACAAATAACATTAAAATAAGCTATAAAATATAGAATTTTACAAATAAAATAATTGACATAGATTAACCTTCCGAAGGGCACATGTAACCCATAGACTTCATTTTTTTGTGATTCCTAGAAATGCAGAAGTTCAATAACTTGAAGCTGCCCTCTCCTGTTTACCTCCCTAGCTTCTGGTTTTCTATTCAACGAGTATCAGACCGACATCGAGGGTGGGACGTCTTTGCTTCAAGCAGCTGTTTTTGTAACCGACCAATAATTGTGCCCCAGGACGTGAAAGTTTTTATTAGCTTTATATTTTTAATTTAAATAAGTAAAATAAAAGTACTTTTCGCTAATAATGTGAAATTAGAAAAATTATAGTAATGGTTGAGGTGGAAATGTATCCTTCATTCCATTGGTGTGCTAAAACAAGTACCTGTTGTTGTAATGAAAGTACTAAGTTTGTTTTTTTAGTACCAGCTATGATCTTACAAATCCTGATGAAATTGACTGCCTTCTTCGAAGATAATAATGAAGATGATAGACCAACGTATGAAGAAAAATACAGCAGAAAGGTAAAAAAATAGAATAAAGAGAAGCAATTCTGAGACTGAAATTGGGGGTAATGAAGAGAGTGAGAGGACAGGGGTCCTCCACTTCCAAAAAGCTCCAATTTTTTTATGTCCACTTAAAAATTAAAAAGATAAGTGACCAAAAAGTGGAAATTGTTCCAGGAGGATGAAAACATGTAGCCACTGGTGTACCTTTTTGAGTATTGACTTAATGCAATTTTAAATATATATATTTTTTTACTGTGAACAAATTAAATTGTGTTTATTTAACCTCATTACTAATGTAACTAATTTTAAAAATAATTATTCGTGAATTGCAGCAATTTTGTAGGTGTGCATCTGAGAGATACAAGAGCCCAGTACTTTTAGTGCCTCACGGTGCCCATCGGAAGGTAAGTTATATAATATGGCATCAAATATTTAACGTAGAGAACACTAGATGAAAAGAAGATTCACATTTCAGGGAAAACTTCTTTCTTTCCTATGTGTCCAATTTCATACAAGTATGCAGCTAATAGTTTAGTCTGAAAAAAAAGAGAAAAATTTATAAAAAAATAAATAAATAGTAGATTTATAATTATTTAAATATATGCCAGTCATCTAGTAGAAATGAGTTAAAAAAAAAATATACATATATATTTTCAGGAAAACTCTAGCCTATATATATATATATATATATATATATATATATATATATATATATATATATATAAGTGAATAGGTAAATATAGGCTAGAGTTTTCCTGAAAATCCAAACAGTAATTATTTGCAAACATTGCCCAAATCTGACACAGCCAAAGGAACTGAGAAGGATAACGGGTGAAGTTATTAGTTCCTGAACACACAGAATTTTTTCGACGCATTTATTAGTGTTTGACCAAATTTGAAAACATATATTTTACGATTAGCTTATGATAATAAGAAAAACAGGTATTCTTTAGTAGGTAAAATGGTATTCTTTAGGACAAATTTTGACTAAACTATAATTGATTTTAATTATAAATATTAATTTAAATCAAAGGTTGAAACAATTTTTTTGTGTTTCTATTTAAAATAAAAAGAGTAAATTTAGAGTGAATAAGTCTGAAAAAAGAAAATATTGCTCATTTCAATAATTTGTCTCACTTTTGGGGAAAAACCTGGGAGGTACGGTACGTCTCAATAAATTACAGAGTGCGATTCAAGGCAGATTCATTCATGATGGAAACAGACCTGCCTGCAAAGAGTCACTCTGGTTTACATGGAAGAATCGCATGTTCATAAAATACCATGTTAACAATCGACTTGTCTATAGTGAGTTATTATGAACATTTAAAAGAAATAAATCAACAAGACATTTTCAGATTATTTTAAGTTACCTGTTCATCGGATGTTAACTTAAATGTACATGTTATCATTTCTAAGGTTTACGACTACTGATCTGGACTTAGAGAAATAAAGAGATAGAAAAACTGTTAGTAGATTCAAATTATCCTTTTACATAAATATTTAGACTTGTGTATCAGATGAAATTTTCCAAAAAGCACCTAGGATAATCTGGAAATCCAGAGTAATAAGTAATTTAATTCATTCAAATAAAACTTTTAGTATTTTTGTGCTTAATAATTTGTAAAAATATGCACTATTTCATTATGTTTATTTCCTTACATATGAAATTATGCGAGATTATTGTTAGCAAAAAAAAGTTTAAGTATGACTTCAATTTTTTTTTTTTTTTTCCACATATCCAGAATGCCGGCCATGCAATCAAAATTGTAGGTGTTGAGTTTTTTGTATTTTTTATTGTAGGACAACATTAATACAAAAGTACCATGTACTTACTCCTTGTATATAATTTCTACGATCAAGTTTTTCATTTTGTGAGTGTGCTCCATCATCACAAGCACCCACAGGTATCAAAATAACACTTTTATTAGTAACTTCCTAAAAAAAAAAAACTATGTATTAAACATATCAAGTTTATTTCATTATCAAGATTAAATGACATTGATGTTCATTTATAGGCATTTCTGACAAGTTAATTACAAGAACGCTTATATAATTTTTGTACTTAATCAATTAACATACTGAATATGATTTAGTTACCGGAGGTAACCTCTGAGTGCTACAAAGTAACACGGATCAAACTTAAGCCTATCACTGTAAAATCTGAAGAAAAACATTGGCAAAACTAAGAAATGAAAGCTCTCAAGTGAGTTCAAGAACCTTCGAGCACTTGGTGATCAGGAAGTGGAGAGAGTTACCTTTTTCCAGTACCTTGCAAGCTTAGTGACCCAACAAGGACATTAAAAGCCGAATTAGTGTATAAAATTTTGAGGAGGAATATAAATGTACGCAATAAAATTAGATTGTACTGTACCAATTTAAAGCCAGTGTGCTTTTATTATATGTCCCAGAGAATCATAAAATCGCCAATATCCAAGCTGCAGTCTTTGTAAATCAGTGCTTGAAGCAAATACTCAGTCAGATACTATTTCTAATCAGGTGCATTCTTTTAAAATACAGAGAAAAGCATTGTGCAAAATATAAAAACAAGAAAATGGGTGGATAGGCTATACACCTAAGAAGTAGGCTGAATCGGAGCCAAGACCTAAAACGAGATCAAGGATGTAGTAGAAGACCAAGACAACTAGAAGCAACTAGTAAAAGATCTTTGCTGTGTAGGAGCTACAGTTATGAATGTATTGTGATATTTTGATGTGGTGATTTTTGATGGTGTTTTAGAGATAAACTCAAAATTAGCGAGTGTTGAAGAACGTAAAAACGATCCGTGGTTCATGGCTATGAAAGGATGAACGTTTTTATTGCCGTTATATCGACTATTAATATTGATCATATAAATATATTAATATCGGATTTATTAACTTCAAAACAATAAAAGTTAATAATATCCGAAACAACTGGCATTGGACAACCAGTTAAAAGATCAAGAAGGCAGCGGAAATGTTCGAGAGAGAGAAGCCCGGCTAGCTCAGGCATTCAATTTTGACCAGCACACCATAGAAGCTCAGCACTCCACCCATAGAGACGCAACGAGGAACAAAGAAGACCACGCATCGAAGAATTCAACAAAGAAAAACTGGCCAGTCACTGGCAGGACCAGGAGGCACGCAAGCCCTGGTAGCAACCCACGGTTACGGCCTCATAGTGCACGAGGAGGTCAGCCCTTTTCACTTTCACCGAGGGAAGGACGCTCAAGGACTCAAGGAAGACGACCCGGACCATGCGATGCTCCAGACGAACCGAGGATGCTCAAAATGCTAATCCGAACCACACGAAGATTGATTATCCACAAAGAAACACTGGCCAGTATAACCTTACGAATAATTAAAAGGTACCAATTTAATGTTAGCTTTAATAGTATTCTTTTATTACGTACATAGTTAATTTGTATATCAATTTTTAAATCAATGTGTGTAAATAAACCATTATTCCTTTTGCCAGAAGTTTCCTATATTTTAATAACAGAACCTTGAGATAACGTAAAAGTTAAATATAAAGTTATAAATTATATAAATAATAAATATTTGAATAGTATATTCAATCTTTAAATCAATTTGTAAATAAACAATTTTTCATTTTGCCAGAAGTTTCCTATTTATATTAACAGAACCTCAGATAAAGATTAAAGTTAAATATATATTATATAAAATAATAGAATATATTAAAAGATATATAAAAACGTCATAGTATATTAACAGTATAATGATAAATATGAGTTTGAACAATAAAATTAAGTCGTATTGCCCCACCTGGATTCCCTGCGAGCTATTCTAAGAATTTTCATTATTAAATATTGAACTATATTAAAATACAACTATACGATACCTGAAATGTAAGCGTAATAGGAATAGAGCCTCCTTCACGAGTCATATCTGGAACTGTATTGTACACTCTCTGAGTAGCTCTAATTGCAGCCTCATAGTTATCGTTTTTGGGGTCAGTGACCCATGCCTTGGCACCATGAACCATTGAGACCTAATCATTTTTCTTTGTTATTACTTTAACAATTTTTACCATAATGAAAATATTTGGAATAAATAATTGTTCTTACTTTAAATTTGTTCGAACTTCCTCTTTTCTTCCATTCATTTGATAGATATGAAACAGCAGCTTTCTCTACAGTAATTGGATCCTGATTTGGTACAATCCTTATCGAAAATTTTCCAATAACTTTTCTAGGAATTACTGTTTTAGTTCCCGGTTCAGAGAAACCACCTTCTATACCGTGAATACTCAAAGAAGGAAATCTCCAACGACTCATAAGCAGTTTAGTCTGTAAATGAAATCAAATTATTATTAATACTTTTAACATTTTCTGGTTTACTTGAAACAATGTTGATGATTATTTGCTATAATCTGTGATTCCATCGTTTTAACTATTAATATATAGGTGGTAAATGTTAAATATTTGGTATATATAACACCATAAAAAGTGATTGAGCTCTTTGACTAATAGTTATAAGGATCTTATATAATTTAGTGGTCCGTGTTTCAGGATAAGGTGGGAATGAACCAGATGGATCAATCAGATTTTCATCAAATAGAAATTAAATTTATTTCACTTCTATAAATCAAATGCTGCCCAGAGGATAGCACACCTTTCCCGCACTGAATAGGAGTACAACCATATTATCATCCAATCATCATGGAGTACAACCAAATTAATTATACTGACGATTTATGAAACAATTATTTTAAAACCAATTATAACTATGAAATGAGTATGCAAGTATAAGAGCAACTTCTGGTTCATATGCATTATCATAATACACATTCTAATTATGTATTTTTATTGTTCTGATGCTTAAAACATTAAAATTTGCTCAAGAATATAATATATTTATTATACAATTGACCAAAAATAAATTTTGCTAAGTAGTTCAAACGGGTTTCATTTATTTCATTGGTTAAACAACTTTAATCCTAATAAACTAGAGAACAAATAACAAAATGTCTTTTGATCCGTAAAGCTCTCAGAGAACCAATATCTTACTTCTCGTCACAAATAGAAATTTGTTGAACAAGAAATTTTGTTAAAAAATAATTGACTATAATATATAGTTAAGTAATACAAAAATATATGCAAATGAATAAAAAAGGCAAAGCAGATTGTATAACGCTCTATTGAAATGAAATTTATAAGGCCGCGGAGTCAGTTAATTTATAGATACATGATTTTCTTTCGCATTTACAAAATATTTATATACTTTGATAAGAAAAATACTAACAGAATTCAAAATAGATTACCTTATCTTCTTTATGTAAAAGGCTCTTTGAGCCAAGTTCTGTTTTATAGGCAAGAACATTAAAATCAATTTCTTGGTAACGACGTCGCTCATCATCAGTCACAGGGAGAACACCGTCATTAATGCCAGGGATAAGTATGGTTCCATCTTTATCAACCAATTTGTCTAACAAATAAATCAAATCTGACATAGCTTCATTCCTAGAAAAAAAAAAAAAATCAACATTCAGACAAGTAACATTATTCTCTATAAGTTAAAATGATATAGTAATAACTTAAATTATTTCTTGTTATTCTGGCTCGACAAGAAATCTGTTGAGTACTGCATGCTGTGCCCTCTTTTGGAGATAGAAGATAGAATCTATAGGCTACATGAGGCAACCCACCAAAATAGTGTGTTTCACTCAGAAGATGTGTCTCTAAAGAGACCCCGAAACCTTCAAATATTAGAGAGAACAATGTATACAAAAAAAGAAAATAAGTTGGACGATATTGTCACGAATAAAATGAAAAAATAAACTTCTTCCTCATCTTGGACTTTTTTTTTTTATCCCCTAAGAATAACAATAATGGTTACAAATATATGACCACGGTCTGGCAGATGTAGGTAAATAAAATGGATTTTGGATCTGTTGAGTAAATAAACGAAAATTCAAGAAATTACAGTGAATCAAAAAAAAAAAAAAAAAATGTTTCAGGGTGAGATAGTACTCAAACTAGTGAACATCAGGGTCAAGAAGACCAGAATTGAAAAGTGGAAACTGGGGAGTAGCAAGTAGAGGGCATAAAGAGTTATGAATATGCATCGTATACAAAAATATTTTTACTGAGAAGAGAAAAAAAAGTACATTTAAAGTAATAAAATAGATCTTGAATAGATTGCGTTAGAGCAACTAACACAAACAAAATAAAATTGAAAGGCAGCCTGCATAAAAATATCAGACATGCTGATGCAAATAGGACATTGGAAGGTTCATTTAAGAGTGTAACTATAGTTTTGATTGAAATTAGTAATTATATTTCAATATTGTGTAATTTTTTTTAAACTCAAAAATACTAAATTTATATTAGGCATGAAAGTCATTATAATTGGCCAAATGCCACAGGGAAAACCATGACGTAGATGGGTGTGCCCTTAGCTAGGCTCAAACAATGGATGAACCATCGTTTCCATCCTGCACCAGCAGGAAAACTATGACGTAGAGGAAAGGTGGCATGTACAGATGATGCACAGGAATGTGATGGCAGCTTTGAGAGATCACATGCTGCCAAGAAGGGGGAAACACATATACAAGGAGTTCAAAAAAACTAGGAACTATCTTAAGAAACGCAGAAGCATCGCAGAGGTGATCCTGAGAAGCACACACATAGGCATAGCTAAAGTTGTTCAATACGAGGTGTGAGATGGCTTTTGTATTACATTCTTGAAGAATGTCGAGCAGGTGTGTGGAAAAAGATTGATGAGCAGAACAACGCCACGGAAGAATTCTTCACTCAACGGGCTAATTAAGGGACATGTACATATTCCAAGACAATAACTGTGAGTTCCAGAATTAGTTATATACCCTGAAGATATGAACAGTATTGACTTCAATATTTCCAGTGTAGTTTAGATTATTAGGTTTTTTAATGTGTATAGATAGTAAAGTAAAATTAGATTAAATGTATGAGTGTTTATTATGTCAGAATCCAACCTGAGATTTTTTACAAGAATAATTTAATAAGAAAAGCTAATTTAAAATAACTTCAGAAATAAAATGAAATGTTTGTTTTATTATTAATTATGAAAGCTGATATAAGTATTTGTTTGTAACAAAGTGTCATGTAGACATTATTTTGAGGATTTGATATAATTCATGCAGCATAACTGTTCACATGTCAGGAAAAATTTATTAATATCAAATTTATATAAACATAACAATTTATTTTCTTTCTAAAAATGTGTATATATTAGATATTGAGCACTAGATATGTAGATTTAATAAATTTAAACTCGATAAGTATTTCTCTCATAATATTTAATAAAATAAATTCTAAGAAATGTCAATTTGTAGATTTGATTTGATTATTGCTAGACATCAAAAGTTATTTTTTTATGGTAGCTCAATGACATAGATATGCTATATTATCTGAAGGGTCATATTTAAGAGGATGTCCACAATAATACCTTAAGAGAAATTCTCAATCAATCATCATAAGAGCTACCTGATACCATATCTCAAGTAAGATTTCAAGTTAAATATTTGCTTTGAAAAAGTAACGTAACAGTTGTATTTAATCAGCTTTCACAGTTGACACATTATACTCTTAAATTACATTCTTTAAGTATCAATTGACAAACACTTAATTAAACACGCTAACATGAAATTTTTTAAACTATTTCTTTCAAGAAGGAAAAAAACATTATTAATGGTAATCAGAAAGGAACAATAGACAAAATAAATAAAAAAAAACATTTTTGACTCACAATACATGATTTTTATGAAACTTAGTTAGGCATATATTTTTCAAACTTTTTATATTATAATTTATAAGTTATTGGTGTCAAAAGTTGTAGAAAATTGACAAAAAACTGGAATATAGATCTATCTTAGAACCCTCATTAATTGTCCTTTGGTCCAATATGCAATGGACAAGGTTTGAAAAAACTCTTTGTTCAAGAATAATTTTTTAAGTATGCCAAAAAAAAACCACGTTCCCTACACTTAAAGAAAACTAAAATGGGATTGTACGTAAATTAATTTCTGAACATTTTACTGAAAAAACTCAAGAAAGTTTCTAAGAGGAATTTATTAATTATTTAGGAATAATAACCCTTTAGAGCAGGTGAATATTCATCTATAAATTATATAATAAAAATGAATGACTTAAGAATTGTTTATAGTCACTCTCGTATTTATTAGAGAATAAGATGCTAGATTCTTTTTTTCAAAAGAAAATCAAAAAATCAAATGCGAATGATAATTGGAATTCAAGGATGTTAATGTTGATAATGTTTAGTAGATCTCAATGCTTGATATGATAACAAAAAATACACTCCTAATTAATAAAAGTTTATTATGAACCACTTAAGATCTACTCACCAATTACCAAAACATGAAAATTTGTCAATATAGATGTATTTTCCCAATTATCTAATACCCTTCTAGGGCAGATTGTAATTTTTATACAAAAAAGATTTTTAATAATAAGAGGAGGGGGAAAGAAATTACCTCAAGTGCTTTTGAAGATCAAATTTTCATCATCCAGTGGTCGAGGAGCAATGCTGTTAGCAAAGCTTGAGCTTGCCATTATTAGAAATAAAACACTATGGGCAACGCCTTGTTTTATTTAATTTTACATATTTTATTTTTGTGTGACATAAAACAAACTTACAAAGTTCCTCCAAAAACTCCACTGTGAAGATCTTTCAAGGCGCATTCAACTTCAATAAAAAAGTAGCACATTCCCCTCAACCCATAGGTCAAGCATGGTTTGTCTGTTCCTAGCCAATAATTATCAGATATACAGACATAGTCTACATCGTGAAAGAATGACTCTTTTCTTTGAACTAAGAGATTTTCGAGCCCATCGCTACCGCTCTCTTCCATAGCTTCAAAAACAAACTAAAACAACAATAATTTAATGTAAATTAATTCTATTCCTATTTATATATACCTCTTAAGTCAATTTCACTAAGTGAAACATTAATTTATTAATTGTTTCTCTAGAATACACAAATACTTAAACTGATAAATAAGAGAATAACCAATAGCTAATATATTGGAAGAATTTTATAAACCAATAAATATGGTACATAATAATTCTGAATAGGTAAAATATTAATATAATAGGGGGCAATGTAAATAAATATATTAAACTGAGACCAAAACTTGCTTTGTATAGTTAAACTAGTTTTCTCACACTTAAAGAGATTTTCTAGACAGTAGATTTGCAGAAATTCAACTTTCTTTACAAAGTATATATATCAAAATTTGATGCTATTCTATCCTAATCAGGAAGACTGTGTGGTCTTTAATGGTGATGTTAATCACTTCGGTTTACACTGGATAGTTTTTGGTTATTGAATGATATCTGGGGAAAAAAAAGTCATGATGGTCTATCTAATAACTCACCCGGTTCTCTCTGACTTTTTATTAAAAAGCTCTTCAAGATTTAAAATACTGATTTTTTCTCACCATAGTAAAGTTATGGTAAACCTAAAGCCAAAATAAACTTTTGAAAGCCAATAATAAAAATCATTTGTTATTAGGGCAAATTTTAATAAAAAAAAATTGTCAATATTTTAGTTACATAATTTATTTTTTTAAATTAGTTACTAACATGGTTTCATAACCGTTTATTAGACTTTTGCCTGTCCAGTTCAACACACATGTTCATCCCTCAGAATTCTTCCTTCAATTTCCATTTCCTTTAATTATTTATTTTTTGTACATTTCAAAAAATATAATATAGTTCATAAATGATAAATGAAATACTAGTCATGATATGAAAATGTTTTACAGACCATAAAAGATAAGTTACAAGAGCACTTATCATAGGACCAAATAGTTTTTTATTTCTTGTTATAATCAAAGCGGCAGGTTTTGTTCTTTGGACAGACTTGGCAATAGAGGTTACTACCAGCATCTTCGTGACTAATAACAATTATTAGCTCTCCCATAAAAGAATTCAGTGGATTATAAACATAATTTTATTTGTAGCATAAAATACCTTCAAGTTAACAGGAAGTGGTAAATTCTGTTTCTGAAATGCTTCTATAGCATTTAGCCAGCAGAGGACAGGACCTTTATCGTCAGATGCACCTCTCCCATACAGTTTTCCATCTTGTTCGGTTAATTGAAACGGTGGTGTATTCCAACCATCTTCAAGAGCGGCAGGCTGAACATCAATGTGACCATAAACACATACAGTTGGTTTAGAACGGTCGTTTCCAAGTTTGCCAAGTAAAACAGGAGGCAAACGTAACGGTCTTCCATCTGGCAAAGTCTAGACATATATACAATTTTTAGATTGTATTTATGAACTCAAATTGAATTGCAAATTTGAACAGGTGAAACCTAAGCTTACCTGAGTCCCGATGTCACATTCCTCAACATCTATTCCAAGGGCTTTTAGTTTACAATTCAACCATTTAACCATCGTTATACATTCCTCTCTTAAATGGGGATAGCAAGAAACGGAAGGAATACTGACAGCTTCTTTTAATAGATCAATATATTCATTGACATGGTTGTCAACATATCTAAAACCCAAAAAAATTTTAAACTGTTTTGAATCTTCCTAGATAACTTTTTATTATTACAATTAAAAAAATATATTTAACAGTGTAGGTACAGTAAATACAATATAATTTTTTTTTTTCAAAGCTCTCAAAATTTAAAAAGAGGAATGGGGGAAAAATAAAATAACATGGAATTTATAGGATTGAAAGGGATCCTTTTCCTAGGAGAGACCTAACAATATAAATAGTATATATATCATTATATTCCCATAACTTTTGAGGGAAAGAGCTAATTAACCAAATCACTTCCACTTTCACAAAAAGTGATATTGGCAGGTGTAAGGTTAAGGATGGTTAATGGCTGTCCAGGGAGGCGGAAATGGAGATTCAGGTAACATCGAGGGGTTAGTTCATGGGTGAGAGAGATGAAGTCAGAGTGAAGGGTACGATGACCAAAAATAGGAAGTACTTCTAATGTACCAGAATGTTGGAGTATAGTAAAGAAGACAAGTCCCTCGGTTTCAATAGATATGTTGTCCAGGATATGTCTGTCTGTTAATCTCTCATCATTAAGGTCATGTGGAGTGTCAATGTGAGTCGCCTTTCTAAACTATTCACAAAAAAAATTCAGTTATTTATACAACTTTCTTTAATAGACTCTTTCACCAAATCCCACTCATACAACCTATCCCCTGTTTCCCATAGAACAGCAAATATTGACCGCCCCCACTTATTCCTAGACCTAACCCTTTCCATAAAAATCCACTACTTTTATGTTTTAAGTATAGTTTCTTCCAGTTCTCTCAGTGAGAGCCTAGGTTCAAGAGTAAAATTCCTGCAGAACTTTAGAGGCGAGGATGGAAAGAAGTAAAAGGGCGAGTAGGCATATCAACACACAACACAAAATAATGAATCATATTTAAATTCAGCTTACTTGAAAACAAGATTCAGAGTTTTAGAATCAGGCAGCGTCATGATAGTGAATAATTCGTACTCAAGTATCTGCTAACAAGTTTTATAAGATTCCCTTCGGATATCTCAGAAGCTAGAAATCAAAAATAAATAGCAGATAAGATAAGGAGTGCTTAATCGATGGGATGAGTTGTCAAGGAGTTCAAGTTGTTATTGATATTCTATATTTATTGAGATTGTTACGTACAGATCATATTATATTCCTAACAAAGAAGGTAATGATATCTATATCAGTCAATTATTCAAAGGTATTGAAATATTAACCCTCTGAAATTAATAAAAACACAAAACAAAAAAACAATAACAGCTATGAGGTTCGGGACAGGGGTAGTCAAGCGGTACTGCCATTAGGATTAAGAGGGGACATATTGTTAGAAGTTCCTGTGGTCGCCGTTTGCCTTTGCAAGTGTTGTCATAAACAAATAATGAATAGGACAAAAAGTTTAACAAATTTAACTAATATTCAACGCAACCACATTTATATTTACTCTACTTTTCATAACACTGCTTTACCGGATTAGTTTTACTTCCGGCTATTCAAAACAACTAAACACGGTCGGAGTATCCAGTGTTTACCGATTAATGATGTCGACGTTAGGACAGTGAACGCTAGGCTGATGGATGGTAAGAGGAATACTCTGTACTATACGTAAATGTCATTACCGATTTACAACATTTTTACATTTTTTGGCCTTTATAAAGGGTTTGGTGGCTCACTAATGGCGGTAACTTACGCTTTGCTTTCAACAATTTATTGAAGAAATTTTTTTTTCCCAACTATTACTCTTGTTATAAACATTGCTTTCCTCGGGTTGTTTTTTGCTCAACAGTCAAACCCAGTGTGAATCATTATACCTAAATTTAATAGTTGCATTGTGCACCTAACCTTAATTTAATTATATAGGTTATGTATTTCTTCATGTATATTTAGTATCTGTCAAAGTAATTTTTATTTATTAATTGTGTAATACCTTTTTAATTGAAATTAACTATTATCATCTATTGTTTATAGATATACAATCATGGTGGGAAGTTCCGAGTATCGCTCACTTTTGTTCCTTATTTCGTGTAGCTTTTAATCTTCTGGATTTTGATATTGAGGTAAGAAATTCAATACTTATTATTTGTTATGTTGTTGAGTTCTTTGACTTGAGTCAGCCTTTAAGTTATAATGCAGTGGTTTATGTTGGATTTGTGCAATTAGAGCTAGTTGCTTAGTGTCTGTGTGTCCTGTCAAAGTTATTTCCTATATCACAGTTATTTCATATTTTCATTTGAGATCAATCATGCTTGTTTTTTAGTTGACACTAGTGTGATAACTTCTCAACCTATTATCAGATTCATGATTAATGTTTAGTTTATAATTCTGATGGTGCTACTGTGCTAATCAGTTAGGAAATACAACTTTCATTAGTTTAAATAAACTAACAGTTGTTTTTATTCTTGTCTGAATTATCATGTATAACAAAAGTGTTGTTATAGGAATTGGAAGAAGCTCTATTAACTGATGGTACCGAATTCAATGGTAACTCCTTGTTACAAGACCTCATCGTTCGCCTTCTGTGTGGTTGCCTTGGCCATAATGGAATATCCACATTTAATTATCAAATGTTTTTGCGAAGACTCTTTCGCACAAAGTGCAAGGTATGTTCCAGCAACTTCTTTGGATAATGTGGTTACTTTTATATTGGACACTTGTATGTTCTATAAACATCAAATCCTTATTAAATTAACTGTATAAGTTGATCATTAGCTATAATGCAAATCACGATTCACGACATAACATTTATTTACTTTGAGTATAATGTTCTCATTAATGAGTTGAAAATGAAATATATCACAGGGTAATAATTCATCCATGGATCATGGATTTAAAGAGCTTCTTCAACTTATTTAAATACTCACATGCCAACAATGAACTCTCAATGAAAACGAAATGTACTTTCTAATCAAATCTGAAGTTTCTACCAATTAATTTCCTAACACATGTAATTTCATATTTAGTAATGTATTTTAAGCTACAGTTCCACTTTTCTTAAACCTTTCCATTTAAGGATTAGGTCAAATAAATTCCATTGGATGTAAGCTCTGGTTAATTTATTCGCCTCTGAAATGGTTTAGTATTTAAAATATTTGTTTTGAATTTTTCTAGGAACAAGGTCGAGAAAACCCTTTTAATACGGATATAGATTTTCAGTTTTTACCATTGCGAACAAAAGTAGAGATACTCCATGCTCTTTGTGACTTCCGGTTGGATGCAGATGATGTCATTGATGTTCTCAAGGTAAAAAATTTTGTTTATATTTTTAAATAGCCTGGTTTGGTTTCATTATTATAATTATAATGTTTTTGTTAAAGAACTTGGATTCAGATAGCCTCCGGGTACATCCTCTGGGACATGATGAAAATAGATCTGCCTACTGGTACTTTTATGGAACGAGATTATACAAAGAAGAATACCCAAAGGTCAGTCATTATTTGTAATGTTATTTGATGGCATTTAATGATTGCTAGTGTTAAATCTGCTACAGGATAGGGTTGTGAATAAATTAATGGAAGGAAAAATAAATGGATTATTTTTGATTCTTGTTAAAATAACAACAACACGAGCTGGTGATAACAACATTTTTAAATAAAGAGTGCAAGTGATTGCTAATTAAAAATGTATTTCATATTTAAACATACATGTTGTTAGATATAGTACCATCCCTTTATATTGAAGTCAGTACGTTGTCAAAAACTTGATTTTACATAACAACCCTGTTGAATAATAATATATTGTCAAGTACACAATTTTTTTATTATTGTACATTTGCCACGAATTAGAATATGTAAAAAAATTTCTTACTGTGCAAGTTCTTAAAACCATTTCCGCAGTTTTGTAATTCAGCTCTATTTATTAGCAGTCAGCACCCAGCTTAAGATTTGTACAGTTTAACACCCAGTAAGAAAGAAGTCTAGCTCAACCATATCAATAGGACTTATGCGAAGAAGTGGCAGTTCACTTCCTGATAGGTGAAACCTAGTTTTAAGAATAGTTGTTAAACGTAAGAGGTAGTTTATTATGCCATTGTAGTGTGGAACTTAAAATGTATTTTATATGTCAAATTAGAAAAAAATTCTAGGGTATTTGTACCTGTACTACAATACTTATAACCATTAAAATTTTTATTTTACAGAAGAGGAAAAAGAAAAAAGACCATGAGAAATCAAAGAAAAGACGTAAAGATGTGTATACTAGCTCGAGCGAAGATGAGTATGAGAGGCGACCAACAGGTAATTAAATTAATATATAGTGTTTTCTTTACTCTTCTTTCTGACCAAGTTTTTAGATCTTAACAAAAAAATGTGTCATGAATAAATTATAGATCCATAACTTCTTCAGTTTAATATTGTATACTCCACCATATTTTTTTTAGTGCTATTAGGCTTTGGGCAGTGCATCTGGTCCGACAGGTTTGTTGGCTCTGGAGACTGTTATTTTAGGGGACAACTTCACTTAGTTTTATATATCAATATTGGTGTTGATGTATGTAATACTTTTGGTAGGCTACATGGTTTTTACCAATCTCCTGACTTGATGAATCACTTCACACGATTATAGTATAGCAGATTTTTTCAAATAATGAAAGTCATGAACAATTGTTTTGAAATAAAATTAATAAATGCAGAAACTAAAAATTAATATTCAAATGTAAATGTCCCTATAAAAAAATTCATTTCTCTCTTTACTATCATTTTATGTACAAGCTTCAGGCAACTTGAAGTCAAGTTGACAGAAACTATTGCCTATTGCTACAGAATCATTACCCAGTTTGTTACTACAGATAATCCCATTAATGGGGATGTCAGCTCGTAGCTGTTTTGTTTTTACATAGCCATTAAAATTGAGGATATCATCAGGCCTGGTAGCTGCTTTCTAAAAGGATTCACAAACAAGTGGATATGGGGTGTTTGTTGCAGGGTTCAACTCTTTATACTCACTCGGCTCATGCTGTTATCCTTTTTTATAATAAGATATTGCTATATTTCAAAAAATATTGGTGGCAAATCAACTTGATAAAGATAAAGAATTAATAGCAAGAGATTTTTGCAGGGTTTGCATGAGTTCCGTCAAAACTTATTTAATGACTGAAAAAATTGCTCGTTATATTTTATCAAAACTATTTCATTTTATATGTCGACGATTGCCTTTTGAACAAATAAAATATATTGTACATAATTAACCTATTAATTTAAAAAATACCTGCTGAACTTGATAAGTTGGCTGTAACCTATTTGATTAACAATTTCTATTATTGACTCTTTAAACTTTATCTTGTCATATTTAATGTGTCCTCAACCAATCACAAAATTCATAGCTTTAATTAACATCCGAGCTGGTCCTGTTTTCATGTTTAATTTTGTTTTCCGAACCTCCCATTATTGTATTTTGACCAAAAAGAATAATCAGCATATTTAGACAGATTGATTTATTTTTACAACAGCTTTTCTAAAACATACAGACTGAAGAAATACACAATCCTGCCCCGTACATGAATGGGAGTACTGCCTCTCCCTTCAGGCACATCAATTAAAAATATTCTTTCCTGTTTTCACCTAGGATCTTGGAAGGTAATGTGCTACACAGAAGCAGACTGGAGGGAGCTTGCTCGATCGATGGCTGGCTCCAGCTGCCGAGAAGAGAGGGCACTTTTCACTGTTCTGTCTGAGGATTTTCTTCCAGAAATACCTCGCCTTTTTGAAGAGAAAGAAAGACTGCAAAGAAAAAGAGCTGCTGAGCAGGCACCGAGGCGGGCTTCACGTCGCCTGGCTAGGCAAGAAGAGCAATCCAAGCCATCCAAGGATGACCGGTATTCGGAAAGAGAACGTGTTAATCGAGAGAAAATGGAACAACGGGAAAGGTAATTATGTTGATATTTCTGGCAAATTTTTTAAACAATATGGTAACTACAATACAAATCAATTTACTTTTAATTCCTGGTTTCTTTAATCATTCAGATTTTCTAAGTTGTATGGATTGTATGGAAACAATAATTTAAAGGATGTTAAAAATGAGAATTTCTATTGAATAGCGCTTTAACAAAATAAATATTGAAAATACTAGCATTAATTATTAACACTGTTAAAAATAAATGTAGAAAAATTTGGGTGAAGTCTATGGTTAAACCGAAAAAGCTGGTTTCACATAAGTAGTACTTGGTCGTCATGGCGCAGCAGGAAGTCTAGCATGTTCGACTCTGATGGGGGTGCTACTGGTTTGATTGTCACTGTCCTGCCACCACGAGGTAAGTCTTACAGACCTAACCCTGCTGGCGGAGAAAGAGATAGTTGGTCTATAACCTTGACAACTTGTAGGGGATGGGTTTTATTCATCTATGTGATACCATTTTTTTCCATTGGTTAGTGCCCCCCGACAGTGCAATGTGTTCAGGAGATGAGTTAGGTACAGGTTAGCTTTTCTAGTATTTTATTTGATCATGGAATGCAACGAGTTCACATTCGGGATCTAAGTTTAGAAGAAAACTGTCCCCAAAAACGGATTGCCACTAAGAAGGTGTGGTGTCCCAGAACCCGCGTTGTCCAAGGAAAGGCTAGTTTCAGCAGTGCAGAAGCCAGGGAACTCCACTGGAAAGGTGTGGAGTATAACTAGCAAGGTTAGGAAAGAGAGGTGCCCCTATGGGGGACTCAAATGGATTTTAGTGGGGTACCTGGATGGCAGATGTGGGCTCTTGTAAGCTGTAATTGAAGAGGCACGAACAATTGGTTTCGTTTAAACTTAAATGACATGTGATAATGAGCACATCAAAACCTTAAATTTGATACCCTATTCAAGAAGACTAGGTGTTATATTTATTTTTCATAAAGTATTTCATTAATCAATGAGGAATCTAGTGCTTGCTTGTAAATACCCATTATTGTCAGCATAAGGATGCATACAAATTTGTTATCTGTTGTTTTTTCTCAGAAACTTGTTAATGGCATAGACAAGTTTGCTTGCTGTAAAATTTATTTCCTCTTCTATTTTCTCATTGTTTCTGAGCATTAGTCACAATCTGATCTATTATTATACCTTCAAGGGTAAACTTGGTGATATTTTCTTTTCTTGATTAAATCCACGACGCAACATTTCATGAAGAGGTAAGGATGACTGATGTTTGCTGCCACAGTTGGTAGATATCATTGACGTAGATATAATACCTCAATTATATGTTGCATACCTTCAATAGAACCATACAAATGACCAACTATTGGCTTAATTATATCTCCTTATATTTCATCAATTTTAGTGAACAATACTCTGTGTTGTTCTTGAACAATCTCGACAATTATTATAAAGACTGAATTCTTAATGTTTAAGAGTTAAACACATTTTTTTTTCTTTGAGGATGTTGCAAATCTTGTTTTTTTTTTTCGGGGAATAATCAAAAGCAGCTTTTCTTGGAAGACCCAGACTCCCTGGTGACATTATTCTTCCAGGTCTCAAGAGGTTGGCCTCTTCTCTTGCCTCATGGGTTTGTCTTCCCCTCAATGTTACTTTTGAATTGTCACCATCTGGTTTCTGAAGTCGATGGCCAATCCTTCACCATTTCTTATTGTCTGTTTTAGATTTCATTTCTTGCTTTATTTTTTTTCTTCAGCTCATTGTTGCTAATTATATTTGTCCATCTTATTTAATTTTTTTTTTACAAAGAGATCCCAGACGCAGCTGCAGTTAATGATGTCAAATGCCTTTCTTTAATGTACATTTTTTTTATGTATGCATATTTTTTTGCTTGGTTAGTCTTTAAAAAACAGAAATTTCTAGAGTGGTGTATGTATAACATCTGTTTTCTCTTTTTATAGACAAGCACGAAATTTGACTAGATCTCAGTCGGACTCCGATGATGGTTCAAGCCTGAGTGAAAGTGCCCTCGTACCTGCTGTCGGGAGGCAGACCAATAACTCTTTATCTTCTTCTACGGGGAGGCAGACGAACAACTCTTTATCATCAGCCACTGGTGAAATTTTCATCCAACCAAACAGGCAGAAATTTAAAACAACTCAGCTGTAAGTTTGCTACTGCTGACTGTGTAAATTCTTTTCTTTATCTAAATGTTTTCTTAATACCACCAATAAAATCCTAATTCTATCTTATTATCATTTCACTAATTTCTAAAGGTGACATGTCATCAAGGGTTAGTGCCAGTTTGCTAGTTTTAATTTATGCTTAAATAGTTTTTATAAAAAGTATTTTAGTTATTATAAAAGTAACACTACAAAGAGAGACAGATCCTGATCAAGATCAAGAGGTAGTATTAAATAGTATTTAAAAAAAATATATATATATATTCCATATGCCATCATTTCAATTATTCAGGCATCATCTATACTAAAATTTAATAACAGCAATATGTATAATAATGTACTACTTGCATTTTTACACCAAAAACTGTAATATTACAAAACAAATCACTAACCTTGAAGCAATTAAATAATAAACAAGTTAGTCTCTAAATAATTGAATGAAGTTTTTTTGCTAATGTAAAATATATGAATATTTGAATTAACACGCTCTTATTATTATATTTGTCAGATTTAGAAGGACCCGAGAAGATCTGATGACAGGAATGTATAAAATTTTGGATCGAGTAAAAGCTCATAAAGATGCCTGGCCGTTTCTCGACCCTGTTGATGAAGATTATGCGCCTAAGTATTATTCAGTTATTGCAAAACCTATGGATCTTCAGACTATGGAAGATAAACTTGATAATGGTGAATATGGGTCCTTGCAGCAGTTCAAAAATGATTTTCAACTTATTGTCGATAACTGTCGGCAGTACAATGGATCAGATAATGGTATGTTTGTGCACATCCAGATGTTGATAATGTGATATTTTATTGCCGATTTTACTTTTTCCTCATAAAATAATTTTGTTTTTACTCATTATGTACCCAGCCCCTGTATGAGGTCACTTAAAAGGAACAAATATCATGCCCTACTTAGTTCTTAGTTAGGAGATTGTGCATCCATCCCTCCAGGCAATAAAATCAATATCAATAATTTTTTTAAATTTCAGAATACACAGAAATGGTGCGAAGGTTACAGGAATCTTTTGAAGCTTCATCAGAGCGATATTTAGATGCTGACCACTCAAGTTCTGATGATGATATGCCTCCAATGATTCTTCACCATGATGACTTGACCAGTGATAGTTCCATTTCTCAGCTTAATAGGCCATTAAGGTAGCACATCTTTTATTACTTTTGTCTGCCTGTCTGTTTATTATTAGCTTTATGTAGTTTCAAAAAATGTGCGTGTCATTTTAAAATCCGAGAAAGCATGAAAACACTCGTTAAGTAGTATACTGCTCCAGTACACTCCAACTACACAGAGAGGCAAAAGAAGTGGGCACCCTTCAAAACCTTGTATTTGACCATTTGTTATTGTAAAGACTTAACTATTTTTAGCATCCATTGTTGTTAAGCTTATTGTAAAAGTTAAAAGAAATTTAAAATAGCGAAATGAACATTGTAAACACTAAAACAATAACACAAGCAAATCAGTCGTACTGTTTGGTTTTGTTAACTTTGATCTCTAATCTTTTAAATTCACAAATAATTATGTTGTTGGAAGATTGAAGGAGCCAATCATATGTTCAAGAGTATGAAGTATTTCAAGAACTAATGTTAGAAGGATGTTCCATCATTGCCAGGAAAAAGGATAAAACTCAAGAAGACTTGCTCTGGATGAAGAAGAGTGACTACTCAGAGGGATAACCGCTTTTTAGTGTTGAATATTTTATGTGATCGTCATTGTACTACTGCAGTGGCAAGGCATTGCCTGCATCAGGTAATAGGAGTGAATGTTAGTTTGCTTATAGTAAGACTTTCTGAGGCTGGTTTAAGATCGAGAAGGACTGCGCATAGACCAGAATTATAACCAAGCCATAAGACAGCTCGATTAAATTTTGCCAGACAACACATTAACTGGACTGTTGGATTGGGGAAAAGTTCTCTTTTCAGATAAATCACACTTTTGTCTGTGATCAGCTGTTGGCTGGGAGAGAGTTTGGAAAAGAATTAATGAGCGGTATAAGTTTGCAACCTTTTCACAAATAAGGAGCTATGGTGGAGGAGGAGTTAAAATTTTGGCTGGGGTTAATTTGGAAGCTCGGGCTGAATTGATTTTTATAGAGGGGTCTCTGACAGCTGCTGGCTATATAGAGGACATTCTTTTGAAGGCCGTTCAATTTGCAAGATACATTGGAGATGAATTTTTGTTTATGCAAGATAATGCACGGCCCCACACTGCAAGAATTGTTTCCCTGATACCTGGAAAACAGTTCAATCCAATGTTTAGGGAGGCCAGGATGTCGTCTTGACCTAAACATCTATGGGATGAGTTATCAGGGCGAATAAAGAGTCATTCAACTCTACCAGATTCTCTTCAGGAGTTAAGGGTTGCCCTGTTGGAAGAATACAAAAATATCCTTCAGGAATTTATTCAAAACCTTATGAATCAATGCCCCATTGAATGCAATCTGTTATAAACACAAGAGGTGGAATTTAAATTAAAGGAAATTAGTTTTTTAAATACCACTGGTTTTTATTTAATCTATAGTTTTAATGTTCCTAATATGTTTCATACGACCTGTTATTTATTCTAAAAGTATGTGGAGACGTTCATAACAAATTGATTGGAAATCGGTACAAATACTACAAGATGGTGTGGCCAATTTTTTTTCCTCTCTCTGTATTTTAATGCTTCATTTATATTAAGAAGTCACTATCCCCATAACATTACACCATATAAACCACCTTTTAAATTGGTAATAATAGGCTTAAATTAATAAGTGCCTACAAATAATTTTATTGTATAAGACTTTCTGTGTTTTGGAAGTGTGCAAGCTCGTATATTATATAACTTATTCCAGATATACTGATTTCTTATGGAAAATTTTGCAGTATATTTACAAGAAAAAACTATATTCCAATGGTTTCCTACAAGAATTAGTATTCATATTTCTAAATTGTATTATTTATGACTATCATTGTAATTTTTATTTAATTTCAGTCATAGCTCTTCTCACGAAAGCAGTTTGGATAATGACAGCGAAACCAAAGAGGTGATGATTAGAAGGGATTTAAAAGAAGAAAGCTTTTTAAATAGGGATAATAAAGTTGATAAAAGTAGACTAAGAAGAAAACAGAAGCGAAAGAAGAAAAGTGCTAAAGTTTTAAGCAATGAAGACAGTGGAGCTTCGAGTGAGGAAGAATTCCTTGATAAAAGAAGAATAAACAGGACTCGTGATGCCAGTAGCGACAGATTTGATACTAAAACCAGCAGTAGTAGGGATACAAGCAAAGATAGGTCCACTAAAAATATTGAAAAATCAGTTAAAAATAGAAGCAGAAATCGGTTCAGGGTCAAACATATAGATATCCAAAAGAAAGATGTGGTAAAGGATAAGCATCATAGCAGTGGTGACTCGAGCAGTGAAGCGAGCAAATCTCTGCCAATAGATACCAGTAGAGAAACCAGCAAGGAGAGGAGTCGCGATAGGGTAGTAAGGATCAATTATAAAGAGAGGGAAACCAGTGAAAGCGAGATTTTCACAGATTCTTCAGATGATAGCCAATATGACAATAAAATGAAAAACAAAACTTCCCCTAAAAAACCTGTCAAGAGAGCTGGAATAATTAAAAATGTTGAGGCTATAGAAGCATTGGACATAGCAACAGCGCAAACTCTTAAGGTAGCTTTTAACATTCTATTAGTTAATGATATGTTTTAAAATACTGTTACTATCATTTATTTTCTAAATTGTCTAGGAGCGAACAGTTCAATGGTCAATTAATGCATAGAACAAATCAAAGAGGTTCTAGATAGGCATCCATCGGTAATTGTTTTATATATTAAGATCTTTTCCTGCCTTGAAAGGATTTTAGACTTAAATGGCTTATGAAGAGTTGAAATACAAATTTCTTGCCGTTATCTTGGGCTTTATATCATTGGTAATATTGTTGTCCCTTGTGGATCACTCACTTCCAGTCTTACATAAGACTGACACTTAAAGTATTCCATTCCTCTAAAGGCTGATAATTTTGCTTTTGAAACTACCCTGTTTTGAAGCTCTTAAGTATTTTGTTTTGACTACGTATATATATACATGCCCAGCTCTCACTGTGGTTTTGAATTCCTCCTGAGCCTTGGCCAAGGCAGCAACTTACCTCGCAATAATCATCACATCGTCAGAGTGAGCCTATTAAATATGATTCCACTGTAGTTTCCAACAAAAAAAAATTCAATTTAATTCATAATTAATTGAACAATAATTCAGTTAGTAAATATTTTAAAAAATTCAATGTTTTATTTAATGAGAGGAAAAAATCATTGATTCTCTGATAAAGTTTGTATTTAATAACTTGTATTGTAAGCAATCCTGTATATCTTTTATTAGCTTTCTTTTTCATGCACTTGTGAAGAAATATTATTTATAATAAAAATAATTATTGGTTTTATCAATAAATAGTTAGCTAAGAGAATAAGAACAAAATACCGTCTGCCCCTCCTATATTAAATAATGGCTTTATGATAATATTATCACTCATCCACTGGATTATTTAATTTTATTTTGCTAACCTTTTGGTTTTAATATTAATATTGGGATTTATGGTTTCTTGAAAAGAATTTTCATCTGAAAGCCTTCAGTCTGTCAAGAAAATTTATTTATTAATTGTCAATGTTTCAGAAAATCGCCAATAAAAACATATAATTTACTACTCAATAAAATATCATGTAATTGGTAACTCATGTTAAAATTTATATTCTGAGCTATTCTACTCAAACAAGAATTTTGGCAAAACATTGACTGTTAAGAAATAAACTTGCTTGAGAGATCCAAGGCTTTTATTTAAAAATTTTAAACACACCATACTATTACTTTTATTCTTTATTTGAAGTTTTCTTTTCACCTAATCTATTGTATCGGATATCTATGCAATATCTATTTATAGAAATAAATATTCTTGTTTAATATTATTTTATCTATTAATATTATTTTAGGACATAAATAAATGGCTGGATGATACTCCAAGATTTTCCGACTTTTCTTCTTGTTCTAACTCTCCTTTACACATGCCATACATGGAAGATATGGCAAGCATTGAAGGTGAATATAGGAGACGACTCATGATGGATCGTCCAATGCGTCCCCGTGATAGGTTTTCTAATGTAAGTTTTTATTGTTAATATAATTTCTTTATTAATTTGCTAATTGAGTATCCTGTAGGGACAAGCTCTATTTTCACACTGATGTTCGGCAAACTTCCTTCGGCTCTCTAAGTATTCTAGAATAGAAATAGTAACAGTGATTGACCTAAATTTGAAGATACATTCAACAACACTCAAATTTATGCTGTTTGTGTTTTGTCTAAGACATAATAATGGGCATTACATAAGAAAAAGTGAAAATACTTATAGATGTACCTATTAGCTAACTTACTGTTCTCTGATTTGTAAGCTTTTTATTTTTATAGTTATATCCCCCCCCCCTGTGGTTTGTGAACTCATTTAAGACAGTAACATAATTTAAAAGGATTCCAAAAAATTGAGTTTTGAGAGCAAATTAGACAATGTTGTTCAAATCAATTTCAAAAGGTTTCTTTTTGTCAATATTTTGTTTATTTCTATTTAATTGTTAAAACAGATTTTCAGTGACCTTATTTAAAATGTTTTCACCCAGACCTCACCTCTTTACCTTCTATGTGTGGTTAATATGAGAAATTATATTACTGCTTATCAGATTATTGTTGACTGTCAAATATGAACGGTTTGATTGTCAAAAGCGCTTTGTCGTGTATATAATTTTGTGCAGAGACAAGACTTTTTATTTTTTTAAATCTCTACCTTCTGACAATTTTTTTAATTATTGTTAAATAAATTACCACTGCTTAACAACAGGTCTACAAAATTACATTCTGAATTGTGTTGTGATGACAATCTGATTGTCATAAGTGCTGGTGGCATTTAAATAAATAAATTATTGCTTTGAACTAATATTTTATTTATTATTGTGTTACTTAATTTAGACTAATACTAGATAATTTAAGTCATAATTTTTTGAAGAAGGAAATAATGGCTTTTATTTCAACCCTTTCTGTGTGTGGGGTGGGTAATTATTTTTTCAATGTTTTTTACTCTCTATAACTCTTAAGAAGTTAAAACAAATATCTGATAAATTAAAGTAACAATTGAGGTGTTAGATATTTTCGATTTCAAAAAACTCTCACTGAATCTCTAAAATTAATAAATTTTGTTTTATTTAGTAAATGTCTGAAATTTTGTATGAATTAATTTTCTGTCTATTCATATCAAAGTCACTTATGAACAGATTCGTCATCAGTGTTATACACTTTTTTGTTTTAATGTAATAATGCAATATTAAAATAAATTACAGCAGCTTTTTTTCATCAATCTTATTAAAGATGTAGCTTAGATTATTTATATTGTAAGTTATGCGTATAAATGAATTGAAAATATTCAATGTAAATATTATATATCTGTGCCGACTGAGCTCTCGCCAACTTGACGCCATATCATGTGTTTGATTACTGCCGCAGCTATTGTTCAGTCTATCGCTATCTTGTTTAGACTAAAACTATCCTAGGTTTTGGCTTTAGTGCTTTCAGTGAGTGTTTCTTTGGTTTTGAATGGTACGTTTCTATTCAATTGATATACTTTATCTACATTGACGTATCTGTTAATTTTAAAGAATTGTAGTTAGATAAATAAATACACAAAACTGTACACGCTCTTCTACAAGTTCTTTCAAATATTTTGATTTTATTTTCAACTAGTGGTCATTAAAAAGAAAGAAGGAAATTATGTTTACTGAACATTTAATCATAGTTAAATGTGTCGGATAATATCATTCAGAGTTTGGTTTCAGTTAGCAGACTAGAGAGATATTTCTTTAAACTTTGACTATATTATATTTTATTGATTAGTGCAGTTTTAATTTAGCCACTTTTTTTTTATTTCAGGATTTGCATAGGAGAAGGCTGTTTAAAGAGCAAATGGGTTTGAAAAGGAGAAGGGAAATACAAAGGACAATTGATAGATTGCAACCTGGAAAAAGCAAAGGCAACTTATTGTCAAAGGAAAACCACCAAAACCATGTAGATGGTTCTGGAGCAGAAACTAAAAGCCAGGCTAATGAAAATGATGAAAATGCTCCAAAAATTAGTTTAGGTAAAGTTCTCCCTAGTGATTCATTAAGTTTCGGTATAGGTGAATCGGTAAAGAAAGATTCGGAGGAAGAATGTACAGAAGAAAAACTGATTATTGAGGATCTGAATGAAGTTAAAGATGTTAAACCGAAAATAGAGGCTGAAGTTGATGATAAGAAAGCTGTAGTAAATGAAGTAGATAAAAAGGTTTCTGTAGAAGTAGAACAAAAGAAAGAAAAACCAACACCAAATTTTAATGCCTGGTTCAAAGCATTTGGTGCTCCTAAGGCCCAACCACCTGCGAAAAAGAAAGCCGAACCTGAAGAAAGCAAAAAAGATGATGAAACTGAAGAAGATAAACGAACTACAATTGGGATTCAATCTCCTGCACGTAGGCAGAGAAAAGCTAGCACAGGAAGTAGTGTTTCAGAAAGGTCTTCGTTTAGTATTGAGCCAGTTGATGGTAATTCTCCAAGAAGGAGCCTAGATGAACCATATGTTTCTCCTCAGCAGGAATTGAAAACTTATCATCATTCACCGCTAAATGGAACAATCAAAGTAGGTTTTTACCAAGATACCTGTTTTCCAAGAGGAACTTCAGAGAAGAGTTCTTCTCCAAGAGATCCTACCGGATGTTCACCGAGGGATTTACCTAGTGTCAGTCCCAGAAATCCAGCATTCAGTCCACGCGAATATCAGAATGCAAGCCCAAGAACACCTTATTGCAGTCCACGAAATCCTCCAATTAGCCCAACTCCGAGAGAATATATTTGTAGTCCAAGAGAAATTCCTCCAAATAGTCCTAGTCCTAGGGATTACCATAGTAGTCCCAGAGAATTGATTGCCCATACGCGTGAATATAGTAACATGAGTCCTAGATGTACCAGTAGCCCTAAAGATCCTACACCTATTTCTATGTCATACCCTGTACCTCATTCATCACACAACACTCCTATTTATTCCCACTATCCATCACACTTGTCATATTATGAAACCAATAAGCCAATCGAATATAGAAGTCCTGAAAAAAATATGTCTGTGTATCCTGTAAAGAAAAGAGCGTATAATGAAGTCGATAATAGCGTTTCTAAAGCAAATGAAGTTTCATCGTATAAAGGAGGATCGTTTACACCAACAAGAGGAGCTATGGAGCAAGAAAGAACATTCACACCTACTCCGGGCAGAATGCCTGGTCCATCTCAACCACTCAGGGTCCCAGATCCTACAATACCGATAGGTCTTCCTCATTCTCTTCATTATGATCCATATGCGGAAGAGAGAAGAATTGCGTCACCATTTTATGCTGGGAATCAGCCATCACCTCACACTATTTTCTCACAGTCTCCTACTGTTCTGCCACCTAATTACCGAAGAGAGCCGCCGAGCATACAAGAGGGGTATGACAGGCAGGCTGAGTGTGAAATACCTCCCTATCATTCTTCTAGAAGCAACACTCCATCATATCCAGCGTCTCCTCATTCAGAACCACCAAGGACCACAACTCCTATTACGAACTTTTCTAGTAGGTCAGCGACACCCATTCATCACCGATCTCCAGAATCATCACCTATTAATTATTCTAATGCAAATTCAGATACTTCAAATAAAGACATTTTAGCATCATCTAGAGTTATTACGTGCTCTGATGATGGAAATAAGTCTGCCTTACCTTGCTATAATAACAAATCTGATAATTCTGTAAACAAAGCAAACTGTGGATCGCCCATATCATTTGCTAGTAGTAGGTTAACTGATGTTATCCCTTCAAAAGTTAGTAGTACATATAACAGGACGCTGTCCGATTTACCTCATGGGCTGAATTATAATCACGGCCAAGATCTTACTAAAATCAGTGTTCCCTTAAGTTATAGTAATCAATCTGATCTGTTATCTTCAAAAATGAATTACAATCATCCTATGGCAGACCTTATACAGTCTTCGGCAACTCGCTATAATTATCCAATGCCGGAATTGATACAAGGAAAAACTAGCGTTTATAATCATCCAATGCAAGATTTTATGCAAGGAAAGCCACCACCGTATCCGAACATGAATTTGGGGGGTTATAATAGACCGATTAGTGAAATAATGCAAAGTAAAGTAAACGACCTGCAAGCCAGAGAAATGGTTTTCTCTCCTAGATCTGTACCAGCTGCTACTAAACCAGAAACTCCTGCAAAACCTGCCAAGAAGAGTAGGAAAAAGAAAAACGAAACACCTTCAGGATTCCAGCAATACGTTGCTGGTTCTTCAGAACCTATTTCACTAAAGAGTACTACTAGTGTTCCAGGAAGTGCCTTTAATTTCGGACCTCCTCTTAAAGATGCTTACGGACCATTCATAGACGAAATAAGGTCGTCGTTCTTTGTCTCTCACCCCGAGGGAGGTTCTGGTAAGGGTACATCTCACCCTCAGCCTTACTACCTTGGTCACGCTTCGCCCAGAGCTCCACCCACGTACCCACACCCTTTTATGAATGCTCAATATCAGCAGTACTTGCAGAGGCACCCGGAGGAACTGCTGAGACCTATGATGCTTCACCAAGGCCTCCTCCCCCACACTGCTGGTTACCCACATGCTTATCTTGGTATGCATGATTCTATCAACCGACCAGCTTGGTTATGAGGTCGGTTGTGTTGTTATAGTTTAGTCAATACCAATAACAACTTTTACACGTCTATCTAAGTATAGTACAAAATCCTATGCATTAAGGGTCATCATTCCACTACATCACTTGATTTTAGTGACTTTGAAATGTCCTAACTCTTACAGCTTTGTATTCTAAGAGTCGGCTAGGTCTTTAAATATTTAAATGCTACATTGTATAAATGATAAAAGAACAAAATAGTATATTTTATTTATTTTGTAAGTATTCCTGTCGATGGCAACAGTTCTGAAAATATTAGAAAGGGAATGAGGAATGAAATTGTCATTTAAATATTTGTTTAAAGATAAGCCTCAATGATCTGTTAGTTATAAATCGGTGTCGCACAACCTGTTACAGCTCAGGTTAATTATCCAGAACCATTTCTTTTTATATATTAGTTTGTTGTATGTACATAGGAATCTAGAGCCAAAGAAGTTTCTTATATTTGGACCAATAATTGTAAATACTTCACGATAGCGAACTAATGTATAGAGTGTTGTATATTTCTATGTTTTGTTGATTTTGTTTTGTAAATTATCAGAATGTACATATTATACATATATATAAATAATTTGTGTTCTAAAATATGATATATATACATATGTACAGTAAATTATATAATAGTTAACCGAGTGAGTAGTGCTGCATAGATTTTATTTTATTGCGTGTTTGTTATATCTGTAATTTTAAATAACTAAAGCTTTAATAAAATATCAAAACATAAAATTTTATATGTTTCATTTTATAGCAAAAGAAATTGTTATATCATTGTGAAGAATTGAAATAGCTCTATGTTTGTAATTTAAATTTATTGAAAAAGTAAGCGACATTTATATTAAAACATATCAGTTAATTACCTCACCAGCTTAAAATTACTATTGTTTCATTGTTATACTTTTGTCCTTTGATGACAGCGGTGATATTTGTTTTCTTTTATTTAACAGAATTTGTAATAAGGATGCAAATCAAGCATAATTAACAATCTCACGTTATAATTGCTAAAAATTCTTGGTTTTTGTTATGTCCAAAATACCATCATTACTTAAAAAATGATGTGTTGAATTTAATAAAAAAAATTGTGGAGAAAATGAGTGGTGACCACATGTTTTGCACAAAGTGCTGAATTTTTTTTGAAAATGTCCACCTATTTAGAAGCCTTGCACTACATAAATACTGCATATATTGAATTAAAGACCCGTGTTTTGAAACATACCACTGAAATTTTTCATTGATAATCATTAAACAGTAACCAATTCCTATATTGCTATCCCTGTTGTAGTGTTTCATGTAGGGCTTAAAATGAGTTATAATTCTTTTGTAGTTTTTTTCTGTAAATCCAATGTAATAAAAAGTGTTCATAAGAAGTTTGCTATCCTTATCCTCCCCCCTTCTTCTTCTTTTCTACAATCAAGAATGTCAGAACCCTCCTGCCCTCATCTATAGGTATTTTACGCTTCAAAATGAAGCAACGTATTTGTTTTTGTTGCAAACTTCTTGATATGCATGATTCTATTAATTATAAATAAAAAAAAGTGAGTTTGTTTTATAAAAGAAAACAATATTCGCCCACCGGTTGTATACTTATTAAAAAAATTTATTTAGATTAGCATAATAGCTAAGTCTCCATGTACGTAGCACATATTTTTTTTTTTAATCAGCAACAATTGACAACCACACAAAAGAAATTGTTTTGTTTTTTTAATTTTAGTAATTGATCCTAATGGAACTAAAACATGTTGAAACAATGGCAATTGAATATATATTTTTCAGCTTTATCCGAGCTAAACATAGAGATCCTTTTTTATAATGTTCAGAGCTGCGCAAAGCATGGCCTTAATTTGTTATTGTGCAAAATGTAATGATTCTGAAGCAATGTATTTTATTTTTTAGCCTCACCTGTCCATTTGTCCTGTTTAAAAACTTATCATGAGTGTTATTTTATGTCATATTGTTTATTTTAAAAAGGAAAAAAAATACTTGAGCTATTTTTTTTCTACTGTTTCATAAAAATTATATTTTTTATTGATATTATTTAATTTATGTAATATAATCCTTTTCGGGGATTTTAGAGAGCCAAGTTGAAGTAAATTTTAAGATTTATTTTATAAATTTGTTTTTAAACTAATGTTAAAATGCACCGAAGAAAATCTATTTAAAAGAAAATGTCATTATTTAATTTAAAAATTTTTTTTTGAATTGGATTTTATTTTCAGCTGTTCTGCTAAGTTTTAATAGAAATATTTCAC
Organism: Acanthosoma haemorrhoidale; assembly: GCA_930367205.1. Classification (NCBI taxonomy): domain Eukaryota; kingdom Metazoa; phylum Arthropoda; class Insecta; order Hemiptera; family Acanthosomatidae; genus Acanthosoma; species Acanthosoma haemorrhoidale. The sequence goes on from OV884012.1 coordinate 29,095,938, forward strand.
TACATATTTAATTTTAGAATCACTTCATTCATTTAAATGGTTTTCTTTTCTTCTATTTTACAATTTTTAAGTCAATTGTAATTTTATTTGAACATGTTATTTATTGATGTCATAAAAATTGATAAAACTTAAAAGGACAAGACTGAATTGCTTTTGTACATTAGATATTTTCTTTCATTTTAATTATTAAGTGCAATATCAATGTAGTATTTGCAAGAAAATGTTTTTTTTTTTGTTTTTGCTTTGATTATTTTGTTAAATCTTGTTTTCTGTAATACACTTATTTTGTAATTTGTCTTAGTTTAAGACTTTTTATACATATGCTGTAGTTTATATAAGTGTGCACGTGTGGGTATGACTACACACACTTTCACACAAAAGTATAACGTAACATGGCTCTACATTGATTCATTTTAACCTAAGAAAACTATATTTCAATGTATAAACAAAAAAAGAAAAAAAAAAGTGAATATTACATAATTAATAAAATTATATAAATTATTTTAAAATATTTTCTTATATGATCCCTTGTTAATTGAGTTTGGGTATAAAGCTATTATGTTCTCAACCATTTTCTATCCCGAATGTATATTATGGAATTATTTTTATTATGGAAAATGGAATCTAGTTCATCAAATTTATGCCACTGTGGCCAACCTCTTCCTACTAAAAAAAAATTTAAACTGACTAAGAGAGCCTGTGGTGTTGCTGAGTGGATGTACTAACTTAGCCCACACAGTTCCTCTGCTTTCTGTCCAGGTTGTTATGGCTCCCTTCATTATAATTATATTTGTGAACACCTAGGATTACACTGATTTTGTTTAGTTAAAATAAAATCATAGTAAATGTGAAAACAACAAATAAATCTGTTTTATTCTCTAGTCATAAATAAAATAAAGAACCATTTAAGATTTAGAGTTCTTATTTTTATTTTTTTTCACAGTTTTTAGGCTACATTAACATATAAAGAAATAATCCTTACATTTTTTTTTTGTCATTATTTTAGCCCAACTTTTTATTTTTTTTTGGAGTCCATTTTCCATGACTGAGGTATTACTATCATTTGAAACAATTTTCAGTGTCCAAGGTAATCGTTTTAAAATGCCTTGGTAGTTTTTTTTTTCAAGATTTGATGAATCACAGGTGTCGAGACCAGCACAGTTATGTAAGTACAGTAGAACCTCGCTAATCCGACCCGTTGGGACTTGTGAGAGTTGGATTAACTAGAGATAAAACAAAGATGTATTTTACATATCAGTACTTCAGTGGAACATCTTAATACTAGAACACTTTGAGAAAAGTGTGAAAGAATGAAAAAAAAAATAGCAAAACTATTAGCTCTGTAATACTTATTGATAATTTAGTCAAAAAGATATAAAAAATTCAAGTTCGGTTTTCCAAAAACATGAGAATTCCATAGTTTTCTCACTGAGGTAGATATATATTTTTTGTAATTTATCTTACATATGAAGTTTGTGATCTCAGAGCAATGATCAGGCATTCTTTCGATGGTTGATTCTGAATTATTTTCGATGTTTTATTGGGGAGCAGTTTATATTTTAGGCAGATTTCTTCGATGTTATAAACTCTCCTAAAAAAACTATGCTTATCAACAGTTAAATAATCTTTGTAGAGGAGAGTGTTTTAAAAGAAAAGCTTTATTATGAAGTACAAGCAAAACTCTGGTATATACAAATATTAAGAGTTACGTTACTACATACTGTGTGGGAACAAGTGAGGTCTGGGGCTAAAGCTGAGACATATATGTATAAGAAAGGGGTAGTTCTGCGAAGTGGGAGGGAGGTGGTCGCTTACTTAAAAATAACCAGAAACACCTGTCATGAGGCAGGTAAACAGTAGAAGGGGCTTGCTTCTACTTTTAGCATTATATAACTAAAGAAAAACTTGTCCCCCAACATCAGTTGAAAACACTTCATTGGTAATCGAAAAATTTTCAATTAAATGACTATAACTTTCTTTTGAATTATTGGCCCTAATATAGAGTCCCTTTTTTCCGTTCTTGGTTACACTAAAATCTAATATTTTCAGTTTCGCCTTTCGTTGTTGGTTGACCATCGTCAACTCATTTAAAATGATCCCAGTCCTTCCTTTATAACATTTTAAGAAAAAATTTTCATCCAGAACTTGCCTGTTTGTCACCCAGTATTCCGAGAATATGGAGTGGGGGCTAAGAGTTGGTGAGATTCTACTGTGGGTCTGACTGGGTAGATTTTAATCAAATCACATTCTTCGCCTTTTAATTATCTAGTCCATTTAGTTCAAATCAGATCATAATTTACCAATAAAAAATTGAAAATAAATTAAATTTATCTAAGATGGTTTCTTTGGAGATACCATTTTACCAGGAGTGTTCTGATAGCCATTGAGGACTATTTTGCCCATGCTCTGGCCACAGGTAACTGTATATCTTTTGTCTTTAGCTATATTTAGACAAGGCCATCAAGTTGACTCTTATACATATATTGTAGCAATTCCACTTTAATTTAAAATATATTTTTATAACTTCTTACAATAAAAGGACATTCATAAAGAATGAGTTTATTTAATAGTGATTAAGTTAATATTATCTCAGGGTTCTAGTGCATAAAGTTACTACTTTAAATGTTTCTTATTTACAATTTTCTAGAACATTTACACTTAAATTAATAATTACCTAATACAAATAAAAAGGAGGATATTCTGTGTTGTCGGGTGATGGATGGTCTTCTTTCACCTGGCTTCTTGGTCTATTCGCTTGGGTCTCAACCTGTGAGGTTCTTTCTTCAATACCTGGTCTCATGGCCCCGACTAACTCGCTCTTGAGATACAAAGACACAGAACTAGGACATAAGGCTACAGATGTAAGATCAATAAGCTCTAAACAAGTAAGATCTCACTCCCCCCCCCAAAAAAAACACTCCTTTATTTATATTTATAATCTACAATGATTCTATAAAAAGTGTATTTGCTGTAGCCACTCTATACTTTATACAGTTTCTGTTGCTGTATAATATCATTTAATTAACTCTGATTTATATAATACAAAGTTTTTTGTAATTAGAAGGTGATGGGCTCACCTTCAGGATGAAGACTTCGTTTCCTTCTGAACACTGGTATTTTTAGAAAGCCTGCCCCAACCACATGAAAGTTTTTCCAATGTGTCATAGGAAATCCACATGCCTACCTCCTCTCATTACCAAGGGGAGGCTTTCGTGGTATTTTTTTCCAAGGGTAAAAAAATACATATTACTTCCAACCAATATACATTTTAAAATAAAAATTAATTTGACCGTAAAAATATCATTACAATATGTTTAAAAGTTAATTTTGAAGCGACAAAAATTAAGGCAAAGTCAAGTGTGATGTATCACACATTTAAAGATTTCGTGATGGATGAGAAAAATAAACAATATTTTAATGTTTTTTTGTAATTATAGCTTACAAAAGTTCCAACAAATAATAATTATTATTAACCAGGACGTAGAGATTTTTAATTTAATACCCAACTCAACATGATAGGAAAATATTTATTTTGAATTAAAAAGTAATAGACTTAAACTTTCATTATTTTTCATGGAATTCTTTTTATTTTGAGCATCAAATGGAACTACTACACAAAATATCATGCCTCCATATCGAACACAGGTTAAGTTAAAGTTGTGAAGGCAGTTTTAAAAAGTTTGCAATTGCAGCTTAAAAAGGCAACAAAAATTCCACATTACTAAACATATAGATATCCAACTTGATATCATACCCAATATAACATAAATTTGTTTTAATCACACAGTAGCTAACTAATTAATGACATTCAATTATGTTTCAAGGAGTTAGTCGTATTTTTTTCATGTCGTTGGGTCATCAAATGAAATCTCTAGGTCAGACAGACGAGATCAATGAAATTATCTCCTTTTGAAAAAAAACAACAACTTGAAAATGGGGATGCAGGTGTAAATGAACCAATAAAACTACAAAATTATAACAATTTTATTTAATTGATTTTGATTTGTGAGCCATTATTAAAAAATGTACTTACAAACTTACAAATTTCGCTATATAAAGATAAAAATCTTTCTATTAGAAATTTTAGATACAAATCGACCCGAGGATCAGTGCACATAAACACATATGCATTCACAAACCATTTATAAAAAATCTCCAATCCTGTGACAGTAATTTTTGCAATAAAGCGAACATTGCTGATTAGCTTGTTATTCCACTTATGCCAAATGATGCGTACAGGGTCGGGTATTAGCCCTATTGCTGGCTGAGCATAATTATACAACACCGGCATAACCGACTTATAAATTGGCTCATTTAAAAACTTTAGCAATAGCAAAGCTAATGTACTTGCAAGCAAGAAGTAGACCATTGTCTTGAATAAGCCTGAGAAAAAAGTTTTCACTGAAAAAAAAAAAAAATTAATATTTTAATAGTATTTATATAATCAATAAATGATGGCTGCAGGTAGCTGTACAGCTACAGCCATAGGTGCTGTGTAAGTTAATATGGGATTCCCTAACAAATTGTAAATGAGTGATTTAGTTAGGAATTGAGCATAGAATTTCGGTTGATAAATGGGAAAATGATAGATATAACCGATTTTCCAGTAACATGGTTTATTAACCAGGTCACAGAGAGTATTAGTCATCTCATAGGATTTGAATGTGCTGATAAGGACTTTAGCAAAAGCTTTAAGCTTTTTTAACTTTAAGGGCCAGTTGCTCCTTATTTAAGGCCTATATTCTACTACACTGCCAGCCTTGGGGGCTCTGATATCTCAGAGATGATGAGATGATTTCCAACCATATGGTAACTGATCATAAATTTTATCAGAAAATTCTTTGGAATAGAACTAAGCTAGCAGTCAACATGGTTGGCAAAAAATACTTAGGTCTAGTTCCAAGTATGTTCTTGTACTAATATAAATATGCCTATAAACTGTGTTATTGCAATTGCAGTCAATTTTACGATTACGAAACATGGTGATCTTCTGACTTTGAAATCAAAAGTATTTTAGCGTAAGAGATATTTTTAGTGTATAGAGGGCTCAGGTAATTAGAAATTATGAGCTACTATAAATAAGTGTGCTATAAAAACTTGTTATGGCCAGTAAACAGTATATAGTTCACACACTGGGAAAGTTGGAATGTAAACAGATGAAAGACGCCTTTAAATTTCCGCTATAATGAATCACCGGTATTGTCTAAGACCGGAGAATGTTGACATCTGTTATGCTGCTTTGTCCCACTAGTTTTCTTTGTCGGGTTCAAACATTAACATAAAATAAATTAGTTATTATGAAATAAAAACTTAAAACTATACTACTTACATGTTCCTCCTATGCTGTAATGGTTATTATTTTTGACTGGAATTTCCAAGTTTTCATCATTATCTGTCAATTCTGCAGTTTCAGCTTCAAAAATTTCACCATTTTCTATCAGGTTTTTGTGATTGGCTTCAGCTAATTTTGCAGCATTTTTCCTCTTTTTTTTCTCTTTCTGTTTCTCTTTTTTCTTTGCTTGTTCTCGAAGTTCAGTTTCCTCTACAAAAATAATTAATTAGACACTATAGCATCTGCTAAACATACATGGAAATTGTGCATTGAAAACATCATGAAAGAATGTATTATAACTAAATTCAGAATTGGTGATCACCGGTAGACATTGGAGTGCAGCAGTGCCAAGAATTTGAAATTTGACAATAAGAAGTGATTAGCTCCATATTGGATATGCCAATCAAGAAAACTATACACAAGTAGATTAGGTTTTCTTAACCACTAGGCTAGGTGGACCGTCAAATTTAGGATACTAACATACTACATTTGTCCAAATAGTAACCGAGATCCCAATGGTAGTCAAGTGATAAGGATCAAGATGATAGTGGTCGTTTCATATAAAAAGCTATAGCTAGTTTCTATATTTTTTCAAGAATTTTTTAATGATTGAATTTGCGTCATTAGTATGTTCTTTTAGTATTTTATCATGATTTCCTAGATTCCCAGAGTATCTGTATATGTAGAGGAGTTGAGAATGATATCTAGTTTTCTTTCCTAAGAGCAACTAACAGGAGTTTTCTAAATAAAAACACAGTTGGGGTCCTTCCGGGACCGCTACGGTATATGAGTTTCAGTAGGATTATTCAGATTTGCCATGACTGTTGAAAAGGTAGAATGATGATGATGAATTGCTCATTACATCAAAACAATGAGAGCAGTAGTCACACTTGACAAAATGTGCAGATGGCCAATGGTTTGATTATGGACATGATCGATATAGCTGCAATGAATGCATTTGTTCGCTGGGTAAATATTTATCCAATGAGTACATGGAATACTTAAAAAAAGGTGATTATTTTTGGTGACCGTAAGTAAAATAAATCATTTGTTGAACCAGCTTTCAAGAGGAGATAGAATGATCCATCCTTTCTAAACACCCATTCACAAAAGGTGCTAGGGATGATGAAGAAAGTGTTGGAAAACATTTATTATCCAATGGTGCTGACGAAGATATTGATGTGGAAGCAGAAGAGGCAGAACCAGTACCAACCATATCAGGAAATCAAATGAAGAAAAAGAAATGGTGCTTGCTATGTCCAAGAAAAGACAATACTAAAGTGAATACTGTCTTTTCATTATGTCTGGAAAGCCATATCACAGGAAATAATTTGTGTCAATTGTGAATAACTTGATTTCCTATATTATCTCATTGGTGTCTTATATTGTATAACTTTACTTTTTGCTTTACTTACTTTTTGTTAAATTAATTTGTTAATGACTTTTTGTCTGAATTATTTTTTTTTTAAATTCATTCCTAATACCTTTATTTACTCAATTTTTTCACTGACAAGATGGAATGTTGGTACCTGGGTAAGTAAACTAAAGAAGAAATGCAACAAACGGGTTAGTTTCTTACCCCCCCCCCCCCGGGTTTAATGAGTTTGTTCCTGATCATGGTAATTGTTATTTCATAAAAAAAAAATTTCCTCCCATAATGAGTAGGTTAATTTAATTAAAGATCTCAACAACCTGATTAATAAGATTCAATAATTGTTGGAATTTTAGTATATTATGATTTTCAAAAAGCACTAAAACTGTAATTAAAATCGCTACTGCAATCCAAACAAAATTTTTAACTGTGTGATCAATAACCTTTGACTCACATTTTTTTAGATTAATACTCAAGAAATATCAATTAAAACTAACATCTCTCCAAGATATTAGAACATTCCAAACCTTTAATTATAACTTTTCAGAATATTTGTTTAAATTTTAGAAAGTAACTCAAGTACATAAGAATTTTAGTTGTCTGGTCAAGAATATTTTTTAAGGATGATATTATGAATTTCAACAAGTACTCATTACCTTCCTTTTATTTTAACCGTTTTCTTGGTGTTTAATGACCTCAAATAGATAAACATACCAGATAACTTTACTGTTGCCAAGATATCATATTTTAATATCAGCCAAATTATGTTGATAATATATTTTTTGTAGGTGTTTTAACAATGCTAGCCTATGTACTTTGTTTATTTAATTAATTATGCCATTATTGGCTTCCATTTAGGGCTGAAAGACAGGCCTTCCTATCAGAAGCCACTTCTTTTAATAAGGAAAAGGGATTTGAATCCAGAACCTTCATATCATGAGTGGGTTACATGCAAAACTGTATGAGAGCTCCTATGTATTTAAACTATAAATATGTCAATAGCCTCTAGAGATACAATTTGGTTAAATTAGATATTCGGATTGGCCATTATTAAATTGTATAATTTAATTTCCTTTTTTATCTTTAGGTAAATGATTCATAAAAGGACAACAGTATAAATAATTGATTTACCTATCTGCTTTTGACGTGCTTGATTCTTAATGACTTCTGTATTAATTTCTTCATTCATCATGCTGGCAACATTCACTACATTTTTAGCAGCTGCTTTACAATCTTGGGCATTGAGGCAGGGTCCAACTATGTGGTGCCAATGGGGTTCCAAGGGATTGTCTTTAATGTCAAGCCATCGGAGAGCTTTGATGTTTGCAAAACTTAAAGGTAGAGTTGTAAGCCTGTTCTTATATAGATCCAAATGTTTCAAATTGACAAGGCAACCAAAATTTTTAGGTAGCTCCCGCAAGTCATTTCTAGCTAGATCAAGTTTCACCAGATGAGTGAGTGATGTGGCAAAGGATTTCTGAAATAAAGGTTTGGTAATGGTGTTATCTCAAGTCTGGAACCAATGGAATCATTAGTGACTTTCACTCCAATTAATTAATTATTTAAAAAAAAACATAACAGCTTACAGTGAGTAAGGTTAATTTGTTGTTTGATAAATCCAAACTGGTTGCTTTAGGGAAATTCGCCTAAAACAAAATAAAATGAAGAAATGAGTAATTTAAACTGTCTAGGATATACCTCAAACGAAACTCACGACGTAATTTACAATTTCTTTAACTGGAACATCTTGTAAGTCGTTTAAACTAAGATCAATAGTATCGTCAGAAATGAACTCCTTCAGATTCAGCTTTCTTGCCATCTTTCTCCTCTATCTTACACGTAAACACTATCCACCCGGGTCCATTGGTACGAGTGTCATTCAAACCAAAATCGATACATATAAAAAAAACTATCGATAGTTATTCCAGAGAATTCATTCACGGCTAGAAAATATGACATAGTCGGAATATTAATAGATTTAATCATTTGGAGTGAAGTTTTAATGACACATTAATGTATTTAATGATGTAAATTCAATTGTTAATCCAAAATAGAGAGGTTCTACTTTCATTCAGATACTATTTTGTCTGTTTGTAATTAATGATCTCATGATATTACAGACTTAAAAACACTTTATTAATGAAAACATCTCACAATAATGTCATAATTTACATTTTTTTTCTGAGCCCCTAAAATAGTTTATTGAAAAAAACCAGAATATTTCGATTGAAGTGGCTCCTGTATTAGAGTATTAGAGCCATCAGTGGTCTCCATGGGTCCTCTTTCTGACCATGCTTGGGTCCCTATGTAGCGCTTTGTTTTTGCTGGACGGGGGTCTTGAGTGTGTTTTTTGAATAGCCCCTGCCTGACGAGCAGTCGTGGAGCGATGTATGAGATGATCCATGGCATTACACACCCTTCAACGCAACCGAATTGTGAGAGCATCGGGGGTAGTCATGCTCTTACGAGCAACTCACTCATCGCTGCGGCATGCCACAATGATTTTGGTTGTGCTCGAACTACTGGTACTGGTGGAATTGTGGTATACCTCACTCCTGTCTGGAGACAACCACGCGAAAAATCACGTAGTTGACCATTCGCACGTTTTTCTGCAGTGACTTCCGGAACAGTGTTTATATTGACGAGCGATATCTCCGTCTTGTGGCCTGTTGCGTCCGCACAGTGCATTCTTCGGATATATGAGTATTCCTTCGACAATGCTGAAGCCGTATCTGATTTCCTCGGTGTCCTCCCGGAGGTCTCTTCGATAGTGAAGGTTTGGAAGTTGTTGTAGACCGATTCTTCAACATTTTTAAGAAAACCGGGCACCTATGCAGACGTTAATGGTTTTGCTCAAACAGATGCCATGGAGAAGGATTGTTCAACTTACTAACCTATTCAATCCTTGCACCAGGTTGCCATACTTTCCTGATGTAGGGAAGCAAGCCATCTTTTTCCCACAATTGAACTAGCCAACAGCTAATGAGAAATCATGTCACAAGCCCTAATCCTTTCCATACTCAGTTTATTACTGACTGTTATTGATAAATTCATGGCGCAGCACTTCATTAAGTCACTGAAGGTTTACGCTAAGGTGCTGGAATGATTAGCAACTAGGCTTGTTTCCTTTCAGACTCAAATTCAGTTTTTACCACATCATTTGGTACTTCTTGATTCGTAATGTAGCTACTACACATTTATCATCATGAGTCTTAATCAACCCTGACTAAACCCATTCCCATAAGACAAATCTTAAAAGGGAAGCTGGGGATCGAACTCAGGTCTCCACAGGTAGAGGTAAACGTGCTAACCACGAGACTATATACTATTGTCTTAGAAAAAAAAAAAGATTACCCAAAGAAAAATGATAACTATGACAGGCCTGAATCCCAAACCCAGGACTTCCACAACCTCCCTTTGAGTACATACTCAACTTCAGAGCTACCTGTTAACAGTAGTCAGAGATTAGGAAGGTCCTGGGTTTAGTCCCAGCCTCAAGAGTCCAAAATAAAATAAAATAGTTTACAAGTGAAAAAAAATTAATTTTTAATTTAACCTTTTTGTTGCAAATAAAAATGACAAAATTACATTAATGCTTGGATACATTTTTCGAAAATCCATCAAAAGAGAAAACAGTCATTGGAGATAATTCCTTGATAATCCAAAGATAAACATTTTGTGATTGTCATGGTTTGTGGAATGCATGTGATAATCAAATAAATTGTCTTTCCACAAAGTGGAATTAATTGGAAATTTAATGCTTTTGACTGTGCTATATATTTGTTTATTGACACATGCACAATAGAGTTTGAAATTCTGATTGATATTTCAGTATAAACACCTGAATGTTGTACTTTTAATTTGTAACACTTAACCCTACCAATTAGGTTTCTTATTTTAAATTAAAAAATTTTCTTTGTTCCCTGTGTTCAATAAAAATGAAACACAATAGAACAAGTGTTATGTATAATTAAAACTAATGACTATTTAATATAATTGAAACCCTTATATCATGTAACCATTATTTGTAACCTTGTTGTAACCTTTATATAAATATACTTCATGTTCTCGCTCCAAGCCACGTGTACGTTATCAATTATTTTATTACCCGTTTTTCCCCATGATTTATCTAAACATATCAATTGGCGACGAGAAAAAACTGATTAAACTATCCGAGTTCAAGTTCGCGGACATTGCCGGTAGTTCGTATTCCTTGTATACGCGGTAAGTCGTAATTTTTACCGCGAGTGCTTTTCCTTGTACTTTTTCGCTGTTTTATCCGTTTTCTGTTTATTTATCGTTCGGATTAATTATCAAGATCATCAAGAATGGATGCACAACAATTTCAAGAATTCATGGGTGTGCTTACATCACTTCTAAGCTCTCAAACATCAAGTAAACAAGACCCCAAGTCAGACACGAACAACCTCGCGAATGTGAGTATTTTTGAAAACTTTGATTCAAAAAAAGAGAAATTTTCATGTTATATGGAACGTTTTGAGAATTATTGCACAATGAAAAATTTTCTTGAGTTCCGGATCCTTCTTGGTTTCCTCTTGAATAGTCTCAAATGTAACTTTATTGCTTGAGATATGAACAATTTGTTCAGAAAAAATTTGGTGAACTTCTTCACCCATCAAGGTGTCCGTTGATGTATGGATAGCATGAGCAGGAGCTCGTGAAAGGCAATCAACATTTTTATTTTCTTCGCCAGATTTGAATTTTACTTTATAATCAAATCCTGACAGGAATGAGGCGTATCGCAACAATCGTGCGCTTGTCATGCGTGGCAATTGTTTATTATGCTGAAAAATTCTTGATAGTGGTTGATTGTCAGTTACTAGGGTGAACTGTTTGCCAAAAACATAATCATAAAAATGATTTACACCAAAAATAATAGCAAGAGCTTCCCTGTCTAGCTGGCTATAATTAGCTTCTGAAGATGAGAGTGAGCGGGAAGCATAGGCAATAGGTCTTTCAGTATCATCTACGGGGTGGCTTAGAACTGCTGCAACGCCATCTGGGCTTGCATCGCATGTAAGCAAGACTGGTAAAGTAGGGTCAAATGGAATCAGAACGCGGTCACTACAAAGCTCTGCCTTTAATTTCAAAAAGGAGGCTTCACAATCACTTGTCCATGAAAATCGTTGATTGTTCTGCAACAACCTGCGGAGGGGGAATGACAAGGCTGAAAATTGTGGAATGAATCGTGAGTAATATGTAAGAAGTCCCAGAAATCTACGAACTCCGTCAGCATCTTTAGGGCGTGGCATATTGTTGACAGCTCGAACTTTTTCAGGGGATTTTCGAATCTGGTTGTGCTCCACAACATGACCTAGGTACTCAATTTTTTCTTCAAAGAAAGAACACTTACTTTGGTTGACATGTAGGTCGTGGTCAGCAAGACGTTTGAGGCAGGCGCGCAAATTTTGAGTACATTCTTCCAAAGTTGCTCCATGGCATATTATGTCGTCAAAATATGCTTCTGATTTTGGCAACCCCTGAAGAACTTGAGACATTATGCGATTGAACTCGGCTGGTGCAGACTTGATGCCAAAACTGAGGCGGTTCATTCTATACATGCCACGGTGTGTTGCTATGGTTTGGATCATTGCACTATCTGGACAGACTTTTACATGCAAGTACGCCTTATATAAATCAATTTTACAAAAATACCTTGAATTGCGTAGACTGTGTAACACATCTTCTATTTTTCGTATGGGAAAGTTAGCTGAAATTAATCTTTCATTGATACCTGATTTATAATCAACGCATAAGCGTACACCACCATCTGGTTTTGGGATAACAACTAATGGAGATCCCCAATCACTCGTGGTAACCGGCGAAATTATTCCAGCAGCTTCCAGGGAATCCAATTCTTTTTCAACACGTTCTCGTAGAGCATAAGGTAAATGGCGTTCTCTTGTGAAACTAGGTTTTGCCCCTTGTCGTAGCTGTAACTTAACTTCATAATCTGGAATGCAACCAACTTCCTCGGTAAAGACAGTTGGGAACTCAGCTACTATCTCGCCAGGCGCAGCGACACAGCCCACCGCAAGTACACTTGACATATGGTTTTTGGTGGTATCAATTTCTCTCAATTCAATCATTAAATCTCTAATCCATTGACGCCCAAGCAATGCTGTATGGCCAGACGGAACAATATACAGGTCACCACACGCATTTCTACCTTTATATGTGGCTGTTACCTCCACTTTTCCTCTCGGAAGAATTTCGTTGCCTGAGTACGCTCGAAAAATGGTATTTGTTGGTTGGATTTCTAGTTCCAAATTCAATTTCCTAAAATCATCCTCGTTTAGGAGAGAAAATCTTGCTCCTGAATCGACCTCCATGAGCTGGGGTTTTCCATTGATTTGGACGGTAACGATATATTTATCGGAGTCGGGGTTTACTTCGAAAAGGTCTACAAAATATGAAATGCCGTATTGATGTTCAGCGTTGACATGAGAAATTGCATTAACAGATGATGCGTAACTAGGGTTTTTATTTTGTGACAGGGTGGTGATACAAACTCGTGAAACGTGTCCCTTACGGTTACATGACGTGCAATGAACTTTATCATAATCTACGCGACAGTCTGCTAGTCTATGATTATTTCTAGCACACCTTGTACATAGGTCTTGAATCCCTAATGCTTTATAATCTATTCTACTTCGGCTGTGGGATCTATTTTTGGCTCCTGATGAATGAAATTTATTACAAGAATCAGGGCGGTTGGACAAACGGTCTTGCGATTTTCTTCGAAATTGATACCTCCTATCCCTTTGTGGATAATTTGATGACCCAGATAAGTGATACGTGTCACTAGAGAAAGATGAAGTACCTGTATTAGACTGCTTTGAAAATTCCGCACTCTCAATATGAGCGGCCTCTAGTGCAGTGGCCTTGGCTAAAATTTGATCAAAACCAGTCACAGTTGACTGCATAAGCTGTTCCCTTATCCAGTTATGACGTAATCCTCGAATGAACTGAGCTCTGAGGAAAATATCATTCACCGAGATACTTGTTTTCTTCCCCTCTGAATTTTTACACGAGTCGGAATTACATTCTACTTTGAATTCACAATCTCCTATGTCTCGCTGTAACGCAGCAACAAATTCGGAAATCGACTGATTTTCTTTCTGGGTAATGTTCAAGAAATAGTGTTGGGTCACAATTGCGCTACGTTTAGGGGTCAGCATGGTCATGAGATTAGAAACAAGTGTCTTATAATCAAGGGATGTGACAGGTTTTTCTGGTCCTAGGAATACGGTGAGTGCATTGTAATGTATACTACCCACAGAACCACACAAGAGCTGAGCTTTCTTTGTGGGATCGACTATCATAATAATCTACCAGTCTTGCTTACATGCGATGCAAGCCCAGATGGCGTTGCGATCTACGATCTCCGTCAGCATCTTTAGGGCGTGGCATATTGTTGACAGCTCGAACTTTTTCAGGGGATTTTCGAATCTGGTTGTGCTCCACAACATGACCTAGGTACTCAATTTTTTCTTCAAAGAAAGAACACTTACTTTGGTTGACATGTAGGTCGTGGTCAGCAAGACGTTTGAGGCAGGCGCGCAAATTTTGAGTACATTCTTCCAAAGTTGCTCCATGGCATATTATGTCGTCAAAATATGCTTCTGATTTTGGCAACCCCTGAAGAACTTGAGACATTATGCGATTGAACTCGGCTGGTGCAGACTTGATGCCAAAACTGAGGCGGTTCATTCTATACATGCCACGGTGTGTTGCTATGGTTTGGATCATTGCACTATCTGGACAGACTTTTACATGCAAGTACGCCTTATATAAATCAATTTTACAAAAATACCTTGAATTGCGTAGACTGTGTAACACATCTTCTATTTTTCGTATGGGAAAGTTAGCTGAAATTAATCTTTCATTGATACCTGATTTATAATCAACGCATAAGCGTACACCACCATCTGGTTTTGGGATAACAACTAATGGAGATCCCCAATCACTCGTGGTAACCGGCGAAATTATTCCAGCAGCTTCCAGGGAATCCAATTCTTTTTCAACACGTTCTCGTAGAGCATAAGGTAAATGGCGTTCTCTTGTGAAACTAGGTTTTGCCCCTTGTCGTAGCTGTAACTTAACTTCATAATCTGGAATGCAACCAACTTCCTCGGTAAAGACAGTTGGGAACTCAGCTACTATCTCGCCAGGCGCAGCGACACAGCCCACCGCAAGTACACTTGACATATGGTTTTTGGTGGTATCAATTTCTCTCAATTCAATCATTAAATCTCTAATCCATTGACGCCCAAGCAATGCTGTATGGCCAGACGGAACAATATACAGGTCACCACACGCATTTCTACCTTTATATGTGGCTGTTACCTCCACTTTTCCTCTCGGAAGAATTTCGTTGCCTGAGTACGCTCGAAAAATGGTATTTGTTGGTTGGATTTCTAGTTCCAAATTCAATTTCCTAAAATCATCCTCGTTTAGGAGAGAAAATCTTGCTCCTGAATCGACCTCCATGAGCTGGGGTTTTCCATTGATTTGGACGGTAACGATATATTTATCGGAGTCGGGGTTTACTTCGAAAAGGTCTACAAAATATGAAATGCCGTATTGATGTTCAGCGTTGACATGAGAAATTGCATTAACAGATGATGCGTAACTAGGGTTTTTATTTTGTGACAGGGTGGTGATACAAACTCGTGAAACGTGTCCCTTACGGTTACATGACGTGCAATGAACTTTATCATAATCTACGCGACAGTCTGCTAGTCTATGATTATTTCTAGCACACCTTGTACATAGGTCTTGAATCCCTAATGCTTTATAATCTATTCTACTTCGGCTGTGGGATCTATTTTTGGCTCCTGATGAATGAAATTTATTACAAGAATCAGGGCGGTTGGACAAACGGTCTTGCGATTTTCTTCGAAATTGATACCTCCTATCCCTTTGTGGATAATTTGATGACCCAGATAAGTGATACGTGTCACTAGAGAAAGATGAAGTACCTGTATTAGACTGCTTTGAAAATTCCGCACTCTCAATATGAGCGGCCTCTAGTGCAGTGGCCTTGGCTAAAATTTGATCAAAACCAGTCACAGTTGACTGCATAAGCTGTTCCCTTATCCAGTTATGACGTAATCCTCGAATGAACTGAGCTCTGAGGAAAATATCATTCACCGAGATACTTGTTTTCTTCCCCTCTGAATTTTTACACGAGTCGGAATTACATTCTACTTTGAATTCACAATCTCCTATGTCTCGCTGTAACGCAGCAACAAATTCGGAAATCGACTGATTTTCTTTCTGGGTAATGTTCAAGAAATAGTGTTGGGTCACAATTGCGCTACGTTTAGGGGTCAGCATGGTCATGAGATTAGAAACAAGTGTCTTATAATCAAGGGATGTGACAGGTTTTTCTGGTCCTAGGAATACGGTGAGTGCATTGTAATGTATACTACCCACAGAACCACACAAGAGCTGAGCTTTCTTTGTGGGATCGACTATCATAATAATCTACCAGTCTTGCTTACATGCGATGCAAGCCCAGATGGCGTTGCAGCAGTTCTAAGCCACCCCGTAGATGATACTGAAAGACCTATTGCCTATGCTTCCCGCTCACTCTCATCTTCAGAAGCTAATTATAGCCAGCTAGACAGGGAAGCTCTTGCTATTATTTTTGGTGTAAATCATTTTTATGATTATGTTTTTGGCAAACAGTTCACCCTAGTAACTGACAATCAACCACTATCAAGAATTTTTCAGCATAATAAACAATTGCCACGCATGACAAGCGCACGATTGTTGCGATACGCCTCATTCCTGTCAGGATTTGATTATAAAGTAAAATTCAAATCTGGCGAAGAAAATAAAAATGTTGATTGCCTTTCACGAGCTCCTGCTCATGCTATCCATACATCAACGGACACCTTGATGGGTGAAGAAGTTCACCAAATTTTTTCTGAACAAATTGTTCATATCTCAAGCAATAAAGTTACATTTGAGACTATTCAAGAGGAAACCAAGAAGGATCCGGAACTCAAGAAAATCATCGAGTCACTAAAAAACGACTGCGTGGACTCAGAATTTACACTGCATGAAGATGTCATCTTCCGCCAAGATCGTATTGTCATCCCTACATCCCTTCGAAGTCAAGTTATATCAGAACTTCATGAAACACATCTAGGGATCATGAAAATGAAACAATTAGCCCGAAAATATGTTTACTGGCCTGGAATTGACAGTCAGATTGAGCGACTTGTCAAGAGTTGTGAGCAGTGCGCCCTTACAAGATCGGCTCCACCAAAAGTGCCAGTTCACCCTTGGGATGAACCATCCGAGAATTGGGAACGAGTCCATATAGATTATGCCGGACCGTTCCAGGGCCATTATTTCCTTGTTTGCATAGATGCTAAGTCAAAATGGGCGGAAGTGGAACCTATCAAAGAAGCACCTACCACGTCCTCAACCATAAATCTTCTCAGAAAGATTTTTTCAACGCATGGATTCCCAAATCAGCTTGTTTCAGATAACGCTAGCATTTTCCAGAGCGAAGAGTTTCATCTTTTTTGCCACACAAACGGAATTTTTCAAAAATTTATAGCCCCTGGCCATCCAGCAACTAATGGCCTTGCTGAACGCAATGTGCGGACACTTAAGGATAAGTTGCGGGCCTTGTCAAATGACGATACCCCTATGCCAGAAAAAGTCACAAATATCCTATTTCATTACAGATCAACTCCCCTTGCTAATGGCTCCTCACCTGCCGAGTTATATTTGAAAAGAAAATTCCGAATCCGCCTGGATGCCTTGTTACCAACCAAACCACACTCTTCTCAGTCAACGCGAGTTACCAGAAGATTTTTTCATGTGGGGGAGAGAGTGCAAATCCGTGTCTTCAAAAATAACAAACCAAAGTGGGAGTTTGGTGAGGTTACGCAAAGGTTGGGTCAACAACATTACCTTGTCCGCCTGGACGAATCAAGGAGAATTTTCAAGCGTCACATAAATCAACTGAGAAACACCCTTGTACAAGCAAAAAAGACTGTTTCATTTGGCCCTTCTCAGTCTTATGAAATTCCTCGAGCTCCAGGTCCACCTCAGGAACCTCACACTCAATTCGCACCTCATGATCTTCCAGATTCATCTTCAACAGAGCCTTTTCTTCAGACTCCTCTATGTCCTATCAACAGACCTGTTCGTCAGAGAAGACTCCCAGAAAGGTTTCGAGATCCTAACATATTACTTCAGTATTGATGTCCCCTCACAAGACATATACTTTTTGATTCATGCTACTATTTTTAATGTTAATAATTTTTGAATAGTGGGGGAGACTGTTATGTATAATTAAAACTAATGACTATTTAATATAATTGAAACCCTTATATCATGTAACCATTATTTGTAACCTTGTTGTAACCTTTATATAAATATACTTCATGTTCTCGCTCCAAGCCACGTGTACGTTATCAATTATTTTATTACCCGTTTTTCCCCATGATTTATCTAAACATATCAACAAGCTTTCAAACATAAGCTGCATTTTTTTTTTCCCTTTCATAGCACCTTTAAATTTATAGATAATTGTATATAATTATAGATCTTCAGGGGAATCAATTTACAAATTATTTATGCATTTCCTGTAGCATTGCTACATTATATACAGGTTTTGTTATTTTATAAATATTATATAATGGAATAAACAAGTATAATGGTACACATGGACTGAACTGACTAATAAAGGTGATGGGGCTCACCTTTTTGATCAAACTTAAAACTAACTTACATACTAAAAGCTGCATTGCATTTTTTAAAACTATATAACTGGATAATATATTATAAATTTGATGGGTTTAAAAAAAATACTGTATTCAATTGTTAATAAATTACTATCAGGAGTGAAGTGGATTTTTGAATTTTCAAATCAATAATGTGTAAACAATATAGAAAAATAAATTTACCATCCTTTCTTTAACAAACACAAATACAGGGACTAAATTTTAGTAATAGCCTAGATGAAATAAAGTTACAGAGTGTAATTAGAATCAGAAATAGTTTCTAATTATGATATTGTTATGTAATAGATTTAAAAACTTAAATTAATTTTCAATCAAATAGGTTTTGAAGAGTGCGCTGATTTGCATTTTATTAGACAGTGATGTAAAATAACATTTTCTGCATAGTATAAATCAGTAAAAAATATAACATACTTATTAATAAGGATTATTTCAACAACAGTTGTAAAAACAATTCATCACAGTAGACATTATAAAAGCACAGAGCGTTACATACCAGTTAAGTAATTAACAGTTATTCATTTATATATTTTCTAATGTAATAATAAGTGTGACAAACAGGAACAGATCATGTGTTTCTTCGTTGGTTATCTCCGTATTACAATCAAAACAATTTTTGAGGGCGTTCAATATTGTAGATAACACTTTTGGTTGCGAATTCAATGAAGAAATTGCACAGTTATTAACTGGGCGAATGGTTTTAGTGATAGGGTATGGTATGCCCAATTATATGTGTGGTAATGGTGACAAGTAAATATTGATTTACATGACTGTAGAAAGGGCCATAATATAAACATTGCCGTTGACACTTTACCTAGTTCTAATGGGTTCAGGTGGATCTTAACAAATTTAATGATTTTATTTATTATTTAATTTATGAGGATTCTGATTTAATCATAAGTTAGGAAATTCCAGAGAAGATAAAAGTTTTTTAAATTTTGTAGCATTGGCCTTTGTTTGATCTCATTCAAGAAATGTTTTGTGACATATTGGAAGTAGCTCGTTCCTTTCCAATTGTACTATTTCGCAAAAACAGTTTAATTCTAATTTCATTACACTGCAAGAATTCTAACCATAAAATTAGCTGACGATGTTGTAAGATTTAAAAATTGCTTATTGAATTTGGTTTGAGCTTGCTCTTAATATCTCAGTCCCAACTAATTATAAGTGCTACATAATGGTGTGCTTTTAAATAGAGCATTAAATAATTCCGACATTTTGCTGATATGATGGAATTGGCTAAATTTAATCTCACAACAGAATTCAATGTGCTTAAATAAATTGTAGGAGGTAAATAAAAGATAGACTTCAAAGTCTATCTTACTGTTTACAAGCAATGTGTTCATGAAATGTGACAGCGGTGGCTATTGATTTTTGTATCGGTGTTTCCCTCCCGGGGTGTGGCAGTTTCCTGTGAGCGCCAACAGAGAGCGACACTATCCCCTGAACTATGTTGAGTCTGTTATAATTTTAATGGATTTGGATATTAATTAATGATTTCGAACAGATTTAATGTAGATTCGTTTAATTATTGTGAACTGTCAGTCTGTATAGTGGGCAGCTTACTCAGGGAAGGTGGGCTCAGTGCGAGGGATTATCGTGCTGTTAGGTTGGCAACGCTCATCCGAGAGAGGGTGCTCCGAAATCAAAGATGGTGTGGGGCTTGTGCCAGTGAAGTAGTCGGTCCTGTCTCAACTTTTTTCTGTTAGCCGGTCATGACATTTGATCGACACATCTGGTGAGCACTTTTTGACTTTTTTTATGCCATTATAACCTCGAAGTATGCTAGTCGTGGTGGTTCTGGACAGTTGAACACAAGAGTTATGTGTATACACCAACAGACTGGCTCATAGATACCAGGAGATAAGAGCATATTTATTTATGTTGCATTCGGGGATGGCTTATGGATAAATTAGTCAATTAGTTATTTTTAGTTAATTTTATGTTATATACGATTTTTATTTTTAGAAAATATACTGTTGAACATTACTATTTTTGAATTTTGATCAACTTCCTTCATCGCTCGAAATTCATTTCCGTTTAGAGTTGATACGGATTTACCATACAAAAAAAAAGAAACCATTCATAAATACTATCTCATTCTATTCATGTTTCACATGTCCAAGTAATTTTCATTCTAAATTATGCACGTTATTCTGTATATACTTATCATTTGTACTAGTCATTTACTGAGCCATCAAATGGAAAATTGCCAACAGAAAGTTACCAACCATTCTTGAAGGAGGAATGGAAACAGGATCGGGTGTGGATGCGTACGGAGTTATGGATTTCTGTGGATTTTTTTGTTGTGTGTGGGGGGCGTTCGCCCCCTGTGGATGGAATCAGTTTTGCTAGCCTCACGCAGCCAGGTATCTTTTCCAACTATCGCGATTTTACTTGAAGGATTCTAACCAATATTTTCCTAGTTTTGGTTATATTAGAATCTACCTTGTCCACAGCCACGTTGATGTTTTTATTTTATGTTAATACAAATTTTGAATAAAATTATTTAGTTTAAAAAAAAAAAATGGAAATTTTTCAGCACGTCCTTCCAGTCCACTAGTGCTATTAAACATTATAAATACTACGAATTGATTTTAACTCTGTTATAGATCCAATATTTATGAACGTCATTTTTCTAAAAGAAAAGACTCTTAGGCACTAATAAATTAATTAATATAATAATTTATGTGTGTTTTTAAAATATAATTATTGAAAGTATGTATTGTGGATTTACTTGATAATTTCTTCAAATATTATATTTTTTCTCTTATAACTGGCGAATTAGATATTTAATCAGATAAAATAGTAGGACCTTGTTCTTTATTGAATATTTTATTATTTCTATTTAAATTTTCCCGCCATAAGTTAAAGTAAGCAAAAGGGTTCAACTCAATTGAACAGATGCCAATTGTTTTGCCGAATTCTCGGGTACTCGGACAATGTACATGAGGTTGAGCTCTTTATTTTTTAAAATATCTATAATTTTTCGTCCTGATTAAAATTATAGATTTATAATTTGTTAGTTTTTCAATCTATAATCACAGTTTATAAGTGGTATTAAAATTGTTTTTGGAGCAGTTGGCTCAACCAATGATTTTTTTATAGGCATGATGTTTTATGACCCGATTGATCACAAAAGCTGCCCAAGAAAAAATAATGAAGGATCAATAATTAATTACATGGTTAATGAAAAATTAATATGCTCCTTTCATATTGAGTAGGGTATCAAACTAAATATTACAATGCTTTGATTAATTATATGCAATATGCGTTGGTGCTTAAGTGTAGTATATTCACAAAAAATTAAAACCATTAAAAACGTCTTTAAATTCATAACGAACTCATTTAATGTGTGATAAATCTTACTTTACTTAAATTTGTATAAATTTTCTGTCAGTATAGAGTGGGATTGTCAATTCGTAGGCAAAGCCTGTTGAGATGCTTCGGAGTGTCTGCCCTTACTCACGGGAGTCCCATGCGTTTGACTCCTCTTCCGAAATTAATTAATTCTTTGATAGATGCAATGTTAACTTAATCATATTTTTGCCGCTACTGATAGGAAAGGTTTAACTTGAAACATATAAGGAGGAAAGTTGTTAGATTCTTGAGTGGATGAATTTGTTGTGAAATGAGATTTTTCTGTGTGCATGTATGCAAGTAATTCTATAGCGGTATAAATTAACCGAAAATTTTATTTTACAAAACTCGCGATCACATCTTGGGTAAAATACAATCACGGAAGTTATTGCGAAGAATATAAAATTTTAAATATTTTTTTAGCAATGTTAAAATTATGTTAAAGATGGCCAGTCAAACGATGAATGACTTGTACTAATGACTAAGTGCCGTTCCTTTGTGCTCTGTTGTTGGGCGAGTTTCTAATTTTTTAAACCAACATAGTACGTAGTAATCAACTGATATTACACAAAAATGGCAGTGAATAGTGGTCAAATATTGATAATAAGTTATATCCAGGATTTTAAGTCAGTTTCTATCTTTTTCCCAATTAACAAATTTAATTTGCATGATCTATTGCTCTCGTTCTGTTTTCATCTTCTTGATGTTTCATATTTGTAACTTCGAAAACTTTTTTCAAGAGATTTCATTTAGCTTGTACTTCCTTCGCTTACAAAAATTAAAACGAAACAAGATAATCGATAGAAGCTGGTAACTTGAAGAAAGTAACCAGGTTTAAAAATATAAATAAAGTGTTTTTGGTCAAAACTTTCAAGTATTTTATCGACAAATATTTAATTTGATTAAAAAAAAAAAAACATGGGGAGTCAGTGTTCTATCTCAAGCAATGTTGTCCCTTGTCTTTCTATTTCTCTTCTATAGCTTTATTGTTTTAACAATTTATTAAGGAACGAAGATTTTTAAAAATATGAAACTAATAATTGTTAATAATTAGCAGTTAAAGAAAAGACATAGTGGCAATATCGGGCTTAGAACCCGGGGCCTTCCCAATATCTAGTCCTGGGGCTATACCAACTGAGCTAGCCTGCACGAGTGAATGGTTTTTAGCTTGGTTCTTCCAGTGGCTAATCCTCTCTGACGGTGGGCAGGACCTGACAGAAACCTAATTTTCCGAGAGCTAGTTTGCCAATCTTAAGATGGGCCAAGCTTTTTATAAAAATATTTGAATATATCGATTTTGTTCAGATACTTAAACTTTTATTTATTATTTTCTCTATTTTTTAATCTTCTATTTAGTACACTGTGTGGGGTTTAATACCCATAAGCACTCCTATCGAGGGCAGAAAAGGTGGTTAAACCATGGGTTACCAACCACGGCAGCTTCAAGAATGGAAATGCCTACAACGTGGGTTCTCATTACACTTGGTGTTTACGTGCTAAAATACAGTGCTCACTATCAGTTTACCTTCTTTTAATTGAAATATTTTCAGTGGGACTTATCATTAAACATAAAAAATAGACAGAGTTTAGTAGTTTGAAGCAATTAGCTAAGTTTGTTTGAAAACAACTGGTTCACCCTATTTTTGAAAAAAAATAAAAATAAAATATCTAGATGGCAGCGGATTCTAAATAAAATACTTTTTCTCGCAACTTCGGAATATTGGGTCCGAATGGAACAAAACTCGCTCGTACATATGATTATAGCCTTAAAAAAGTGCGGTTTGTCGCTAAACTGTTTCATTCCACTGGTCAGTGTGGTTCAAAACTCCTCCCGGCCAAGTCATAACTAAACCAGAGAATCTGAAAAACGTCGTGATTTGCTGGCAAAAAAAAACAAAGAGGTCATTGCGTCACCGAAATTTTACGTTCGTTTCTCGATAATGCGACGTAAAAAAGAAAGATGGCTTCAATAGTAATGAAGAAGATGTTCCACTAAGCTTTGATTAATTAATAATAATAATTATTAAAGAGGACCATTAGGACAAATTATTCATTACTACCAATGTTTTGTTGTAAAGTTTTACAAATTTGAATATAATTTTATTTATTTAGAAATTAATTGTATTCATTACATGCCCCTTTCCCAGTGTAATCGGCCCTTTTGAAGGCAAAAAAGAATTATTTCCCTAAGGTGTAGGATGTTTTTTTTTTAGTTGATGTGGGAGGAGCGACAATTGCATCTCATATAGTGTCCCAGAATTAACGCCAGATTTGAATTCGCCGCCATTTGTGCAGTAAAGTGCTGGCAACCCTAAAAAAAAACCAATCGGACAGCTGACAGTTTAGGGTTAGTAAAAATGGATCGTCGAATGGATTATTGAACATCAACAAGTGGATGCTGATTTTTCGAGCAAAATTATCCTAAGCGATGAAGCACATTTTCATCTTAATGGCTTTGTTAATCGACAAAATTGTCGCATTTGGGGTTCGGACCCACATGTGATTGTCGAAAAACAAATGCTTCCACAACGTGTGGCATCATTGGACCATTCTTTTTGGAAAATGAGGCTGGTCAAGCAGTGACTGTTACTAGTGCTCGATATCGTGACATGATAACACAGTTCGTTGTGCCGAAATTGGATGATATTGATGTGACCAACATGTGGTTTCAACAAGATGGTGCCACATGCCATACAGCCAGCCCATGAAGCAATTCAAATACTGCATGAGACATTTCCAGGTCGTCCACTCTCTCGTTTCGGTGATCAGAATTGGCCCCCTAGATCGTGTGATTTAACACCTCTAGATTTCTTTTTATGATGTTATATGAAGTCAAAGGTGTATGTCAACAAGCCCACATCCACTCCTGCATTAAAAGATGAAATTCAACGCTGCATCAACGAAATTCAACCACATTTATGCCGAATGATCATGGAAAATTTCAACAAGAGTGCGTATGTCCCAGCAAAGTCGTGGAGGCCATTTGCCCGATGTGTTATTCCAAAAATAACTCTATCCTATTTACTTATAATTCAATAAAAAAATAAGAACAAAAATACTAAAAACTGTGTTTTCTATTTAAATCAAATCTTGCGTTAATTCTGGGACACCCTATAGTAAGTACATACATGTTAATATGTCAGTCAACATTTTTGCTGTTTATAATTTCTTTTGTAGCCTATTCTGAGTGGTCATTGCTTTTAGAAAATGGTAAACATACGGAGGCAATGCTTATGCAGAATTTTACCGTCCGAATACTTGCATAGTTGCCTACAAATATCGTGTCCCAGGTGGAAATGAATGGCGCCGGCCACCCACCCAAGTGCTTACCGAGATCGAGCATGCTCAGCACTTATTTCCGCCCTACTGCTAGCCAGCAATGCGTCCATACATGCATGTAGGCTTTGACAACGTGTAAATTCCCCTCCTGTCGCCATTGTTCCGATGAAGTATAAAACTATGAGTCACCGCGCAGGAGGGATCCGCGTCATCAGGCTACAGTTGTGATCGTGAAGTTGGCTGTGCCGTCATTAAAAGTTGATGTTTAGTTGTACCCTCATACTATTGGACGGGTCTGCTTTCAATAAACATATTTAATGATTGAAACGTGGAGATAACTCTATACACAAAATATAATGAAAAGGAAAATAACTAAAGTATGAGTTTTTTGCTAGGTTCAGGACAAGGGGGACATATAGATAAAAGCAAGAAGACTTACCTTGATGTACCAGGTGAAGAAGGTGGTTAAAGGGCTGAAATGCAGCTTTTGGAAGGAAATGAGGAAAAGTGGTAGGATGCATACTGTTAAATTGCACCCAAGGTAAATTTGGCATAACTCTAAAAACAGGCTAGTTTCCACTTAGCACGCCATAGAAGAACTGACCTTACCTCGGCAGGTCCAACCTGGAGAGCGGCAGAACAAGCACGGGGGAGCAGGCAGCCAATCAGAAATATTCTAATTTCTGATTGGCTGCTTGCCATATACAATTATACTGATATATTATGCAGGCTCCTTGCCTGTCGGTTAGCAACATACTAATACTAATCAGTATTACTCATTAACAAACTGATTCCAATGGCTTCATGGACGATTGAATGAAACTGGAAACGTTGTCACCTCTTAAAATTCTAAAGCAAAATATCCCTACTATTCACGTTGATGGGTCATTCATTCTCTCATTTCCCTTAAATATCCTCAAGCCCTTCGAAAGGTAAACATTTTTCCTGATTCGTGAAACCTATCTTAACAAGAAATATTAAAATTTCAATTGCGACACAAGGTTATTCTAAAAATAATGATTAATATCACTACCAGCAATAGACGTGATATATGCAAATGATGAAAGATGAGAAGGTGAAAGAGGGAACTTACTTAAATAATTGACTAAATTTAATTTTGGCGCGTTAAAAGTTAAACTTACTTTTGTGGACAATAATACATGTTTCTCCAAATGACAAAAGTGTTAAATGAAATGTATGAAAATTTTTTTTAAATAATGATATGAAGTCGTTATCAAACGTCTAGCTATCTCAAAACCTCTTATATGTATTTGTAAACGATGTTAAACTAAAATTTTCTGTATTGGAGTATTGCTGCTTTTAGGACGTGTGACTAATTCGCGTTAATAGCGAAAGTAAAAAAAATTCGTTGAATTTTCAATCTTGAAGAAAAATTATTATGATGTATTAAACACAACTCATCAAGCATGTAGCAGACACTAATAGGTACGTATTACAATAGGTGGTATGCCTTTGGGGGCTCACAATTCGCGATTTTAGAGCCTAGGTCCAAGGGGAGGGGTTAACCTTTTGAATTGTGGTGATCTACCCAGGCAATTGCCTACTAGGACTAGGAGTTCCTAACGAACCCAGAATCCTCTGTGCGACATGTTCTCGTAAAGATCTATTCTTGAAGCCCGACAATACAGGATAGTCGTGGGTCCTCCAGTGTTACCGGGACCGTGACTAGGCGGAAGGTAGCTGACGATCTTGAAAAGGACCTTTAAGATTGATGAAATGAGAACGCATCGTTCCTGCGTGCAGATACTAACATCACAGATGTTCCAATTAGCCTCTGAGGGCGTCACCACATTGTCATAAAAAGTTGCTCCGCTGCTTTGTCTGTTGCAGTAATTATGACGCTGTATTAATTAAGACGCTGTAAATGACTTCTGTCGGTTGGATTATTTTTTTTTTGCTTTCCCCTTTTCAAAGATTTTATACTAGTCAATTAACGTAATTTATTGCCTTGACGAATCGTTATATGTAGAGTAGTAAAAATTTAGAGTGCACTAAAACCAACATGTAGAGTAATTAATATTACGGAGTTATGATTTTATGAAAAACATTCGCTGGGTCCTATGGGGAAGATTTTCGAATCTTTTTGTTCATGCGTGCTAATAGCAAGCAGTTGTCAGGGTAGCGTGACCTGTTACCTTGAATTAAGAAGTAGCGTATCCTGTGAATAATGCCGTCATAAAGGTTTAAAGGTAACAGACTAGCATTAACCCCTGAGTAGCTCCGCAGCGCCACCTACCAACTACTCTGACAACCTTACCCTGCCTTATCTCTTAATGTCGTGTCGTGCCTTGGATTTAATTTTAAATATCGTTATTTTTAGCAAGTTTTTTGCCTGTATTTTGTATTATGTATTTTTAATATTTTATCTCACAAAATCCATTCATAGCTTGCAGATTTTTTAACACGTGCTCGTATCTAAGTCATAGTATGTGTCATTAATAATGATCATAATAATTTCGCACATTTATTCGACAATGTTTTTATATGCATTTATATGCGTTTTAAATAAAATAAATATTTATATGCGTTTTTTAAGCATCTTTCACTGGGATCACACCTAACTAGCGTGATGATCTGTTGGTACCACAGGATCTCACAAGTCCGGACTTGTAGTTAGGTATTTGTCGGCACATTGCAGGATTTCAGCCTATTAATAGGATTGTCGGATGAATAATGGAGAAGCCTGTGAAGAATTCGCATGTAATAATGATTTAGTCTTGTGTCGAACCGACCGATCTGAAATGTAACCACTTCCATAATTTTTTCATATTCCAAATTGCCGTATTTTTCTTTTTTGGTTATAACATGAGAAAGGTCCCTAGAAATGATGTTCTGTGCAGCCTTTAAACGCATAATAAATTGCAGAGTGTTCGCTAACATTTTCAAACTGTAACTTTCTCACTATAACGCCCAATTCGAACAATAGAACCGGACTCCAAAAACTTGGCTTGACGTTAAAGTGAAACAATGAAACCAGCCAGCGTTAAAACAAGGTCTATGGGAAGGCTCACAAAGGTCGGAAGGAGACACAAAGCAGTCCCATTGTGACCCGTCTCGTAAAAACCAAACCAGGGGTCAACTCTCTCACTCACACCATCGAAACCAGTAAATAAATTCTATTGACTGTTACCTCTTCCTCTGGTTTCCTTGGACAAATAAAGGTAGTAAGAATTGGCTTCAAATCAGTCAAAGCTGAATTATTCGTAACTAAATCATAAGCAAAAAAAATGAATGGAAAAACGACTTAACATAATTAATTAGTTATAAATTACATAAATAAAAAAACCTACAGGTGACTTTTGTTTTTTCAACCCTTTGTAGATCGGGCTTAAACCAGCTACTATTGAGCTTGGCAAGAAAGTAATTTTGGTTTTTTAGTGTGAAACAACACTTAATTTTTTCTATACAAAAAATTAACTGTAATCAGTCAAATATCTTCCATTGTGTTCGATGACCTTTTGCCATCTTTCTGTTTACTTCATCATCCCGCGCTCATAGAACTTATAGTCATTATCACCAAAAAACTCAACCAAGTGCCATTTGAGGCGAAATAAATGGTAATGCGACGGTGCAAGGTCGGGGCTGTATGGGGGATGCGACATTACTTCCCAACCAAACTCCAATAGTTTCGTATGTGTTGCTAAAGATTGTCGTGATTGGCCTCGCATTGTCGTGACGGAACCCAAATATCGAGCTTATTAACAAGTCCAAGACGTCTTATATGAATTTCAATTGTTGTCTGTGACACATTTAACTGTTTTGCAATCTCTCGCACAGTTATATGACGATTCGATTCAATTATGGCTTTCATTTTGTCATCATTAACTTCAGAAGGTCGGGGCTGTATAGGGGATGCGACATCACTTCCCAACCAAACTCCAATAGTTTCGTATGTGTTGCTAAAGATTGTCGTGATTGGCCTCGCATTGTCGTGACGGAACCCAAATATCGGGCTTATTAACAAGTCCAAGACGTCTTATATGATTTTCAATTGTTGTCTGTGACACATTTAAGTGTTTTGCAATCTCTCGCACAGTTATATGACGATTCGATACAATTATGGCTTTCATTTTGTCATCATCAACTTCAGAAGGTCGACCAGAACATTGGTCATATTTCAGTGAAAAATCTCCAGAACGAAATTTTTTAAACTAATTCTGACACGTGCGTTCTGTTAAACAATCAACGCCATAAACTTCACATATATCTTTGTGAGCTTCTGCCGCTTTCTTGCCTTTATGAAAATTATAACATTTTATGTGTCGAAAATGCTTATGTTTGCACTCCATGTTAAAACTGACCGTGAACTGGCTGTTACACGGAATTTCTTTCTATTGTAACCTGAAGGTATCGACTACCAAATCTGAAAAGAAAAAAATTCTAACATTGACAAAAGAATAACGAAAAAAACATAACGCTATCTACTGGTGCCAATCGAAATTACTTTCTTGCCAACCCAATGCATTCTACAAAGCATCTGTTTATACTATAAAATTCATTCATGAGTAAATCCTGGTACCGACTAATGAATATCTCCGAATCGTACGATGAGTCGCATCACGCACCTAGGAACAGGGAAATTTTCCCCTACTGTGGTTCGGGACTTGTGGGAAGAGGTCGGACTTAATGCGACATCCTGGTACGGGTTAGTAGTACAAAGGGCAGCCTAGTGGATTTATTTTCCAGGCCAAACGGCAGATATCGATGTTTTAAAGTGTACTGACATAGTTAGGCATAATTTTTTAGTTTATGTTCCGATTTGGGAGAAACATAGCAACTGTAAAAAGTTTATGTATTGGAGTGTACATTAACATTCAATATGTGAGGAGTCAGATAACGATTGTTCGGCACTATTTTTATGTTTCTACATATCACAGCCTTTGGTTAATTGTGTCCTTTGCTCTCATATCGTGTATATGACATTTACGTATGTACGAGGTATGTCAATTAAAATAAAGATACTGGGATTCGACCTAGTAAACAAATCAATCAGAACCGTTTATAAACTGCATACATGCATGGAATAAGGGGATCAGTCAACAAGGCAAAACTTTTGGTAAAATGAAAAAAAAAACTTCAGGGTTCCATAATTATTTCTAAATGATGCAAAAAAACAAACTCATCTAGCTTATGATAGACCTTGAGCCAAATGTATCAGATAGATTTTTATTCAATTATCTGTATTCATAAAATATGTTTGAATTTTCAAAATGCGTGGACTGGTGTCCTTCTTCCTTGAACGAGTTGCATAACCCGATTATGAAGGCGTTAGGATCAATAAAAGCTCAGCTCTTCGCATAAAGGATTTATATTACAACAAAAAAACTCGATTAAAACCTTAAAATAGGTCTGCTTATCCTATGAAAATTTAAATGCGTCATTCCCCGTCACGGCATCGGTTTCATAATCCTCGCTCCCTATAGTAGGGCTGTCAGAATGAAATGAAGTCTGCTCCAGGAAAAAATTCCTATATTTTTCTCGATGTATTCAGACAGTTTGTAGTCGGTCTTACATAAAACTTCTCTATCCCCACCGGCATTTTAGCCTGAAGGAAAAACTCTCTGATTACCTTTTATTGTAAATAGGTGTATTCCACCTTGTAAACAAAAAATATACTGAAAAAAGCGATTTTGATAAAAATTGGACTTAAACCCTTATTCCATGAACCCTTTTTTTCGTAATAATCGTGGAAGATGCCAAGTTTAAAATTTGAACGTTGATGATGATCTTCGAGTACGGTACTGATACGAAAACACCACAGACAAACTGCTGGAAAACACCATCATCGTCAAAATTCAAAGCAACGCTCAATGTTCTTTTTCGATGACTAGAGAGTAATTTTGGAATAAGGGTTCTAGAAGACACAACATTTAACGATCATCATTATAAGGAAGTTTTGAAAAAGCTGAGAGAAAGAGTCAGAAAGAAACAGCCGCAATTGTTGAAAAATTATTTCATTCTTCACCATGATAATGCGCCTGCTCACAAAGGTCTGTCTCTCTGTGGAGCAGTTTTTGAACGACAAAACACATTTGGTAGACTTGAGCAGCCTCTGTAATAATTTTTTCCCAAACATTAAATCAATGCTCAAAGGGGCATGTCGGCTAGAAGGGGGTACCCGCTGAGGGGCTAGGGTCTCGTCGACCCGGCTGCTGCTCGGTGGACGCCAAAAAAGTGATAAAGTGGGTAAACATGTGGCCTTCGACCTTTGCTGACGGCCTAGTCGGGGGGCAGCTTTATTCGTATTTGTTTAGTGATCTGACTCCATAAGATCTTCGAAGTTGTGCCCCAACTTTGCTCTATTTTTAGGAGAAGAGCTGTACAGAGTAGGTATTATAGGTAGTTTACATTCTCTTGGAATACACTATGCTCTTGGATACACTCTGTATCTAAGGGTAACCGTTCGGATCCCAAAGGCGAGGGTGAACCGGAGAGAAGCAGACTGGATCACTTGGGTTGAGGGGTCAAAATCACATTTTGAAGGGCTCCAGACACCGTCGTCCGCATGGAAGGGATCCTTTCCTAGGATATACTAGTTTTAGCGAGACGAAGGCACCGTGAATCCCACTAGGAAGGTTTAGGGTCTGACAACGCAGGTCTAAACATAGTGAGGTTAGGAAAGAAAGGTGCAGAGGTTGTTCAATAAGAAAGCCATGGTTCGAGTAGAGTGGCAAGCGCCAGAGAGAGAGACCCCAAATGATCTAAAACAGTTTGCTAAAAATATCTCGGATTCTGAATCAACAAGCCTTGACTTTTGCAGTAGTAAACAGTTAGTTCTTGTAGGAAAACTTTATGAAAAAGTTCCCATAAATATATGTGGTTCGTCTGTCCGTCAGGCCAGTGTTCCAAGCCACCCAGGAGGTCCTGACCAAGGCTTCGTTACCTTTTTGTTTATAGTGGAAAGGTATCGCCCCACTCACTGCAAGGAGCTTGATGCAACCTGCAGAGACTGGAGCCCTACGAAAACCACTCATTAATAATTAGTGAAACCTCTATTATATAGAAATATACGCTATAGAAACCAACGATAGAGAATAAACCCGTCAAGTTAAATGTTTACAAATCTAACATTTTTGAATCAGCGAAGTATCCATAGTTTTTAATATGGGATCTTGGTTGATTCTATGGTCACATGTATATTTGAGTCGGTTATAAAAACGGGTTAACTTCCATGAAAAATTAATCTTATGAACTGTTCCCTCCAATTTATCTTCGAGATCCCGCGACTCTCGTGCTCTACCGAGTCATAATGGCTCCCCTGGACTTGCAATACTTCCTCCAGACCTCTACCAAGTCCTAGGTAATAAATCCATACCGTACATATAATCTCCTCAACTCAAAACCACTGTTCATTCCCTGCTTGCAGAACGGCTTCTTTCGATCGCTCATTTCAAATCCTGTTTTTATAACTATGTTATGTCCTCTCAGTCCACCACTATCGAACTATTCTGAGTGCTGTCCTGCTATAAACAACATCCAATATTAAATTTATTGATTCTTCACAAACCTTGCTTAAGAAGTTAGTTTTATTCAGATACCCATTAATAACCATAATTATCTATAATTCTTAGTTTTAACCCTTTCGTCGAATTCGTTTTTATGCCAGAAATATCCCATTAAAACTACGGATAGGAGATTCTCTCTGATAATTAAATATATCTATTACAAACAAAATTTCATCAATGAAGTGGTATTTTTTCTTACTCGTTGATTATGAAACATTTCTATATAATAACAGTACACTAAAAATTAATGCAGTTGCTCAAAACCTGTATATAATGTAGTGATGCTACAGGAAATACAAAATAATTTGTAAATAGATTCGCCAGAGGATCTATAATTATATGTAATTGTCTGTAAGTTGAAAGGGGCTATGAAAAAAAAAAAAAAAAAAAAAAATGCAGTTGCTGACACAAGTTGTTACTGAATTTTTGGCAAAGGAGCTATAGGTGTACATATACTTGATTCGGTCGAATCTTGATCTATATACTAATAGCTCCTGGTAAATCTTTCATGTTAAAAACTAGTAACCTCTCTTATTATTTGATTATATTAATATTTAAAAATATAGTGATAGAGAAAAAAACTATTAAAAGTAATGGCACTCAATAGACTTTTTGTACTAAAGGAAGTGAGTCTAATTATATAATGAAAGGTAAAAGGGTACTAGTGAGCTGTATGGCCGACCTTCACCAAAGCTTAGGTGCGTTTGCGAATTACACGCATTTCTAATTTATATATAAAAGCAAATTTGTTACCGATCACGCGCCCTAGTTTTATGTCAAATTTAAGAAGCGATGGACAAAGGAACGACATTTCCTCAAGCTGCTTGCGGCCATTGCACTCACTAGTACCACCGAATATAACTTAAAGAAAATGTTAATACTTACTCTATCAGGAATACTTACGGTTAATTGCTGAATGTTATTTTGGCTTATGATTTTGGGATGAGCGTTTTCTTGTGTATTGATGGAACCAAGATATCGACAAAACAATATTTAGGAATTTATGTTTGTTGACATTAGCTATTATATTTCAGAAATATTATTTATGAAAAAAAAGTGTGAATCCATGGAAACATCATTTCATAATACATTACCTTACTTGAGATTTTAATATATGTAGGCATACGAGCGCTCGTATATCTTACCACAATTAAGTAAACATTATAATATATATTTATTATTTTTTTTTAGAGAGAGAGACAGATTTTTTTTTGCGAATCGCAGTCAGTGGTAGGATCTCAAATAATTGGTTTGAATCGATGGACCATTTCGCATCATGTCCCTATAAAAGCAAATATATCATTGAACATGTCCAAATAATTTGTCAATGGATTCACCTGAGGATCTATAATTGTCTGTAAGTTTAAAGGGGCTATGAAGGGGAAAAAAACAAAACAAAAAAAACATGTCCAAAATTTTACGAAAATTATCAATTATTGTTAGGCAGATGAATGATGGATTTTTCTATTCAATCTCTAGTCAATTGATTACTTATTTACTTACTCAAATTTAGCGTATCTATCCTAAGTGATTGCATATATTTGCACCTGATCCGGCTCAGATTGTTGAAATCATTGCCTCATATTTGTGCGAAACCTTACCTGTGGGAGGGATGGCCTACAGAGTCGAGAGAGAGAGAGAGAGAGAGAGAGAGAGAGAGAGAGAGAGAGAGAGAGAGAGAGAGAGAGAGAGAGAGAGAGAGAGAGAGAGAGAGAGAGAGAGAGAGAGAGAGAGAGAGAGAGAGAGAGAGAGAGAGAGAGAGAGAGAGAGAGAGAGAGAGAGAGAGAGAGAGAGAGAGAGAGAGAGAGCGCTTGAAACAGCCGACTTAAGTTGATTTGCAAAAGCAGCGGGGTAATACTGAGCTCCACGAAGATTTTGAGGTACCTACGGTGAATTCACGGCGTAGACATATGAAATTCCTTGATTTTCTGCAATATATGACAAACCCCGTGTTTAACACGATTTCCCCCCTCTCCGTTTCGCCATCGATGGCAGAAGGCAGTCGAGGTGGGAACGCTCTAGGATTAAGTAAGTTGGTTATTTAGTTTTAGATCCCTATATGTAGTCCAAAGGTGAACCTCATCTTCTGGTCCCCGTTTACATTGTATAATTTTTAACCGAAGATAGTATTTGTGTCAGAAAATGCTTAAAATGCCATTTGGAGCTCAATTTATATTAAATTGTTTACAAATTTAAGTTTAAATATTGAAACTTATGGGCTAAAGCGAAAAATATATATATATGAAAAAATGACATTGGTACCGTGAACAAATTTGTCCAAAACAAAAGAAATTAATAATTCAAAAGAAAGCATTTTCTGAGATTTCTTTCTGGAACATAATATTTTTTATCTGAGAATCCTGACATTCGCCTCATCATTCTTGCCATATTTTTCGTTCAAGGAAATAAATATATATACATTGTGCTATAATTTTGTAATTTATGTTGTTAGTTGTATAAAGGTTCATTGTGGTGCTCACAAACGCCCTACGTCTGCCCGTACTTGTTATCGGTTCATCTGCTCCCTCCCCTCTTCCAACTCCACTGAGTGACTGATCACGTCTCTCCTTACCACCCTCTTTGTTGACCTTTCTACCAGTTCTTTTTAAACATTCATATCTCAACAGAGATAGCCCACAGCCTTCCGTACGTCAAAACGTCTTTCTTTAATTGCTTTGCTGTGAATGATAGTAACTTTCAAAACAGTTTGTTCATTGTAATGGCGCTTTATTTTGTAAACTATATTCATTCGTAAATCAAAAGAGAAATGTTAGTAAACTATGGTAGTTTACATTTGGTTTCTAGCTGTGTTGATAAGGTATTCCAAACTGTTTGTCTTCAAAGGAAATAATTATCCATTTGTCATATGTCATTATAGATTGTATATGTAATTCTTACCTACACGTGTACACTAATCTGCAAGTATGAGTTTATTAGCTTTCATGATTAAGTGTTTTACGGAATGAATTAAACGTATTTTTTGGGAAGAAATTGTAATTCGGTAGTACAATTGTATATTTAGCTTTGAGAGTTTTTTTGGTAGGGAATATTCAAGGATCATTAAAGATTATATATCTTTTTACTTCGTAATTTTTTTTTTTTTTTTTGTACAAGATTTTTTTTTTGCTGATGGCACCTAAACAAATGGTGTAGAACATCGTTTTAAAGAAAATCGTGTAAAGGTCTGGACGAGAACCTGTCTAAATAACAGAACACATTTACATGATGTTTTCATGCATTGTGAAAACAAAATTTGAGTTAAAGTGCTTGTTGGGTGAGTTTATTTATTGACAAATATACTAATCAACTCGAAACCTCCTTTACATCAACCCAAGCCGATATCCCAACAAACGCTATCCAAAAAGTATCCGAAAGTAGTAGTAATTAATTAGCGAAATGACCGTTTTTGATTACACTTCGATCATTGAAACACATCAGGGATCCAAATACGGAACGGTGAAGCCACGTTGGGCCTAGGGAGTGGCCCTTGAACATGAGACATGCGCATAAGACATCTTGCCACTTCCGCCGAAATCCAATATGAGCTCTGTATACGTATACTATGGAGTCGCTTTCTGATTGTCACTGAATGATCACAATTTCAAATTCTTCTCCCTGAATTTTTTTTGCCAATTAAAATCTGAAAAGCCACCGTTTCGCACTTTGGATGTCGGCCGCATCTGTTGGACATCTAATTATAAATAACGGTCCGGATGTGAAAGAAATCGATGTACCCGTCCCTCTGACAACGGGACCCGACTGTCGGAACCAGCAAGTGGAATTATCGGACCTGGCTGGCCTCCTTTTCTGCACCCCCCCCCTCAACTGAACCCTACTTAATCTTCCTAATTATTTTTTGTCAGTTCACTTATCTACCGCGTGAGCTCCCACTAAGGATTGAAAGGAAGGGTCATCCAAAGGACCTTTTGTGTGAGCAAGTGAAGATATATTTCAATTCTTACGACAAAAATTTAATCCTGAGATTGTCAGGAATAAGAAAATTCCAGTTTTTCTAAGAAATAAGATCTCATAAGAGTGACAATTTGCGAGGACAATTACAAGTGCAATAAAGAGGAGATCATGGCCATATCAAAGGACCCATCTTGACTCAAATGACGTTAGAACTCATAAAAATAATGACAGTTGAATATTCAAATTGGGGCCTGAATAGGGGGTCCATTTTGAGTAGGCTCTGATGGCGACAATCTTGCAATAGAGGCTGGCTATAGAGGGTCACTAAAAGGCTTATTGGACAATTCTCTCCTCTCCTGCGCCTTAGTGACTAATCTCTTTGGTCCTGTTTACAATTTGAAGTTGCGGAAACTGCCATATCTATCAAGAAAGGAAAATACACTTATATGTGCTTATCCACGAATTCTGTTTGTGAGTGGGCACAAAACCATACTGCTATTATCAAGTCCTAAAAAAAAAAAATACAAAGCACAAATCATTAATTGGTACAAAACACTTCAAATAACAGTAGATCATATTAAAGAACAAACTGGATTTATCAATAAATAGTTGCATATAAAAGGTCTCACAGATAAGTTTATTTAAAATTTACCCTTCGATCTCGACAAAAGACTGACATGGAACCAACACACGAGGCTAAAAAGACAAGAACTAAACAGACGCTTTGGACAACTGTACAGACTACTTCGAAGGACATCCCATCTCTCAATAGAAAACTAATTTACAAAGTTATACCTAAGCTAATATGATGAGGAATAGAGCTATGGGGGACAACAAAAAAGTCGAACATCAAGCGCATCCAATCCTTTCAATAAAAAATCCTGAGAACAATAGTAAATGCCCCTTATTACGTCAGCAACAAAACCCTTCATAATGATCTTAGTATACCTTGCATTCTTGAACTCATACCTTCCAAGTCCCGTCATTGCACTGCACCACTCATCCCTATAATCCTCCTCGGAGACTAAAACGGCAGTGGCCTTGTGACTTGGTATAAATACGTGACAATGGTCAGTTTCTCCAATCATGTCCTGATCGCATGTGGCTCTCGCGCTCTTGGTCAGCCTCCACTGGCTCGTATCCGGTGATGCGGCTGACGGAGGAGCGTGGGGGATCTCCCAAGACTCCGCTTCCTCTCTCCCATGTAAGGGAGGTGACAACCATATGGACTTGGGAGGCCTCTGGGCTGCTTGTAAATACTGTATGAATTGTAAAGATTGTAATTTTATCATGATAAAGTTGTTGTTAAATTAAATTTTTAAAATTTACCAATGATAAAAAATATAAATGACCCAAATATAAATAAAATGTTCAATAGTAACGGCAATAATTAAAAGTTTCTAAAAAAGATTCGAAAGGTCAATATTTCAAAGGAGTTGAAAACAAAATATATACAAGTTCAAAGAGGGAATTAGCTGAACGAACATGTTAAGCGTTAAAATATTAAGCGAGAATTTAGCTTTCCTTGCGATTGGATAAGGAGAATAATGGCAATTTTAGAAGTTAGGATATAGGATGTATATACCCGGATTTATTTGATTTGCAATAGTTCTTAATGTTTAAAAATACCTCATTCACCAAGAGTTGAACCATTGAGGAAATTTTTGACAGTACAAAGCTAATAAATTCTGCCCTACGAGAGGTGTTGGGAGAACACTACGAACTACATATTATCTATATGCTGTCGTATAGGACCTGCGAAATAACAATTGACATCTTTTAACTAATAAATATTTAATAGTTAAAAACCCTCACAATAAAATGGCCCATTATTTTTTTCCACCTAAATTTATTTTTTAAATCCAGTAAATCGACCATTATTTATTTATTGCTTGAAAAATTTTTTCTTTATCTGACACACAAATACTTTTTCTCTTGCAAACCCCTTAGTAGCTTACGGTGTCGGGTTCGCAGCTAGTAGAAAGCTTTCTATGTGTGTCTGCCTTCTAATCGCTTCAGCTCTGATGAGCAGCTGTATTTCCTTCGATCTCGATACTTTTTTTTCCACATGATCCAGTCAATATTTTCATGACCTTTAGTAGCTAGCTTCCGTTACATTCTCGAGTGCATGTTAATTGGCATTCTATGGACCTGACCGAATCATTCATGCGGTCTGGTGAGTACTGGAAGAGTTCCTGATTAACCTCATCCCGCACTCAAGTGTTGCTCATCCTGTCAAATTTAGTTTTTCCAATTTATGTTTGGGTAAAATTTATCTCTGCTGCCTACTTCCTACCTTCCTGCCGCTTCTTTGTATCAAGCCAACATCCTACACTATGAGTTAAAATCGACAAGCAGATTTGTTTGTAGAAGGCCATTTTGTCTTGGTTTAAATCAATTATTGTATCTATCAATTGAAAATGCCCCTAGTTAGCATTATACAATCATTATAATGATTTTACAAGAATACATATACCATATAATTAAACAAGTACTGCTGTAGCTTCACGATCCATTCCTAAATAAATCACTTCAATTGAAGGGACATTGAAGAATTTAAGTGCCCTAATACTTCTGTCATTCAATAGTTATATACTTACTACACTGTCCTCAGAAATAAGATAGTTATAAGTTATCTTATACCTTTGTGTTATCGTATGAAAAGTCAAACAGGTTCGATATTTGTACATGACCTATAGCTCCCCCTAACTATGATACCTTCCCTGTTGCTGGGTACAGTATTGTGTCGCACAAAATAGGGGAGTGTGCACCCAGTCTTCAAGTTCCTGTTTTGTTGTCCCAGTATTCGACCAGTCTTCCCCCTGTCGAAAGTTTGTCGAAATGACACCAATTGTTCGGTTCTCGTTAATACTTTTCTATATTTGATAGCGTTTTGCTCTAGTAACGCCCAACGATAGGTCCACTACTACAAGCCATGGAGGACTGAATAAAGAAGACATTTTAAATGCTTTAGATGAAAGATTCTATTGAAGGAGCTAAATGGGTTTGCATATTTTGCTTAGCGATTGCGTGGTAGGTAGGATAAAGTAGGTAGGTAGAATAATACATTAATATTTGTGGACTGCATGCAATTTATCTATGTATTATTTAATCCGAGGATCAGTCGCTTCTCCATTTCTTCCCTATTATATAAATAGTGACTTTTTGCTTTGTTGGAAATATATATAAAAGAGTTAAGGATGTCAGTTTCTTAAAACAGTAAAATCATTGTGAAAAAACTATATTGTATTTTCGAGAATAAAACTACTGTATTTTATTTATTGCGTTATCTGAGAAACTGAAAATTGCCTGTTTAGCAAATGCTAAAATATTGACATAAATAAACTTTACAAAAATGGATAGTAATTAAATAAGGAATTTCTATCGTTGGCTCTCAAAATTTCATTATAGGAACTTAATCAAATTTTATTTTACTGTATTTTTTTACATTGAGGTAGCATGAGTGCAAAAATGAGAGCTTACACAGTCAGTTTGTAACGTAATCGGTGGTGGACTTGGTAAGTTAAACATCAATGTAAACGCCGGAAAGACCGACTGCGTAATTGCCAAAATCCTATACTACAGGAGGGCAAGAGAACTCACCAGCTTTCTCAATGCACTATCTGGTTATAAAAATGGATACGCATCTCCATTTCTCTACCCAATTTAGATACAAAATAGAAAAGTATGAGACAAGTCTTATTACCGGCTTTCAAACTTGCTTACTTCACCCGACTTGTCGTTGCATCTCATAAATATATAAATGTGTCCTCCGGACAACTCTGCTGTACGGTGCCCCGCTATATACTCACTTAACTGACAGTACAGCTAAAAGTCACCAACAATTTCCGAATGGGGTCATGAAGTCATACCTCTCTCTAGAAGTTAAAGAACGCCGGGCCTGCACCCGTTGCTTGGTGTGCCGTTGGTGGGTGGGTTCATCCACTAGAAACACATCAAGCTTTTTGACTCTTTGTAGCACCTCACAAACCCAGTGTTTAACTCTGACTCCACCCCTATTTCCGTATCGATGGGAACAGGCTGTCCTGGAAAACTAGGCTGTCAGTTTATTTAAATTTTGTTCAGTATTAGCACAACTTATTCTTAAGGTGAGACTTGTCACTTTCTCTGTTCACAGGCATTGTATTCTGTACGTCAGCCTACCTTAGAAAAATTATTGTATCCTCACAAATTATATAAAATTTAACTAAGCTGCCGTAAATATAATAAGCACATTGTGCATTTAAGTAAGTATTACTTATTGTGGAATTTGTAATAATCAAAACTTCAATAAAAAATTCGCTACTAGGCCAATCCGTCCATGCTATTCATTACTCTCTAACGTACTCCACCCAACTCAGGTGAGAGGTCTTCCGAGGTTGAGAGAGGAAATCTAAAGATACTTTATATTGACTGACTCGGACCTAGAGTGTTCACTAATATAAAAATTGCTTTAAATGACTCATATTTACATAGTGACGGGACACCACATACATTATGGAAGACGAAACATCCTTTCTGAATAAGGCCTTGAATGAAATGTCTTCCGTAAGTCTGCTTGTTGAATACTGTTTAAGGTTTAATAATGACATGTATAAACATTATTATATTTACTCATGAGAGTAATGAAACATATCCGATGGAACAAAATTATGGAACGTTTCTTTGAGTGTAGCGATTGCCCGCCTGTTCCCTTTTGACAATTTTTTTAAAGGTTTACCTCATTCTTTCGTGTTTTTATTTTACTGTAGATTGTGTTTCGAGAAATGCATAACTGAGA
Organism: Acanthosoma haemorrhoidale; assembly: GCA_930367205.1. NCBI lineage: Eukaryota > Metazoa > Arthropoda > Insecta > Hemiptera > Acanthosomatidae > Acanthosoma > Acanthosoma haemorrhoidale. The sequence goes on from OV884012.1 coordinate 29,137,291, forward strand.
TTACATTAGGGAAAGATCTAAACATTTTGGAGATCGGAAGCAAATTTCTAATATCTTTTATATTTTTCTTAAATTTTACAAACGTACGATTATTGGTTAAATTGACGAAGCCGGTATTGAAATCCTGCTGAATAAATTATGGCAATCACTTTAACGAAAACTCGCACAGCTATTGTAAAGTGCTTAAAATACTGCTAATATTAGCGGGGGGCCTGTTTACTGGTAATAAAGCGCTGGGGAATTATTTTTAGTTTAAATAAAACGATTCTCTAAAGTGTAACTGATTGAACGTACAGTTAGTTTGCCTGCTTAACTAACTTTCATTGAATTCAATCAATGGATTACTCATCCCCTGTCTAGCGTACTCCAAAAATCGCTTTGAATGACTCTTATATAGTTAGAAAAATTGTGTTTATTAAACTGGTTTTGTTTTCCGTGCCGACACCACACAAGCAACAATGAATTCATAATAGACATATATTAGTATCTCGAGAGGTCCAGGAAAAAAAACAACACGAATTCTCCCGTTTTCCTCTACTTGTGAAAAATAATTAAAAAAATGTAAAACTGCCTTCGTTCCGGGAGTAATTGAAAGTGTGACTCAACATTTTGCTATTCTAAACTCGAAGGCAAACAGTGTTTATTCCGTGGACTTCCCAATTGAAGTATTTACGGCGGTATAGTGTTGAGGTTCTGTTCTACTTCATTGGTGTTATTTAAAGAGAAGGCCCCCTCCCTGTTAATATATGGTGAACATAAAAAAAAAAAACGAGGAAAGAGATAAATCAGTTGTTCGACCCGTAGTCTGCGTCTCGTTTGAGGAGTTGAACCATGAGCAGCTATCTCTTCACAGTTGACTGTTAACCAAATATACTTCTGCAAGTGAGTCACTCAAGGCCCTCACAGGATATCTTGAAAAAGTTTATCTTTCGAAAACAAACTTCGTTCGCCTCCCGAAACTTTCAAAAGTCCCGTCTTCAAAGTACACTTCATTGAACTGTTCGAAATCTCTTCTGCCCTTTTAGTTAAGATCTTTAGAATAATTTCTTAAAATGAAGGCCTAGGCAAAGAAATGACATAATATCTGATTTGATTACACAATTTAAAAACATTGACTGTGGATAAATCACTTATATTATGCTTACTCTGAAAACTGTTTTTGATGACCTGAATATTACATGCTTCAGTTTTCTATAAGCCTATTCCAGGCGTACCCCTAAAAAAACAAACAGTATACTAGACTAGTAGTAAATAGTATACTATAACTATACCGGACCATAGTAATGATATTTTATTGTAGCTAATGGGGTGACGAGGATAGCTCATAACTAAAGAGGTCCTATGTTGAATTTTTTTGGCCATCAAGTGGTATTTATAAAATCTTGTGTTTTTTGCGTTTAGACTCAAAAGAAGCTCCACAAGCCAGTGAGTGAGTTTACAGTTAACGTGCCCAGCAAACCTTAAATATTTAATGTGGGATACCATTATTTTCGATGTCATCCTAACATCGAAAAGAAACTCCAAATCAGCCAAACGGGGAACTGATAGACACATGAAGGAATACTTACTGATTTTATAAGTAATAATAAAACACCCAAAAGCTTGAATATTTTAAACTCATCTTATTGTTTTTAATAAACATCATGTACAGAATCAAGCATGACAAACTAGTTCCGAATCACTGCAGCTAGTGTACTTTGTGTTATGGAGTGCAGCATGCAAGTGAGCACAAAGCACCCTTTAGTGAAGCCCCTGCTCGCAGCACAGACTGTAAGTCCTCACTTCCATCAACTTATTGCAGTTTAAATATTCAGGAACCAAGAGGCCTAGCAGGCCCCATTCGCCCTGAGGGCGTTGTCTGCCAGCTGCCCCAGGCCCTTAGCTGTCCGGGGCACCCCTCCATTTACACCAGTCCTGTGGGCTCTATGTTTCGGTTAGGGCTGAATGGTTGGCCCATTATGTTTTATCTTAGCTTCAAGCTCTAGAATGCTTTTGCTAAGTTTTAATAATCATGAAATGGTATTACATGGGGTTATGCAATATTGTCGTAAATAGATTTGCCTCACGAGTTGAAGACAGGTGCTCAATTTGAGGATGTTCGAATCATAAGCCCCCATTTGTCAACAGCCACATTAAATCTTATTAGTGATTAAGTGGGAGTATAACTCAAAAGTGAGACCAATAAGATGGATTATTGAAAAAAAACCCATAAAATAAAAGTCTTGCGCCTCCCTATCAAAATCACTTATTTAATTATCAATTTATACATATTTAGGACTTCAAAATTGTCACCAAATCATCAATCGGTCACTGGATAAAATTACATGTAAATAGTTTCTGGTCTTGAAAATTTTCATTCTATATTATATGGTTTTAATGCTCGTAAGCTTGTTTCGTAACTGGTAAGTTACAAAGGTACATATTAATCAAGTTGACTTGACGCGTATGCTGGAAGGACGGCCGGAAGTTTACTTCTCTCCTGACTTATTAGAATTAAAAAAAAAAAATGTTTCCGGTAATGTCATGTTTCTGATGGGCTTAATGAGATGGAAAACGACAGATACTTACCTTGAGTTTGGAACCATAAAGAGATAAGGACATACGATAACTAACACAGATGAGAGTAATCAAAGCCCCATGGAGCCTCCAGGCACCTGGAGCCTGATGTTTGAAGACTCTCTTATCACCTACCTGCTCGCTACTTACCTACCAGCTCCTAATCACCTCAGGTCTCAAGTCATTTTGTATGGGGTCTTTGTCTCCTCTCATCGGCGAATTAATGCCTGCTTCTGCAAGTAGTGTCTCAAAAAAAAAAAAAAAAGGGTTGATTTTGTTTCAATGAAATTTTTATAAATATGAATTAATCTAGCTGAATTTCTCTGACTTTAGAATTTTCTCAGCGGAATTATTATTTAATTTGACAGTTCATAGTTTTATTGATATCCTAGCATTTTTAAGTTTTCTCCAGTTAAATCAGAGGTTATTAGCAAAAGTTAATTTTTTTCCCTCGTAGTAATAGAAGTTTCATATATTTTTTAGCACGCGTGATACTTGCCATACCCCCCAAAAAAATGGACATGAAAGTTAATTTTTCAAAAAGCTTTAAGTCTTTCCAAATACATTTTATTTATGATATTACATAAACAGGAATCCACATGACTATGTTGTATGTAACATGAGGATGATAGTATCTTTCAAAACATTATCCTATTGTATTTCTTATTGTGTACCTAATTGGTAACCCGTTATAACCGTTTCTGTTGTATATATTTAAAAAAAAAAAAAAAACCTTGGAATAGAAAACATTTTATGTCACTTCAACTCGTAAGAAAATGGCAAATATATGATGAGCTTTAATGCTTGTTTGTCTAGTAAAGATACTAACTGGCATTCGCAGACCTGAGGGTGCTTCAACAGGGAATCGAATTGTGAAATTTCGACTGTTGATGTAATATCATAAATAAAATATATTAGGCGAGACTTATAGCTTTTTGAAAAATTAACTTTCAAACAGTTTAAATATTAATACAAAGGTGTCTGTTTTTAAGAGAGAATATTATGAAGAAAAAATCGTAACAATGCGTGTGTATTTTATCTACGTTAGATTAGCCAAAGCGTCCATATTAATAACTACCTGACTTTATTTGCTATTATGATATGTCTCATCCGAACGTGTATTCTGTAAAGGAGTATCGATTAAAATTCGAAGGGTGCCCAAGTGATGATGCTCTAAGAAGGGGATTAATGGGCGATGAAGATTGATGATATCCCAAGTGTCAAGTGTCATCCATTCCATTCTATGTTTCCTGTAATTTTCTGCCGTGAGTGTGTTCATGACGACTCCTGTTCTACGGATCGTTAAAATAAATTTGACAAGTGCTCTGTTAGTCAGTGAACCGACAATTTAGATATGAGTGGTTATATTTATTTGGATATTGACTGAAAGGAAAAATGTTGGATTTTCATCAAATTTATTAATGAGCGACTATATCTGCTCGAGTCCCTGGTGCGAAAGACAGCTCAAAAACCGAAAAAGTTGTAAAAATTGGTTTTATTACTTTCATTTATTGACCTACTAGTTAAATTTTGTGGAGCATTGACAAACAAGGCTTCTATAGACAAAAGTTATAATATACTGTTCAAAAATCGATCCAAGCGAAGCCGTGGCAACAGTTGACAAAATTGAAGGATGTGATCGCTGGTTGTGGTATTGTAGTAATAACAAAGTAACAACTATTATAACAATGATTGTAGTAAGTAACAACTATGTCTCAGAATGGTGAAGTGTTGAAAGCGCAGTGAGTGAGATTTGCCAGACAATATTGTTATGATAAAAAATGTGAGCCCCATCACCTTATAGAGTCTTATCAATAAGTCAAGTATAATGTGTATCATTATACTTGTATTAATTATATAATTTTATACGGAATTCAGACCTTGTAAATAATGTCGCGACGCTACAGCAAATAAAAAACTGCAATGTAAATAGATTCGAGTGAGAATCTATAATGAAAATAATCATTTTGTCATTTTTAAGGGGATAGGAGAAAAAAACAATATTGTTAATGAATAGTGTTGAAAACTGATTTCTTAATTCTGAATTAAGAATTGAATCTGAATTGAGGTGACTAAGTCACCCCCATCTAAAAAAAAAAAAGCCATATGAAATTTCCCTCAAAAAATGGAAACATTTCAGTCCAAAAAAGAAATTTGAAACAAAAACGACCCTAATTTTTTACTTTTAAATAGTAAATTCTAAACTTACAGTAATAGTTTATTGAATATTAATTAATTTCGTACAACATTGATTCTCCTTATTTTTTGTCTAGGATGGCTAGAAAAAGATATTTTTTGCTTACCATTGTATTTTCTCTCCCACCGATCAAATATCAATAAATAAATTAAATATCATTAGAAAGGTTTTGCGCCCATCAACGCGAGTTAAAAAAATGATATAATTCGGTAAAACAAAAATACTGATCTGTCCGTATGGTCTGTGGTCTCTTATAATCTCCTCGTTATTTAGCTTCATATAAGGAAACCAGTAGAAATAACAAGGGAGTGGTTGGAAACAGCCCTGAACCAACTAGGGCTGAAATTAATTAGGAAGGAAGAGACGGACAGTTGCCTTAAGGGTCAGTCTCGCTGATCAAGTCTCCTCCTCCAAGTAAGGGCCTACCTAGGGTTCTAGTAACACTGCGCATGGATACATTCTGGGCATCTCCACTTCTCAAAAATAAAATTAATAATTAATGATGATATCTTAAAGCAATGAATATTTTTTTTTTGAAGAGGAAATGATTCACGTACATTATTTGTTTCTTTTATACCACCTGCGTGTGCTTACTCAATGGAATGCTGTTAGGATTCAAAGTCAAATATGAAGCATCACGCAGTTAAGGTTTTCGCTACGGATGCGAAAACGATTTATAACGCTTGTTTAATGTTTTTTTTGTAATTATATTCCTCTGAAGCCCCAACTTTAAATTATAGGGAATATTTATCTGTATAGTAAAGTCAACTAATTGATTAATGAAACTTAATTAAATTTAAAAATACAAATCGATTTATTTTCAATATTTATACATAGTAAATATAATCTTATGCTAATATGCAATGCATATAGTCTAAAACAAAACAAAAGCTAACTAAATCACTCTTGGTTAAGAATTAAATCTTCAACAAATTAAAAACTAGATGATTACAGAAAAACATTTCTTTATAATATATTAACCCCCCACCCTTAACAATGCAATATCTAGCAATATTTTGGAGTAATCGATTCTCGCTGTGTTAAAATTTATCTATAAAGTTAGTGATTGCTTTTAAAATAAAACTTAATCTCGTTTTATGGGTATATTCTTTCTTTCTTTCTTTTTTTTTCCATTATCAATTGGAGATCACTCTCCAGCTCTGGACTCGGGTACTGGTAAAGAACTGAAGAGACTTGACTCGCGAATGAAAACATGAAGGTCTCTTGTTTAGAAAAAAAAAGTCAATGAAGCTTTAAAACGTATTAGTTTGTGTGGAAATGGCTGGTTTTGTTATATTTTTTTTCATTTGTGCTTCTGTCAACCCAAATGTAACTATAGGACTATTGTGCCAACTTCTTCACGGACCGGAAAAAAATAAAAAAAGGTTTTTCAGACAGTCGGAATCGGACACTTGAAGTGAACACTGATGTCTCTCTCTGCACTGTCGCTTTTTGCTCTGTTTGAACCATGGCTTTCTTATTTAATTTCTTCTACATCCTTAACCTTGCTATATTTAGTCCGGCGTTGTCAGACCCCACTCCTTCCTAGTGGGGTTCTCTGGCTCCACCTTGCTAAAACTAGCATAGATCTAGGAATAGATCCCTTCTGTGCAGACGACGATCTTGGGGCTGTACGAAATTTACCTAGTAGCGACTCCCCCAGCGGACAATTTAGTGCTCCCGACAAGAACGATTTTGTATTAATGGAGGCTTACGAAATGACAAGTTAGCTTCTTTTGATTATTCGTTAAATCTCCCGGGCAGGCGAAAATTGCTATCTTTTCAAATATAAAACAAATATTGCACCACTCTATTACAATTTAACACTGATCGTGTTGGTTTTCCAGTTCAGAGCAGAAACTCAATTTGACTTGATTTGTCAAATATCCATTGTTCTAAAGCTATGGTCGTTGTTGCGACTCCATGACTACGGATCCCCAAGACGACTTTTGCTTGAAAGTGCGACGATCCTTTTGACAGTCCACATACACTAGATATTCCAGACCTAGAAAATGTTTTTTCAGATAGTCGGAATCGGATTCTTGAAGTGAACACTGATTTCTCTCTCTGCACTGTCGCTTGTTGCTCTAAACCTATATATCCTTAACCTTGCTATATTTAGTCCTATATTTATATATCTATATTTAGTAGTAGTGGGGGAGTTGTCAGACCCCACACCTTCCTAGTGGGGTTCTCTGGCTTCGTCTTGCTATTTCTCTCTATCTCGCCTCCACAGGCAGCCCATGCATATGTCCTTCTCGTCCCTATTTAAATATATAATACGCTCATGTAAGACTAAAAGACGATCAGTAGAGTAGGTAGCTGCCATTATCGTCGAGATAGCCATGTGAAATAACATTAATTCCCTTTCTCGGTATTCTTATCGCGATAGACCTTATCGACTAGGTCCTCTCTCTGCCCCTTCTGAGTCAATCTTCCTCCGCTTTACATTCAATTAATATCAATGACTGAGCGCCATTGTTTGTTCTCAGTTGATTCTAACTTGTTCGTACATTCTCTGTTGATCTGGTGAAAACCTCGCTGTTTTTAGTTTTTCTAGTTGCAATTGAAGACAGGTGTCGTTAAAAACTTCTTCTAAGCTTGTTTTATTTTTAAGAGCATTCATGGTTACCAGTCGAGTTTTAATGTCGGACGAATGAAGAATGTGTAAACTATCTAAAAAGATTTAATATAGAGGAAGGTTATTGACCCTGACATGATTGGGAAATTTTGTAACATAAATTTGACTGTTTCAAACAAATAACAAATAATTTCTGTTTTGAAAAGTTGATTTGAATGTGTATTGGTATAAAATAAATTAATAATGAATTCGTTTTGAGTTAAAAGCTTGTCTATCACAGGGTTTTTAACAATTATTAACCCTGTAGGGTTACGTAATACATCACTAGTACCGTTGATGGGTTATACCGTCATCTTCAGGTCGCATCTTTTGAGTAACAACCATATTTGAAGACAATTGACATTATAATTATGTATATTACATAATCACCTTTTAAAAATGATAAAAATACTGTGGATGGACATTTACTCAAAATGCAACCATACGACATCCACAACAACATAATAAATCCTTACCGCATTGTTGCATTTGAGTTGCAGCTAATAGCTGGGGCCGATTACACTCTAGGATATTACCTGTCAAACTATGTTTCGGTCTTTATTCAAATAGTAACTCATTTTCCCTTTCGGGGTTGTGAGTCCTAATCAGACTCGTCCCTTCAGAAAAATATCCTGAAGCAACATTTTCTCGAATTGTCTTTTTTGTAAGTCTAGTATTGTGCATGTCACAACATATTGGATATTTCTGACAGCCTGTCGTTTTCCCTTATAGCCTGTATTTTCTAATAAAGGACAAGTGTTCTTGTGTAACAAACCCTTTGATAGGTACAACCCTTTCAAAGATATTTGTTATTTGATCTGCCTCCGATCCCTTCGGCGTGTGGTTTTCTTTGCTGAGGCTCAGCCAACATATCGGCTTTCTCAAACATCTCGGGCAAATATTCAGTTTCAACTAGATTCAACAATACTTGCCAAATATAGGCTCTTACTCGATGGATTCCCCCTCTAGAAGAATTTGCTTCTAACAATTGCGCCAGGCAATTGTCGTCATTTGTTATTGTTATGCGGGTGTTTTCAGATTGAGCAACCGTAATTTAAGAAGCGAATATACAGTCCACTAGCAACAAGAAAATGTTTTTACCTGCTTCCTATCCGCCATGAAAACGATTACGATTTTATGGTTTTCTCCATTACATTAAATTTTTGACAGGTTTAGTGGTGATGGAATAATTAGAATCATTATATGATTTATATTTAAGGAATTTTAAGTTATTGTAATCAATCCAACAACTCATGATTCGCGATTGTTATTCTTTTTATCTATTTATTGTTAATTTTATTCATTTACGGCTACCTTTCACGTGCTTTTGCTACTTGTAACTAACCAACTATTCATATTTGTACTCAGTTGCAATTTTCAGGGAATGTTTGTTATTCACCTCATTCATGTTTTTTGTTACAATCTTATGATGTTAATTGATTGTAGTCATCATAAATATGTATAATTTCTTTATTATTGATATCATTTTAATGTTGTGTTTCTTTTGTAAGCTAGATGCATTATTTTTTTTTTGTTATTCTTGGTGGACAATGTCCCTGAATATAGTGATTTTTTTTTTTAATTCATTCTTTACCATCCCCTTTTTGTCAATTTCACGTTCGCAATGGTATTTATTCCGATTACTTATTCTGAATTAAGTTTTCTTAATCAGATTTGCTACTACTTCAGGTAGCACTTGATGTTGTGACTCCTCCGACCAGACTCATCCCTAGAAGAAAAATTTTCATGGCCAATCCGGAGATCGGACCATCAGACATTTCATTTATACTAATTTTTTTTCCCCGGTTATCTTCATTAGATCATTTCACTGATTGTTTTTTTTATGCTCATTTTATATCATAGTATTCGTTTGTATAATAATTATCGCTACTCGATATAGTGTTTATGTTTCTATAAATGCATTTATAAAATAACTTCTGTTAATTATCCGTATGATATGTTGTTACAAAACTTGCTAGATATAATGATTGCTCTACAACTTCACCCCTCGACTGCGTTAGATCTGTGGAGGTATGTAGATGTTATGTGCATTATATATGTGCCTTGGCCCGTTCCCCCTCAAGCTCGTATACTTCACTTAATATTGTGGGGGAGCAGAGAATGCGACTACGCGCCCCTTCATATTTAATCAGTTCTCTTTGATTTGCACTCTTTGAATTCTCTAGGAGTGAACCGTCTCTAATTAGACATCATTCGATACTTCATCTTTTGAGTTCTTTATTTTGTAAATATATACAATCATATCAATGTATTCCATATATATTTAGAAAATAATAATAATCTTATAATAATTCGGAATGCATCCAGTCTAAAAAAAGATCATATTAGTATTGATTATGATTTAGTCTTCATAGTACGACAAAGGTCTTACCGGCTATCGCACTTGCTAACTTCACCTAACCTGTCACTTCGTCTCAAATTGATGATATATAAATGTGTCCTCCGACCAGCTCTGCTGTACGGTGCCCCGCTATTTACCCACTTGACTGACAATACAGCCAAGCGTCTCCAACATTTCCAGAATGGGATCATGCGAAAAGTGGTCCGACATACCTCTTTCGAGAGGTTGAAGAACGCTGATCTGCACCCGTTGCTTGGTGTGCCGTGGGCGGGGGGTGAGTTCATCCGCCGGAGACACATCAAGTTTTTTGACTCGTTGCAGCACCTAACCAACCCAGTCGTTAACACTATGACCCCACCACCCCTCCCGCATCGATGGCAACAGACTGTCGGGGAAAAATTAGGTTAAGAATTAGTATGTAAGTTAGTTTTAAGGTTGATCAAAAAGGTGAGCCCAGTTTAGTCCAGTCACGTATAATGTATATCATTATACTTGTTTATTCATTATATAATTTTTATAAAATATCAAAACCTGTACATAATGTAGCGACACTACAGGAAATACAAAAATAATTTGTAAATAGATCTCACAAACCCGGTGTTTAACACGATAACCCCCACTCCGTTCCCCCATCGATGGCAGGACGCTGTCGTGGCTGGAACGCTTTAGTCTTAGGTTGGTTTTAGTGTTAGTGTTTTCCATGGTCGCAAGCTGAGCCTCATCGCCTAGTGAGTGTATGTGTATTAGACTTATTAACAACAATCTGAAAGTATTATATTTTATGCACTCCTTAATATGCATCTGCGAATGCAGCACGAGGAGACAGCTGTAATTCCAAATTTATTTATTTATTTTTGTCATTGTATATATATTATCAATAAAGAGGTTGTGAAAAAAAAAAAAAAAATGTAAATAGATTCGCCTAAGGGTCTATAATATATATATAATTATCTGTAAATTTAAAGGGGCTATGAAAGGAAAAAAAAAAAAAAAAAAATAGTCTTCATTGAAGTACACATTTTTATTTTCGGAAATCATGTAAATAAAAATTTAACATCAACAAAAATTGTTGCTAATAGATATAAATGTGCTTATACTATATATTACGTTGGGTATATTTATAAACTCTATAACAGCGATATTTTGATGAAACGGAGTCTTGCTGTTTTTATATTCATCTATAAGCTTAGTGGTTCTCGCTTTTACAATATAAAGAATCTTTATTCTTCATATTCATAGTCACCAGTGGACTCTCACCACTGTACCGAAACAACCAACCTCCACCGAGGCTTCCTACGCCCCTTAATCCTCTCACACCACCTTCAAATAGGTACTCCTAGTATAAGGATCCGATTAACCTAAATATTCTATATTTTTCCCTCATCCTGAATTTCTAACTAGAGAGCTTAGGGGGGGGGGGAAAAAAAATCAGCTTTGTCTTGCTACTTAATTATTTCTTTGGATTGTTAAATATTATTATTAACAACTTATTTTGGATTATTGGGCTTTAATTAAAAAGTGTAAATGAGTAATTTAGACTGGATAGTAAGGTTCAAGAATTTGCATTGATAAATTGGGTGGGTGTGAAAATCATTCTGCGATATAGAAAAACCCTAAGTAATATTTTATTTGCAATTTGGGGTCTTCTCTTGGTAAAAAAAAGTTTGCTATTTTATGTAATATGAATTCATTTACTATTTATTTCATGTAAAGAAAAAATCATTAAATTAACAAAACTATATGATTTACACCCTCAATAACAAGGCAGTATTTATACTGTAAATTATTACTCTACTTTAACCTGAATAAATGGTATGATAGGTATATATTCCAACATGTTCACACTAAATGGTTCAAAATGAGTTATTCGCACTCAATCGATAAGTGAAGTGGCAATTTGGGGTCTTCTCTTGGTAAAAAAAAGTTTGCTATTTTATGTAATATGAATTCATTTACTATTTATTTCATGTAAAGAAAAAATCATTAAATTAACAAAACTATATGATTTACACCCTCAATAACAAGGCAGTATTTATACTGTAAATTATTACTCTACTTTAACCTGAATAAATGGTATGATAGGTATATATTCCAACATGTTCACACTAAATGGTTCAAAATGAGTTATTCGCACTCAATCGATAAGTGAAGTGACATTCCTTCCATTCTCATTTGTTTTATTTATGCAGCCCAGATGGAATTATTCAAAGGCAATTATGACTGAACTAGTTTGTTTGACTTATTATCTATGACGATTAGGGTATCAATAACTGTCATGTTCGCTCTAATAATTCAGTTCATAATTGGCCTAATCAAATATTATTGTGTAAAGAATCAATGAGAAAAAATGGTGAGACAACGAATGTTCCAATATTCTGTTATCGTTTTTGAAACATTTCTGTTCTTATAGATTATTTTTAGCGGGTAACATCCAGAGAGCCAGTTCCTTTGGCTGTCACAATGGGTGGGCTCCATCAGTAGATCTGCTGGTGTTAGCTTTGTTGTGTCCGACTCGCACAATCTGCTTTGTTGTGTCCGACTCGCACAATCTGCTTTGTTGCTTGGCATCCTTTGCACATCCCCTCCTTCTTCTGTCATCTCACTTGCCAATTCCGTTAATGACTCATTCCGTTGCTCTGTAGAAGAAAAATACTCTTGGGTCTAAGAATTAAATGATATTTCTCCCCCATTATATCTAAAGATGAATTCATATTTTTAGACGGCCATAATTTTTTTTTCCTTCATTATAAATTATTCCTCTTACCTTTGAGACAGTACGGTATATAGGCTTCCATCTCGACAAAAGAGTGACATGGAACCCACACACGAGGCTAAAAAGACAAGACTACTTCGAAGGATATCCCATCTCTCAATAGAAAATAAACTACTTATTTACAAAGTTATACTGAAGCCAATCTGGACATACGGAATAGAGCAATGGGGGACAGCAAAAAAGTCAAACATCAAGCGCATCCAATCCTTTCAATCAAAAGTCCTGAGAACAACAGTAAATGCCCCTTATTACGTCAGCAACAAAACCCTTTATAATGATCTGAATATACCCTACATTCTAGAACTCATCCTGGCAATGGCCAGTTTCTCTAATCATGTCCTGAGCGTCTGTGGCCCTCGCGCTCTTGGTCAGCCTCCGCTGGCTCTTATCCAGTGACGTGGCTGACGTAAGAGCGTGGGGGACTTCCCAAGATTCCGCTTCAATGTGGACTTGGGGGCCCTCTGGGCTGTTTATATATATAGTATGAATGAGCGAGTGAATGAAATTGTAAATTGGTATGAACGAGATCATATAGCCCAATCGGGCAGATTGTAATTTTATCATAATAAAGTTGTTATAAATCAGAATCATTATAGATTAATCACAACAAAGGTGTTTTTTGCCTATTTGAAACAAAATTTCAATTTTTGAGAAAAAAAAATGGTATACTACTATAATTTGGTATGTTATGGGCACAACAACAAGGATAGATTAATTTTCGTATTATGAATATTTCATAACTTACCTATTGTAATTTATGCTATTACTGCCTAAATATGTAATAAATAATGTTCGGACGATAATAAATAAGCGATTTATATTGACTCTCAAAACAAAACAGCTTTGTGGTGGTTTTTTTTGTATTCAAATTCTTTATTGTGATAAAATTACAATCTGCCTTTTTGAGCAATAAGTAGTTATGGTCAATGTTCTCATTCATGCCATATTTACAATTCTTAATTCACTCGCTCATCGATACAGTATTTACAAACATCCCAGAGACCTCCTAAAAACGCATGGATCTCACCTCCCTCGCATGCGCAAGAGAAAGCGTAGTCTTAGGAAGTCCCCACGTTCCTCTATCAGCCGCGTCACCGGATACGAGCCATTGTAGGCTGAAAAAGAGCGCGAGAGCCACAGACGCTCAGGACATGATTGCCAGGACTCCCACTGTCACTTACATATGTGACTTTAGAAATCGTAAAAGGGGACGGATTTATTTCCGTACTTTCTGTTAGGCACTTACATTTTCATAGGCATTTCAAATCGATCGAATCATTTTTATTACATGTATCTTGTTCCAAACATATGTAGACAGACGAACGGAAGGCAATTCTACCGCATCTGTACATCCTCTACCCTTCGGGGGGATATATATGTAAACATACAACTGCTACATATATAATATATATCCAAATGGATATTAATATAAATTTATGTGCTGTTGTGTCTTTAAAATACACGGAAACGATTAACTGCTGCCTGTACAAAATGGTTAAAACAATTTAACTATTAAACTTAATGTTATCTATATTGGATTTTCTTCACAGAAAAAAAAAAATACACCGTAGATAGTAATGTTGTAGTAGTCAGTTTGGGAGGATGTTGCCTGGAATAGATAACCTGCATCAGATATAGATTGTTTGATCTTCAAGAGTCAACCACTTCATTTTCCCTCAGCTTTTTCCCCCTCCCTGAGAGAGTTTGCTTAGTGATATCGGCTTAGTATCTCCCCCCCCCCCTCCTGGTTAAATATAACCTAAAAAGAACCATTCTTTACCCCTTTTCTTTACTCCATTCTTTTCTTTACAAGATTGGGTTGTGTCATAATTGGAATATTGTTGGAATTGGTCATTTACATATTTTGTACTTACTAGACCGCAGGATCTAGCTGACTGAGCCCTCCTAGGTACATATAATTAAGGAAAATGAATTAAGTTGTTAACTAAGCTTCGGTGCGATATTTACGCAATTCCAATTCACATTAATGTTGTCCAAATTCTGAAAAGAATGCTACCAAACAAAAAAAGGGTTTCCCAGAATTAACGCAAGATTTGATTTAAATAGAAAACACAGTTTTTAGTATTTTTGTTGTTATTTTTTTATTGAATTATAAAGTAAATAGGATAGGGTTATTTATGGAATAACACATCGGGCAAATGGCCTCCACGACTTTGCTGGCACATACGCACTCTTTTGTCGAAATTTTCCATGACCATTTGGCATAAAAGTGGTTGAATTTACTCTTTTTAATGCCCGGGCGGATGTGGGATTGTTGACATACACCTTTGACTTCAAATAACCCCATAAAAAGAAATCTAAAGGTGTTAAATCACACGATCTAGGGGGCCAATTCTGATCATCGAAACGAGAGAGTACGCTACCTGGAAATGTCTTATGAATTAATTTAATTTTTTCATGGCATGTGGCACCATCTTGAAACCACATATTGGCCACATCAATATCATCTAATTTCGGCACAAAGAACTGTGTTTACGACGCCGAATTGATGTTCCTGAACAACGCACTGCTTCGATAGAAAGTAATGTTGCTTCGATATTGACATTTGAACGGCTTGTTTTTGGACGACCAGTGTGTTTAGTGTCTCCAACTGATCCAGTCTCCCTAAATTTTTCAATTAATCTCTTCACAATTGATAAAGTCAAAACACTACTCCGACCATATTTTGTATGGAATTTTCGAACTGTGGCCGCCAAACTTTCATTATTTTTGAGATAACGTTCAACAATAAAGACATGTTTTTCTATCGTGTAACGCTCCATTTTTACTAACCCTAAACTGTCAGCTGTCAAATTGTTTTTTTTTAGGGTTGCCATCACTTTACGGCACAAATTGCGGCAAATTCAAATTTTTCGTTAATTCTGGGACACCCTTTATATGCATAATTTAAAATAAACCCGGTATTATGTGTTTCATAAAACCGTGGGCACATTTTCGCTTATGTTTTTAGACAGACTACTATGTAAAAGTATTAATATTAATAATCAAATCCTATGCTTGTTTAGCCCAAATGGCTTAAGTACTCTTACTGTGCACGTTGGTTAAAAATAAATATAAGTGAGAAATACGGTTGGGATTAAACTTATGATTTCCATTCTTACGATATCGCGTTGACTTTCTAAAAACATGACGAATTTTTCAGAATAACTAGACCTGTTTTTGTAACACCAGTATGTGTCTTAATTAGTTATAAATATTTACCATACGTTGTACAAATAATAATATTTTTTTGTTTTTATTGTGATGGTCCAGTGCTTTAAATTTTTAATAATCGTAGCTAAACTTAAAAGATAAAAAAATAAGTACGGGATTTGAACTTAGATATTTATATATTACTGTTCAGGCGACCTTACCAATTAAGCTACCTCTGTCGTCTCCAGGCCACGTCATTATCGATTTTCTTCTGGTAGACTGCAACTGTCGGGAGTCTGGCTACACTATATGTCAATTATATATATTTTTCTACTTATCTATAACCAATGTTATCAGAATTACATAACCAGATTTAATAAATATCACCAGATTTATTTACTGGTCAACTTCCGATCGTTTTGATGTGATGATATCATCGAATGAGATCAGAGTGAAGTCAGCTCTAATGATAGGTGGACCATCCGTTGGTCAGCCACCCCCTTCGCTTAAACTGTTGAGAAAATTACCAATAAACTGATATTGTTGCAACAGCAGATAACTATTGTTTTTTTTTTTGTTTTTTTTGTTTTGTTTTTTTTCCTAAGCTCTCAAACTTATAAAAATAGGAATGTGGGAAAAATAAGGAAAATTATTTTTGGCTGGAAAGTGCCTTTCACTAAGGGGAGACCCCTATTTGAAGGATAACTATTGTGATCGGAACAATACTATTTATAGTATAATCTCAGATTAATTGTACTGATAGTTAACGAGTATGAGTATATCTTATCATTCTGCTATCAATGATATTAGGTGATTCATTCTCAGTTACATTGTCTCTGGATTTATACTATATATATTTATTTTAAAATGAAATAAATAGCTCATGTCAGTTATTGTAACATTTGTATAATAGTTGTTTTTTTAAATTGTATATTTATTTATGATATATTTGTCTTTATGTGCAGGACGATTCGGTGTTGTAAGTGCTAGAGTCGCGACTTGAGACACAGGGGGCTTTCCCCTGATGCTGATCTAAACCGAGTCGTGAAAATGTCGATAAGTGTGTGACCTACTCCCTGGGACTGCGTCTTCGGAACTTCGGTTCCACACTAATACTGCACACCAAACAGGTTTTTTTTTGGAAATGTAAGTACTTTAAACCTACTTTAAATTTTATAAAATCGTTATATGGAATAATAATTTATTATTTAATTAATATTGCATTATTGGATCACAACGTCTTTGTAACTCCTTTCATAGTCTGCACGGCCATTGTTCTAATGAATAATTGAGTTTTAGTAAATATAATTCGAACACATATTACATTTAATAATAGATATTAATAGGAAAAACATTAATGTGATACCCAATGGACAATACTTATCATTTAAATAATAAGCAATAATTATTTATTTATTTTATTATTAGTATCATTGTTAGTATATTGAAGTTGCGATGTTGACAACGAGAGATAAAAATTACAGATTATTAATCAGAGATAATTAATATATAGCATATAAAATATTTATTTTTTTTATTGCCAAGTTTTTAATTTCATCGCAACAACAAATTGGAACTCCATCGAAAATTCCGGCTTGAGGTAATTTTTTTTTTCCCATCTCATTTATATTGTTCTCTCTCACATCCCACTTCCACCAAAAGCCGTTAACCCCTCTGAGGTCAAATACATTCTGAAAAACTTACCTAACCGAAAATCTCCTGGATATGATCTCCTTACTCCTCAAATTCTCAAACAACTCCCTCCTAAAGCGATAATCTTCCTAGCCTGCAATTATAATTGCATTATCCGAGCAACTCACTTTCCTCTCCTCTGGAAACATTATTGTCCTATTCACCAAACCCGGTAAACCACCCAATGACGCCTCATCTAACCGCCCAATTAGCCTACTCCCTATCATCTCAAAAATGTTTAAAAAACTCCTATTAAAACGCCTACTTCCAATTGTTAAATCCAAAAACCTTTTTCCTACACACCAGTTTGGTTTCCGCCAACGACATTCAACTGTTCAACAAGGCCTTCGCGTTGTTGATCACATATCCTCAGCCCTTGAAACCAAACAGTATTGCACTGCTGCCTTTCTGGACATAGCTCAAGCTTTTGACAGGGATCTGGCACGCAGGTTTGCTTTACAAGCTCAAAACATATTTACCACTGACCCTTTTCCTAATCCTACAGTCCTACCTTTAAAACCGCTTCTTCCAAGTCCGCTGTGGCTAAGAATATTCTAACTACTATCCCATAAAAGCAGGAGTGTCCTGGGTCCCATCCTCTATAACCTATACACTGCTGATGTCCCCTCCCCCTCTACCCCCAATACCTTCTTGGCCACATTTGCTGATGACACGGCAGTCTTGTCATCCCACCCAGACCCCGATATAGCATCCCATAACCTTCAAAAACCCCTTGATGAGATCGATCATTGGTGCAACCAATGGCGGATCAAAGTTAATGAAGCAAAATGTTCCCACATTACCTTCACCCTGCTTGTCCACTAGTTTATTTTAATTCCATTCTTCTTCCTGTATCCGAGATAGTACGGTACTTAGGCTTCCATCTCGACGAACGACTGACCTGGAACCCACATACGAGGCTAAAAAGACAAGAACTAAACAGGCGCTTTGGATAACTGTACAGACTACTTCGAAGGACATCCCATCTCTCAATAGAAAATAAAATACTAATCTACAAAGTTATACTTAAGGCAATCTGGACATACGGAATAGAGCTATGGGGGACAGCAACAAATTCCGAACATCAAGCGTATACGATCCTTTCAATCTAAAGTCCTGAGAACAACAGTAAATGCCCCTTATTACGTCAGCAACAAAACCCTTCACAACGATCTTAATATACCTTACATTCTTGAACTCATTCCTTTCGTCACATGAAATTCCATAGTAACCTATCCAACCACTCTAATCCCCTAGCACAGTCGTTGCACTGCACCACTCATCCCCATAATCCTTCTTGGAGACTGAAACAGTAGTGGCCTCGTGACCTCATTGATATTGTTAATTTTTTTTCCTTCAGTGAAATTCATCGGTTCCAAACCATTTCCATTGTCTCGAAATATGCTAATTCTTTGAAATATCAACCTATATTGGATTTCACTCTATTAATTGTTTTAACTTGCACTTGAAAAATTAACTGCCGACCCCGGAAGAATGGTCGGCCTTTTGTCGGCCTGCCTGCATTTATATATGTCCTAGGATAGTTTTATCCTAAGTCATTAATATAATTCATTCTAGTCTAAATTTATTAGTTATATTCCACGGCACCTCAAAATATACTTACTATGTCTTAGTTAAAACGCAACCAGGAAGGACGTAGCCAAATATAGGATACAGAACTCCCCTGCCCTGTGAATAAAATTTCACTGAAAAACGAAGTAGTTGTTGACTCGCTCAATAGAGGAGAAGATCCGTTCACCCTAAATAAATCTTACTTTATTTTTCCGTTATCCCACATTTTTAAAGTTTTAGAGCTAAGAAGGAAAACAAAAAGAAAGAAAAAAAAGACGAGAATGGAGGCAAAAACTGCCTCGCGTAAATGTTGCAACAACACATATTTTTATTGGCCGGTTTGTATGGGAGGAGTGCCCCCCCCCCCTCCCGAGAGCCAATTACGTAAATACAATTTAAAAACAGACATTTGAAACATTGATCTACCCCCTAACCCCAACCCAAAAAATTACCCGAATAGAAATCCTACATATGCGTGGTGTAAGACTATTCCTTTTAATACCTTGAGTGCCCTTTAAGCTGCTCTTATGGTGGCTTTACTGCCCTGTTTCACACCTGGGTGCCTGGGGTTCCTTGAGCTGTACCGCTTAAGGAATTACGGTATGGAGGGGGGGGGCACCAGTACTTACTTTCAACGAGTCAACTTCACGGAATAAAACTTTCTCATAAATCATTCTCTCATAGAATGGTCATTTTCAGTTGTATTCCTTCCATTTATTTGATTGACCACTCACATTTAGCTGAGAGAGCTTTTCCAATAGTTCATGAGCATGCCCGTTTTTTTGCAAGGATGTCCGTATTTTAAGTTTTAAATAGATCTTCGTTACCTGAAAGGAATTCCACTACTCAGCTGTAAATTGTCATCAAGATGTTGACAGAGTTCGATCGAAATAGCTGCACTTAATTTTACATAATCTCTGTCGCAATAAATTGCCTGCCTCTCTACAAAACGTAACCACTTGTTATTTATTAATAATTTATCTCATTTGTACTCATTGAGCATACCCTCAAAGGTATATTGTCTAAGGAACAAGTATTAGGTACATATTAGTGATATATAGCTTAAAACATGAAAATGCACCCTAAAAACATATTTTACATTAAATGATTATAATCATCTACTAAAAATCTTAAATGCATCTTAGTTGGAATTGTAAACGCCACACATCGAAGGCATTTGTTAAAATAAAATTTGTAGTTAGATGTGAGCTTATTGTCTTATTTTTCTTTGTTTAAAAGGAATAAGTTATAACCTGAATAGTGCAAATGTCTAAGATGCGGTTGCTGGTATGTGAATTATCAAAGATACTTCAAAAACTATACAGAAATAATTCACATCAATACATTTTTTTAAAGGCATATTGTATAACTTCAAACAATTTTTCTTTTCATAAAAGAAAATAATTTGTCCAAAATTTACAAATCATAAGGTATTGGTTATGCGGGTTCCATTATTTTTAAAAACGAATCTAAATATCGTTTTTCACATCTGTATCATATTCGGTTGTTTGAGAAATATATTGTAACGCTTTATAGTACAAATTGTTTTTGATTGTTTACTATCTGAATCAGAAGCTTAATTCCATGAAAAAAAAGGCTATTTAAGTTGAACAAACCTCTTTTGATATATCGATGGTGAACCTACAAAACAAACAAAAAACGACCCCGCTTTAATTAAATATTTAAATGGCTGTTCCTGGTAAACGTTGAGTCCTGAACACCTAGTGAGAATCGGTTAAACTTTAATTTCCTTTTATCCAATTACGATTAACCTTTGTCCGTTTATCAACCCTCGTGGCCGAAAATTAATTGTTTAGAACTCCCCCCCCCCCACTTTAATCGAACGTACCTCGGACAGTTTTCAAATCTTTTGCAATCGTGAACCAGTTAATTTTTTTGGGGAAATTGTTTTCGCGCATAGCAACGACAAAAGTACTTTTCTTCTATTGTTATGATTTCAATATAATATAATGATGTCTGCATGGAAACAGCCCAATTAAGAGCGTTTCCGAACAATATAAGTTTCAATTCTAGGAGTTTAGAGTAAATTAATCTTAAGCTCATTTTGGATTTGTTTACAAATTGTTTCAGGTTTAACTGCTGGTTGTGAGTTTAAATTAAGTTAATAACTTATGTCCTATTTTCGTCTTCCTAGGTGTTAACAGTTACTTTATACAGGCTTTTTGTTACATTTTACAGCATACTATGCATGTGTGAAGGCTTGAGAAACGTTTATATGATAGCTCTTGATTCTAAAAGTTTATACGCAATCTATGTATATTTGTAATTATTATTCTTGTATTTATATTTGGTTTAATCTTCAGCGGATCCTTTACCTTGTGTAAATAACCGGTTCCCGGGATCCATGAGTTAAATTTGGAATTTAACCATTGCGAATTGTATTTAATAACCATTATGATTTTCCCACTGATTATATTTGCAGTTATGTGATGTCCACGCCATGATATCTGCATTACCCGCCTAGGGGTTGGGGTTGCGAAAGGCGGAGGGTACGCCGAGGAGGCATCCCTAACTCTGTATCGACCAACGCCACGCCCAGCCAGCCTCCCTCAATCCCCTACATCCCTGCACTCTCCCTTTCCTCCCAGCTCTTCTATCTTTCGCATTCCTCCCAGCCCATAATCTTCCGTGGTCTTCCTTACAGATAGTCTGTGCTATTTGCCTTGATAGTCTGTGACTAGCACGTTTTTGTAAATGGAAAAATTCAACAACTAGGATGTTACAAGAGTTATATTGCGTTCACGTGGTAATCATTGCTTATACTCTCGAGTAATAAGACCGAAGGGTGAGCTCATCGAAGACTGGTATTCCTAGCATTGAAGCGGTTTGCATGTAGGACCCCTTCACCTTTCACCGATCAAATATCTTCGGCTGCCCCCTTCGCTCTTGATCATTTTTTCCTTCTGGGAATGAAATGTAAAAACGGTCGGTGAATATACATTATTTAAATAATCGACTCTGATGAAGATTTATCGTGTTATTCTAAAGTCAGCAATATTTTCAAACACAAGAGCTTTTGTAATAACCTAGTAGTTATCCTCTTATTTAAGTAGCGTATGTATAATCATCGCTCAACTGCATTTAAATTGGTAAATTTTCCATCATTGGTCCGTACTTAAAGTATCTTCTATAATTTTAAATACAGCAATTATCCACAAAATTGTTAATTACACGACATACCGAGAGAATGTTAAGTTAAGTCCAGTTCTCTGTCTCTGCACGGGTCTGTCTACTAGAAAAATTAGTGGCTTGTTAAAAAGGACTAGTCTTTATCTCCAGTTCAAAATATTAACATTTTTCACTATTCCAGTAAACGATCCATGGAGATAGATAGCATATCTCTTGTAACCGGATTTTTATTCCGAGTTGTGTTTGCATTGACAATGTGATGAGTACTTGAAAACAACTGTGAGGCAGGTTCGAAAACGTTTGTTTCACGTCATTAAATAAGCGATGTCTACTGCTAGTTTTATTATTTCGATTATCTCTGCAATCCTTTTTATTCGATACCGTTTTTAATTTCTCCTTTTATTAATATTATAAAATTCGCAACGGTACTGAGCCATTCGAGTTATTTCACTTTAAAACATCAGATCTTCACGACAGCTATAAGAATTACGTAGAACAGCCAGACGAATTGCCTCGTACCTAAAGCAGTCATCAAGCTACATACATCATCATCGAACCAACTCTCAATTCATTAAATACAATTCGATCCAGTTCTCCGTCCTACATTCTTCGCTTGAGCCTTCCAGCTCCGTGAAATTGTCTGAGTTAATCCAACTCCTAGATGCATCGAGTCATTTTTGCTAGAAATTCTCGACTTTCTAATTCATCCAAGGGTCAGTGATAACTTTTACGGACTAAAATTTGTTTACATCAGGTATAGGCGTAATTGCACAGGTTTAAAGTGAAGATACGGTTTCGAGAGATACTTCTGGGTCTTAAGGCGTTCGTTTTGTAAATACTTCTTAATATAATTGCGAGAAACTGTATTTTTAACCGAAAATACATAATTTTATTTTTATCTTGAATGGCACACTCAGTATTGCTCAAGATTGCCTTACTACCAAGCTCTTTCAGTATAGTGCTGGAGACCGCGGTTTTCTTTCTGATGAGCTTTTTATCATATTTTTATAGTTTGGTTTGTTTTCTTAAACATCTTACTCTGTTCTGGTGAATATAAGTAGTAAGTTGGAAACTACAAATTTTCTGTCAAATGTGAAATTCCTATGAAACATAAAGAGAATTTTCTCTTCAATAGTTTAGTCCTGAGCGTCTATGGCTCTCACGTTCTTGGCCAGCCTCCACGGCTCGTATATAGTGACGCAGCTAAAGGAGGAGCGTGGGGGACTTACCAAGATTCCACTTCCTCATTCGCATGCGAGAGGATCTACAACCATGTGGTTTTGGGTGGTCTCTTGGCTGTTTGTAAATACTGTATGACTGAACGAGGGAATGAAAATTGTAAATATGGTATGAATCAGAACATTTATCACATTTACTTATTGCCCAATTAGGCAGATCACAATAAAGAAGTTTGATAATTTAATTTCAATAGTTCATTATGATTTTAATCTATAAATGTCCTGTTATGATTCAATTATCCAATTAACCGACAGATTAACGCTGATGAAGTAGATTTTTAGTGTAATAGTGGCATTTTATAAATAAAAGAGAGACGATAAATTAGGGATTGAGAAATTGTATCCGATTAATAATTTGAATTAGGGGAGTTTAGCTGATATTGGCGATCGCCATGCTTTTAATTAGTCCCCTGAGGATTGGTAAAAACTTTGAAAGCGAATGTCAGGCTATTTGCTCATCAGAATTAATTGGGGTAATCGAGGGGGGTAGCTCCCCCCCCCATCCCTAACAGCCAGCCATCCCCGTTATCTCTGATTGATTCATAACGATAACGAACATTTGGGGGGGTCCCTAAGTTTGATAAAGGGTACCGGAAGGTGGCCTGGTGTTAAAGCTGAAATTCGTTGTTGTCACTTCAATGTTCCTAATACTCATGATAGTTGAAATATTTTATGTTAAATGAGAAAGTTGTTGAATATTGACATGATTAATGCTGAATCATTAATTGTTCCTCAATTTAATAAACTAATCGCCTTATCTGTTTCGCTATTTAAGAAAAATGTTTTGGAACTTACGCCTTCAAGGTAATTTTTTTAAATTTTAAACACATTACTTTTCTATTCATTTCGACTAACCTGTAAGAATATCCTGAAACACTAAATGTTGCTAAACTTTTCTCAAACGTTAGCAAAAAAATTGGAATTGCACCCTCGGGTTACAACAATCTAGGTATCCTCAACGATGATTGTCAAAGGGTAGAGGAGGCATGGTGTTGAACACTGGGTTTGACAGCTGGTTAGCGAATCGACGATTTTGACATGTCTCCGTGAATGAAGTTATTCAGCACATGCGGACTTCCGCATCCGGGATGATGTATATCGTACTTTTTTTAAGTTGTCGTCTTGAAATTGTTGGAAGCTTTTAGCTGTGCTTTCAGTCTAGTGGCCGTCCGTACAGCAGATATGTCATAACATACTTGGAGTCAGAAGATGTGAAAACTTGTGCATACTGGCTCGAGTTGGCCCTTTCGATTTTTAATTACATTTCAAACTTGTATTTTATTTTCAACAGTTGTTTTATTTACAATAGTGCAGTCATGCCTAGTTCAATTAGTTTAGTTTAATACTAGCTAATGTAAACGAATTAAAAAAAATATTGGTTATTGTCCCGTCACGTTGGTTATTTTGTCAAGTAAGAAAAAATAATTTTTTTATGATCAAAAATATTTCTCATGAATCCACGGTTAAAATATCTTCTCGGCGGGGTTTTGCATTCTATTAAAATTAAGCCTTGGGGCTTCTCGAGTAAAGCAGCCTAAATAAAAAAACAGTATTGGAAGCGATGACGCTGGCGGGCTTTGGAATGAAGCGCTCTCTTTTAGAACAAATGAATTTTTTATTCCTTTCGAAGGATTATTGGCCGGGGGGGGGGGGGCGCTCAGACCTTGGAGAAAAAAAGGTGAATCGGTCTGAGAAAGCCGTTGGTGAGAAAAAGGCCAGTTATTGGAGGATATTTTCTTAGGACCACGGACCTTAGGCGTGGTCGGGCCCTCTAAACCTATATTCCAGAAAGGACTCACGTTATAAAATATAAGAGAAAATTCCTTCAAATTTCATGCAGATATTCGCCTTCTGAGTTTCATTTCCCTTATTTATAAGCCATGAAACTACATTAATCAAAGTGCAGTCGTCATATCTCGTGGATTTTCCGCTGTAATTAAAGTCGACCTGTGCTGTTAAACTTATTTTTTAATTGTGTAATTATGCGTTATTTAAAAATAGATAACATAGGAAAAACAAGTGTGTTTTTCAAGGTTTGAGTGGTGTAATTGTGTCTTTGTTTTTCATCGTCGTGTTCTTTAGTTAGAAGAATTTATTGGTAAGATTAATATTCGATTAATTATACAGATAGCTTAACACAAAGCTACAACAGAAGGAAAACTATAAAAAATAATACTCCTAAAGGCTTCGTTGTGAATTTGTTGGAGTTTTCTGTATTTTTGAGGATGTCCGTGAATGTGTGACTGAAGGGTACGTGAATTAAAATACATACATACGACATTGAATACATCGTCTCTGAATTATGATTTCCACAACGGTATGGTGCAGCTTAGATAAACAGCGTGACTATGAATCGTGTAACACGAAACAAAATGAATACATAAATTAAAACTATGGTTAGCGTGGTAAAGCTGAAGTGAACTGTATAAAAAAAAACAACTGCTACCTTTTACCGAAGACAGAATATGCTTTATATAACAAGAAAAGAAACGGTGGTGAGATTATAATAAAATTGTTACTTACGCGTGTCGGGACGCCTCACGAGGTGTATAAACAGCTATCTATAACCTATTCCTATAATATATATGTTACTGTATACAATATAAGTATTCTTAAATACTACAACGACCCCTGATCACAGAGTACACATCACGGCAACTGGCCCAATTGCCGTTACCTGACCCCTTCGAATTCAAGCTTGTCGGACACGTACATCGTTAGTCAAACCCCTAAAAACTGACACCAAAGGTCACATATCTGATAAAAAAAACCCATGGAAATATGAATCAATACGAGGTTTGATCAGAAAGTACGGTAGCAGATTTGTCCCCTTCAAAGTAATCCTCCTCAGATATAATTCACTTGTGCCAGCGTTTTTCCAAAGCGAATATAGCTCTTAGCTTCTTCAGCGATTCTTCTTTCATCTTATCAATGGTGTCAAAACGTCGTCCTTTCAGGGTTTTTTTTCAACTTCGGGAACAAAAAGAAGTCGCAGGGAGCCATGTCCGGTGAATACGATAACTGAGGTAACGCAGGTAAGAGTGTTGTTATTTATTAAAAAATTACGAACAATCAGTGAGGCGTGAGCGGGAGCGTAATCGTGATCCAATTTTCAAGAATTGTTTTGCTGGCTCATTACTTCCAAGTAATATGCTTTATCGACCCTACGACCTGGCAGGAACTCATGATGCACTACGCCATCGAAATCGAAAAAAAGCTAAATTATAAAATTCTTTTATGTTTGTGTTGAATTATTATTTAAATGACAAAAAAAAAATAACGAGGTCTCTGATGGTTTGATTTACTAATTTAATGAAAATTCTTGTTACTAAATGTTCGCGTTAAACATCCCACAGCCATTACTCTAAATGCGATGTCCTATTGCAGACTGTATTCCGAACAAAGGAACTGCTGTGACCCCCGTAAGGTCCAGTATGTGTCATCAGCCCTCATTCCCTGCACCATTCATTGCATCGCACCATTAATGGTTTCATCTCATCGCCAGGACCGACCCATATGGCCCGCTGTAACTGTGTCAAATGCCCAGCACGTGCTAAAGCTATCTATAATTAACAGACGATTGACGCTTTATTGACCGTGACAATATTTAGCTTTTAGAAAATGAATTATAGCCGGTTAATAGTTATGTAGCTAAAATTAGAATTGATGCGTCTTATCCGTGTGGGAACGAACGCTGCTCTTCTGGTTTAGTTCTAGGAACGATCAAATTTACTCCACGAATGTTTAATGACATGACGAAGATTTCGGCGTGATCTGTATGCGTGAATTGACGTCAACCTTTTCCTGAGTTTTATTTCACGTTTGTGAATCATGGATGCGATTTACATTTCCTATTCCCATCAACCAGGTACAATAAACTCATTCTGAATGAAGTTGTCCCGTTATTTAAGAAGAAAACTATTTTGTGCCCATCATTGATTCATTATCCTACCTTTATCACGCTGATTTCTGGTTTCATTCATTTTACATTTGTAATTCTATACATCTATTTTTCGTTTTTCGAATCTCAAATACTCTCTAAGTCAAGTTACTAGGAGTAAGCCCGTTTTTAGTAAATGAATTACTATGGTACAAATATAATATAAAGTAAGTTAAAGTCGATAGCTATAGACATTTATGAAAAATAAAATAAATCACCATTAAGTAGCTTATCAAATGTAAAAACACACTACATTAAAGTGCGTTGCACAGAGTTTAAAAACGTCCAAAAATGAGTTACACATTGAGAGGGTACGGTTTTTATTTGTTTTAGTTACAGTCCCTCTAGAAGACAGCATCTGAACAATTCGGTTCAGATATTTCAACTTCAGGTCGTTGAACCCGCTGGAGCTGCCATGACCCCGTGACTTGGTCTGATCAATTTCTTGAGTTTATGATCATTTTTGGGCAACATGAGGTTTATTAAAACTCAAAATGCATTGTACGGAATCTAAAGATAAGTCTTTACGGGTCATGACCGCGTGACCTCATCTGTGAAATACAACGTTCGCTCTACAAAATTTGAAGAATTTTTGTTGATTTTGAAGAGACTTGAAAGTATCACAGTCCTGTCAGTTTTCAGTTCCAATTCAGATTTTGTCACATTTCAGTCAAGAAAGGGGTTTCTCTTTACACGATCCGATCAGTTCTCTAGCTCTCATCAGTTCTCTTGTCAGTTCTCTCATCAGTTTCCAGTGTCGAGTAGGAATTGAGCTTTCAAGGTGTGTACATTTTAATACGACGTAGTGTCTCGTCGCAGTTGCTTTGGCATTGCCGTTGAAAACGTCGTGGAGAAATCCCTCAAAAGGAATTCACTGTCACATACAAATTTAATGAGGGAACTCCTCTCAGAACCGTCTGATCGGTTAAATTATTTACGGATGGAGGAAAAGGCATATTATCTTCTGTTACTAATATTGGTGACACCTATTATCAAGAGACAGAATACTAAAATGAGGCAGGGTACAACTAACTGGAACAATGAGGATTTTAGTAAGCAGAAGCACTTTCTTTAGGTTTCATAAATTCATATCAACAAATAAAATAATACCTGAAGCAGGTTTGGACGGACATACAGTAAAATGGCATCTTCACACCACTATTCAACCGAGCTGGGGACGCGAACTCAACGCCTCCTCACACAAAGGGTTTTATGGCTTGTCTATCTCACCTGACTTTATAACGTGAAAAAATTGTTAATGCTAGTTATGTTTAGTCTCTTTTTAATAAATCCCACTTCAGGAAGTATTCTTTCTCAAAACTTTTCCATGTATTGGAGGAGACGTCAAGCAAGTACAGTTGTAAAAGTTTCGAGAACTATTAATAGAAATCATTACTTTGGCGAAAACCCCAATAATAAATTTTAGTAGTCGCTATTAAAACTCTCGTTGTTAATTAAAACTTATTGAAATATCTTTATTTTCGATAGTTAACGTGCGAACGCGCTCACATATTATTCATGAAAATTAAAGACAACTTAAGCTGAGAATATTTTATCCGGAAAGGTCAAAAAAACCTATAAAGAATTATATATATATATACCTATAAACAATATTATTTGTTACCAAAATTTTCCATTTTTGTAGAGTATTAGAACAAATAATAAAATAAAATATGAAAAATATTCGATAACTTAAAGCTTAATATAGTTTGTAGTTTCACAACAACAATTTATTAAGATAAAATTACAATCTGCCTTTTTATTAGGCAATAAATAATTGAGATAAATGTTATCATTCATACCATATTTACAATTCATCATTCACTCGCTCATTCATACAATATTTACAGACGGCCCAGAGGCCCCCCAAGTCCACATGGTTGTCCCCTCCCTCGCGTGCGAAGGAGGAAGCGGAGTCTTGGGAGTCCCCCACGCTCCTACGTCAGCCGCGTCACTGGATAAGAGCCAGCGGAGGCTGACCAAGAGCGCGAGAGCAACAGACGCTCAGGACATGATTAGAGAAACTGGCCATTGCCCGAACGCCCACTATCACTTAGTTATAGCAGGTCACGAGGCCACTGCCGTTTTAATCTCCGAAGAGGATTATAGGGGTGAGTGGTGCAGTGCAATGACTGTGCTAGGGAATTAGGGTGGTTGGATAGGTTACTATGGAATTTTATGAACTTGGAAGGGATGAGTTCAAGAATATAGGGTATATTCAGATCATTGTGAAGGGTTTTGTTGCTGACGTAATAAGGAGCATTTACTATTGTTCTCAGGACTTTTGATTGAAAGGATTGGATGCGCTTGATGTTCGACTTTTTTGCTGTCCCCCATAGCTCTATTCCGTATGTCCGAGCTTAATATAATAAAAAAGTTTTATTTATATAATAATAATAAAGTTTATGAAAAGGTATACAACGTGAACACTGTAAGTTAAAAGTTGAAGTTGAATAGTTAAATGGCATCCCTTTTTAAATCAAATATTTTAATTATTTAACTCGAGCGTAACAGCGAGTTGTCGAGTTTAAGTCAAATAAATATATAAAATGTTATATGTATCCGTAGAAAAGATACATCCCATACATATTTTATGGATTTGGATAGAATTGCACGGAGCACAATAAACAAAACACGGTAATTGGAATGAACAGTTCAAGAAGGAACGTGATTACACACACGATTTCAAGTGATTACACACACGATTTCAAGTGATTACACGACATTCGAATACACCTCCATTATAATATAAACCAATGGAACGTATAAAACTGTGCCTCTTTAAGTGCAACTTAAATGCCATGATGAAATTTTTTCATGCATAGCTCTCATCGCAGTGGGGCAAATTATTCCGTTAATCAACCGTTACTCGTCAAAGCTCATTGATTAATCCGCTTTCGGTGAGTATAATATCATTTATAATACTTTCAAATAGCATATTTTATGACTCCCATTAATAGCTAATAACCCATTCATACATCTATAAAGAATTTAAATCTGTTAATTGAATATCTGATATCGGTTCATTATGGACGATGTAACACTTAATGATCTGTGTCGTGAGACTAGCACCGGTTAGAGTAACTGTTACTTGATTTGAACCTTTTAGGTCGTTACATATCCCTTACGACTTGTGTAGCGACCGCTAACTACATAAGATAAATCACCCTATACTATATTATATTTATATATTGTAAATTAATTTAAACAAATGTAAATAACATAAAAGTCATTTTTAATGTCGTAAACAAAGAAAAGTGCAGCTGCAAGTCAATTAGTTAGACACTGGGGACCCTCACCCGCGCTACCCATAGCAGGTAGCGACTAATACCAGGCCAGCCGATTAAAGAGTCACCGCATACTGAGTTGGCATTGGATACAACAACGAGGCAGATGATTGGGCCATCGGCCCACCACTAACAATAATTAGGGGCCGATCTCGGCCTGTAAATCATTCTCCTGACGACTAGCTAACTGATGACTTGCGGCTGCACTGATGTTCAAGACTTGACCTTCTCATTTATGAAAACCTCTGCATCTCTCTTCCTAACCTCACTATGTTTAGTCCGGCCTTGTCAGACCCACACTCTCCTAGTGGGATTCTCTGCCTTCGCCTCGCTAAAACTAGCAGCTCCTTGGGAGAGACCTCTCCCTCGCGGACAACGGTTGTCGTGGCCCTGCAAATTTACCTAGTAGTGTCTCCCACGGTAATCCAGCCTGCCCCTCTCCGGTTCATACTCGCCTTTGAGATCCGTACTGGTTTCGCCTACCCTCAGATACCGAGTGTGAATTCGTGGTCATTCCAAGACCACACAAACTTCCTACTCTATACCTCTTCTCCTGAACATAGTGCACTGTCGGGGCACATACCTATCAGATATGGAGTCAGATAGTAAGACCGTCATGAAACGATTGTCCAGGTCATAGCCTAACCAACCCTCACTTCGTCACCAGGGCTAGGGTACTAGGCACCCCCCTCGTGACGACCCGACAACTTGTTTTCTACAAATGCCTTTATAGAGAAGGGTTCCTGATAGGATTTACTTTGTCATGAAACAATGAATTTAAGTCCTAAATTTAAAGAAAAAAAAATGTCATTCACAATAATTTTAGCGTAATTAACAAATAATTACACTACTACCACAGTCCTTTAATGAATCCAAAGTTACACTGTACCAAAGCAAGAATATAGTAAAATGCCTTATTTTGTGGCCCCCTTTCGGTGCCGTAAGCGATGATCCCCTCATCGAGAGGACCATCTCAGTTACGGAAATCACTTGTCTAGTCTACGCTATATCTACCGTTTACGTTATTCTTAGAGGGTGGGATGATGTTGTTTACAGGCGTAAAACCAAGTGGTGGCCAGCGCCATGCAGTCTTCGTATCGCAGGTTTTAGGAGTCTAGTCCTGCTTAAACAAACATGGTTATTTTTAATTGCACTACATGATACACCATTTTATATGACTCTTATTGATTACACATTCATACATCTACAGATAATTTAAAGCCGTTAAATGAATAAAATTAATAATATTTTTTGTCCCTTCATTATAAGCTGATTATTGAAAGTTCTAGGTGTATATCATTTGTTATTTTTGTTCTACGATTCCGTTAATGGAAGAGGATTTCTTATAGGATAGCCTGAGAGTTGAGTTATTTATTTCTTAACACCTTTTTTTCCCCCTTCATATCCCTTTGTTGTTATAAATTATAGAAATCAGTATAGACTACAGAATTGAATATATTTACGATAAGTCATTATACGTCCTGTAGCTTGGCTACATTTTATACAATTTTTACAGAAGTATAATGTACATTATACATTCATTGTCTAAACATGTTTAAAAGTTATGGGGCTCACCTGACTCATAGACTTAATACTAACTTACATCGTAACAACAAAATGTTAATCTAATTTTCCTCGACGGTCTGTTTCCATCTAAGTGGGAATGGTGGTGGGGTCATAGTGTTAAACACTGGGTTTGTCAGGTGCTGCAACCAGTCAAAAAACTAGATGTGTCTCCGGTGGATTCTCAATATCTAAATTTTCTGACGTTTAAAGCTTTTGTCAACCTTTGTACATTTGGTATTGCAACAATACCTTTATTGGGATCGGTGCTAGTTTTAAGAACATTTGAGGCCTCCACTGGCTAGTATCCGGTGACGTGGCTGACGGAGGATCGTAGGGGACTTTCCAAGACTCCGCTTTCTCTTTCGCATGTGGATTTGGGAGGCCTCTGGGCTGTCTGTAAATATTGTATGAATGAGCGAGTGAATGATGAATTGTAAATATGGTATGAATGAGAGCATTTATCTTAATTACTTATTGCCTTATAAGGCAGATTGTAATTTTAGCACAATAAAGGATTATCATATATATATAAGAACATTTGTTGTTTGCGATTCTTAGTTGAAAGAGGATCAAACTTCATTGAAGGAATTTGCACTTTCCTTACTACAACTTGCTATTGGAGTAGATACTGGTAAGAAATGCATGGATTTGTTTCTTACGTTGATGTTTCAAAAGATTCCGAACCATCATAAATTTGTCTCATATATTTCTTATTCTTTCATTCTCTAACAATGATTTATTAACGCTGTCGCCAATTGCATTTATGATTTGTATAAAACATTTCGCAGTGGATGTTTTTGAATTTCTCGAGTAATAGTTATTAGACAACTTACTATTATATAACTTCGTATTTAATTTGGCTTCAATTTGTACTTCATTCGTGGTTTTGAAAGTTTGTGAATAAGGCTAAACAGTCCTTCCCTTTGATTAAATTCCTTTCACGGTTTATAGTTTCTCTGAAGAGTATTTTAATAACTTAAGATGGGAAGGAAATTAAGTTAATTTAGGGCCGGCAGAATTGAGAAAGTGGAAATTTAGTGCTTAGCTTGAGTTTGCTCTGTTATAAATATTAATGCAGTTTCCTAGTCTGTCAAGGGAGGACTTTGCTAAGTTCAGTTATCCCATCCCGGTCATTAAGTGGGTTGGGGGGGGGGGGGTTGCTCCTCTCTTTGAGATCCTTCTTCCTTCTTGTCCTGTATTTCATATTGACACTGAAATGTACCATTTTACCAATCCAAGTCTCTTTAAATGGTTTTAATTTCTTCTGACTGTAAAATGGTGAAGCGTCGAGAACCGATGCTTACGTTGATACATATTCGGCCATTTTCCTGAAATTGTGTTGTTTTTTCTCAAGTTCTTGAGTTTTAGTACCTCAAGGCATCAGTTAACACACTGTAACGGCATAAAAGTGACATACAGAATAACAAGTAGTAGAAAGACTTTGTTACTCACAAATGCCTTTTTTTTTTTTCCTTAGCTCTATAATTATAAGATTATGGATGAGGGAAAAATAAAGGAATATTTGGGTTGAGCGGATCCTTGTACTAGGAGTACCTGCTTGAAGGTGGTGTGAGGGAATTAAGGAGTGTGGGAAGCCTCGGTAGAGGTTGATTGTTGCGGTACAGTGGTGAGAGTCCACTGGTGGCTGGGTCTAGAGTCCCTCTAGGCATGTAGTGCAGTCTTATTTAGTTGGGTAGCAGTGATGGGTGCCCCTTAGAGGCTTGTTATTGGTGGGCCGAGCGCCGTGATGTCCACCATTTGGTCTGCTTTACCAGATCTTGAAAGTTGCCATCTTGCCGGTAGCGGTGGGGGTGTCAAATGCCCATATATTACACAAATATTTATGTATTAATGGTGCGTTCCAAGTCTAATCAGTCAGAGAGTCTAATCTCTTCCGTTTACCCTCTTCCTGCTATTTCTTCAAACCCTGGAATACATCTTGTCCGCTTTTGACCCCTTCCTCTTTTTCCTTCTGACTTCCAATCTAATATTGCCCAGGCTACCTTCATGCTGATTTCCTCACACAATAGCTAACGTTTGACTGACACAAATACTCGGAAAAAACTAATTCAAATGGACAGATTATTAAAAAAAAAATGTTGTTAGTCATTATTTATATCTTAAGGTATGATACTATTTGTAGAATCTTTCTGAACATAACATTTATTGTAAAAAAAAGGGTAAAAAATAAATTAAAAGTCATAATCTATCTTTATGATCGCCAACCAACCACCTCAAAACCGCATTATTTCATGATAAATACTAAATATTACTCACAGTAAGCTTGTCAAGTTGGGTGAACGAAAATATTTCTCCTATTCTTTACAGCTGCCCACATATTATTATGATATTAGAAATTCATTTTATCGTGATTTAACAGAATCTGATAATTTCTTCATACTTTATCCTAACTCTGAAATTGAAAAAAAAAAAAAACTTAAATATTATTATAAAAATAAGACATTTTTCTTGATTGAATAATTGGTGCTTTCTAAGAAACAATTTACTACCCTACCATTGTCAAGTTTGACTTATGTTAGCCAGACTACTTTTTGTGGGGCGATGGTCGTAAATAACAATTTAAATAAATATAATACAAAAGTAGTAAATATTTTATGTGGTTTGTCGTGTGATACATATTTAAAAAGTCGTGGTTTTTACACATCGAGCTGCCGTGTATACACCAATGCACGAATGTCTTTATAATAGAAATTTTCTGTCTTTCAATTGCTCGAACGACACCGAGTGAGTGACCTATGAGAAGTCCTTCCTGGCGAAGTGCATATAGGCGTATAACCTCTTCAAATACATATAAAATAGCTATAACTTTTAAGGGGATTCAGTGACATATGTGTGTAGGTGGAGACTAGGGGAACAGCGTGTAGGTCGTGGGCCTGTTCAATTATAAGAGGAATACTACAGGGAAACCCTTTCAGTACTCTCCTGTAGGCTCTGTCGGTCGGCTGGTTCCATGCACTTGTAGCTGGGACAGTGCTTAGTTCAAATATGGCGTGTGCATTTTTTTTTTTTTTTTTTTTTTTTGTCCTTTCAACCAAACAAGGCTCTATTTTCATACAATCCGATATCAATCACGCTAATTGATGCAACGTTTAATAATTACTGAACCATTTTATAATTGTTTTATTAAAGTTACAGTGAAATCGCTTGAATTTATCTAAATATTATTAATTATTACTTAAATAAATGTTAGTGCTTGCTCAATGTTTGATTATCGAATCCAATGGAATCTTTTAAGCGAAAATATAAAAAAAAGAAAGTGTTTTAGATCTTAGTCCAACCTGAAAGATGCTGTATAATCTACCCTTTAGCATTTTTTCTTTTCGCTATTAAAAAATATCATAATTTTTAATCTTTTATACTTTTGTTATAAGTTGTATGTATTTTGAAATTTTAGTAAATTATCAATATTAAATTATATTTTTAATAACATTATTGATTTGGCAATTCCTTATATTTATAAGGAAACTCACATTATATAATAGAAATGTAAAAATACACATAATTTCATGCAACGGTTTCCATTGCGCATACCCATCTCCGTAGATCGGCTTTAAGTCATAATACTTAAGGGTGTAAATAAATAACGAAACAAACAGTGCTTTAGACGGAATTAACTGTTACTGAAATAATGGGTTACCATGCAGTTCTTGGTATTGTTTTTGACAGGCATATTATACGTAATAGATTCGGGAGCTCGCGCTTGTTACATGCTGGAGCTTTGAAGCTATGTAAGATTTTATGTTCTGGTGTGTACCGACCGCTAACTACATAAGTTAAATCACCCTATACTCTATTGCATATATATTGTAAGCAAAAGTAAAATAACATGAACTAAATGTATTATAAACAAATGTAAATCATTGTAAAAGTGTTAAGCAATAAAAGGCGGAAGCCAACTAAGTCATAAACATGAAAGGGTCACCAGCTGGCAGTCATAAACTTAACAATCCTTTAGGGGGCCTCTCTACCTCCAGGGGACAAGGGGTCGGGTAATTAAGCGTGGGTACAGCACCACAGTGTCCACAGCCCCCAACCACCGGATTAGACCCTGGCAGCCTCCCAGCAGGAAGTAGAGAGGGTACTTAAGGCAGGGCTACTGGCCCTGTTATCCAGTCTCTTAGTCTCCTCGCGAGTCTCTCTCGTGGCCTTTACTCGTAACGCTTGCTTGGTTTCCGCTCGAACTCTGAAAACTTGACTAATTCTTTATGAAACCTCTATACCTCTTCTCTTGAACATAGTGCATTGTCGGGGCACATACCTATCATAAATGGAGTCAGATAGTAACGCCGTCATGGAACAACGGTCCATGTTATAAACTCGAACAATCCGCACTTGTCACCAGGGCTAGGGTGATCAGGCACCTCCCTTGTGACGACCCGACATGGTGTTTTTATTAACGATTAACAGCCCAAAACATATTACTCGGAAGGTCGGGACTCGGACCCAGGGCCTCTCTAATATTTAGTCGGGGGGGGGGGGGGGGAGAGATAATTCATATTGGGAAGGTCCCGATCTTGCCAGTAATTTTTTCTTTGCCTGTCCAAAATATTATTAGGACCAAGTTCAAAATGAAACTTTCTATTGATTTTGTTTTGTATTATTTTTCTTCTAGTTAATTTTATGAATCCGAACTTATTTGCAATCTTAAATTTATTATGAAATGTTAAGTAAGGAGATACTTGATTGGGTGTAACATGGTCAACTTAAACGCTTCTTATAATATAGGTCTTATACTATGATAAAGTAATCAAAATTCAATGTTCTCATTTTTCAAGTATTTAAAAACTTTACAGTGGTGCCCAATTTACATTTTGGGTTGATGAATTGATGGAAAAATGAGAAACAATCGAGCAGCCCGGCGAATGAAGAGGTCGTAACCAACTGAATTATCCTAATCTAATTGTGCTTGATACATTATACTTGACGGACTTATTTTTATTACAGGTGAAGGACTTTAGCTACTAAACCTTGTAATTTATTGCCCCGATGGAACTGTTTGTATTGAATCACAAAAGTTCGGTGGCTCATACAGTAGGAATACAAAAGGTTTAAGTTCTGGTTGAAGTTTTAAGTTAATCAGCAGCCGTTCGGGGCGAAGTAGGGTTTGGCTTAATCACCTCTTCTAAAGTAAACTATTTAATGGACCAAGGAACTAATTATCAAGTCTCGGGACTTAGTAGGAGTAAGCCGATAGCGGTGTATCAGTTAATACCGTTGCATTAGTAAATTGGGTTTTAATCACTGCGCCATTTTTTTTTTTATTTCAGCAAATTTTTACTTTTAAACAGGTACTGCGATAGAAAAGTAGACGATAAAATACTATTCAATCGATCTGAAGTAATAGTAATAGTAAATTTCTCAACTCCTCGGGTTGTTATGATTAAGTGCCGTTTAAAATACTACACCGTGATGTATAAAAAATAATTTAAAATGGAAAAAGATTTCTCAAGTCGCACCTTTAAAGCAGTTTAATACAGCTATTTTTACTCAAATATTTAAGCACAATAACGCAATAAGGAACAGCTCAGAAGTATTTACAATAATTTTTTTCTTTTCTTCATATGCCCTTGTTATTATAATTTATGGAATCAGGACAGATTATTCATAAATTAATCTATTTACAGTAGGTCCAGTACCTTGGTTACAATTTATACAATTTAAAAAAAAAATTACATTGCGATTTGTGATTGTTACAAAAGTATAATGCACATTATACATTCAGTGTCTAATATGTTTAAAAGTGATGAGTATTACGTATGAATCATAGACTTAAAACTAACTTACATCTAGCCACGAAATTGTAACCTAATTTTCCCCGACAGTCTGTTACCATCTATGCGGGAAGGGTGGTGGGGATACTGGTTTTTTAGATGCTGCAACGAATAAAAACAAAAATTGATAAAAAAAAAATTGGCGCTCTGAAAAAGAATCATATATAAGTACATATTTCCTAAATTTACATCAAGCTGCCTGATTTCCCTATAATTTTCTATTTTCGTAATTCAATTTCATTTACGTTACTGAATTATAAGCTAATAAAGATAGCTCAGATGAACTGCCTGCTGACAGCCAAGGTTCAGCCGATACGAAACTCAAATTATTTCATGGTAATGTAAGGTGTGTCGAGGCTGGTTTCGCAAATTAATTGGATACCGTATTGGATTTAGTGTCAAATTGAGAAACTAATAACCCAAACTAGAAGCTCACAAGTTGTTCATATGTTGATTGTTAGTGAAGTGCAATCTCCGGGTTTTAAAAATTCGTTAGTAGCATTAATGCCAGCCTTAGTATTAAGGTTCTTTTTCTCGAATATTTTGTGGAAAAATGTGGAGGCGGATCCTCGCCTACTTACTGGAAAACATAATTGTGTCTTAAGGACTCAGTTACACCGATATAGTATTTGTCTTATTTAGATTTTATTTTGTGGTTTTTATTTTCGTTTCATAAAGGAATCTCATACTATACTGTACTGTCGATGATATCTTGTTCTGTGCCGAATGTTGCACATAATTTGGAATGAGCGCTTATGACATTGCAGTATTTTGCACGGATTTATTAATTTTGTGTAAGTTTGAAAGAATTTGATAGTTTTAAAAAAAAGGAATATTTGTGTTCCCAATGATTATTACTTTTAAACTATCGAAACAAGGTAGTGCCCAAATAACGATTCACAGAATTTGTTTAGCTTTATTTTATTACAACAAGAAGCATAAAATATTCATTGTGTAATTTGAAATAAAATGTCGTGTTGACTAATATTCGAAGTATGTTCTATTATAATCTGGAAAAATTCATATTTTTGACAGTGCCCCAAAGTTCAATTATAGTCGAGACAGTTTTGATATGTTATCCAAAAGTCGAAGATGAGAACTTTCAATATTTATTTAATTCTGTATTTTTCTTTGTATGCAAGCGAAACGCTTATGTCGTTTGTCAAAGAAGAGACTATGTTAATTGAGTTATTGATAAATTATATTTTTTTTAAATGTTTGAAAACACTTCGGAATTTATTTATTTTTTTTTTTTCTTCCATAGCTCTCAAACTTATAAAAAATAGGATGTGGGAAAAATAAAAGTAAAATTATTTTGGATTGATGGGAGCCTTTCACTAAGGGGAGTCCTATTTGAAGGATGTATGAGAAGGATATGGGATGTGGGATGCCTAAAGGAGGCGGCTGGGTTCGGGAAGGTAGTGAGAGTCTACCTATGTACTTCGGTAAGTTGCTCATCCTATTAGTAAAATAAAAATTGTTGTTCAAATTTCAAATTTTGATTAATGAATAAACAAACTCTTATTGTCGAAATGAAACAGCTTGTGTTCCAAACAAAACTAATGCTGTAAACAGATGAAAAAATTTGCTTTCCATTTCATAAAACTACAATAGTGCTTATAAAACACATATTTCCGATTGGAGTCAGTTTATTACTTTTCAATTAATTGACGAAACGACACAGAACCGGCTGTAATGACCGTTATGGCTCTGTTCCAGGCCCATAAATATGAGTTATATTCGTGTTTTCTTTGCCAATTTTCGAACATTCTAATTTTGAAAGGCCGTGGTTTTACATTAAACAACGGTTTATTAACCGGCTTTAACTTGTAAAATATTTAGATTTTATCGGTCTATGGAATGTTATGTTTTTATCCTCCTATAAATTTTGATTATATGCGTGTCTTTGGAGCAAAAATCCTACAGCTATAATGCATAATTTTTATCCTTCTGTAATATATGTTTGATAAGTTTTCATTTACCAAAATGATGGGTTACTTATTGAATTCAGTCAGGATATATGATATCAGTCAATCCACCGAGTTTATTGATCTGATCGTTGGTCGGTAACTCTCTTCAATGAACAAGCCATTGACATTTTTTCAAGATTACTTAGCTAAGCCTGTAATAACGAAAGATAATTAAAGTTTTGAGGTGCATTTTTATGAAGTGTAACAGCTGAAGTTCATAAATCCCCCATCACGATTGTGTTGACCTTTAACTATCAGTTGTTGATGGGTCTATCAACGTGAATCAATTTGATCAGCGTGAACTAACAAACGGTTGCGAGCTGCTGCTGACCAAGCCTCCTTCCTATTTGTCTATTTGTACACATTGGTGGCATGTTGTGGCTTCCGGCCATTGGCTAGAATCCACCTGACCCTACATCCCTGCAAATACACCCGTACATAACCATGAACTCTCTGTTTAATAATTATTTTTTAATGTATGACTAAAATTATACATAACTTATGAACTGAACTGTGTTCTTGAAATGTATACAATCGTAATATAATATAGCGACCCTTGTGCTTGAATTGTGCTATATTTTATTAAATAAGTAATGATGTTGGAAGCAAATAGAGAAGGAGACAATTACCTTAAATATGAAAAAAGCATATTTTTTTCTTTTTAAATTTCCTTGAAGATTGTTTTGTGGGCTACCCTTGGATTTATTATTGAGATAGGGTGCCCTGTAGCAGGGGGGTCACCCCCTTAGGGACTGACCCTGTTAGACTGCAGGTGTAGAACCCGTCAGGGTAACCCCATCCATCCCCCCATGGGTACCCGAAGTGTGAGTAACTCACACTTCCGGGCCGTTCAAGTACAAAGGCGCGAAGCCAGAAATGGTGGGTATTTGCCAATAAATAAAATGAATTACTAAAAATAACATTAGGGATTTGCCCGTTGTGTTAATGATCCCACTAATACTGATAATCATTACTAATTAACAGCTGAAGAAAAAATATAATATTTGAATCCGGGGCCAGCCCAATATTGCTTTGCTTCTCGTTCATTTGGCAGAGACCCCGAAAGGAATTGGGGAGGTCCTGATTTCTAGATCAATGCTGTAAAACCAAAATAAAGATTGCATGGTTCAGTTCATTTCGGCGTGAAAACGCCGTTTTTTGGACGAGACTAGAGAGCAGAACCCAGGAGGCACCCCAGTCCTACAAGTCAGGCGATGGATGTAGGTAGTGCTTTTTTTTTATAGGATACGGGTTAAAACTATGTAAACCACCAATTCGGAAACATTAGTACATTTCACTAATGTTTACATTTCATACATATAGCAAAATAAATAAAATGATCAATGACCCTTGTGCTTGACATGACCCAACACAAAAAAAAAAATATTGTCCATTATATTCTGTTGACTGTTTTGTTGATGTTTTGTAAACAAGAGCTGGGAAAATCACACAAATTACGAACTCTTAATCCGGGACCTGGAGGTCTTTATATATTGTACCCTACTCAAATTGATCACGATCTTTCCACTATATTTTTTCTTTGGCTGTTAATTAGTAATTTACGGAGGGGGTTTGGTTTTGTTTAATTTAAAGATCTGCCTCCTCGCTGTGTTTTTTTAAATTAATTAATTTTTCCGACTAATAGTTTTGTACATAAATTAGGAACTGAGAATTTAAAAAGTATTTCAAACGAAATAAACGGTGTAGAGAGATAAGAAACAAAATATACAGACATGCAAATGGAAATTTCTTAGATTTGTTTCTATTGTGGCTCAATGATCTTCATATTCTTGAATATTATTGAATTTCATTTCACGGTATATTACAAAATGCATTCTCGATCCCGGGGCAAAATCCAAAACTATAAATGAGTGAATGATTTTTTTGGGATATCGCCTTGCGCTAATAAAATAATAAAAAATTATTATTTAAAAAAAAATTAAAAAATAAATTTATTAATGAACAACTTTTCGTTGCTATGGTTGCAACTGGTATTAGTGTGAGACGGTAGGAGATGTTTAAAACATTTTTGGAGAACTGTTTTTTATCAGTTCGATTGTTAGAATGTAACATGGAATTCCGAAATGTTGTCCAACAACGAATTTCATGAAAATCAAGGTCTCTCTCCCATCAGTTCCCCCCCCCCCTCCTTTTCCCTGTCCCTTATAAAATAATAAAATGATTATTTTCATTATAGATTCTCTCTCGAATCTATTTACATTGCAGTTTTATATTTGCTGTAGCGTCGCTAAATTGTATACAAGGTCTGAATTACGTATAAAATTATATAATTTAATACAAGTATATTGATAGACATTATACTTGACTTCTTTGACAAGACTGTATAAGATGATGGGGCTCACCATTTTGATCAAAAACTTAAAACTAAACTTACATACTAATGCTTAACCTAATTTTTCACCGACAGTCTGTTGCCATAGATTCGGGAGGGGTGGTCGGGTCATAGTGTTAAACACTGGATTTGTGAGGTGCTGCAACGCGTCGAAAAACTTGATGTCATCCACCGACGGCACATCAAGCAACGGGTGTAGGTCGGTGCATCCATCAGCTCAAGCCTGACGTTTTTTTATATACTCACGGTCATGTCTAATTACTCCAAGAGGAAGCTTGAACGCCACATAGAAATGTAAGTTTAGTTTACGGATTTTGAATTGTTCTAAAGTAGTCCAATAGTTGCTTGAAAGTAGAACCTCTTCCTTCGGGGGGTTGAAATAATTAATTATAGGTCTATCGATAAATAAATTGTTAAAAATATACGCATTGTTTTAGAAAAGTTTGTTTTCTAAACTGTAACGGTTTTTCGGTACTTGTTGGTTAGTCGCAGAGCTAAATCTTGTGCAGTGTGATCAGATACAAAAGACTAGATCAGACCGATACTTGATGTACGGAACCAATGTGTATTAAGTGATTACCCGCATCGTCTTTCACTTAGCAGCTGTTCAGGGGGGCATAGATAGTCATTGATGACCTACAGCTGGTAGTCGCCCGTGTGTCATCTACTGATCTGATAATGGATAGGTTCGTATCTCGTAAGGTACGATGATCTAAAACTGGTCATTCTCTCTCAGGTATAAATGATCTAAAACTGAGGTCAGCCCCCCCCCCCAGTTATTGATGATTTAAAATCTGAATGAGGTTGGCAGTCCTGGCAGTTAGTCATTTTCTCCTGCTCCCTTCCTATCACCCTCTGCCCCCTTCGCGTTAGTTATTGACAAGTCAGCGCCTCGGCCCGAACAGTTATGCGCTGTCATGCCGTTTTCTTTTCAACTGGAATCTGCCTATCGCAAATATTTCATTTCAGAACGATAAATTCATTAAGTCTCCTTTACTCTCCTTAGTGATTGTAGTAATACATAACATAATAAATAGTAATCATTTGTTTGTTGTAACTTTAAGAATTGTGTAGCTTTAATGATTTTTTATCTGAAAGTCGGACAATTTGTTTTATGCTAAGGTTTTAAATCAAGTGTAAAAATTAATCAAATAAAATTTGGTTGGCTTTGTGGACAGTGCATCCTTTTGTAGGGTTGTAGCGATTATGGCCGTGCTGTCCGCAAACGTCCCAATGATTATTCTTTTCTTATAGACGGAATGGTTCATCGATTTATAAACCCTGTAACAGCGGGCTTAATAAACATCCCTGAAGCAAACCTACTTTTGTAACCCCTTCGGTATCCAAGAATTTTTTTTTCAAGTAAATCAGCCAATGATATTAAAAAAAAGTAACTAACGTGATTTGTTCTTGAATGGAATTTTTTAAATCAATCATGAGAAGTGTGATGTTTCGTTGGATTGCTTGGGAGTCTTCATGAGTCACATTCATCACACTTAAGTTTTTCTTTTTAGCTATAGGCATTTTTTTAGTACTATCTAAATCAGAAAATACTGATATAATTTTAAAAACGAAGATTTTTCTTCGATTACCACGACATGTCTACGTACATACTTTCTCTGGCTTGCTTTGCATGACATCCAATAACCGTTAAGATATTGGTTTACCTCACCACATTAGTCAATAGCAGGGTTCTTACATTTAAACTACACATTTAAAAGACAATTTAAGAAAGTATGTTACATTTAAAAAGCAGCTGGTTAATTGTGTCGAGAATTGTTCACACAGATAGTTAGACGCAAGTCTGAACTATCATTTCGTGACCCCAATTAAAAATTGAACTGAACCCATCGCTTTATAAACAACGCTGGTATATTTAGATTTTGCGCTAGTTAAATACTTTCATCATTATTTAATGTTCAGTTGTATATATCTCCAAT
Source organism: Acanthosoma haemorrhoidale (assembly GCA_930367205.1). NCBI lineage: Eukaryota > Metazoa > Arthropoda > Insecta > Hemiptera > Acanthosomatidae > Acanthosoma > Acanthosoma haemorrhoidale. The sequence goes on from OV884012.1 coordinate 29,181,452, forward strand.
GTTTCTTTAGTCCTCATTAATTTGAGCCAATATTTTCAGCCTAATGTTGAGTGTTCGCACTTTACTATTAATAATAATTACTATTAATACTTAATTATCCTATTAACTATTCTTGTCTCTGATTTTGTGACTGCCTGCCTCTAAATGAAAGAAGCGTTTTTTTGTGTGTATTTTTTTCCAGTCCCATTAGAGGTAATGGATAGACGAAGCCATTTGTTTCAATGGAGGTAATTAGTAATTGTTTTTGATTACTTTTTAATGATGACTAATTATCAACAGTAACTTGTTTTTATTGCTTAGATTTAGTTTTAGAGAAGTACAATTAATTGTTAGCTAAATTGTTAAACATTATTTTATATAAAACAGAAAAATTCATTCTAGTATTGATATGAGATGTTACAACTTTGAACTTGACTAGGTTCAATCAACGATCGAATGCTGCCACAAATGTCTGCAAGTCATGAGTTTTAAAAGTCTCCAGATATTTGCTGACTAATCGTGCCGAACTTCCATCAGGTAGCATTTTCAGGTTACTTTCAGAACATGTAAGGTCATAGATAAGGCCGAGGATGATCTAAAGCTATTTTGAGTACCTGAGTTTTATTATGGTGTATAAAGTTCAACTTTTGTGGGTAATATAAGTGGAATTGTATTGTACACTTAGCAAGTTCGATGAGAGGAGTCTTACTGTTGTTTTTTTGGGTAAGATGGTACCCGTAATCCTACGCGAAGCTACCCGGTTAACTTTAATCATTCTAATCAATAGGAGGATTAAAGCTACAATTGAGAACATTTGGTAAAAAAAATGAAAATAAGAACAAATAATAATCGTTTACTCCAGTCGATAATACTAAAATACTTTATTCTTAAATTGTGCACTTCTATGAACTAACATGGTGGCATTAAAACATAGATATGAAGGAAGGAAGATAAAAAAAAGTTGTAAGATGAAGAATTTTGTGAACTAGAAAGTGATAGAGAGTATCAAATGTGAAGGCAGGAGAAGATGGCTTGGTGAGTGCTAACTACAGGTTTCAATTTTATTTTAATAATTATTAGTTAAAAAGGAGAATATTGGTAGGGACAGGATTTGAACCAGGGACCTATTGGTTTTCGCTCAGCTAATTCTCCATCTCATCTATTGTGACTGCTTAGAGAAAATATGGTGTTATAGTGATAAAAGTGCTGCTAAAGAAAATCACAAGTTCGATATTAGATACGCCACTATTTTCTTTTACCCTCCTATCAACAATTATTACAATTTACACCTCTGGAATTACAATTCACAAACAATAATGCCAGGAACTACTTCTCATTGGTGTCAGTTTTTCTTACTTGTGCTGACCGCAGGTACTTCCTGATGGTGACGATACAAAAACAACATTTTCAGAGCTGTGCCGTTTTTGAATATTCAAGTTCAATTAAGGAAGCAACCTTTTTAAAATTCAAATTTATTCTCGAGCCTCACAGGAGATAAGCTATTTAAAGCTGACTCATCGTGATTGTCAATGAACCCTATCAGATACGTATGTTGCTGAATATTAATTGGACGCGATTGGCGCGAGGGGATCATTTTTATTTATGAAACTTGAGTTTTATTTTTGGTTTGCTGTACGCTCTCGGAATATATCCTAGTGTTCCTTTCTTACTGTTTATCCATCTTGCAAATGGATGATTAACGATTTGTGTTTCAATGATGAGGTGTTTCCTATTCTCCTTATAACGTTTGGTTGAATTGAAATTTTATCTTTTAGCATTGCAAATCCATGTAGCTGCATTCACTATATGTGCTAATGACACCCATTAATGAATAAAATGTACTCATTGCTGCCATGCTTTTTAAATACACTGCTTTTAGGGTTATAATCTTTAGTATAATGCAAGGAAGGCATAATTCCAGAAGCATTTTAAGGCATAATTCCGCGTTCGAAATGTTCCTGATGAGAAATGTGTTTGTCGAAAATGTCTACCATAAACAAACACATTAAAATAAATTATTCATCTTCCGGATGGGAGATTTATTTTATACGTTATGAAGGATCGGAAAGTTGGACTGTTGCATCGTGCCAAGGTGATCCCATACTGGCTTCCATACAAGTTTTTTTTGTGAATGTCTTTATTACAATTAGTATAGTCAGTATTCCTACCACTATGGAATCTTTTCTCGTCACTTTTACTGACGAGAAAGTTATTCTTTTATCCCATCATGACCACCTCAGAGCACCCATTCCAACTTGAGCATTGGTGCAACCGACGTAGGCTAAAAGTCAACGAAGGAAAACACTACATTTCGTAGGATAAATGAGGGTCCTGCCCACCAGTCCTCTTTAACGATTCTCCTTTTCCCACATCAGACACAGTCCAATACCTTGGATTCCACCCTGACATAAGATTGACTGGGACCTGTCATCCAAAGCTTGCAGGACCTCAACAGAAAACTGTTTATCAAGAAATCCAACTATTTAGAAAACTAAATACTCATGTATAAAGTCATGCTCAAAGGCACTGGACTTGAACTATATCGAACCTTCCACTCTCCTAAGAACCCGAGTTAAGTTAAGACACCTTTTTATGTCAGGAATAAAACCCTCCACAATGACCTACGAATTTCCACTTCCAAGATCACATTTCTACAAACACTTCCACCAGATATTATCTGACCATCCAAATCCTCAGAGATTGAAGCGGAAATGGCCCCGTGGATTTAGTCCCTTGGAGTTCTGACACTGGTCCATCCAATCTATTGTAACAATGACCATTCATAGATTTGACATAACGGGACCGGATTTGGCATAGCACAAATGGGAGCTAACGCCGTAAGAACTATTCTTAATTAGAATCGATATCCTTAAGTTAATTAATTAGGGACTAATTTGGAACTATGACAAAAGACGCTAGATGGGAAACAGCATCAATAAATCAAACAGAGGAAACTATAGTGCCATCTTGTCGGATAATTACTCCTGCTATATACGAACAGTGGACTGGAGGCGGGCCAAGCATTCTCCAGGAGCTCCGCTCCATTGCCTCCAGGGACTGCGGAGGTGGGGTAGGCTACAGTAAATATAGAAGATCCCGCCCTTCGGAGATTGCTCTGTGTGTGTGTGTGTACTCCCTGTGTGTACACAAGCGGCGAACATGGAGCAGATGCGTTTGAATTCTATCTATCTCGATAATCCATGGGGATCTGTACTGACTTGATGTAATCTCCTGACTCTGCTATGTTCGCTATGACTACAAGGCCGTTTAGTTCAGCTGTAACTGTTTGCAGTTTCTCAGTTACACTACTCAGCTCACTTACTAAAATGGATTTCCAATAGATCTCCAGAAACATTACTAGGGCCAGGGTGTGTCCATATTCAGTTTGAAGTCTTGTCAGATTTCATTTCAGTTCTGACGTTTAAGGCCTATAAAAATAAATGTATAATAGACGTGTTGCCTGTTACGATCGAGCTGACGTCTTCAGTATTGGTTTCGTGACGGTTCAATCCAAATCGTATCTAAGATTTCGAAATGAACTTTGAAGATTTCCCAAGATCGGTCGGATCTTGTTTCATCCTGCATCTGTATTGTTCCATCAAATCTTGGAGTATATGTTTGCATCAGGTCCTAACAATAGAAAAACAAATGTAGGCATTAATAATTATTTGAATTACTTACTAATATGTTACCAATTATGTTCAATGGATAAATTATTCTCTCTTCTTTCTCTTAACCCCTATAATATTAATATATTTTAATTTATGTACAATATGAATTGTGCTGTAAATGGCTCCTTGTACTGCATGCTTTGCATTGTAAGCAGTTTCTGACACAATCACTATTATATTATACGAAGGGGATCACATTCAGACTACATGACAGGACCTAAAACTAAAATTACATATTAACTTAATTTTAGAGCGTTCCCACCTCGACTGCCTTCTGCCATCGATAGGGAAACGGAGAGGCGGAAATCGTGTTAAACGACGAGGTTTGTCATATATAACGAATCAAAGAATGTCAAGGAAAGAAGTATGACATGAGTATCCGGCTTAGAAATTGTTGGAGTCGCTTCCGCTCGTTCCGTCCGTAGTTCCTAGATGACTAAAAAGCTGTGCACCGTGCAGCAGAGCAGGTCTGAGTATGCTCTTATAAATCATAAGTTTGAGGCACAGAGATAGATTGGGGGAAGTCGGTAAGTCGTCTTGCGTGTTTGTTTGAATTCCCTCGCAAAATGGCCACTAAAACGGAGGTATTGTTATCAGGACTTGATGCAGACATACTATGTCGAAACGTTGTCCATTAATAACTTTGATGAAAACCCAATTACTCTTTTTCATCAACCTTAGCCAACAAGCACTTCAAGTCACGTTTCACCATGCGCTCACGCCACTTAATATTTAATTATCATAACAGAAAACAAATTTTTTTTGTTAGTTGTCTCTTCTATCAGTGTATTACGCGTCGGAGTTTTAATTAACTGTGCCACGGGACGGGCAAGTCTCTCCTGTATTACTATAGGAAATAAACTAATTACTGCCACCCATTAAGTACAGCTATTATGCATCCACAATGAGAGTGTTATACTATTAATAATTGAAGCATACCATGTAACTGTGGAAATTCAGCAAGCTATACTGCTATCTAAACATTAAAGATGTATGCAAGACCGCAATTGCCACTATATGTGTTATATGTAGAGCTAATTGATACCTAACAGGCCGAAACAGCCCCTGAGAAGGAGTGGTTGCCTGACCAGCCATTAGACACATGCGACAGGCCACACGCCGGTACCCCGCCATCTGCTCAGTGCTACATCGGTCGGTAGGGACTGAGGGTCTCTCTGCTAGGGGCTGCCTTGCAACCTTGTAACTTTCCAGGCTACTAGCATCAGTATAGCACGGGCTCCAGGACCTAGTGGATCATGTTATGTGGGCAGTTTTATCAGTGATAGTATCTGTACTTGCGATATAATATATTCAGTGATAGATCTTCAGGCTTACAGCTATTTGACTATTCGTTATAAGACAGTGAATTTTTCAATTATGTTCTCTGGTATGTATATTACATTTTTACTCTGTTTCTATGTAAAATTGGCTATATTTTTGGGGATACGGTTTGTAATTACCAGTTAGTGACCGTCTCAGTTAGAATAAATTAATGCTGGTTCAGACAAGCTGTTAACATTATTTTGTAGTTTGATTGATTGGTTTATGACACTACAAGTTGTATAGGCTTTTTTGTTAGTGAAATGTAGATTGAACCACATTGATAAGGCCAAGGCACTTACCTAGGTAAAAACTTGCCTACTCCTAAAACTTACCATAATTAATCGTCATCACATTAATCGTCGTGACCTCATGTTTAGAGAAGTGTAATAATTCTTCGTAGTTAAATGGATTATAATTACAAATAAATTAAAACTGCCAATACAACTTGTTCGCAGGTCTGACCTACTAACCTGCAATTTCGCATGAAAGGTCAGCTCTATGTGCCAACTGGGCTAAAAATTATTACTCCAAACAAATATGTATTATTTAATGAAGCTATAAAAAAATCCATTTCATCAAGCTTCTCTAAACATTATCGATAATTGCTTTTGAAATTTTCTATATTAGATAGAATTCTATCTTCTTTCTATTTTAAATTTAAAAAATCCTGTAATGAAAGTCTTAGTGTAAACATACAACTCCGGTTAAGAATTATGAATTTAATTATTCTTAATTCAGTACTCACTATAGAAATTTATGGGTTTGTCGATTATTATGAATTGCGAACTGAAGTGAAATCCTACGTTATGCAGTTGTTGCAAAGCTAATTTTGATTTTGTTCAAACTAATTTTTAGTGTAATAGCCGTACCTATTGGTTATTTTTTAATCTTTCTCAATGTAATTATTTTATATTGTACGTTGTGAGTTGCCTTGAAGTTGATTGCTCTCCGATGATGAAGAAAACATGCTTGTAAGCTTAATTACCAAAGTTAAGAGTAACGTGTTACTCCGGCTTGATTACTTACAATTTCCCCTTAATAGAAGGTTAACTAAGGGAAAAAGTCTACGGCAGCCTCTCCCGGGTTAATGAAATGAGATCACAGGCTTTCTTTTTTTTCTCTTCGTCTAATAAAATCAATACTGTTCCGTTGTAAAGTAAAGTTTCTGATGAAATTATATTCGTAGTAGTTTTTAATTATCGGATTAATGGTTGGTTAATAAATTATTTTCATCATCATCAAAGAATAAACCTTAAAATTGAACGCCTCATTGGTCAAACATTTCTCTTGTCCTTTATATATATTTTTTCCTTACATTATTGTAGGGTTTCTTTTGTAGATATAGCCTTGTGCTCTTAAACATTATTATATTGTGCTAGCGAGTTTTATTTTTTGAGGGTTATGTTACACGGGCTTATTACATATAGCCAGATGCCAGAGCGCTTTATAAACTGAAATATTCATTTATTCATTTGTAGGAAAGCACTATAACCAAAAGACTAATTACTAGCTGTCCTAATAAAGTGAATTCAAGAAACCATTGTTTCCTTACTTTTACTAAACAAATAAAGTCAATGCCGGTGGTATTATGTAGTCAGGAGATGTCCGTACGTTTGAATGAATTTTGTTATTATACCTTGAAATTTATTCTGCATTCTCTGCAATTAACTAGTGTTACTAGTACAGGTCATACTCATTTACGTCAATATTTCCTCCATAGTGCATCCCATCACCTTCATTGCAAACCAAAGGTGACCCCCATCACCTAGTCCAATATATTATTTTTTATATTTTTTTACCTGTAAAACGAAAAATGTTTTTGTAATTCTACCTTCCTTCCAATGCATGTTAAGCTAAGCAGGAAAAGGATCCACAAATCTGTAAATATGTTCATTTGCTTGTAAATATTTTTTAAATAAACGGGTTTTGAAACAAAAAAAATAATATAAAAATCTTCACTTCATATTCTCGATTATTGCATCTCGATCTCTACCATTCATCTTACAGATCTTCATTAGATCTTCTTAGCTCAATAGATTTACATTTCCTTTGGTCATCTCATATTGTCATAGGTATCTGGTCTAGTTGAAAATAACATTGAAAAGAATCACTGAAGTTTTATAACAAATATTATACTCATGTCGTGTTTAATAATCTGATTCAACGCTTTTATTTCCATTTGTGTATAACATTAACAAACTGTGAGTTGTTAGCTTGCGGCGTAATTATATTTGAGTTGATGTATTTCATTGGATTGGGCTGAGTTTGATAGAAGATAGATCTATCTACCTTTCACCAGCCTAAGCTGCATCATCTTTAATTTTTAAATAACGTTTCATGTTTTCTGATTATTACACTTCCCAAGACACTCTATTGTTTGTCGTTAATTGCCTTCTCAGAATTAGAAGTTGATTATTTCAATTCTTAAACTAATTGACTCTTTTGTTTTTTTCAGGTGAGTAATCTGAAGTTACAGGAGTATTTTTTAGGCCATGTGGTAAGGTTAATCACGATAAGTTTTTTTTCTCCACCTTTCTTGTACTCCATTTATGAGAGGGAGGATCTATTGCTGACTAAAAAATATGAAATTCTTACTCCTCTCAGGATCTTGGGTAGTGAAGCTGTTACCCAAATGGCTTCGTCACAGTTCCGACAGTGAGTTTAGCTCTCTGCTGCCTATAACCCACCGGATTTTTTATCTCTTTTACCGAAACCGCTGCGAGTGCATTAAACTGTTACCGAATCTGACAGTTCTGTCGTTATCTCGTCTCACATCCGCCGCCTCAGTGTTTCTATAAGGAGTGAATAAATCTAGTGGTTAGTAACGTAACAGCTTCATGATATTATAAGGGTTCTAGGTTCAAATCCCAAGGATTGGAAGCCCTAAATAAACGGCCATTCGATAAATCATGGCGTTTGATAATTCTAAGGGAAAATTCTAAATACTTCATACAGAACATTAAACTCCTATGAGAAAATATTTATCTCCATTTTAACGACAGTAATAATGAAGGAAGGAACATTTTCATTATTCAGCGCTGTTTCTGCGCAAGTCCAGTTTTTTTTTTCGTGGCTTCTGTCCAAATTCGTGCGCCGACAAAGTTCTCCTCAGAAGAGCATCCGGTGAATATTAATTACGTAGCATCACTCCTTCGAAAAGTTATGAAAGCCACCGTTCCATCGATAAGTCTATATCGAGGATTTCGATCCATTGTCGACGGTCAGGCGATACCATTGTTCATCCGAAGATATTCTGCTTCGATATGATTAGGAGGCAGTGCCTCGGTCGGACGAGACTCGAGATATCTAGGGAGAGAGAAAGGCACCACTCAGAGAAATCTTCTGCAAGTCCGCCGTGGCACAGATTTCTTAGGCTTGTTCCCGGAACTTCTTACGACTTGGCTTTGATTTCTCATAAACCAATATAAACGTTAGTTCAATTTGTCCTTTTTTCAGAGGTTATGGCTGTTGAGATGCGTAAACAGATTGCATTCAGGACATATAAATTCGGTCGTTGTAAAAATTTTAAGTATGTGTAGGCCTAGCTGCCTATACTTAAATTATTAGTCCCCCCCCCCCGAAAAAATGAAAATTCCTTCTGAAAATATAGTGGATACAAACTGAAATTTGTAACTAATAGGAATTGGGAAAAATGAAAATTTAGAGGTTGTGGAACTGGCTGGAATCCATAAAATAGCGGTAAATTCCCTCTGTCAGTGGATGACGTTTCGATTTTCAATCTGTTTCTGCGTCTGGTAAGTAATGAAAAAAGATGCTTGATTCTTTAGTTGGTTTTGCTGAAATCCTATTTATGCTATAATATATATAGGCTGCTATAGTATATCTTTATATAGTTGGTAAAAAAGAGCCTGGGAGCGAGCAGCTGTGAGGGTGAGGTAAATATCCTGAAGAACATCTGGCCTTGTGCCTGTCCGAGAGAGGGGTCCTTTATGACCTCTGGGGCAGCTTTGTTTGCTTTGTCTACCGCCTCCGACAGCCCTCTCTCTCTTTCCTTCTTGCCGGCATCTTCCTCCTCACTTAGGCATATCACCACCGATTTACAGCAGGCTCTCTCTAATCCGGTCTGATGTTGGCAGGGATAATTAATTGCGACATGGGAAAATCCTGGTAAGAAAGGGTAAATTATTCTAGTGCAATATTAAACAAAAAAAAAAGGAGCGCCTTAGGGACATCATATTGAACTTTCCTGGACAAGTCACCCCCCCCCCCCCCCGAAAAAAAACTTACAGAAAATTCAGGAGAAGATTTTAAATCAATAGGATTGTCAATTAAAGCGCAAGAAAAGAATTACTACCATGAGAAATGCTGAATCCTTAGCAGGTTAATACAAATGGTGAGAGAATGAACGAATCAAATAAATCTATTACGAGTCAAAATTGCGGAGGATATGAAAAATGAAAAAGGACCGGGCACACAGAACTATTGAAAGTATGCGATAAAACTTCTGGCGGAGTGATGTTGACGGCGTTCTACCAAGAAATCTGGAACAATGTTCTACAAGATTGGAGCAAGGGATTGCAGGAAAAGTATTCTCTGGGTTATTGATGAAGTTGAATTTCGGAAAAAGGTGGATATGTTGGATTTTCATTGCATTGCGTCTAAAACATCACTTTTGAACGTTCAAGTAATTCAGTAGAAATCATTATTTGACCTACAGGCATGAAAGTATGCATTTTAATTAAGAATTCTTCAATTCAATGCTACAGCATTAAAGGGGATCAAATCAAAACCTTATAAAAGTAATTGAGTTTTATAATTAATTAATTATTTGGGAAGTTCAACGCGTTTGTGAAAAACTTATTTAGATTATTTTACACAATTACTTTCGTATCTTCTTTCTACTCGATGCTTATAAGACCACCTATATCATTGCTATGTATTAATAAGGCATTAAGGATACAAGTGATGTAGTTAAAACAAATTTATTTATGAACAAGCTCTACAAAATGACAAGAAACCATTAGCAACAAGATATTAAATCCTAATAAATTTGAAAAAAAAATACAACGATAGCAATAACGTGGGATTGTAAATAATTCTACGTATCGTTTATTATAATTAACTTAAAAAAAAAACTATATAAATCAAACTTTAACATATCCGCTATTCTCTTATATTGCTAGCTTTGTTGGACCCCTTGCAGGCTTAAGGTATGTTTTGTTGGTGAGGACACCGTGAAAGACTTATTTAAAGTTTATTATAAAAGTGCTCGTGGTTTTTCAGAAAAATTGTATTTACAGGGTTTAATTTAATTTCTAAAGTTTCTAGATGCCAATCACTCACTTCTGGTCTAGCGTAATAGATGACAATCAAGTTTTCTAATAGTCAAGGTCACTGATATCTGCGCCGAGCCGTCTATCTTTTCTTCTAGCGTGTTCCAAGAGCTCTTGTTTTCAAATATACATTTTTTTTTAGTATTGACTCTTTTATTGCCTAAATATAATTATTATTTTTGCTAGTATAAGCTTTTAATTACTAAAATTAGCTGTCTAAGGACCCAGTGCGGCCACGACAGCAGGTGTTGAGAGGGGCCGACTGGGACTGGACAAAAGAGACAACAGTCTGCCATTGAGTCTTCCATGGGAGTAGGGTCGTCTATCTTTAGTAGTCTTTTCTCTCCGTCTCTACTCTCTTCCTTTATTTTCTTCTCTTCTCTCGTCTCTTCTCTTATTAATGATCCGTTCCGAAATTTATATCTTCCAGTCCTTTTTGTTCTTCCTTCCTCTCCATATCGGTAGTGATTTATTTTTGTTTAATGTGGCTTAAATGATTAATCCCTCTAAATGACGGCTATAACAGTTCTAATATTTCAGTGGCTGATTCGGATATTCAATTTAATGATTTTTTTTTTTACACTTCATTAATGAATGACATAAGATGAGGCCCTGCCAATTTTGTTCTTTTGTCAAGGATTATTTCAGTTCATTTATCAAGAACTAAATGTTATTTCGAAAGGCACATAAGCTGAGTAAAGATACAATATTGAGAGATGGGCAGGACGATGGCTGACTCCGCGTCATAGTTACTTAAATATTAGTAATGTTCATAAATTGTAGTCAAAAATAAAAAAGATAAATCAGCCTTTTAACAAATTAAATCCTCTTATTAAAATGTACTTGACAAGCAAATAAAGCCAGTTGTATTATCGATACTCAAACATTTTCATGAATATTGAATTTATTTTAAAAATACCCCATTTAGTGAGTAGAAATTTTAAATATAAACTATTTTTGAGCTTTGATTTAAACGTTGCTGATATGGGACTGACTTTTTTTCAGGTTTGGCTTTATTTTTCTCATATTGTAATTTTATCTTCGCCTAAAAACATTATTTCGGGAGTAAGTTCTTTTATAATTTTATTTTTTAAATTTACCCTTGAATGAACAATTAAGTGCTGTCAATATAATGGGTAATGACTGATATTCGTGTGGAAGTGCGCCCAGTTGTGTTACTGTCATGGGCGCGAGATCTCTCGCTCTGATCCTTTTCAGCGTATGGCAGATGTATGTATGTTATTTTCAGTGTGTATTATGTATTATATAGTCTTGTGAAATGTTCATGTGGTGTCAAAACGTTCAAATCGGCGAGGAATATCCTGTTGTTGACGTAAGCAGATGTTTGAGCAAAAATACTGATATATTTTTGTCGTTGTTAAGTACTATTCGGCTGTACCTTAAATCTTGTGAAGTCCAGATAGGTTTCAGTAAATAAGCATTGAGTTAATGTTCAAGTGTTGATTGTTTGTACCCCCTATGAAGTAGTAAGCATATCAATTCAATTGTTATTGTTGAGGGCCTGTCTAGGAGTAATCATTATTAGAAAAAACATTACCATGTGCCTTAATAGGGTACCATACCAGATACTCTCTCATTCATACAATATTTACAATATTATTATTAAACATAGAGCCTTGTTTCCGATTAAAGTTTTACTAAGCCTCTGGACGAGTCGATTTCTCGTTACCTTTCGTTTGATTAGGTGTTGATAACATCCTCCGTTTATAGCGTATTGTTTCGCCTAAACGATCATTACGGGATAGTCTACAGCTGTCCTGGATAACCAACAAGCCGTGACACGCGATCTTATTTGCAGATAGTTTCTGACTGGCATATGCCCTTCCTTATCTTGAATGTTTCTCGTAGATACTTTATGCGTATAGAAGAACATACTGTACCGTTTTTCATTGTTTTGGTTCTTAAGACGCAAGTTGCAGCTCAAGCTGTCCCACACTGAAAAACGCCCAGATGTTGCTCAATAACCAACCTGGCAAGTTATCATCGCGAACCATTGAGGATGGCCTGAGGGCTTAATCCGTCGAAAACTTTCGTGTATAATTTGATAAAGCTCTGGAGAGTCAAAAGGTGTTTTATTTGACAAAATTCATAATCAATAGTTTAGTTATTCACCATTAAAATCTCTTGAACTTGTGAAGGGCTTCAAAAACTCCACTGTTAATCCTTTATTGAACACATGTTTTTTTTTTCAAGTTCAACTAGGATTATTTCTTTTTTATTACTAAGTTCTAACATTTGGTTGCGTCTTTAGATCAACCAAATATTATTTGTTGAAATGTATTTGGTGGAATAAAGGAAGGAGGAAGAGAATGATGAACAATAGCTAGAATTGTTTTTTATTTGTGCACTGTTCATTTGGCCTACAAGAATGCTGTCGCGTGAATTACTTGAATGATTGTAAAAAAATGACTTTGTAAACATCAAAGGATTGGCCGAAAAAAATCTACAATGAGTCCAAACTCCAGCCAAATACGCCAGTTCAAAAGGCTACAAAAAGTTTTATTTGTCGGACTTCTTTTGAATTTTTTTTTTTGAGCTATGTATTTTTATGGTCTCTTATATGATCTATGGGGTCGTAGTATTTTTATAGATGTTGATGGCCGGGGTAAAATTTTTCCTCCTAGCAAATACCAATCAGTTTCTGATTTATAAGAAACGATAACACGGGAATCCTTGAAATAGTTTATTACAGCAGCAATAGTAGGCCTTTAATATCTGCCGAAATGGTCGTGGGTAATTGGTGGGTTGTAGCCGGTTAGGAGGGAGTCGGTAGCCGATCGATCCGGCGGGAGCTGATGACCCCTACCCGGCACAGGGTCAGCCTTGTTTACTCCTTTAGCTAACGGAGTCAATGGACTCTTTTCATTCAACTTCTGTCTTGTAACACGATTCTTTCTTCTTTTTTTATTTTGTATTTGTCCCTCATAAATGTTGGGTAGTTGATGTATTAAGTAGCTTTTAGGGAATCGTTAAACGATTAACGTCTTGTCTTGGGCACTGCTGCATTAATTGAAAATTTTATCATCTAGTCGGCAGTTATCTGCGGTGAAGGTTTTCCTCTCAGTTCAGTTGTTATCGTCGGATAACTTTTTATAAAATGATTATTTTTCCTCTCCTGATAATGGATTAATCATTACTACATAACTCGGCAATGACTAATGCATGGATATAATCCTGAAGCCCCTGTTGCTGGTTTCGTTTAATGATCCTTTGCCTACAATCGTTGATATTTTTTACTGTCCTTGGCGCTTTCAGTACACAGTCATTCTCAGAGGCCAGAACAGAAATATTTCATGATATTCATACCTAAAATACACAATCTAGTCATCCATCGCTAACTTGTGAAGTCATTCTCTAATCAATAATTAAAATTCTTTTAGTTTACTTCAATATGACCCTGCATTCCGGTGAAAGTTTCTAAGTAGCGTCGAAACTGCCTCTGCAACTTTCTTGAATACTTACAGCGTACTGTATAAACTCGTTTATTCTATTTTTGAACATGCTCGGTTTTATTGTGTTGCCTTGCTTTGAAGTGGTGGTACAAAATATTATGATAATAAATAAATTGTTCAAATAAGTAATAAAGTTGAAATACTGTAGTATTCGTTTTAAAAGTTTAGTATTTCCGCAAAGCCATGTAAATATCTAATTCTCGCAATGGATAAATAGATATAAAACTATATTATACCGTGGTCAATTACATGAAAGATTTCGAATTAAACCAACTTAACACAGATCGATTGTTGCAACTAAACTTGAAACATTCAAAAAGGTTATATTCTCTAGAAATTAACCTAGCTCTCGTTGTGTTAAAACTTAAAGCGTGCTTTCTGAACAACAAGAGACGCTATCCATCTTCCATTGTGGCAAGAGCTCAAATCCGGTAAAATTTTGATATTTTAGTCAGTGGCACTTTGTTCCCGTGAAGACAGGTGAGTGCTTTTGATTATTATAAGCGGGGCTCTCCCCCCCTAACTGGACGTGCGTCGCACGGACCTTTGCAGGGTATGGCAAGCCGTAGGGACCCCCCAGTTGATGAATTTCAACATCCAAAAAGAGTATGCCGCAAGCGTACTCTCCCCCAGGCCCCAGAGGTTAAAACCTCTAACTCCTTCACCCCCCTAAACTCGGCATCCCAGTCCGAGGCCAGTACATCCGCCGCCCCTTCTGCCCCTAAATCGCCACCCCCCCTTATATTAGGGCGCATCAACAGCTATGACCTCACGAGGTTATTAGCCGATTACCACATTAAAAACTACAAAATAGTGCAGACGCAGCAGGACACTAAGGTGTTCTGCAACTGCATACTAGACCAACAGCAAACAATTGCTGCAATCAGGGATTTAAAGATCCCATTTCACACGTTTGCCCCCCGTGGTACCAAGCCCAATAAGAAGTACTTACTTCATGGATTCGATCTCTCTCATCCGATCGAGGAGATAAAAGCCCACATTAAAAGCGTGGGTAGCAACGTAATCGATGTATATCGATTACGGCGCTCCGACCAAAATGGCGCTAAGACAGAGATCGAACCGATACTAGTGATAGGGGATCACACATTGAAGGCGGAGACCTTGAAGCAGCTCCGGCATATAAATAATGTGCTTTTTCGAGTGAGCACTTTTCACGAAAAAAGAGGGATCCCGATGTGCCTGAACTGCCAGGAATACGGCCATACCAGACGGTACTGTTTCAAGCAGGCCAAGTGCGTGAGGTGCAGCGAGCCTCACGACATAAAAGACTGCCCGAGAGACGCTTCAATTCCCCTCAAATGTGCCAATTGCGGGGGAAATCATGTCGCGTCGTACCGACAGTGCCCGTACAGGGTAAAACTTCTAGAGACTGCAGAGATAAAAAAGCAGGCACAGAATATTACAGCCGGGCCGAGAAGGGCCACATACATGCCTGCCCCCCCTCCACCACGACAGACTGCCTCCTATGCTCAGATGGCATCCGGAAACACCAGGGCTCCGGAAGTTCTCCCAGAGCCCCTACCTCAAACTACTAACAGTAATAATGATGCCTTGATGGGTATCTTGGGCAGCATGATGAACATGTTGAGCAGCATGACCGCTGCCATGAATAAACTCACCGAGGCGGTAACGCAGATGATGTCAGAATTCAAAAAGTCAAACATCTAAATGATGGGGCACGTAATTTTAAATTACAACGTCTGCTGCCTTCGCCCCAAACAAGCCGACGTAGAAGTAATTCTACGGTGCCATTCGCCAGACGTTGTCGTTCTCACCGATACCCGGTTGAAGAAAATACACTTCTGCCGCTTCCCGGGTTATACTGCTTACCGCCAAGACACCGAAACTATCTCTGGAGGAGTAGCTGTGTTAGTTAAAAACGGAATACCCTGTAGGAGACTGCCCCCACCCGTCAGCCTAGGCCCCGACCAATACATAGTTACGCTCCAGCTACGGCTCACGAACAACATCATCGTGTCAGGAGTCTACAGAAGACCGAAAGCCGTCTGCGACCCGTATAAGCTCCTGCTCACTACGATAGCTCATGACCGAAGGCACGTCATCGTGGGTGACCTAAATGCGAACCACAGCTGGTGGAGCAGTACTACGGCAAACGCCCTAGGCCGTTACATCACTAAAACTCCATTTACGGTCATCCACCCAGGATTGCCGACCTTCCGTCATTTCGCTAACCCAGACACAACCTCCACGCCTGACCTGCTCCTGACACAACAGCCACACCGGGTCACCGGATGCTCGGCCTTAGATTTCACCACCTCCGACCATCGGCCTGTTCTCTATGAACTAGAAGGAGACATGCCAGAGCCGCCTGCTTCTAGGTACAGGTACGATGAGGCCAAATGGGACCTCTACAAGCATCTCATCAAGACCGAGTTGCCCACAATCACGCCCCTGAGACACACTTGGGACATAGATTACGCTATCTATCAGCTACAGGACGTCATCGATCGAGCTGCCGATGCATCGATCCCGAAATTTTCTCCGAAGCCCCCTTCTCTGAGAAAACCTCCGGATCACATCCTACAACTGATTAGACAGCGTAATAACATCAAGAACAGGTGGTTTAGGACCAAAAACAGGGACTTAAAACCGGTTTTAAATGCTCTCACAAACCAAGTTAAGTCCCTGATGGCCCAGTGGAAAAATTCGATTTGGGAAGATCGCCTCACTAGTCTCCACGGTGACCACAGGCAATTGTGGAAGCTTGTGAAGACCTGCAGGTCCAAAAAGAACGGTGTAAGGCTGGCCGTGAACGGGCAGTTCATTCCCACCACCGAACAAGCGGACATCTTGGCGGCCTATTATGAGGAAGTCAGTCGTGGCCAGGGACAGCCAATAGGAACCCTCGACCACCCCTCCCCCACCCTCCCTACCACTACCGAAATCTACACCTCACACCGGCAATGCGCTTCATTCATTCGAAGAACGACCGGCAAGAAGGCCCCAGGTCAGGATTCCATCCAGAACATCCTACTCAAGCAGCTGCCGAGGAAAGGAATCTCATTCATAACGAACGTGTTGAACTCCTGCTTCAGGCTGCACTATTTCCCCCAGAACTGGAAGCACGCTGTAGTGGTCCCCCTTCTGAAACCAGCAAAAAGCGGTTATGAGCCATCTCATTACCGCCCCATCAGTCTGCTGACTCAACTCTCGAAGCTGTTCGAGAGAATCATCCACGTACATCTCTCCGGGCACTGCGAGTCACAAGAAGTCATCCCACCAGAGCAGACTGGTTTCAGGACAGGCTTAAGCGCGAACAACAACCTGGTGAGATTGCAACACCACGTCGCATCAAACGTCCGGAGCAACAGAGCTACCGCTATGATTTCTCTGGACTGTTCGAAAGCTTTCGACTCTGTGGACCACTACATCCTACTCCAACGTCTGAGGGAATACGAATTCTCGGATCAGCTGCAGAACCTGATAAGATCCTACCTTACAGGCAGAACTTTTTCGGTTCGTATAGGCACTACGTCTACGACCCGAAGAAACTACACTGCCGGTGTCCCCCAAGGATCGGTGCTAGGCCCCCTGCTGTTCAACATTTACACCGCCCACATCGTCGGAGCCTCGTACCCCAACTGCGAGGTATCCGCGTATGCAGACGATATAGGTGTTTACAGCACTAGCATCAATCCCTCCAGAGCCCTGAAATTCGCTGAGAGCGCTAGTCAACGGATCTCCGAGAAACTCGATGCCGTCCACATTCAAGTCAACCCGGCCAAGACGCAAGGAATTATATTCAGTTACAAATCCGGAAAAAAGAAGCTCCCGAAATCCTTCGTCTTAGGCGGCAAAGAGTGCCCTGTAAGCAACAAGCTGTGCTACCTCGGGATTACCCTCGGTAGGCACTTGTCGTTCACAACGCATCTCGGCAAGAAATTAAAGAGTGTTAGGAAGCAATTCTTCAGCCTCGGACACCTACTTCACAGCCCGGCTTTATCGGTACGCCTCAAGCTGCTGATATACCAGAGCGTCCTAAGACCTGCTTTGATGTATGGGACCCCTCTCTTCAAGTATCTGACTCCTAACACTCTCCAAACGCTCCAGCAATTTCAGAACAGAGTTCTCCGCACCTCCCTCAAACATACCCCGTTCGACAGAATGAAGGCAGACGAGATGCATAAAAAAATTTGAAGTGCTCACCATTCAAGATTTTATCAAGAGAAGGCACATCAAATTTTTTGACTCACTCAGACATAGCCACAACCCACTATTCTCCGACCTTCAACCACCACCAATGCCCGTCAGATGGAAGCACTGCTGGACCGCCGAAGCCTGGAGGATGATCGACGTCATTGAACCCGATGACTGAACGAACTACACCCAGCCGAGATATCGAGGCCGATCTCCCGGCCGACTCAACCGAAGCTACAAGACCCCATCTACCTGTTTAAGCAGGGTAGACCTTCCGGCCGAGTGGCCGACTTATTTCAGCCCCCTGCCGGGGCGGGCCAGGCTTGACCTGGCCGACTACAAACCATTGCCTAGGTACCCCTAGGCTCCACCCTCGGTAGACTCTCACTACCTTCCCGAATCCACCCGCCTCCTTCAGGCATCCCACACCCTATATCCTTCTCATACACCCTTCAAATGGGGGACTCCCCTTAGTGAAAGGCACTCATTAGCCCAAAATAATTTTCCTTTATTTTTCCCACATCCTATTTTATAAGTTTAAGAGCTAAGAAAAAAAAAAAAAAAAAAAAAAAAAAAAAAAAAAAAAAAAAAAAAAAACATGAAAGATTTTATGCGCTATTATTTACTGGTTATTTATTTATTGATACAAATACCATCGCTTATGCAGACACCTGTTGAGCACTACTTGATGGCTGTACCACAAAGTGTACGTGGTGTCTTCTTGCACTAAATTTGAATTGGAGCTGTTATGCCTTCACCAGGTCTGCTCAGGCTTCGTCTGAATTGTGGTGGTGGAAAGGGGGGGGGGGTTGGATCAAATAGTTTATGTGCAATTTTCAAGATCTTCCTTGATCAAGTTTGTTAATTTATGGTATTTTAAGCACTTGTGTTAGGTCTTACGTGCCAAGGGGCGTAGTACAAATGACTGAGTAGCTTGCATAGCGGACGGGGTCTGATGAATTATTAGAGTATTGAATTGCATCGGAGAGCTGGCGGCCAGATTTATTCATTTTGATGAAATCATTAAAGTAAGATTCTATCTCTCGTTTACAAACACTAACACAATAGCTATTAAATTAATCTGTAGACATTTCTCTTTCATAAACCCAAGGTGAGCCCCATCACCTAGTCTTGTATATATGTTATTTGACCTTTTAACTTCAAAAAGATATTGTTGTTGGAATTCTACCCTCCTTCGAATGCGTCTGCGTATGCAGTAAGAGGAGAAAACTGTAAACATTTGTTCATTTTGTTCGCATATTGTATAATAAATAAAGGGGTTATAAAAAAAAAAAATCTCTTATATTTCATGCAGCATTTCAGTTTACTGTGTAATTTTTTACTCTCAATGGATTCTGAGCAATTACGAGTTATATTCTTATATGAATTTAAAATTGGACATAATGCTTCCGGAGCCTTTCGAAATATCAATATGGCTTTGCGTGATGGTACAGAGAATGAAAGAACTGTATATCGGTGGTTCTGTAGGTTTTATAAACAAAGCTCGATGATGATGATGAATTAAAGACTTTAGTAAAAGGCCAATCCACAACAGACAAGTAGAGAACATTCAAAGCACTTAAACGTCAGCCATACTTCTGTTATAAGTCACCTTCATGCTATTGGGAAAACTAAAAAATGGAACAGTGGGCGCTACATGATCTGACCTGACCGATCGCCAGGAACTTTGTTGAAATGTTTGCGAATTAACTTTTAAAAAAATAAAGTTTTGCCATATTCGCCTGAGGTTTCGCTAACTGTCTACATTTTTTTTCAGAGGGTTTGACGCATTTTTAAAAAAAAATGAAATATTCTAAAATAATAACGAGGTAAAATGTTTTGATTCAAAGCCAAAAAGTTTCTTTGAACAAGGGGGGAAAAATTGTCGGGCGTTGGTAGAAACGTATTGAAGCTAACGGAAGTTATTTTGAATAACAATAATATTGTTACTGTTTGTTTTTTCTTTCATTCGCCTCATAACCTAGGAAATGACGTTTCATATAGAAAATAATGATTGCTTTTTATTGAATTTTGGTTATATTGTTCAATGGTTTATGGACGCTAAAACACTATGATGCTAGATGCCGTTTGTGGATGTATGGATAAATATAAGCGTATTAAACCTTTCGGTCATTTATTGAGAATGCAAGAATTAAAAAAAATGTGAATCAAAGAGAGCACAACTGTCCTCCACAAATTCTATTTATAAGGTGATCTATGTTGTTACAAAGACTATTCTTGTTGTAGTTGGGCCTGGTGAGGCCCCTGGAGCCGGTGGCTGCTCCAGCATCGGATCGCTTAATTCCGAGTCCGTCCCGGGAGCTCTGATTGGTAGCAACATTTAGCTGGCCTGTAACGGGACTCCTTAACGTATGGGCAGGCTATTAAGCGGGATTTATTTTACAAGGGACCCACTCATTGGGACAGGCTGCTCCACTTTAGCCTCCATGTATTATGTGCTATTGTTTTAAATAGCTCGAAATGCTGGAGAAAATAGAAATCTAATTAACATTAACGCACTTGTTTACACGTTACTTGAATGATGGTGAAATACCCCTCCCGCTCCAAATAAATATTATTTATCACCTATGTACATAGGCTTTAATCCGGCAATGCAAGTCTCGAGAATGAATCTCCTGGAAGACAAAGAAACAAAGCTCGATGATGATGAATTAAAGGCTTTTGTAGATGCCAATCCACATCAGACATGTGGAGAACTTTGAAAACACTAAACGTCAGCCATACTTCTGTTATCCGACACTTTCATGCTACTGGCAAAACAAAAAAAATGGAACAGTGGGTGCTATATGATCTGACCAATCGCCAGGAACTGAAATGTTCGTCAATTAACTTAAAAAAAAATAAAATGATATGAAAATAGAAGTTTTGCCATATCAACCATATTCGCCTGAGGTGTCGCTAGTTGTCGTATAATTTTTTTCAGAGGGTTTGACGCATTTTTAAAAAAAACAGAATACTCCAAAATGATAACCAGGTAAAATGTATTGATTCAAAGCCAAAAAGTGTCTTTGAACAAAAGGGAATTTTTTTGAATTTTTTCAGATTGTTCGCTATCATTTACATAAAAAGTTATTGTATTTAATAGTAAGAAGAATTACGAAGTTTTTATATAATAAAACAATGGGTAACTCTTATGTATTTTCAATCCCTTCGATCGTCCACAAAAAAGTTTTGGTCGAAAAATAATGAATGATATATATTTGTCACGATGTTGATAGGTCCTAAGGCTTACAGTTGCATTTTTTCACCCTAAAAATTTGATTCTCTTTTAACGATTAATACATTGCAAATACTTTCAGTGTCTTCCGATAATCAAAATTATCAGCTATTCCTTTTCAATATTATATTATATATTTTGAGGTATGAATGTTTTATTATATCTGTCGTCAGTGAACGTGAAAAATGCTTTAATTTTCAGCAAATCGTCGAATCACAATTGTACTTATTATTCAACGTAGTTTTAAATCCTACTGTAACTACATTCCCTAGAATAAGAAATTTTCAATTGGCCATGTTCATAATTTATTCATAAATTATTTGTTTCATAACCGCAGAAATCTTACGATGTATTCATCTGCTCGTGTACCTTCTATTCTTTACCTGTTCTCGAAGAATTTTGAAGGTTATAAAACGAATATGGAAATTATAAATTTAAAACTCCTATAATTGCTAATTATATCGTCTTTAAACCAAGTCGAAACCAAGGGTTTTCAAGTTCATGACCACGCTATATAGCCTTTAGTTGTATAATATTATCTATGTTGGTTAAATTTAGCTTGGTAATATTCTCACTTCAAGGCTGTCATGTGCCCTTGATGTTAATTTTCCTCGTACGCCAGTGAAAGTGGGAGTCAAGAGGTCATGGAAAAGTCTGGCTGGGTACTTAAGAAAATTGATGGGTTACTCATTCCTTACATATCCTTGAATTATATACAATGCAGTTCAAGATTCTCTTTACTTCAATTCATTTATTTTAGTGCACGCGTCTAACCCAGAATATTGCTATAGCTTTTTCCTACCCAATAGAAACAGTATTGAAGGGGACCATCAAACAAATAATAAACTTTTGAACGCCGGGGCTTATGTTCATTTTAGCTGCTAGGGTTATACTAAGTTATAATTTGATTAAAAATACTTGATATGTTTTTATGAAAAGCCATCTGCTTGAATAGGTATAATGTATTATAGTCGTTATAGAAATACTATTAAACTTTTTATCACATCTATCATTTTTAATTAAAGGAGCAAAGAAACGAATGTCCAAGGTCAGTTTCTTAATTACTTCTTAAATGATTGTGATGAATCTAGTCGGTACTATTGAAAAACAAAAATACTTTTTTCTTAAAACCTTTGTTTTTAACGGCAAGGTATTTAAGAACTTTAAATCTTTTAAACCTTTCTATTAACAATTGACAGCCAAAGAAAAAAATACTGGCAAGACTTTTACTCAAATCAGGATCCTTCGCAATATAAAGTCGGGGGGGGGGGGGGTTGAGCTACCACGAGTGATGTCTCTCGCTAACTCTCCTTACTAAAATCTTTTAATAAAATGTAACAGGATAGCCAAACTTTTTCACGTATTAGTTAATTTTTTTACATTTTACTTGTTTTTAATTTCAGTTCGATGCGAACATTTTTAAGACATCTGTTGTACTAAATTTGAAAGTATAGCCACTTGTACGTACATATAAGAGTAGATGAATTAGGCGGGGCATCGGCTTGTGGTCTAAGGAAAGACAGATCAAGTCCGTCAATGAACATCCTATGTATGCAACAGATATTTAGAGTAGTAGATAATTTGATGAAGTAAGGGAGATGTTGGCATCTTAACAATTATTTTAGAACTCAGACCCGTTAATAAATTTGATGCAAATCTAACATCTCCCTTTAATCAGCCTCAGCCGATATCCCGTCAAATTCATCGACACACTTACGAAGCATACTGTCAGTATGTATACTATAATATACTGACTAGCAGAAGTTGTGGTGAAGGCTGGGGGCACGACGAAGGGGGTCTTCTGGAGAGGCGAGGCCGGGCAGGAAATGACAGACAATTGCCAGAATCATCTTTTCCGACCCACGTCAGCGCAATCTGCCTCTTCTAGAGCCCTCGCGCTCCGTTTTATTTATTTTTTCGAAGGCCCGATTTATAAGGGGCGATTGTTTTTTCAAAATATAACGAGTTTTTTTTTTTTTATATATATATGAGCAAGTAGTAATGACAGTAGCTTATGAGGACCCTTTAAATGACAAAATGCGAACCATATTGTCGTATTACGTCATTCTGCTTCGAAATAAGTAAATGTATGTCTCCTTTTCTAAACAGTAGTGGTGATAATACGTGAACCGTATTGACCGAGGATGGTTTATCAATAGAAAAGGATATATTTTGAAAGACTCGAAGCTATTTTTTTTCTGACATGTATGAATACAAATATACATTTGTTCTTTTAGTAGTTTGCATTGATAAGAATCGGACCGATGAAAAAAAACTGAGCACTTTTTGTCAGTCAATTTTTTTTGACAAGGTTATCTTATATTTTATCATGGGACCTTTTCTTGCCGGTCTACTCTCTATTTTCGAGATACTTTCTTTTCTTAGGTAAGTAAAGTTAATTTTTAAAAAATACTTGAAAAACATGTGAGGTTAATTTTTTTTTTACGTTAATACATAATATAAAAACATTTGTCTATCTTCTATGTAAAATTTGAATTAGTAATCTGTGCACTTGTATAAAAATAACGAAACTTACTTGAACTGCCTGAATTGACAGAAGACTGGATTTTACTGGAGCTAACGATTCTACTTTTTGTTTCATGGAGCATTCAGAGAAAGACAAACACGCTTAAAACATAAATTAAATTAAAAAAAAAAATCTTTACTTACAATATGGTCGTGCCATGTCTGATCAAGCTCCTCATTTTGAATTTCCTTAAGGTACCCCTCAGAACTTCTGTAGTACACTTTCTTCTACTGTAGTGCAGAGGAGGTAAAGACCGAAGAAAAAAAAATGATCAGTTTGCAACCCTGCTCTTTCGCAATTTATTTTATGATATTTTATTAGTAATTAATGCCCCCCCCCCCCGCTCAAAAAGAAAATGAAACAAATAAATTGAAACACTCATGCTACATGCATTCCTCATGTCACAACAACGATGTTACGAGATAACCACCTGTTCCCAGGTTCTTTTGTCGGGTCTTACTATCTTGTACGAGAACGGTGTAACGCAGACAACTCGTGCTCACTCGACCGTACAACTGGGCTCTAGTGTTACCTGGACCTGAAGGCTGGTACCTAACAGAAGTATACTGTTACCTGCAGGCCGCTCCAGAATCCTGTAACTCTAACTGTGCCTATTGCGTCTATTTGCAAAATTGAATATGTCATAAATATATTCAGTATCGTTTACAAATCCCACATGATAAGATTTTCATAGTGCAATGAATCTTTTGAGGTCTTATTCTGTGGAACGTCCGAGAGATGTGAAGTATTGCTTCCACCAACCATCTGTCTTTCACTGGATAGGTTTCTCATTTCTCTTATTTCTCCCTTTGTCTCTCCCAAGGTGAGTTATCCAGGGTCGACTTCTAGGTCCTTCCTTTGATTGTAACCTAGATGTACTAGCTTAACCTACCGCGATGTTTTAGCGCAATATCGCGGTTTTAACTAAATTTATGACTTAAGTGACTTATTTTCTGAATGTCCTTCTGCACATTGATAATTTTTAATATCATCAAAACTAGTTAAATAGTTAAATGTATAGCAATATCTGTCGATGAAAGGAGAGCTTTAACTTATTATTGATCTTAAAAATAAAAATCATTTCACTTTACACAATGAGACTGTTCACAGACGATTGAATGTAAGCGGCAGACCCTGGACTGTAAGTGTGCATTGGAAAGCCAAGAGGCTGAGCTAAGCAAGTGCTGTTGGGAAACTTGACCTAAGTGACTTCTACTGTTTCACTTCTAGGGACCGCCGCCATATACGGGGCCTGCTTAGTGTCTCCGACCCTTCAGTGCATTATCCTTATGCCTCTACTCAAAGGACCATGATAATTGGCCTTCGATGTCTGATACCAGTGTGATCACTTTGATGGGACACCAGAACATCAGATTAAAACCTCAGATGGAGCTAACCGGAACTGATATAAAAAAATATATATATATATCTATATACATTTTATTGTAACCAGCAAACGCCTCGTATATTTGAACATAAAAATGGACTCCTCCGTTTTTGTGTCCACTTTGCGAGGAAGTTGAAACAAACAAGTACGAAGTCTTACCGACTTACATACTTGCTGACTTCCTCAAATCTATCTCTGCGCCTCAAGCTTATGATTTACAAGTGCATACTCAGGCCTGCTCTGCTGTACGGTGCTCCGCTTTTTAGTCATCTGACTGCAGTGACAGCAAAGAGGCTCCAAAAAAATTTCAAAACGGGTTTTCATCAAAGTTACTAATGGACAACGTTTCGACATAGTAAGTATGTCTGCATCAAGTCCTGATAACAATAACGTTTTAGTGGCCATTTTGCGAGGGAGTTCAAACAAACACGCAAGAAGTCTTACCGACTATCTCTTATTTTTTAAAACGCGTTTAAGGCGCATGATTTATAAGAGCATACTCAGGCCTGCTCTGCTGTACGGTGAACCGCTTTTTAGTCATCTAGGAACTACGGACGGAACGAGCGGAAGCGACTCCAATAATTTCTAAACGGGATACTCATGAAAGTGGCCCGACATACTTCTGTCCAGCAGTGGAAGAACAGTGAGCTCCACGAATATTTTGAGCTGCCTACGGTGAATTCATTCGCCGTAGACATATAAAATTCTTTGATTCGTTATATATGACAAACCCCGTCGTTTAACACGATTTCCGCCTCTACTTTTCCCTATCGATGGCAGAAGGCAGTCGAGGTGGGAACGCTCTAGAATTAAGTTAATATGTAATTTTAGTTTTAGGTCCCAATATGTAGTCCAAAAGGCGTGAGCCCCATCACCTAGTTTATATAATTTTTAACAATAATATAAATATGGTTTTAGGTTAAACCGCTTAAAATGGATAGATGCAGTACAAGGAGCTATTCACAGCTCAATGTATATTATATTGATGTATATATTTCATTTTAAAAAAAATATAATAGGGTTAATGGGAAAAACATTTTATTAGGATGACACAATTTATTGTGCTAGCACAGTTATTGCATGCCTAAGTATCTATCGCTTAATGGTTACTCACCGATTGTCTAAATGTTGTGAAGGTACCTACCAAACGTTACGCAGAAAGTAAATAGTAGTTTTAAAGCAGCTAAGACGTCAACTTATTAACTCTGGAAATTGAGATATAAGATGTAATATAAGAATAGAATAAAGCATTGTAGTGATTGTTAAAAAATTCCTTGTGCGTGATAAAATTATTGACTTTAAAATAACGTAATTAAAATAGTTGACTAGTTTTTATAATTAAAAGTATATTTTGTATAGGCTAATGTGTTATTCAATTGCGTAACAGTCTTTTCGATCATTAAAGATTGTGATTTCCTCTCTCTGAAGACACTATTCCAAAAAAAATTAAGAGCGAAGGCATCCGAAGACATAAAGATGTGCTGAATTGAAATACTCGCTTTTGGTTCAATGGGTTCAATGCTGCAAGTATCTTCAAGACGCGTCTCGAGAAGGTTGCCCTTCAGTTGTCGTCGATGATGGATCACTCGAGAGTGTAAGCCAGGTTTGTATGCGACCACACGAGGAATAGCGACTACAATAGGTGCTTTAAATCCCATCTTAATAGTTTGATGAATTAGTTTTAAACATACGAACATTTGTTGAAAAGCCAAGCGAGAATCCGATAGCATATATGTACCCCAACGAGCCAAGGTAGTTCATACTGTCATAATTAACAAACTAAGAAAATAATAAAGTAAACGAAATAAATATATAATACGGAAATTAAAACCAGAACGTGGAATGTATTTAATACCATTCATACCAGGCAAATGGTTGGTGCCATTCGGCATTTTTTGCGGTCCTTGTATATCCGTTTTCGACTTCGAGATATTTTCCACTCGAAGCTTGAATTTCAACCAAAAACTATCCCATTTTCACTTGAAAGGTGATACAAATATGTATTGTGGAGTGAATTCCTTGTTTGATTTATTAGATTTCACCCCCGGGCTAAACAAGGTGCCTTCGACTTCTTTTCGGTTCTCGAGTCCTGTCTCAATCCCCCATCCACCTTCCACTCTACACAGGATTCAAATCTCAATATTTTGAGGACAATTTGCTTTATCCATAGATGTTCTTTTCAATTGTGACATCGATGGAATTACCTATAGGTCATTATTTCTTCAATATTGAAATGTAATTATGTTGATTATCTTCTCATGAAATATAAAGGTGTGCTCTCTGCTCATTTTAAGTTGTGGAATAGGTTTTGTATAGATGACGAAATACTTCTACATTTCTACATGTCTTATCCTATCCTGAGAAGGTCTTCAAAAGTCACTCTCAAATTTTTATTGGTATACTCCTTTATTGTGCTATAATTACAATCTGCCTTTTATAAGGCAATAAGTAATAAGATAAATGCTCTCATTCATACCATATTTACAGTTCATCATTCACACTCTCAAATAACTCTTATTTCTCACTTTTCTGACTTGGAATTAAAATTGGAAAATATCGATTCTTCTTTCTAGGTTATAATCGTACTCTCTCGTCTGAAAATATTTAAATATGATAACTCAATTTATCGCGCTTTTCTAAAATCTGAAAATTTTACCTTTCTGTCATGCAATAATCGATGAAACAAAATATGTGCGCTACAGATTTCTAAAAATAATTAATACATTAATTAAGATAACCACAACGGAGGTGGCAGCTGAGCCGGATGTATGTGATCCAGAAAGGAAGTCTGGCAGTCACGGCCTGACGAATTATTCACAGCTGCCTTCTTCGGGGCTCGAGTCTTTTTTGACAACTTAATACCTGGACTTCCTCAACTGAAGAATAATTTCAATTTCAAATAACTGATATTTGCGGTATTTGACGATTGCGTTATCTAATTCAGGACAATAAAGGAGGTCAATCGGTATCAATTTGTCTAAAATCAATAAGAGTTTATTCCTCCCCCCCCCCCCAAAATATATTGAGGAGTATTGCAGGAAAAACAAAAATAAACGTGAAGTGTTATCGTGTTTTGATTTCATGGCTTATTTAAGAAAAATGTTACCCACGCTTTAAAACAAAATTATGAATAACGTTTTCTGAACCTACAATCGATATCACTGGTTGATTGTTCTTAATTTTATTAATGATTATTAGTCTAGAACATGTGTTGTTGGTTAAATTTGTATTTATCAGCAACAATGTCTATCTACAAATCAGTAAATATCATTGTGATCACTTCCAGTGATTTCAACAGCTCGACCTGTCATTCACTAGCGCTAATGGTGTTGCCTATCAAGTGAGCTGTTGAAAGCTCTAGTAGTGCATAATAAAATAATGATTTGTGAGTAGGCAACGTTGTTGATAAATGTATTTATTAGTTGTAGGATTTAGTGAAAATTAAACGAATGAAATGATTTTTTTTTTTCTTTTTTGGTATTTCCGGTTGTTTTTATAAGACGGTAGCTTTTCTTTTCAAGCCGACGGTCTGTAAATAAAATAACACCAAACAAATACATCGCATCAGGAGTGATTACCTTGTTTTGCAAACATTTAAGCTTAAAAGCTATTTAAGGTTTTTGGGGGAAAAAAAAAATACAATCTGCCCTTACAGGGCAATAGGATAAAGATTCTCATTCATACTAACGTTACGTTCTATTTACAATATACAAACATACAATAAAGGCATTCGTACAAACCTCAGGAGTCTCTCAAAATGTCTCTTCCCTAGCAAAGGAGGACGGAGCTAAGATTAAAGGAGGGATTTTTGTTGGGTCGCAAATCCGACCTTTTCAACGACTCGACGTTCAAAGGAAGTTCAGGGGTAAGAGCTTGGTCTGCATTTGAAAACTTGTTACAAGATTTTGGAGAATAGCAGATCAAGAGAGATCAAACAAACTGTTAACAATTGCTCTCCGTCTTTAGTAGTTAAGTGCAGATTAGTTTTAAGATGGTTTTTAAAGTTTCTATTTTTTTTTATCGATTGCACACAAGAAAATCTTCCAGTATAATGGTGAGGCTATTTATCCACGGACCAACTAATGTTTATCACAGTCACTGCTAGGTCTCATCTTGGAGTGAGGAACACGCACTGCTCTCGGGACAAAAGGTGCTGCTTATCTGACACACTGACTGGCACCTGCATAATGGGGGTTTTATTTTTTTTTTATCTGAGCTTTTGTCCATTGTCAGCTCTAACTAGCTTCGACTGGTGGTGACTCCTCGTCCGGTGTGTGCGTGTGTATTGTACACGTACCGGCTCACCCTCCATGTAAACATACTCCAGGACAACTCTACCGTGTCATCTCAACACATTTCCGAGTGATCCTATCTTGACGTTTCCCCTGTACGGTGTCATTTTCAGATGATATTAATAGTAAACAAAATCGTAAATGTATAAGAAAACTAGATACGTGTGCCATTGTTGTGTAGAAGAACCTTAGGCAAAGTTACGAATTTACTATCTTACAAAGTAGCTACAGACACAAAGTGTTAGTACAACAACAACTTTATTATGATAAAATTACAATCTGCCTCATTGGGCAATAAGTAATTGTGATAAATGATCTCATTCATACCATATTTACAATTTTCATTCACTCGCTCATACAGTATTTACAAACAGCCCAGAGACCTACCCAGTCCACCTGGTTGTCACTTCCCTCCGTCAGCCGTGTCACTGGTTAAGAGCCAGCGGAGGCAGACCAAGAGCGCGAGAGCCACAGACGCTCAGGACATGATTGGAGAAACTGGCCATTGCCAGGACTCCCACTGTCACGTATTTATAGCAGTTCAAGAGGCCACTGCCGTTTTAGTCTCCGAGGATGATTGTAGGGATGAGTGGTGGAGTGTGATGACTATGGTAAGGTATTACGGTGGTTGTATAGGTTACTATGGAATTTTATGAACTTGGATGAGTTCTAGAACGTAAGGAATATTAAAATTATTATTAAGGGTTTTATTGCTGATGTAATAAGGGGGCATTTACTATTGTTCTCAGGACTTTTTATTGAAAGGATTGGATATGCTTGATGTTCGACTTTTTTGCTGTCCTCCTTAGCTCTATTTCGTATGTCCAGATTGGCTTACAGACATAAAGTAACATATGAAATTATTTATTATCGAAATAGGAAGTTCAGACTTATTAATAGCAACTGAAATAACTAAGATATAAATAATAAATTTATGTAGCAATATATTGTAAACAAGTAACAAGTAGTTTTTAACGTGTAAAACCGCACCAAAAGGCGTTGCTGTCTACAAGTGACAAAAACAAATTACATAAAAAAAACTTATGCATAGCTTTGGGATGATTTTATTAGTTACTGTCCCTCTAGAAGAGCACACATGAAGAAACCAGTAAAGATATTTCCAACAGTTGTGATTCTTCAACACCTAGACCTATGTTAGTTCAGGCATCGATGCGAACAACTTGCCCTTTACCTTGAAGACAATGCCCATCTTACTTAAGATGAGCAGTCGTTTACTTACTTAAGACGAGCAGTCGTTTACTTACTTAAGACGAGCAGTCGTTTACTTACTTAAGACGAGCAGTCGTTTACTTACTTAAGACGAGCAGTCGCTTAATTACTTAAGATGAGCAGTCGCTTAATTACTTAAGACGAGCAGTCGCTTAATTACTTAAGACGAGCAGTCGTTTACTTACTTAAGACGAGCAGTCGTTTACTTACTTAAGATAAGCAGTCGTTTACTTACTTAAGATGAGCACTCGCTTAATTACTTAAGATGAGCAGTCGTTTACTTACTTAAGATGAGCAGTCGTTTAATTACTTAAGATGAGAACTCGCTTAATTACTTAAGATGAGGACTAGCTTAATTACTTAAGACGAGCAGTCGTTTAATTACTTAAGACGAGCAGTCGTTTACTTACTTAAGATGAGCGAGAGTAGCAGTGCAATTTTTGAACATTCCCAAGAAATTGGAAGTTGTGAAGCTTATTTAAACTTCAAGAAAATGTAACAAACGATAAAGATTTAAGATTGATTTAAATGTTTCTTTCTTGCTTATATGTTAGGTCCGATATTATAAAAGTGTTGAGGAGTTTGTTAAGATTTCAGCACAGGGCGATGAAAGAGAGATCATCAAATGTATTTATTTTGGAGAAATGGACAAAGTTTTTCTAAATAGTATGTATGTCTTCATCAGCTCCTAAGGGGGGATGATTGGAGATGCTGACTGCTTCAAAACACATTAGAGAAATGCAGAGGCTTGCTCATGGCCGTGTCTTGTCGAAATGTACCTCATCATTAAGTAAATTAAATGAAAATCTTCTCTCGTCAGTCTAAAAAGATCAACTTTTTCACTCGTTTATATATCCAATATATCCATATATCAATATATCCAACTAGCATTGAAGACTCCACATAGCTCCTATATTATATTTTACTAACATCGGAGTCATGTAATATTATTTTGGGGATCCTTAGATCAAATGAGCTGGATAAAATTGATTGCGGAAGGACACCTTTGAGGAGGAGTGCGGCTTTGGATAAAAGGCTTACCGATGTGGACATAATTATGATCAGAGGGAGTCTGTGGGCTCTTGAGACGGAGTTGAAAATGGAAGAAGGGTGAAATATAAATGAACAGTTGGTTTTTATCCGCAGACACTTCCACTGGTCTTCCATGTGTATCATAGCTTAGTCAACAGTTGGGGTATCACCAATTCTGAGTTGATTTGATGCGAATTCGTATAAAATTTATTTGTTTCTGTTGATGTTGATATCCTAGTATTTAACCTCCTAATGCCTTCCAACTCAAAATGCAGCAGGTTTTTAAAACCTTATCGTTCTTTTTTCAGAGAATGAAACGATGATCAATTGGGTAAAATTTTAGAAATTAATCCTACAATATAAATAAGTTCTACCATTAAAGAGTCATTAGCATTAATTACGCCTTTTAAATTGTAGAGTTAGTTAGGGTCGATTCCGGTTCATTCACAGAAACAATTATCTTACTTCGACCGATTAAAATGCATCTTTGCTGAGCAATATGCTTTAAATTCTAACTATCTTTGCATACTTTTGTAAACTTTCTTCTGAATTTCATTTCAAATTATTAGCTGTGTAGAATTATTATTTGTAATCCCATTGGAGTAAATTTCTATCTTACGTAGCCAGGCCATTCCTGCTTACAGCGAATGAGAGAGCCGTGTCACAAACTTCTATCTGTTCGTGGTGAAGAAGTTTCAACAATACTGATACTAAATAATCTTCTCTATTGGTCTTAGTGGTCGACTCGTAATGTTGCAGCGCCTGAGGATGACAGACGTGGCTGTTGAAAGCGCCAAATAAAAGAAAATCTTTAAAAAAAAACACGAAATTTTTTGTTTTTAACCTAGATAGATAAAATGGCCTGTTTTTGGTAATGAATAGCCTTATTGTTAAGAGCGCCTGAGCATTTATCACAAGGCCCAGATGGTTCAGATGGCGCATTATTACTATGTAATCAATAATGATTAAAATATGTGACATTTTTGGATGATACCCCCCTCTTGAATTTAAGGAGTGCTATTTGAAAACAAAACATTATACATAATGAAAAAATGGGTGGAAAGAAATGGAAATTGTATATATATATATATATATTATACAATGTTCATTATACACAGATGCTATTTGCAGAGTAACAGCTGATGATGTAAGTTCAAAGGCAGCTGCGATAAAGCAGCGGGGAAATGTTTTCGACTCAACTCGAGAAGGGGTACCCTTGCCATTTTAAATTTCTTTTTTTTTTCATCTGGAAACATCATCTCTTTGAGTTTCCTTAGTTAAGTTCCTTCAAAAACAAAATTTTACAAAGAAGCTCATTTCTATATAATTGGAGGCTCTTTGTGGACTTATGTTGAACTTCAACTTTAAGAAGGGATATTTTAGCCCTCTTCTTAAAACTGTTTTTTTACCCTTTTAACGTCCTCTTTCACAATTTTATCCCAATTTTGTCTCGTGCTGCAATGATGTTTTGCTGTTTGTGGGCTACTCTCGAATATAATAAAGATTAAAGCATTAATGCTCTCATGTGTAAGTAACGACGTTTTTGGTTAATTATTTTTTGCATGATCGTATTATTCATATTTTCTGAGTTTAATAAAGTAAGCAATTTTCACTTCCTCGACGAGGAAGGTTACTCAGGGGCATCAATCCTTCCTTCATCTTAGAAGAATCCTTCTAAGATTTCGGTTTCGAAGGGTTCTATCCTCTCAGCCCATATAAAAGAATATTGAAAACCTAGACTCCCAGAAATTTCATTTTGAATGAAACAAAGGCAAACTTTATGCTAGTGTTTCGTTTACTTTTTTTTTTTTTTTAATTTGTTTTAAACCCTAACGTTTTTAACTGTGTGTCTCTCTGGTTTTTGCTGGTTTTTGTCTCCTTTTCAAGGCACACAAATTAAATTTTCCAATGCCATCTCTCTATAAAGCATCATGAGTACGTTGTTAGTTTCATTAATGATGGTTGGCATTCAAAATATATGCATATATATTGCTATAATTGTGAATAGGTTATCATTAAAGATATAAAAGTCTAATTCGTATTTTTTTATTTTCAAACTATAATTGCAAATAGTCAAAACACGGGGTTCAAAACTTTGACTCAACTGTGTTTTTTTTTGTTTTTTTTTGTGTTAAGGAATAGGAGTTTCAATTGACAATGCTAAAAATAAAATCAACCCTTTAAAATTGATTAAGGGCCATTAAAAAAAAAAAAAAAAAAAATAGGATTATACAACGTATTGTGTAGGGTATTTCATTAAATATTTAGTCGTCCTGATTAATAACATGTAATTTGTGATAAAACTGTTTAAACAGTTATCGTAAATATTCATCAAATCCCACTTTCAAGGAATGGTATTTTTCATGAATGTTTTACATAACCCTTTGAAAAATAATGAAGTGTCAATTGTTAAGCAATGGTTTGCTTTTAAATCAATTTATTTACATAACAATAATATTATTATGGATAGTATGCAATCCATCTAGTAAAAAAAAAAAAAAATTCTAACATCGTCCCTCTTGATTATAAATAAATTCTTTATTGAGGTAAATATAAATTTTGATTTAGGGAAACGTATAAATAAAAACCTAATGGCTGCAATAAAAACTAGATTGCTAACAGAAAAACAGTTATTCTTGAAATATATATGCCCTTAGTTCTTATTTTCAGGGAATTTATCTGTATCAGCAATATTTCGAAGTAATAACTCTAGCTATGTTTGCACTCATTTATAGATTTTGTATCACTTATAAAATATTTTGTATATAATCAGCACTGGATACTTCATGCAACTTAACTATGGCAGTATACGTTAGTTTCTTATAAACTTATGGATATTTTGAATTTCTGGCTTCACTAACAAATTATAAGTAATTTAGCTTGGGTATTAAGCTCAGAATGTCTATTAATACTTTTAAAATGGATATTGCTGATTTTGCGGTTATGTCTGTATGATTTATATTATGCGTGGCAATAAGACCGTGGTCTTAAAAAACCCTTAGTTGCTTTACCACAGGCTGTCAATCTGGATAATTTAAAATTTTCTTATAGTGAAAAATATTGCTTCGGTCTTGTTGACACTGATTTTTATTTTCCACTTTATTGCAATGTATAAAGGGTGTCCCAGAATTAACGCAAGATTTGATTTAAATAAAAAACACAGTTTTTAGTATTTTTGTTGTTATTTTTTTATTGAATTATAAAGTAAATAGGATAGGGTTATTTATGGAATAACACATCGGGCAAATGGCCTCCACGACTTTGCTAGCACATACGCACTCTTTTGTCGAAATTTTCCATGACCATTCGGAATAAATGTTGTTGAATTTCGTTGATGCAGCGTTGAATTTCCTCTTTTAATGCACGGGTGGATGTGGGCTTGTTGACATACATCTTAGACTTCAAATAACCCCATAAAAAGAAATCTAAAGGTGTTAAATCACACGATCTAGGGGGCCGATTCTGATCACCGAAACGAGAGAGTACACGACCTGGAAATGTCTCATGCAGTATTTGAATTGTTTCATTGGCTGCATGGCATGTGGCACCATCTTGCTGAAACCACATATTGGCACAAAGAACTGTGTTTACGACGCCGAATTCATGTTCCTGGATTTTCAACAACACTCTCACGCACCGCTTCGATATTGACATTTGAACGGCTTGTTTTTGGACGACCAGTGTGTTTAGTGTCTCCAACTGATCCAGTCTCCCTAAAGTTTTCAACTAATCTCTTCACAGTTGAAGTCAAAACACTATTCCGATCATATTTTGTATGAAATTTTCGAACTGCGGCTGCCGAACTTTCATTATTTTTGAGATAATGTTCAACGATAAACACATGTTGTTCTATCGTGTAACGCTCCATTTTTACTAACCCTTAAACTGTCATCTGTCAAATTGTTTTAATTTAGGCTTGCCAGAACTTTACTGCACAAATGGCGGCAAATTCAAATCTTGCGTTAATTTTGGGACACCCTTTACTTATCTAACTTACACAGAAAATTTTGTAGCCTTTTTAATATTATGCCTCCGGGATGTCGTGAATGACTCGCTTTATCCCACGTACGACCACTGTAATAATAATACTATAGAAATTAGATGGTTGTCGAACACTGATCGATGACATGTTCGTCCTTTTAAGTGTGCAATAATGGAAGACTTCGAGTCGACTATCCGGGCTGTGCTTTGGATGGATTGGATATTGGAAGATGTGACCGAGGAGGCAATTAATTGAGACTGTGCCATTGATTGGGGGTCTGAGGTTAGGTGCAATATAGCACAGGCTGGGATTCCAATATATATTCATGGGATGAGGACTTTGTCTCAGATCAGCTAATTGATGCTGGTTCGGATCTATATTATCAGCAATAGACAGTAGGGCCTGGAGTCTCTGCAGCCTTATACTGAATACAATACCATATCTAAATAAAATTATCTCGCTTGGGAGTTGCAAATGCACTCTATAAATGTACACAGGAAGTAAATGCAGGCAGAAAGAGGGGGGAATACGAGTAGAAAGAAATTAGTGGAAAATGTGGTAGATAGGTGGGTTATTGGATAATTGGTATTGTATAAAGTGGGTCTTGGGTTGGGTTTTAGGGCGTTGAATAATAGATTTTTAATATTGTCGTAAAATTGTATTACTTATCGGGATATATAATCAGCTGGTCTTTATAACATAAAACGTAAGATTAAACTTGGAAACATAAATATATTTAGACTGTATTCATTCCAGAGTTCAATAATAATATAGGTCGTTTGAAAAGCCCGACCTGAAACTGGTTCTTCTGAGTCGCTATCATTTAAGCTCCCACGCTTCAACAGCTGCTACCAAAGCATATATATTTTAAGTAGGTATATCCCGCATACACAAATATATCAGATATTCGCAATTTCTCAATTGAGAAAAATATAAATTCTCGATTATCCATTAAACATAAGTGACGGGTAAAAGGTGAATTGGCCTTCATAAATTAGCTGATGCCTGCTGAGAGAAAGGCTGCAGGATTCTCTCAATTCCTGGGTTTCTTTATCACACCTTTAGTCAGTTCTGTCAAAAATTAACTGATGCCTGCTGAGAGAAAGGCTGCAGGATTCTCTCCATTCCTGGGTTTCTTTATCACACCTTTAGTCAGTTCTGTCAAAAATTAACTGATGCCTGCTGAGAGAAAGGCTGCAGGATTCTCTCCATTCCTGGGTTTCTTTATCATACCTTTAGTCAGTTCTGTCAAAAATTAACTGATGCCTGCTGAGAGAAAGGCTGCAGGATTCTCTCCATTCCTGGGTTTCTTTATCATACCTTTAGTCAGTTATGTCAATAATTAACTGATGCCTGCTGAGTGAAAGGCTGCAGGATTCTCTCCATTCCTGGGTTTCTTTATCATACCTTTAGTCAGTTATGTCAAAAATTAACTGATGCCTGCTGAGAGAAAGGCTGCAGGATTCTCTCCATTCCTGTGTTTCTTTATCATACCTTTAGTCAGTTATGTCAATAATTAACTGATGCCTGCTGAGAGAAAGGCTGCAGGATTCTCTCCATTCCTGGGTTTCTTTATCATACCTTTAGTCAGTTATGTCAATAATTAACTGATGCCTGCTGAGAGAAAGGCTGCAGGATTCTCTCCATTCCTGTGTTTCTTTATCATACCTTTAGTCAGTTATGTCAATAATTAACTGATGCCTGCTGAGAGAAAGGCTGCAGGATTCTCTCCATTCCTGTGTTTCTTTATCATACCTTTAGTCAGTTATGTCAATAATTAACTGATGCCTGCTGAGAGAAAGGCTGCAGGATTCTCTCCATTCCTGGGTTTCTTTATCATACCTTTAGTCAGTTCTGTCAAAAATTAACTGATGCCTGCTGAGAGAAAGGCTGCAGGATTCTCTCCATTCCTGGGTTTCTTTATCATACCTTTAGTCAGTTCTGTCAAAAATTAACTGATGCCTGCTGAGAGAAAGGCTGCAGGATTCTCTCCATCCCTGGGTTTCTTTATCATACCTTTAGTCAGTTCTGTCAAAAATTAACTGATGCCTGCTGAGAGAAAGGCTGCAGGATTCTCTCCATACCTGGGTTTCTTTATCATACCTTTAGTCAGTTCTGTCGAAAATTAACTGATGCCTGCTGAGAGAAAGGCTGCAGGATTCTCTCCATTCCTGGGTTTCTTTATCATACCTTTAGTCAGTTCTGTCAAAAATTAACGGCCCTTTTGTCTCAATGAGGGAGCTTGGCATGAGATTTCGAGTTCCAAAATATTTGACTTGAAGGTTTTTTTCAGGACATCGCCTCGAGTTGATGAATAAGAGCCATTAGGTTTTTTTTTTTATCAAGTTAATTTTTGGGTAACGTTTCAACATATTATGTATGACTGCATCAGGCCCTGATAACAAGAACAGAAATTAGGTGTTAAAAGTGAATGGTTGTACCAGCTACAAAAGAACGGGAACAAATAGTGGTAGCTGATAAACCGATATCTTTATATGCTAGTAGATTGGTCAAAAAAACTTTTTTAACTTTCTCACTCAACAAACTCATTCCTATATCCACGGCTAACCTTGGAGCTTCCCACAGTAGGAACACTTGGGCGGCAGGTGAAATGGACTAAGAGCCATGGTCAAGGGTACAAAGAATCAGCTAACATTCCGTGTAACAAGAAACGCTCCGGTTTTGCTTGTCCAAGAAGAACACCATTGATTTTACGCAAAGCGCTAATAGCTGGAATCGATAGGCAGATGGAACTCAAAAATCGATGGGTTTTCCTGTCGTTGGTTTTCTTTGAAAATTAATAATACGCTTTATGACGAGTTCTGCTATCAATTTGTATACTCCTCTGTACTATCCACAATTTATTGACTAATTGTTTATATTACTAACACTGAACGGACATTGACCTACATTCCTAGTGCTATCCGTCACCGAACACTGAATGGTCTACTTCATATCCATACTTCGGCTGATCCCGACCCCGCCCGAAGCTTATGCTACTTGGAGAGAAGTTTTCCTCTCCATGTCGGCCTTCTCCACGAGAAGGTTAAAGGAGCCGGTGGTAACGAAGAAGCCACTCCATCCCACGGCCTCCTTTGTCCTCCTGAGTAATTGGACTGCTCTAGTTTATTCTTTCTCTCCTCTTGTTAATTCTTAGGCGAATATTCTATTATTTCTGGCTGGCTCCTCTCTCGCCTATTCTACAAATGACCTTAGCTGGTTTTATTTAGTTTTTAGGAGTTTGAGAAACTAGTCCTCTGTATTGACCGCTCTATGTTCCCAATAGCACATTGATACCTATTTTATTTTTGTATTATAAAAACCGCTTCGTACCTCTGTCTTCCATCTAGGGATGATTCAATAAAAGGTAACTTTTACTCAGTTGTGCTATTGATACCACTTTAAAAATCGTTTGAAATTATCGATGCCAACTTTGTATCGACTAAATGTTATATATATATTGAAACCTACCTTATTTTTACCATCGTTTTGGCTTTACTTAATTAATTTAATTTAACTAATTTGCCAGGTCCATCATGAGATCTTTGATTCAAGTTGTTTTATGTCTTTGACATAGAAATTTATCCCATTTGAATCGCCCGATCTCAAGGCTAATGCTATGGTTATTGTTAAATTGAGAACTAGGAATTGTGAAATATATTCAAATAAAAATGGTTATGATTAATAATTATAATCAAACAATAGAATATTGACAATACAAAAAAATATTTCAAATCATGCCAGAACAAATAATTACAAAATATGAAATTAAGCTCATTTTTAATGAATGGGTCCACAATAGTAAACAAATGTTGATGAAACCCACCTACAACTTTGTCCGCCTATCCCCCTCAACACACCATGGTATTCAATAAAAAATCACCTGTTTTTCTTTTTTCTCGCGCATGCTGCCTTCTGTTCCTTTGGTGTAGAACCTTCCCTCTTTTTCCTTTTCAGATTCAATCAATAATTCAACAAACCATTCGTTTTCCATTATGCATCCTTCAATACTTCAATAATTTGGTAACCGCCAATTCGGGAGCTTGCCAGACAGGTTCTTTTTCGACGGCTGTGCTAAGACTACCGTCTTCAGCTCATCCCCACTCGGTCAGTGTTCAATAGTAATATTAGTAAGTAATAGTATTAGGGAAAGTGGCCGCCTACAATCCGTGAGGGTTCATGATATTTATTCTCAAATATCATGAATGCTACAATATATATTTATATACATATATTTCCCTATACCTTTAAAAATTACAAAATGATTATTTTCTTTATAGATTCTCACTCGAATCTGTTTACATTGCAGTTTTATATTTGCTGTAGCGTCGCTACATTATATACAAGGTCAGAATTCCGTATAAGATTATATAATTTAATACAAGTATATTGATAGACATTATACCTGACTTCTTTGATAAGACTCTATAAGGTGATGGGGCTCACCTTTTTGATCAAAAACTTAAAAACTAACTTACATACTAATTCTTAACCTAATTTTTCCCCGACAGTCAATCTTTATATTAATGTGACCTTGAAATTTATACTGTATGGTAAATGGTTTTAAGGTTTTAATAAACAAGAA
The DNA here is from genome assembly GCA_930367205.1 of Acanthosoma haemorrhoidale. NCBI lineage: Eukaryota > Metazoa > Arthropoda > Insecta > Hemiptera > Acanthosomatidae > Acanthosoma > Acanthosoma haemorrhoidale. The sequence goes on from OV884012.1 coordinate 29,221,644, forward strand.
GCATTTCGTTATGTTATTACAAAAAAGTATGGTATGATAAAATACAAAAAAATCCACAAGTTAAAACCTGATACGATTGTTTTAAAAACTACATTATGGGTTAAAAATACGTAAAGATAAATGTACAACTATATTAATATTTGAAAGAAGTAAAGCAAAAAAACTGACTTTTTTTTTTAATGACACCGGAAAAAAATAAGTTTTTCCAAGTTGGAACCTGATAATTTATTCCTTCTCTGGGAAATGGTGTCCGCTTTACAAAACAATTTCTCGCATGGCAAAGAAGAATGGCAGTTGTTATCGAGAATTCCCTGGATGGTTTGTAGAGGGATGGGATATTTCATGGCTAGCCAATTCTCTAATGGACCACATTTCAAGACTGAAACAGAGTTTTCAAGATAAACAGAAAACACCCTATGCATTATTTTTTTTCTGTTTTTTTTTTTTTTTATAAGGGTAGTCTTAAGTATTTTGAGCATAAAAAATGTAAAAAGGTTAAACCTGTGGTTTTTTGTTTTTTGTCGATACGAGTACTTTTCTAACGATACATACTTGGTTTCGAATGAACCGTATCACGTGATCCGGCCAACGTTTTCTTGGGTGTCCTCTGGGTCGTTGCTATGACATTCTCCGGGAGCCTCTTTACTGTTGTTCCTTTACAAAATCACTCGTTAAATAAGCAATTAACCTTGAATAAGTAGAATAACGATGAATAAGAAGAAAGTAGAAAAAGTTCTAGGCTTTTTTTTTTATTGAACCATAATTTTTCGTGTTACGTGAATATTGTTTTTTAAACTATTCGAACGCAAACAGAGACTCAAACCTAAGATTTAAATATTCATAGACATTTTTAGATTCCTATCCATATTGCATTGATGGTGTCTGGAGATTTGGACGTCAGAGAGTGAACTGTTTTTACATCCTTTCAGAAAATCAGGAGACCTGTTATTTGTAGATTGTGGACTGTTAATTATTTCAATTGGCAACGAATTATGAAAGTAAACATTTTTCTTATATTTTCAACTGAATCAACAAATATTTTTGTTTATTGCTACACTGCTTCTTCTTGAAACCAAGTGCTAAAATTTCGGCAGTTAGTGTTTCTGTTTAAAAACGTGATAAAATGTTTTCAATGTTAAACAACTAACGGAGCTGTTGTTTTTGCGCGTAGTTATGAATTCTAATTAGGTTTTGGTAGTTTGTTGAACATATTCACGATTCTGAAGAGTCATCTGTAAGTGAAGCGAAACGTCTGTACGTTCTGAGCGGACTGGTACAAAAGGATGAGAGAAGGCGCTTTGAGAGGGCGAACCATGCGATTGGAACAAGAGGCAGAAGATGGCCAACACATGTTCCAAACATGACTGGCCATAAATAACGCTGCGACCCTCGGCTGTAGCGAAATATGAGCTCTTCTCTTCCTTTTCCTGCTCCTAGTATTTGCCTGCGCCAGCATGTGGTATTTGGAAACGGAAAATAAACAGTATTTATCGTAATGAACTAAATACTATCAGATCCTGTTTGTGACTCTAAAAATTAATCAAAGGAAACGGGATTGCGGAGTTGCTGAACTAAAACCATGTTAAATTTGGTCTTAAATCTCTTGTTGTTTTCAAACTGGCTTTTTGAAAAAAAAAATATGATATTGTCTTTATTATATTTAACTTCTTCTTGATCAGGCCGATTTCAAACTAATACAGCTTCAACGGATAATAATCAATTTCCAAATTTCTATAAATAATTGCACATACTCAATTTTTTATTCGTTCAAATACTAGTAATAGGCGTATCTTAAAAACACGAAATGTCTTCCTGGCATGGGAACATGGACCTTTAAGGCGCCTCAGTTTATGGCGAAACCCGCAAATGTAGTATATTTTTTATCTGTCTCCTGACAAAATAGCCTGCCTTCCCTGGCCTGGATGGGAGTACACAAGTACGTAAATAACCAAACAGGACAAACACTGTCGGGGAAAAATTAGGTTAAGAATTAGTATAATACCTCTCGAGAGGTTGAAGAACGCTGACCTGCACCCGTTGCTTGGTGTGCCGTCGGTGGGTGGTGAGTTCATCCGCCGGAGACACATCAAGTTTTTTGACTCGTTGCACCTAACCAACCCAGTGTTTAACACTATGACCACACCACCCTTCCCGCATCGATGGCAACAGACTGTCGGGTAAAAATTAGGTTAAGAATTAGTATGTAAGTTAGTTTTAAGTTTGATCAAAAAGGTGAGCCCCATCATCTTTATTAGTCAGTTTAGTCCAGTCACGTATAATGTATATCATTATACTTGTTTATTCATTATATAATTTTTATAAAATAACAAAACCTGTATATAATGTAGCGATGCTGCAGGAAATACAAAAATAATTTGTCAATAGATTAGCCTGAGGATCTATAATTGTATATAATTAGCTGTAAATTTAAAGGGACTGTAAAAGAAGGGGGGGGGTAGAAAACAGGACAAAACGTTGCGCGATATGCTAGCAATATACAAGTATGAAATGAAAATGGGCGTAGAAGGTTTTTTTTGGCATGTGTAGGAATGAAAGAAAAGTAAATCATTCTAATTATTGTGTTTCCAATTCTACTCAGTGCCTCAAATCTACTCAGAGTTTTGGCGGTTTTAATTTTTCATCCCATCCTAGTACACCTTAATGCTACCATTACTGAGTCCAACTCTTAAATCAGCAAAATGCATTCTTATAATCCTCAGAAGTAGGTACTATTAAGATGAAAGAACTAAAATGCATTATAAATTAAGTTTAACCGTTCTAATTGAGCATGTTCTGCTCTAATAACAAGGCCATGAACCATTGAAGTAGCTCTGATCTCGTGACCTTTTTAACTATCCAGATCTTTAACTGCTCAGTTCATGTCAGAGGTGGTTTCTCTTCGTTATTAGTGTTCCAGACGATTTGTGATGTATTCGTGTAGGCCATTCATAATCATTACACATGTTGATGTATCTTTGTACTGCTGTGGCACGTTTTTCTGCTTTAAGATATTATTTAGAAAAACATTGAAGAATTTAAAATTCTTTATAGATATTTTTAAAAAAATTTCCGGCTTTGACTGGCTGAAGAATCAAGTGATTTTTAGCCGTGAGATCTATCACTTCAATTAAGTATTGCTAATATATTTTTGTCATTAATCATTTGTATTGAGGTTTCTAATACTGTGAAATAAATATTGAAAAAGAGTATGAGATTCTATCAACTAAACTTAGGCCTAAATTTTTTAAAAAAAATTAAATTTAAAAAACAACCTAAACACACTCTCGCTAGCCAATAAGGTTAGAATCGACTGGGTGCCAGGACACACAGGCATCACAGGCAATGAGAAGGCAGATGGCCTTGCAAGGGTGGGCTCAGAACAGACACCTCTTGCACCTGAACCCATATGTGGTATCAGCCTCAGCTACGCTAAAAGGCGTATAAAATTAGCTATAGAGGACAAGGCAAGACTCTCTTGGAGAGAAACTAAGAAACAGGAACACTCGAAACTGTTTCTTAATGGACCCTGTAAGAGAAGAAGCTCAGCACTTCTATCAATGGACAGGTGGACACTCAAAAGTGTGACAGGACTCTATACAGGTCACTGTCGGTTAAATAAACACCTCTTTAATTTGGGGATAGTGGGATCACCAATCTGCAGATTCTGCAAGAAAGAGGGAGAAACGGCACGTCATATAATATGTGACTGTGATAACTTAGCTAGAAGGCGATACTTTCATTTTGGTAGTGATCGCATTGTAGACCCCAAACTATGTGAACTGATCGATCCATTCAGTATCCTCAGATTTGCAAAGGCCGTGGGCCTGTCACATATTTAGGACAGAGACATGGACGGCGCACAATAGGTCTCAGTGAGGTCGCGGTGCACAAATGCCGGAACAAAAATAATAATAATAATAGGCCTAAATTATTCCAACAAATTAAAATAGGGATTAGTGTAAATGGTCCTGGACTAAGTACTTCGAGCGCAGTGCTCAATAAAGGCTTAACCTTCACGACTTGCATACTTTCTGTATGCAAAAGGCAAGGCTGCCATCTCAATGCTGTTTCCTCCATTCCTTCTGAGAAACGTACGAATAGCTATAAAGCAATAATTTATAAAATGTTTGTTACAGTAAGTTTACATGTGGCGTGAAAGGGAGTCTACTGTTACTTTAAAATAGGCTGGCACTGTAATTATGTATTCCAAAGTGCTATTTCATACTATATACATATATTCCTTATATAGTTTTTATTTTAAATCAATGTATTTACCTGAGATATATGTACTAAATAGAAAGCTATTCTGTCCGTTCTACATATGATGAAAGGAGAGGCTTTACAGTCGAATCCCGATTATCGGAGGTCGGTTATCCATTATATAAATTAATGGGTGGATTATCCTCAGTAGGTCCCAATCAATGAAGTTAAAAAATAAAAATTATTTAATTTTATTCGAATTTAATTATATACTTTGATTTTTAGTTTCTGTTTTCTTTTAGTGAAAAATATTGCTTAAGTTTTGTTGATTTTTATTTTCCACGTAAAGAAATACTTATCTAACTCTCATAGAAAAGCTTGTAGCCCTGTTTACAATCATGTCGTATGACACTTCAGGATGCCGTGATAACATATTTGAACCGACAATTCCTAGAACAGTCGAAAATTTCCCAATGTCACACCGCCATTCCAATATGGCTTTTGTCAATAAATGTTTGAATCGCATTTTCATCGTGTTTATTCTAAATGTAAAACATATTACATGTAAACTAGATTTTATAAAATAAATCTGTTTTAGGAGTATGCCTAACTTGTGTTTCTTTTTTTTTTGTAATGTGGTAGAGAGGTTGATAAATATACATTTATCTGTTCAAACAATTTCATTTTTTGATCGTATGTTATGTTTTCTTCGAGATTAATTTTACTTTTTAATTATATAAAAAAACAAAAATGCCAAAGAACGTAATCGATCGTTTAAGTTTACACGAGGCGTTGCTAAGATATTGTGGCGTGACATCGGTCCTATCATTTCATGCGTGCGCTCATTGACTGCAATTAAATTATTCGCGACTTATATAGTTTTTATTTTAAATCAATGTATTTACCTGAGATATATGTACTAAATAGAAAGCTATTCTGTCCGTTCTACATATGATGAAAGGAGAGGCTTTACAGTCGAATCCCGATTATCGGAGGTCGGTTATCCATTATATAAATTAATGGGTGGATTATCCTCAGTAGGTCCCAATTAATGAAGTTAAAAAATAAAAATTATTTAATTTTATTCGAATTTAATTATATACTTTGATTTTTAGTTTGCAAACAATCTTATTGGACAATTATTTTTTTTTTAAAATACTGTGTTGTAAATAAATACATTTAATGTTTAATAGGACTTATTTTTTATGCGAATATTCTCATATAATTTAATTTTTGTTATACCCTTTATTAGAGCTATATGATGCCCTATCTACTAGCGAAAAATCATCAATTCCTACATAAAATTATGGGGAGGCATCACTTCCCTTCGATGGAAAGGGATGTCCTTCGCCCTTAACCTGTCATAATGTCATTGCATTCAGAGGTTGTCATTCGATTTAACAGTTTTTAAGAAATTTTTAACACCGATAAATAATAAATTGAAAATAAAAAACATAAAGGCATTATTTAATTATCTCAGCAACTAGTTAATAAATAACTCAGTGGTGAATGCCTAGGGCTTGGATGTCATAAAGGTTCAAGGGTTTTGTACTGTGTCTCTTTCTGGATGTATACATTATTTTTTCTACGTGATGTTTTTACACTTCATTTTCATGTGTTAATGTTCATACGCTCATAGATATTTACAAATTCTATAATTTAGTTTAAATTTATTATATGCAAACAAATTCTTTATTAAAAAAATATTAAATTAATATTTTAAATAAATTAAAAAAAATTGGCATGGTAACTGATCCACGGATTTATTATTGTTATTAAATTTCTAAATCACCTTTGTTTTAATTACATAAAATACATGTAAGAACTTTTTTGCCTGGGGGGGGGCTGTAAATAAACAAGGTAATTCTAGACATTTAAAGTAAATTGTGAGATTAAGTATGAAATCATGGCATTATGTTCTGTTGCACAATGTATGATAATTAAACAGAAATAAGTCCTAAGGAAGGAAATTAGTTGCAACCGTGGTAGATAGCTCGGCTATTAGATCATCGCAATTGCATGAGGTTTGTGAAGCAATAATATTAGCCAATTAGTGAATAATATAATAATTAGAGTCCCATTTCTAGTTTAAAGAGTCGAGATGCAGTTGCCATGACCACTACATCCTTCAAATTGAAGGCTACAGTCGCTATCTCTTAAGAGCGCTAATTAAATTCTTCTCTAAGTCTGTTATAAACCTCAAGAATGTTGTGCAAAGACTTTTAGGACTGCAAAGGCTATTAGATCATCGCAATTGCATGAGGTTTGTGAAGCAATAATATTAGCCAATTAGTGAATAATATAATAATTAGAGTCCCATTTCTAGTTTAAAGAGTCGAGATGCAGTTGCCATGACCACTACATCCTTCAAATTGAAGGCTACAGTCGCTATCTCTTAAGAGCGCTAATTTAATTCTTCTCTAAGTCTGTTATAAACCTCAAGAAGGTTGTGCAAAGACTTCGATATCTTCTAAAACTTCTGTAATTAGGCCACTAGATAAGTAGGCACCCTTATTAGGAACTTTTTATAAAGAAGTCTTTTGAATTTTTTTTTCATAAAAACCGATATTCGGTAATCTTTGTAACATTTATAAGGCCTGTGTCTTTTGAAAATGAAAATTTTTATTTAAAAAAAGTTAGCTATTAACTATCACCTATAAGCAACTTTATATGGTTATAATACGTTATTGTAGATTTTGAATCTCTACTCCATTACAGTTCAAATTAAACTGATTTTATTGGAACAAGAAATATTATTCTGTGCTATTAATATTCAAATAAAACAAATTGTTTGTTAGCTGCACTGGTCAGTTAGCAACTTGTTTGTTAAATTAAACATATTTTCAACTATTAATGGTTTAAATTAAAAATCGTTTTCATATAAAATTAAATTATCCTTAACCATTCATGATTTTGCCTACAACACACCTGACTGTGTCTGTGTTGTTATTTATTTACTGTTGAATCCTTATCATATGGAAGTAGGATTTTATGCTACTGATTGTCATGACAACCAAATCTTTATGATTGGATTTAATCCTTAACTTTTCTGAAGTCCTTTTCATTGCAGATCTTTCCTGCAAGCTTCCTGGTCATTGAGGGAGGAAAGATTAATTAATTTATTATCCGTTGGGTGAGACCTGTCAAAATAATAAAATAAATATATGTATTTATTTAAACGATCTCTATATTTTCAACTGCCTAGTGTTGATTTTGTCTCTTAGTTAATTTTTTTAGTAATATTATGAAGTATGATGAATGTTAGGATTTTTTGTTTTCTGTTGAGCTAAAGCTATTTACGATCATCTTTTTATCTCATGCATCAATCTTTTAAGAAGCCATTTTGTACTATGGCATCAAGCATCAATACATTTGTGCTACTACTATATATTACTATAATTTGTTTATTTTATATATTAGTTCTTATTATGTCATGTTTGCTAATTGTTTTGCATTCAGTAACCTGTATTTATTTTCTATTTCAGACTGCCATGTAGACGGTTAGGATGCTGTACTTGGTCGAGACGGGTACTATGTACCACCCACCTCCGTTGGCCAAGTTCTTCCATCGGTTTCCTCATGTCAACATATCTCTCCATCTGGTCAACTCCACCTTCGCACCAGAAAGTGAAGTCTACCGGGAGGTAATTAACTTTTTACACAATTTGTATTACTATGTTTAATTTAAAATTAATCTCAAAATCATCTGATTAGTTCCTTTAACTAATTTATTTGAGATATAATTTATTTATTTTTGAGATATAAGATTCAGTGGTGAGTCATCCAGATTGGCTATGTGGGCATGAGAAAGCCATTCCACAATAAAATTAATTGAGGTGATACCTCATTTCCTATTTGTATAAGAGATTAAGCTGAAAGGAACAAGACATATTCTTCATATCCTTCTTAGTGCAATACAAGCTGGGCAAAAGATATCTTGATCTGTTCAATTTCCAAAACCTAATTGCAACGAATCAAGAATTCATACTTAGCCACTCTACTTATAATAAATGGTAAATCAAAACTAAAAATCAAAGAAAACAATGCCAGATCTAACTTCTTCTGATTGCTTGTATAAACAAAAAGAACTCTCTGATCATCAATTAAGTCTACTCACAATTCGGATGTTATGACCTACTCTAAATCCAGTGTTGTTAAAATCTGAGAATATTTTGTTTAAGAAGTGATATTGTAGAAGAAGGGATCCACTATAATAACCAACCCATCTTCCTTCTTTCAAGAGAGTAGAGAAATAGGTAGAAAAAACATTCCTAAACCAGATTAACATTTTTATTTCAAATTACTTGTCCATAATAAGTCATTTATTTAAGCATTCAAAGTATTTGCCACAAAGTTATTAAAGCTAATATTACCTATGGGAATATTGTTATCAACTGCAAACCTATATTAGAGTAATAAGAAATTTAGATATAATCGATTATTCGCTACAGATGATTTACATAGTCAGTGAAAGACTTTTTAGAGTTACCAGTATATTATTACATTTTTTTGCTATGGAAACCTTCCAAACAAGTAAACATTATAAGCTAACATATTTGGAAATTGATTAAACATTATATGATTATTAATTACTATTTTTAAAACCAGAAACCATATATTTTCACACTTTTTTCTCACCTCAGGCTGTCTTTTCAGATCTTGGTGAGTCCTCTGTTCGATAGAGATGTTTAAAATTTTATACGGCGGCAATATTTGAAATGGCAACAATGTGAAAAATAATTTCTATTGGAGATCTAATGACTGGATTTACTGATGATGATTGTCATTAATTGATCAATAATAACAAAAAAATGTATAATTTTGAGAAGGGTACAAATTAAAAATCTTGACATCCTGATCGATAGTTTTTAATTTGTCTTGCCTCTTTCAACTATAATTACAAAAAGATTTTAAACTGTGATTAACATTGTTTTGACAGATAACTCAACCTGCGTCTTTTTTTTACGATATCGTATATTATTGTATTTTGCATGGTGGTTCCATTTGATGCCTCAATGACACTTCAAATAAAAGTAACCCCAATATGAAAGAAAAATTATGTAGGGTTATTAATTAATTAATTTAATGTTATTAATGAAATGTTTTCTTTAAAATAGATATGTACTATAATTGGATGCAATGGTAAACCAAGCGACATAAAGTTTGTTTTCAGTAATTTGACTTATTAGTATACAAGTACTAACTATGTTACCAGTATTTCTATTAAATACTGCATATAATATTGTATTTAATACAAGTACTGGTAGTACTGGTAGTATAGTAAGTACTTGTATACTAATCTGTTTGTAAAAAGTCGAATTACTCAAAACCAACTTTGTGTTGCTTGGTCTACTATAACTAAATCCAATTGGCACACATATGTGCCTCTTTTGTGCTTATTTTTATTATTTACAAGTGTAATGTTTATTACTATTTTAGTCGTTGGGGATTCTCGGCTCCATACCAGCGCTATGGTTGATCATCACCTTGTTCCTCCTTCTCATCTACCTGTGCACGAGGTGCTGTGACAGGAAGCCTCGTCCAAAGCATAGCATCCTCATCCTCAAATGGACCCTGACGTTCTTCACAACATTGTGCTGGTAATTTGTTTTACATCGGAGTTCCTTTAAATATTACTTAATTTCTGTTACTTTTGGTGGAGCATTTTCAATCTTTTCAGGTACGATCCTGCACTGATTTAAAACGGAAAACACCAGAAGATTGTAGAATTACTCAATAAAGAAGGGTTAATTCCTATAACTATTCTTATAGATTTTACTCACTTACTATGATAGTGGGAGACCTATCAGAGGTCAGTTAATTAAGAATGAACAATGATCTTACCAAATGAAAATTAAAATAAATAGATAAAATTACATTAAAAAATTTTATTTTTCAAATATAAATTGTTTTACAATGATTCCTGTACTCAATGAACATGAGTTTATTTATTTAGAAAAAATATTAGAATATTCTCTAACATAAATTAAAATAATAATTTAATAACAATATTTCTTGTGGTATAGCTCCCACTATTATTATTAGTTGTCGGGACTTCGTGAGGGGGGCTAGTTAACCTAGTCCTGTTGACAGATAGAGGCTTGAGAGGTCTATGACAGTGGATGATTGCTTGGTGACAGGTGTAGAATAATGGGCTATCTGAGGGGGAGAGATTTCGTTGGCTGTTAATAATTAATAATTTAATATTGCTGGTCCAGTTTTTTTAAATAAATTGATTTTAAAATAATAATTAAATTAAGTAAAATTTGTTGATTGAATTATTTTACTCAGTTCTAGTCTTCCATCGATATCACTTATTACTAGTTGCTAATAAATTAAATTATAGGCTATTTAATTTTATTATTATTGTTATTACAGTGGGACAGTTGGAGTCGGTCTGTATGGCAATGACGATGTCCACAACGGCATGCTGGAGCTGCTTACAGCTGGCCGAGCTATTGAAGATCTCATAAGCAGCGTGAAAAATCAAGTAAGTTTTTGTGCTGTTAAAAATTCATCATCCTGTAAGGAAATTATAGCTGTAAAAGTTAGGTTAATTATTTATGTCCTTTTACACCTGTAAAGCTATGCTCTGGTAGTGACCTTTTTATGCCAATGATACAAATTTGTTACCATTATATATTTTTGGTATTATTATTGTTATGTATGGTCTATTGTTCACTTATGGCTAATATGAGACCTTTTCATTTTCAGACATCAACGATCGACTCAACTTTAAAGCTGAAAGTAGAAGTGCTACTGACAGACTTGGGCGATGTATTTGACGAGCCCGTTACCAATCAAACTGCTCGTGCTGTACTCCTTAGTGTTCTCAACACTATGACAACGAACACTACCGCAGCACTCGAATCTTTAAAAGAAATTGCTAAACCCCTAGAAATTGTTACCTTAGCCCCTGCATTAAAACAACTACACCAGGCAGAAGCTATACGGTATATTTTTTAAAAATAGATAAACTGCATTCTTTTCATATTTTAGCATCTTAAATCAGTAAATTTCTATTTATCCTTTTCCTAATTTACTGATAAATTTTTATCATGTATGAAACTACATAATTCTTATATCTTTTTCTTGTATCTTTATATGTAATTAATGAAAGTTATTATGTAAATAATATGTGAATTATTTTGTTTCAGATGGCCAGTGACAATGACCATTCTTAGTATACTTCTTGTGTTTTGTTTAATTCTTTTGTTTGGTGTTGCAAGGCATTTACGCTGTGCTCTTATAACGTGAGTATTTTTATCAAATAATAAAATAGTTAGCGTTAGCTTAAAAATTATATTTTCATGATTATTTTATATTACCAAGAACTTAAATTGATCCTACTCTTTTATTATTATTACTTATTTATTGATGACATTAATTTTTAGGTTTTCGGTTTTTGGGCTGTTTGCAGTAATATTTTCTTGGCTGATGGCATCAATTTATTTAACAGCTTCTGTGGTATGTAGTTAACAAAATCTACCATACAATAGTTTATGTTAAAATATTTTTTTTAGTTTCTATGTAAATGTTTTTCTCTTCATCTATTTCATAATTATAATATTGCAGCTGATGGATAAATATGACTATTGCCTGGTTTGTTGTAACAAGGACATTCTATTATTAAAATTGTCCTGTAACATATATCATTTCCATGACGCCTATGATTCCTTGATTCCTCATAGTAGCAATTTAATACTTCACCTCTAATTTTTTTTTTTTTTTTTTAAATATTAATGCTTTAGTGACAGTTTAAGCAAAATACTTATGTTAAAACCAAATTCTTTAGGCAATCTGAGCAATATTAATATTGGCTTCGATGTGGTTCCATCCAGCCTTATTACATCCAATACCCTCTTGAAGATATAGATTTTTTTTGTATTGTTTTTTTCATTAAATTATTTGAGTCTTTTATGAATTTTTTTTTTCAGGCTCTTGGAGATCTGTGCATGGGCCCTCAAGCTGTTATGGAACGAGAAGCACCAGCTCTTTTGCAACCGTCAATAGTGAGGTATTATACCTCTTGTGAGATTGATCGGAATACACCTTTCATACCGTCTGTTCGGAAGGCAACTAAAGCAGTAGAAATTGTGACGTCTTCTATGGGTGTGTTATCTTATTAATACTTTAAAGTCTATGTAGATAAACATATAATTTACAATTGCAGTAGACTGTCTCATATGTGGACTGATGTCAGTGGGAATGGTAGGGATAAATAAAAAATTGTAATATACTAGAGAGTAAACTTGTTTAACGGTAAAATTCAATTTATGTTAGCATCAAATATTTATTAATTTAGAACAAAATATTTTTATGTTTGAGCATCTGTCTATGTTCCTAAAACATAAGTGTAAAATTTCAAAAAGAGGAATTTTTTTAATATTTTCTTGATTATTATGACACAGTTAGTGAAGAATGGGGCTACATATTGAATATGGTGACCTACAGCTCCATAGGTATTTGTTCATTTTTAATTTTCAATAATTTCCTATTGAAAGTATTGTATAAAGCAAAGGTCCTACAATAATATCCTTTGCTTAATTTTGTTTCTACCATGCTGACAATATACTTTTAATTAGAATTGTTATAAGGATATCATTTCACTTGTTCGCAATTACACGCTACAAAAAAAACTGAACGTGCTACCATCGTTGATGATTTGACTGTTATAATAAACTTGTACCTTTTGTTTGCAGGACTCATGACTCGGATAGCTAGGCAGCTATATAAACCTCCCCAACTACACCCAAAGCTGGATATGCTATCGAAAGAAGTGAAACTCGCCTCCAGTATGATATCCAGCCTGGCGACAATGCTCGATTGCAAACCCATACATAGAGAATACATGGGAGCACTTCATGCCGTCTGTGAACTAGCGCTGTAAGTATTTAAAATGGGCTGTTGCATTATATTCGATTGTCATTTCAAGAATAATCTTGTTTGCCAGAAATTAATAAGAAATAACTAGATTATTTAAAGATCAGCTACCCCTTTTTTATTTTTATTATTTAGATTTTTTTAAAATGATTACTATAACTCAGGATACGAGAGTATCAACACGAGTTGTAAGGAGATAGGCTCTACCCGTGCAGTTCTTCGATATGTCAGATTATGTTGCCTTATCAATATCTCTTGTATATTGTACATGTACCTAATTTATATTTAAATTTATTACCATTCATCATAGCTTAAATCCTTATCAATATCGTTGTTTAGGTTTGGGCTAACTTTCATGCTGGCTGCAAGTATAGGCGCTGGATTCTTCTTTGCCGTCCTTGTCTGGCTTGACTCACATACGTGGATCTATATTAGAAAAAAGTAAGTAAAATCCGTTTTCGATATTCTATTTTCCTTCGGTTAGAGTTGAACAAACATCAGTTCCATTAGTTTTCATTGAAAAGATTATAACTGCATTAATTATAATCATTTTTCTTATAACAGTACGACCAAATGCATGACTTTAAAAGAAGTTAAAAGAAATATTGCTAATTGCCAAACAAACATTGTTGCTGCTTTATAATTAAGATTTCATCTTAGCAGAGAATGGTGTTTTAGCAAAGACTGAGAGACTTATTACCTTCACTACAGAGAAGAAGAATATTAAATCCGTTCAACTGGAATAATGTTATAACTGAATTTATAGTCTCCTCCTTCAAAATGCGTTTTTATTTGTACGATTGTTTTCTAATAAAGAAAGAAATCGGCAAATAATTGGTAGAGATTGACAGGAAAATGTTCGTACGGTACAGATATGTCAAAAGGATGGGAGAAAAAAAAAACTGTCTTTATTGGCATTTGAATGGATTCTTGAAAATTAAAGAAAGATACGAAGGCCAAGAAGCAAATGGAAATAAATTATTTTATTAAGTAAATTATAACTAAACATTTTATTATTATTATTCATTAAGATTGATAATGGTAGTTTAAAAAGTAAAGGGACAAACTTAGTTATTGTTCTATAACATGGCTGTGGTATAAGAAGTCAACTTCAGACCTCCTATTTAAGCATTTTATTGAAGAACTCATTGTTAGGCTTCATAATTGGTATTGAGGATTTATTGGTTCTCTCAAGTTCTCATCTTTTGATTGTTGAGTATGCTCCAGGAAGTAGGTTCTGCAATGGGCCTTAAGTACACTTTCACCATGGCAAAAAGTTATAGACAAAACCCAGTGATTCTTTCAAGGAGAGCCACGCCATTCATTAAATCCATCCCTTAAGTAGCGAATACACATTTTTCACTAGTTTTTAGTGATTTTCCTATTCCTCGAAACTTATAGTCACACACTGCCAAAAATTAAGTTCCTTTTTTTTCCTCTATTATTTGGAAAAGAAGAATGTCCCCCCACTTAAATAGATTAATTTGGTTTATAGCAAATTAGAAATATTTCAGTTCTTGTTTACTCTTCAAAAGTCCATTTGAGCCAAGTTTTTTTTAAAGGAAAATAAATTAATATGCTAAAATGATATGCTACATTTATTTTCAGAATGAATCGAATTGAATTTCTTCCTCTATTTTAAAGATTATAGGCCTTATTAGCTTATTAGCAATTGGAAATAAAATAACTAAAAGTAAATCCCTAATATTTTTATTTTATCATATGTTATTAATTTGTGTAATTTAATTTCAAAATTTCAACTTTTTTTTTTGGCCTGTAATAAAATAATTGTATAATTTGAGTACCATTTCATCAAAATTAATGTGAGAAAAGGCTTTAATAATTTCGAGATGCAATACTTGATTTTCAAATTTTTTTCTTAGTTCTTATTAATAAATTACAAAATTGAGACTAATTGATATTGTTCACGGACTGGTATTTGGAAGAATAGTTGCTAACACAGTTGCCGCAATAATGAGTAAGTCTGCTATTAACATTTGAAACCTCAAAGTATTTACCAGTTTGATTTTATATTGGGGCTCCCTTTAAAATATCGGGGTGTAATATACACTGACTAAAGCTTGTTCTATACTTCCCTTTATGTCTATTGTTTTTTCCAAATGTAAAATTAGTGGGGTGTGGTTCAATATCCTTTTGTATATTAGTGATTGTAATGATATGAGCTGCAGTAGGCTGACCGCAAATATCTTCTTCTTTCACCACCTCTATACCGCTACTGAAGCATCAGCCTCAGCCTATGCTGACAATGAGTCCATACCAGTAGTGGATGCCCATTACCTTAGAAATGGCTCCCTGAGGACCTTAGTGGGTAGGGTAAAATGAAGAAAACAACAGTAAAGAGGGATGAAATATAGGAAAGGACATTATTATTCCCACTTAATAAAAAGGTGAGGAGAGGTGTGGAAATCAAGAACTTGTATGGCCACATGTCTCTACTTAAGAAGTTAGCGAAAGTAGAACAGGCATTTCCAGTCAGGAGCCAGCCTTAAGCCAGTTTGGCAAGTTGTAGAATTAAGAGCAGACACCAAGATTTGAGTTGTCGACAGCAATGTTAAGGTTTTTCTGCTACGTGGAGGCCAGAAATGGAAAAACACTGGATGCTATGGCTTACAAATAGAAAATTCTGATTACAGACCAGCCAGCCTAGACACCACATAGAGAAGGCAGAATTTATTGCGGAAATGCTGGGCTTGTGTGTGACAGGATGCTCCTGAAGAGCCCTGCATGCCACTTAAGGACTAAAAGAAACTAATAATATTATATATTTACTTAGTACTGAATCTTTGGCCTTTCATGGGCTATAATACTACAAGTAAATATTTCAAATCAAATATTCAATCTATATAAAATGTGGATTATTGATTAAAGAGGAAAATTATTGACACAGCAGGAATTAGAACCTAGAAACTCTTTTGATTACTGTTCAGACTAAGCTAAATTCCGGCCATGCCACTATTTATTTATTATCTTAAAAACACTTTTTCAAAGCTGACTATGATGTAGTGCATTAAATTACATTTTATGTTGAATAATGAGACCCGCTTAGAGTAATTGATTGTATCACAGGTGGTATAACCTGGAAAAAAGGGTTTCTGAAGGGTAATCCCAGTTTGATTCTTAGCCCTTTCACTATTTTTCTCTCTAACCAATAACAGGTCTACTAAAAGGAACTTTTGGAAATTTGATTTTATAATATCTGGTGATGTTGTTTGGTGTGCTGAAAATGAAAATAAACTCCGTTTCCTACTATCACATACATACTCTGTTCAATCTTGAGATCTCAAGTAGGAATAGTAATAAAAATGATGATTAAGGAAAACAGAATCGGGCGATAGTTTTTATTCATTACATAAATCTCTATGGATATAATTTTGCCAGAGTAAAAAAAAATATATGTATTTAATTTTGTTATTTATGTTTATGACAAATGATTTGTTTTGCTCCTGCCACATAATTAGGATGTCAAATTTGAACGATTGTAACCCATCTTTGTGCCACAATGAAGTTTTTCTATGCAGCTATGACAAACTTTATGAGGAGCCCAAACTTTATCTTGATCTCCTGTTCTTTAACTAAAATATGGACAATAGACCTTTTTGATGAAGTTATATTTTGTTGGTACTTCTTGATTGAATATTTACCACAGAATAAGCAAAAGTAGTCTAGACTGGTTACACAATGACAAGACATTTTTTCAAAATGCGCTTTCAAAACTCAAAGTTTTTCCCAGTCAAAAAAAGTTTTTGGTTCACTTCAACACAAGTAATCTAAGTGAATGGATTCACTTCAAACAATATGACTGGACTGAGATAATTAGCAGCCAGATGGGCATCAATTTATAAGTTATAACATGTCAGAAGGTGACTACTGAGACATGACAACAGGTGTGTTCATGTCTGGACAGGTTGCGCTTGGAGCTGCATACCTACACCAACACCTGAGAGAGGGTAGTGTGAGGAAATAATAAGTGTTTATAATCGTAGAAAATGTTTGAGCTATTTCAGTTCATTATCTAAATGGATAAGAACATTACAAGTTTTGCGCTACAAAACTGGCATTACATATCATGGCTTTGCAAAAATCTGTATGCGATGGAAGAAAACGGAGTTTTTAGTCTCAGCACACCAAAAAACATGAAGATCAGCCAAAATTATCAAATCAAATTTTTGGTTGTAGACCTCTCTAATTATTGAAATTGACACGAATGGTCTCGCATACCACAATTAATAAATATTAGTTCATGGTTATATTTACCAACATTGAACTCTCTAGTTTGCCCAATTCATAATGAGGTGGCATTTCTCTATTTTCAAGGCTACTCTCTTTTTCTACCATTGCCATATGTGGGGTCATATCAATGACTGGTCTGTTCTACCTACAGAACCACATGGTGCCATTTGAAAGGAGTGGCACTTGAAAATTGAGACGCTCAAATTTTTTGAAAAAGGCGTAATTCACCAAGGTCTATTTGAGTCGTTCCAATCCTTTATGGAAAAGCTTTTATATTTAAGAGCTCATAGTTGGCCGTGAATTTAGATCGATAAAAGAAAAATCTTGGATTTTCATCAAATTCATTTATGGATCATGTTTTTTACCTACTGTGTATTTTTGCATCTGGTACTTATAGGTAGGTGATGGTCTGAGGATGGAAGTAAGATAGTATGGTATTTGCCTGTATTAAGTATATTTGATGAAAATCTATGATCTTTTATCAACCTAAGCTACCATCCACTTAAACCTAGTATATTTTTTTTCTATTAAAAAAAAAACAAACTAAAAAACTAAATAAATGGTTCATCAATCTATTACCTTATCCTGCTGTTCTTTTATGGTGTTAGTGTAAATATAATAGGCAGTAAATTTACTACCTAATTAGGTTAGTGATTAATTGCTTGTTTCTTTTAAGGCTCTTTAAAGAGGGATTTTGATTGTTATTCTTAATAATTATCTCTAAAAAGATTATTTATCGAGTTCATTTTCAGCATTACAATTAGATCCGGTTCATCAAGGCTTGTTTTCTGGATCGATCCTGGTCCTCAGAGAAGATTGTTGGAGTATCTCTTTTTCTGGATACATTAATATGTTACTTTTAATCAAAAAGAGATCTGTTAAAATATTTCTATATTCTTTAAAAGAGAACAATTCAATGCTTAAATTACTGCATTTTTATGAAATATTTATTTTATTAATGTAGGTGCATCATTTTATTTTTGATGCTGAAAGAATATTTGTTATATTTATTATTTTAATAAATTATTTTCATTTAAATTAAATTGCAATAGATCTTAAGTGCGGTATATTATTTTTCTCTTTTAATTTTTTGTTGTAATTTTATCAGAAGGAAAGCAGTTAGTCCTCAAAAGAAGAAATAGTAGGAAAGTAACTTTCAGAACTAATGAAGAACTAAATAATGGAGAAAATGATGCTCTGCATTATCAGCTCTTTCCTGAAGATAGAGTAACGACTGTCTTTTTGGAAGAGCATCTATCCTGCTCTAAAAAAAATCTTAGTCCTGCTGCTCTGAAAAATAAACTGATGAGGAGAAGAATACTTAGATCTGAAAGAACAATCCTGAGAAAGGAATGGTTAAAATGGCAAAAACATGCCTTGAAACAGCTACCGAAAACGTCCAAGCCAAGTGTAGCAGACATTCAGAAACGTAAATATCAACAGTACAGCAAGGAAACAAGTGGTTTATCTTTACCTACTCTTGGTGGAAGCAATAGTAAAATGTCAGTTGCTGATTTTGTTCAGCATAAGAATAATTTAAATATTTATTTTAAGCATGTGTGTGATAAAGATTCTCAATCTGATAGAACACTACAAAAATCCTTGAAATATACACTTAGTGAATTATCAGGTAAGCTTAATGAAAATAATTATGAAGTAGGAGAATTAAGACAAGCAAAGTCTTTTCTTTGGCCAAATCGTGTGACAAGCAAATTCAGAAGTGATAAACCAATGTCACATGACAATAACATGTACAAGCAATTAGAGCAAGCTACAGATTTGGTTGCAGAAGGTATTCATGTCTTGAAGGAGGGAAACTCTGAAGTATGTACTCCAGGCGGCTCCTGTATGACTCACCTTAATCAGCTGATAAGGGGAATTAGGAGTTTCCAAAGACTGATTGGAAAAGAGTCATCAGTAACTTGTTTACCCAAGCCCCCCCCCTCTGGGCAAAATCAACTCGATAATACCCAGTCAAATATTAAAAAATGCAATTTCCCAAATGATAGGAAAACGTATGGAGTTCCTAAAAAACAATTTCCGGGCAAAGTGCTTCATTCTTCGGAATCAATAAAAAATGGTAAAAACGTTTCAAGAAAATGTAGTGTACGTAGCTATCCACTGAACAGAGAAGTTATGTCATTTACAAACTTGAATTGTGAAGGTCAATTATGGCGGGAGTTTAAAAGGCGGCTGGAGGATGACGAGGATATGTTAGGTGACTTTATAAATAAAGTAATGTCAAAGTTACAAACCAAACAGAAAAACAAAACTTAATAAATATTTGTTGAACTAATTTCTTTAAAAGTATTAATCAAACTTATTATGCTATATTTATATTATTAAGTTAGATTAAGCAACATTGAAACTATTTTTGAACTTTATTCCTGAATGATCTGTGTACTTGTGTTCCAATCTAAAAGAACAAAGTGAATATATAGTATTAGCCAAAGAAACAGGACCAAGGCTCAAAATCGGGACCTCCCCGGATCCCTCTTTCAATTGAGTTGTCGCTCTCGAGCTAATATTGGTATGATTGGCTAGACTTGTACTTGATATTGATAGCTCAATCAAAAGAGTACCGGACGAGGTGTCCGGAAAGTCTCAGGTTCAGGGGCTTTCACTTTCTTTGTTCTTTTGCTAATAATTATTAACACAGGGGAAATAAATACCATAACTAGTAATTATTAGTAAATTCATTTTAAATAGCACTTTCTGTTTATAATTAGATAGAATAACTAGCACCCACCCTCCCCTTTTTGTCCTTATCAGAGGTACATGGTAGTAAAGGTTATTAATAAAAAGAAATGAAGTATACTGGCAGGATCAGGACGCAACTAGGACCCCCTAGATTTTCGGTCGGGTGAGGGCCCTGCCGATATAATTTCCCTTTTGCCGAGCTCTCACAATGCCTGTAACCATTGGGGGGTTGTAACTTGCCCCCCCATCTGTTAGCCTCCATTAATCCCAATTACTGTTATTGGGAGGGTAATTTCTTAGGGTTTCTTTGGCTAATAATTACTAATAACAGTGGAATTTATACTACAGCCGAAATTGGCTTTGTTAAAAATAGATTAAAAATAAAACCAAGTAATTAAATCTTTTTAAATGTTTTAACATCCATAAAATGTTAGTGTATCATCAATGAAAGGTAGCACAACAATAATCAGCTCAATAAATTGTTGTTATCTGGTCTCATTGATTGGGCTTTTTTAAACACTACTTTAAATTTAAACTATGACTCTTACTGATAACAATTAAAAACAGAAAAATGTCGATGTAAATGAACATTTAGTGTTAGATTATAAAAGATTCAAAGGATCAACACTGCTCAAGGTAAGACCTGGGCTGCTATATAATTACCCAGGTTTTGATCATACATATTGTTGCCCTAAAATACTTTAAAATATTTCTTTATAATTTATCAATAGATATATTGATAATATTAATTTCATTTCCACTGATGAAGCATAAATATTATGATAAAACAATAAAAACTGTAAGTTGGTTTCTTTAGTGTCAAAACTGTCGGTGGAAACAATCTATTATCGAAATCTCACAAATTGTTATTCTCTGCAATACACGTACCTGGGCAAATGATCCTGAGGAGTTGTGTGCTGGATATGATGCCACAGATTTTCTCAAAACTTCAAGAAATGACATTACCTTAATGAATACAACATATAAAAACACAAAATCGATTTATTATGAAACTAAAAATAGAAACATGTATTTCCTAAAAAAGAAAAAAAAGCTAAATCGAAAACAGCAACTAAACAGATTAAATACTTGGCAAGAAGGTTCAAAATAATATCTTGCTTGACAGTTTATTTGATTTACGAGAATAATTCCCCGCTCATAAATTTATTATAATACTAGTATAAATAGACAAAGTCAAAAATTAAGTTTTTTGGAAAAAGTACATACTAAGTAGAAACTAAAATAACTAAGATACAAATATTTAACTATGATAGTAATAATAAATTTTTGAAAAGCAAGACAAATCTTTATAAATTAAAAAACACATAATATCAAAAGTTATTGGACAGAGTATAAAAGTGACAAAAAAAAAGTTTTATTTCTAACAGTCTCTCTGGAAGACCATATGTGAAGAATTTAGTGCAGATATTTCCAGCAGTTACGATTCTTTAACAACCCGTCAAACTTGTAATGTTTCCATGAACATGTGAACTTACCTGATCTATTTCTTGAGTTCATGGTCCTCTTAAGATCAATTTTAACCAAACCTGCATAGCAGAAAAGTGACAAAAGATGGCTTTTAGATACAAAAACTGAGTTTTTAGTATTTGTGAGTAAATTGTTAAATGAAAAGAGTAAACGTACTTTTAATTACAAAGTTATAGGTTTATCCTAATTTTTTTCCTGCCCTTTTTCCATTGAGACTATTCAAGAAAAAAGTATGATCTTAGGATCATCTAAAAATTTAAATTTACTTAAAATAAAACTTTCCTCCCCACAGTGTTTTATTTTACAGTACGAGTACTCTCCACAATTTACACTGTTGTCTTTTAGTGCTATGTAGAAAGTAAATATGGTAAATTAAGGATAAATAAAATTATTGTAGCAACGTTCAATTATTGTAGCAAAGTGGTGAAAACTAAACCTGTGTATTAGTAAATAAATACCTATAACTGGCATACCAACAAAATTTTTTAGTTTATATTTCAAATATAATCACAGCTTTATGATGACATTTCTAATAACATTTCTAGAATTATAATTTTAAATAATGGCTATGAATAGGCCAGGTTTGAGACCACTTGGCCACCTCTGGAGTTTTGTGGTTAGTGTGTGACTATTTATTAGTTATGCAGACCCAGGTTCTTCAGGAAATCGGTCTGATCAGATTTCACTCAGCCTCCTGAGGATAACTGAGTAGCTATTTAAATGAATAAGTAGGGAATCCGGTTTAAGAGACTGAATAAAAGATGAAAGGTAATAGCCTTAGCCTTGTGCCAACCACACTACCAACTAAGGTAACATCTTTGGCCAGCCTTATTTTGGGGGTGTTGCATCACGGGTTTATTATTATTTATTTGAAAATAATTAAAAAAATTCTTTATTACTATTTTTTTTTGTTTTCAATTTAATTATATGAGTATTGTAATCCTTGAATGTATATGTCACGGCCTTAATGATGATGCTGCCTTTCGAGAAATAATCGATTGTTTCTCAGTTTAAATGCTACACTGAAGTTTGTAACAAAAAGACTTATGATTATGGCCAGGCTGAACATTCAACACACATTTTATAATAAGGCTGACTGGTCATTTATGTTGTTTCTTTTTAAGAAACCATCTATGATTTCTCCCAAAAAGCGGTGATTTCACAATAAGACTGTGACATATACATATATATAGTCTTGACTTGTAAGAACTGATTTGAAATAAAATATTGTAGAATAAGAATGACCAGCGAACGGCCCGAAGCATCGCCTAACACAGTGAGGTAAATAAAAATATAATCAACAAATTTTATTCATAATAAACCCTACACAAGGGAAAAATTAAATCAAAAAATTTTAATATAACTAGTTTAAATTAAAATTTTATAAATTTTTTAAAAAATATTTTGTTATTGTATGATTTAGGTTATTGTTTATGATTTTGTGGGTAAAGGCAGGTTTTCTTATTATGTTGAAGGCTGAAGGATTATGCCAATATTGATCATCATAGCTTCCCTAAATGATATTTTCTTAGTTTAATGTTGCTACTTTTTTGTTAAACTAACTGGTGTTACTCGATGCTGCCAAGGACAATCAGATATTTGAAATTCTAAGGTCTTGACGCCTATAGTATTTTTCATAAGGAATTGAATAGCATTTATGCCAAATTGGGTGCAAATCTAATTGAGGGGAGCAAATGAGTAATAGGGTGAAAATTGAGGGAATGAATAAAGTATCAAAGTCATAACATCTGTTCTTGTTTTTGCTTAGTTCTGAACTATGTTTGTGCCTCTTTTGGTGGGAATATCTTAACTTATTTAGAACCATTTGTATTAAATATATAATTTTCTACTTTATCTATTAGATTAGTCTTAAAGTAATTCATATAACAGCGAGAATTATGATGGACTATGGCCTATAGTATTTACGACCTTTTAATTATTGTATATTTTCTTTATTATTTTTATTACATCACTAAATAGATGAACAATTTCAACTGCATAGATTTTTTATTTTTATTGCTATGTTGATTATACAATTACAGCTCAAGTAATTTTACAGCTCATTTATCGCAAGTAATAGAAATTGGTCACTTACTTCTAACAGGCTACACTCATGAGGTACAGGGTTTACAGGCCTATTAAATACATCTAGTTACACAAACCAAGTCTACGAAAATAACTTAAAAACCGAGATATAAAATCAAGCGTTTTGAGATTATCAGTTCATAACAACATTACTTTTCAATTACATAAAACCCAATAGCTGTTGACTTATACTAGAAGAGAATAAATTAAGCTTAGCAACAATTTAGACGAGTTATGAAGATTTAAGATAAATTTTTTTTATTTATTGATTGCCATGAATAGGTTTTTAGGGGTACTGATAACGAATAACAACTTATACGAATAAACATTTCTGTTTACTTTCTGTACTTATAAGTATCCCCTGGTTTTGGAAACTTGTCAATAAGCTGTGCTCGCTCATTTAATACAATCCAGCATATTTTTCTCATATTCTACCTACAAAAAAATTATCAATGTATGATAACCTTATTTTACATGCAGAACAAATATAGAAACGGTGATCAACAATTGGAGTTTAGGAACTCACAAAAAATAAAAATCTGGGGGGCATCGGCAAGAATGCCGAGATGTGCGTCAAATATTTTTTGACCTAGTTTCACCAAAAAAACCAAAGAAAGTTTCATGGAAATCGGTGACTCTGACCCTAGACTCCCCTTCAAAATAATACTACAGGACAAGCAAACTTATACAAGTCTAGAATGATTTAAAATCAAGTTTTTAGGGAATAGAGTTATTATCTGAGATGTGAGGTAGATCCTCAGATATTCAGAATTATTGATGCCTGACTTTTTACCAATTCTCAAATTTTTCATATAAATAAACTTATACATAGGCATGCTCACAGTAAATTACAGATTTTTTAATCAAAGGTTAAAATATGTAAGAGGGTGTTAATGGCTGAAAATATCCAATAAACATATCTGGATTTATATTGAAATTTTTAAACTGCACATTAAAGAATGTCTTTGCACAGTGTAGGTTCCAAATTGGCTTACCCACACTAGCGTTTCTGCAAGAACCACAAACATAGGCCATTTTCATCAGCAGGGTTTTCAGTTTTCAAGGTGATATCCTTGCTAACTGTAAAATAATGTTTAATTTGATTGCAGAAGAGACTACTCACAAGTGGATGAACAGGACCCGTTCCTGCCCCCGACAGCCGCATCGCAGGCAATCGCTGCCAGGGCGCTACATAGCCAAGGGTCGTATGGCAGATCAATACAACACTACCCTATGCATGTCTATGCACCTCGCTAAATACTTTCATTTTTTTTTTTTAAATCATTTTATCACAGTAGTTCCTAATTGGTAGCATTTCTTTGGTTTGCTTTTTAGTCCAATTAAATTTTTTTTTTTTTTTATTTTATGTACAATACGTTAAGTGTATCGTCTTGTTAATTTAAGTCTGTAAATGGTAGATGTGTCTGTGCTGTTAGCTGTTCATTATAGTTTGAATGCTAAAAAAAAATTGGGCATATTTAACATATTATTTCTCATGATACTAAAATGGTAAAGAGGATTAAAATAACCAAGTGATGAATTAATAACACTTTACTTATATGGAAATGCTGCCAAATATTTTATTATTTCTCAGGCTAAAACTTTGAAATGCTTTTAATTAAGTCTGATATTTAATTTTTTTTATTAGCATTTTTGCAGCTATTGTTAATTTTGTTACTATTTTTGCATAGCATAATGATCCTTAATCAAGTTATATCGCTTTGGGGCATATATTAGATATGCACTTAGCTTTATTTAAAATGCAATTATTAACTTATATTAATAATTTCCATTAAAGTGAATTTCGTTGCCAAATTCATAATTTAGCTTGGATGAAATGCATTATGTATAATTTTTAATCCATTACTTTTTAATGACTCCACTTTTTTTTTTTTCTGTTCTATACATATGTATGATGACCTTGTATTATATTTAAGTCCTATTTATTTCCCTTTGTAACTAGTTTTAATTAATTTTACAAAGTTAAAAATCAAAATCGCATGCAGTAATTTTTACCCTAATTTGTTTAAGCTTTTATACTTTTACTTGTTAAGTTTAGAAATTATTTAAATTTCTTAAATTATAACTACATGATTTGTTCTAAAACAAATTGTAACTAGGTGTAATCAATTAAAATTTGCATGGTAGACAAAACATTCAGTCACCAAAGTTAGACTATTAAAGAATCATGTTTTATAGTTTTTTTTTTGTTTTTTTTATTTATGTTCCAAGAGATATACATATTTTTGTTATATGTGTTTTATTTTATTTTTTTACTTTTCCTTTGATTCTCATATACAATTAGTAGCAAATGTGCAATCATTTTAAATGAATTGAAATAATAAGAGACATCGACAACAATTACATTGCTGTATCATGAAAAGGTGCATGGTTTATTTCGATAATGTTTTGGCGCTGCTGTATAGTATTTTTTGAGAACTTAAGCACGAAGCATGATTTCTTGAGCACATTTATGCATGATTTTATTTTTTCCATATTATTTTTAATGAAGACAGATCAATAAATAGCAGAAAAAATAAAAATATCATAATTCATGAAAACAATTTTATTTTTTTGTTCGTCATGACTACCAAAATATAAATAAAATTAAATACAAAAATAAAACTTTTTTTAAAAAATTTTTAATCTATAATCGACGCAAAGGATTAATTTTTGTTGATTATTTATGAGTGAGTACCTTAATTTTGATTAAATTTATCAGTTTCAAAGCAATTATTTATTTGTATTGTTTTCTTATTTCAAATTAATTTATTTCCTATATAACAAAAATAATGTTGTGCTACTTACAATGCGTCTAGTCTAAAAAAAATAATACATTATCGCTCTTGATTGTAGATACAGTGTACATTGAAGTACACATAAATTTTAATTTATGAATGAATATAAATAAAAAACCTAATGTCAATTGTTATTGTTATGAAATATACATCTTATTGGAGCTTTTACAGGAAAATAATTATTTTAACTATTTGCTAATTTTGTTATTGTTAAAAAAAAATATTACTAATCAAAAAGTAACCACAAAATTTTTATATTTATAAACAATGTATCAATATTTGTTTAAACATTTTTATCTTTTTGAGGTAGCCAATTTTCTGATATATCATTCTTTTAAACATACTAAACCTCAATTATCATAAACTATTAATAAATACACCAAAATATATTATAGTTTAACTCTGCATTTTATATTTGTATACTGACAGTGAAATACTCGAATGAAGGCTCATATTTCTCTTGCTATATAATAAGAAAACTTGAGGTAATATTGCAAATGATACTGAAAAATTAAATGGAAACCATTTGAGATCTAGGCCTCTTAATGGTTAAAAATGTCATCTCGGAATATGGTATCCACGTGGTGATGTAACCAACATTGTTGAAATTTCAAAATTCTTTTAAAGTTTATAACAAAAAAAAGTTTCATATAAATTCTCTTAAGTGGAATGAGCTCTGTTATAATTACGAGCAGCGTGAGTCTATGCTTAGGCAAAAGTTATCTAGACAACCAAACCGTAATGAAACCTCAGTATAAATATAACTTCAGTTTTAATGTAAATTAAAATCCATTGATGACCATGTACTATTTCAAAACAACAGGGCAACTGTCTTTTTTATTGGTGCCTTGAAAAATTATAAATAAACCTTTATCCATTTAATTACGCTTCTTAAAATGTACTTCAGTGGCTTGATGAATGATCTATATGAATTTAATTATACATATTTTATTACACATTACTTATTTATTTTTTTAAATTTATTGCAAATAAATAATAATTTGTGCCTGCTATAAAATGGATTACTTGGCCAAAGAAATAATAACTATGTATATATTTGCTGGGTGATTTGAAATGAACCGATGCTTTAATACTTTCAACCATAATGTCATCTAATTTACAAAGTTCAAAGAATATCTAACTTTTTAATATAGGAAAAAGTTTCATATTTAAAAATCAGCCTTTTATATTTAAGATACTTCTTATATTTTTGGGATTAGTATTATTACACCTTCAGGAACTAAGCTTTTATGTAATGATCACATAATAAACTGTTTTTTATAAAATGAATAATTTTTCAAAGATTTAAGTAAATACTGATGGAATGCCCATAATGCAAGTTAAGCTAAATTTTATGAAATCCATGTGTTTACCATAACTTGTTAATCACAATAACCTGTAAAAAAAAAAATACAAATTAATAAATAATGTTTTTTTTTTGTCATTTATTGATGTGCTCGAAGGGCAAGGAGTTCTCTCTCCCTTCATACAGCTAAAGGGCTGTCAGTCATATGTTCAATGATACCAACCTTAATCATACAGAATTTTTATAGGTATATTCCATAACCTGTCGATGATTAGTTTTTGGTTAAAATACAGTTACGAGAATAATGGATTTTTTGAAAAAGTGATTTTTGTGGCTGAAATGGTTTAACAGATAAAATGAAGTATTTTTTTATGAAAAATACTCAATAGTTTTTTCACAATAATTTAATATTTACTACTGAAAACTTTATTTTAAGAAATATTGCAAATTAATACAAATCAAAAAGTATAGTTTTATGGTAATATGCGGTTTAATAGTGATACTTACTAGCATAGAATAGAAATTGTATGTGTTAATGAGATATACGAGGGAGGCCGGAGGCCGTGTAACTTGACGCCTGGCTTTGCAGGGGTGGTCTCGGAGGTGGGGGTATCAGTGATCGGGGCGCAGCTAGCCAGTACGCGACTCTAAACAGGAAGTTCAGGACACTGGATCATCCTTCAGCATCAAGGAGAGCTGCTGAAATAACCAACTATGGTCTGTATGCTTAGGCTAATGTATTTATTTTTGCGTAAAGTAGTTTAGTTTGTTAATAATAAATTAATGAGACTACACTTCATAAATCAATGAGATATATAACAATTATACCTGAAGCAATATAAAAACAAGAAAGAAGAAAAAAACAAGAATTAACTAAAAAATACAAGCTCATAGTTAGTTGGGACTTTAGATAGGATTTGTGTGGATAGTTTAAGTTATGAATGAATCATTTTGAAAAAAGAACAGAATTGACAGTTCAGTACGCTCGTTTAGAAAGCATTTCATTTCTATGAGCCTAATGCTAATTTCTATAAGTAGTAAGTATATGAATCAATGTGATGTGGGGTAGACCATCTGCCTTGACATTACTTCCCCATATGAACACCCAAATTGCAGATAAAATTAACTATAACGTTCTCTGTAATTACTCAGCTTTATTACGTATAACAAGGTAGAGGCATAGCTCACAGTTCGATAAAAATCAGTTTAAAGAGCGTTTGGCTGGAGATCAGAATGTGTCGGCTCCAATTTCTGCCTTGTATTTTTTTTCTTCGATTAATAAATATTAAACCAGTGGGATAAAAGACAAAAACTAATAATCTTAAGTATCATGTTTAATTGCAATGATGTGAATAGCTCTCTAAAGCAAGAGGGGTATGTCCTAGTTCAGTGGGCAATAGCCATGCATTTCCCCCTTAGGCTCAATAGCTGAATATTCAGGGGAATCAGAACAGGACTACATACCTACCTATTTTTAGGACTGTATTTTCAGCTCTTTTTGGGGCCCTTAGTTTTGGATATCTGTCGCAGAATATACTGAATTATTCCTTTGCAGGTATGGGAGGTAGACGAAACGAACCAGGTAATTCATACACGCTCGGAGCGCGAAAGTCCAGTAGGATGGACGGCCCAGGGCAGTACAACACACTGAGCAAGAAGTGCAAGACCCTCGAGGGGAATGACTTCTACTGAGAGGTGCCGGGTGGCTATGCTATTACGGAGCTCTAAGACACCCGGCACCTACACTCATAAAACTCATTCATCCTCATCATCAGTCTTTTATTTTGTAATTACTTATCTTATATTTAAGAGCCGTTTTAAGTCTTACTTATTTAGAGCTCTTATTGAATTTTTCATATCGTTTTATTTTTTGTAAATATATAATTAATTAATTTTTTATCCCATATAAAAATTAGTTCAATGAGTTAATAATCTGAACTGAAATGATGGACTTCTATGATGAGCCTGTCATAATGATTTTCACTAACTTATAACGTTGTAACATGCTTTTGTATGGTTTAAATTTATAGCCTACCTATAAATCACAAGTAATAAAATTGGGGAAAATATCTTTCTTTAATAGTAATTTATATCTCTGCGATCTTTTGAACTACCTCTTCAGTTCATCCACAATCACTTTCTATGATTACCATCAATCATCATACCTAAATTATTAATCAAAAAATGTCTCATAATCCAAAGTAACATAATACTTTTCATAAAAACATGTTGTGTTTACAAGACTATGAACACATTGCTTAATTTTATTGCTTGTTAAATATTTGCATCCCTTAAAATATAAATTAATTTATTATTTCTATTTGTAATTAATATAATAAAAGTTAAATTATTTAACTTTAGCTGTAAATGACAGGTTGATTAATAGTGTCTATTGCTGATTTCAGCATTTTGTAAATTGGTTGAGTTGTGTAAATCACCTCCTATTATCCACGATACATTCACAAATTATAACAGCCATTATCAATTATGTAGAAGACCAATTTTACAACAAAAGCACATTTCTTGCATTTACACAGCACATCAGAAATTATAAATAATTTTTATATTAAGTTCAGGCGAAAAAAATTCTAAAGGGATCGCAAGACATTTGTCACAAACTGAACAAAACTACCACTGCCAACAAGAATTGGTATGTTGTATATATTTGAAAATGTAAGTCTTTTTAATATTCGTGCCATGATGGCTTTCTTGTGAAGTATATTGTAAAATAAAAATTGTGATGTCAAGAAAATAAAAATAACAAGAAAAACAGTTTTCTCAATGGCAATAAATAATTTGATGAAGCTGCAATGCGCAATTACAGTTAAAATTATTTACTACATGTTGTATTGGTTGTGCACAAGTCCTGGTTTATTTGCCTATCTCATACCAACTTAATAATTAAAGGAATTACATTTATATATTTGCAAATTTTATTTATCTAGGAAAATTTTATGAATTACAAGTTCTTATTATTGTATAATAAATTTTAATAGATATTTTCTAGTCTTGATTTGTGGTCTGTGGATATTAAATTGTTTTCTTGTCTATCTGTTTGACATGTATTCATAACTACAGATCTTCAAAAACATAAATTTAAATATGTTTTTTTTCTTTTGTATATACATCTTTCCAAAAATATTACTATGTATTTAATAGTTTCTTTGATAGTAACTTTTATTTTTATTTGTATAAATTAGAACCAAAAAATGTATATTAGAAACAAAAAATTTTTCTTAGCATAATTTTGAAATTTTTAATTGTCTATATTAAATATTTTGAACTGTAATAGCATTGTTGGTTATAATTGAGTATAATATTTCATCATCAGGGGATTAAGCAAGATCGCTATGAATTTGACATTTTAAATTCCTTTTAAGTACATATCAAGAGCCAGCCTTTTTTTAAAGGTATTTTTTTTCTGACAATAACTATAATATGGAATTATTAAATACAATATGTAAATAACCGTTTATCATCTAGTTTCCGAGGTGTTATACAATTTAACCTCAGTCAGCAATGATAACTTAATTTTAGTTTTCATTGTTATTTATTATGGCGAATGACTAGGAATGAGTTTTTGGGTAGTCGAAACTGATTATAAAATAATAATATAATAAATATCTTGATTTTTGTTTTAATTCAGTTTGTCCATTTACTCCTTTATTTAGTACCATTTCTTTCTTTATGTTATTTTTGTAATGTAGGAAAGAAAAATCTTTCATCGTTGAACTTTCATTTTACGAATAAGTTACCTTAGTTAAATTAGTTTAGCTTAAATATGCTTTAAAAAAAAATTTGGTAATTTATAATGCTTTTTTTATATGGTCGGTTCTTTTTAAAACAAAAAAAAATTTCCCGGGATAAAAAATAGAATTATTTGGTCTGTTAAGTAATTTAAAGTTGCCAAAAATTTATGAATTTTAGAACTTCAAATTATTTGTATATTTTATAAAAACTAAGTTTTCGATAAAATTTTTTCTTATAACCCAGATTTTGGCTGAGTATTTTATGACCTTCAACTAGGGAACAGTTAGTTAAAATATGTATAGTATTATTTATATATAAATATGGATTAAGAAAAAAACGATATCGGCAGATGTTACAAGCCAAAGATAACATAGTATTGTTACATAGCTAGTATATAGGTTTTTCATATTTATCTTGTATAGAAGAAAGTGCGTATGTTGTCATGGTGCTTTTTGAAATAAATTAAGTAAATGTTTCATCTTTTATATGAATTTTATATCTTTTCATATCTAATATCACATTTAGCATCATATTATGGTTTTATAGCTCGCATGCTGTGCATGGGATTGAAATGTGATAAAGTGAAATGAAATACATTATTTTCCTTTTTTATAATGAAGAATTATTTTGAAGTGGTAGTCATTTCAACGTTACTTTAATTATAAAATAAAGTATATGGTCAATTATCCAGAGCACTGGCTTCAAGCTACATTGTGTACATTCTTATTGTTTTATACATATTGTTTATGCCATTTGCCATGAAACGTAAAACATGCAAGTTTAAGAGCACATTAAAGATGATAACACTGAAAGAAAACCTAAGATATTTGTAATAATAATGTTTTGGGAGCCAATAATAGAAATCTTTTGTCTTGACTGGTTTAAATAGTCTCCTTTGTGTAAATGTTACAGGTATTTAAATGTATTTTTTATTTATTGAAAAGTCATTTTTCACTCGGTTTACAAATAAAATCAAGTGTTTTCAGTCAAAAATATTGAGTAGCCTTTCTGAAATCATTTAATAAATATTTGAGATAACCAGACAGGGATCCTAACTGGCACCTGGACCTTCTTTCAATCATTTCCCTTCATTTTTACGTTTATTACATGTTTTTACATGTACATTTACATGTTTACGTTTATTGACAAAAAAATTAAAATTTTGTGCATTATTCATTCAACAAGTCGTCATTCAGTGAAATAGTAATTTTTTGATATAGTGAAATAATGCAACTTGGGTCCTTGGGTTTTATAGAACACATTATCAATCATGGAAGAAGCACTAAAACTTCAAAAACATTTTTAAAATGTTTTAATTATAATTAAATATTTTTAATAAAAAAATAAATAAAGGATGATAAATAATTTTGTTTCTGAGGAATACTTTTCTGGATAATTGACTGTTTTTAGCCAAGCAAGTAATCGGTGCTTTACTTTGTTATAAAACAATCAAGCATTCAGGCACTTGTAATTATATAGTATAATTTTTGTTTTATTATCTATAATAATTTTTTTTTGTATAGTCATATCAGCTATATATATCAGAGAAAATTGACCAGGTGACATTGTTAGTTTCAATATTGTGATAATTAAAAGTAAAAACAGATGAAAGAAAAGTGAAACTGATAATGTTATCTATACGCATTTTCATTTTGTTGAATTTATGTTGATTAAATTATACCACTTTTGTTCACATAAAAAGAATCTAGTTATGACTAAAAATTTAAAAGATAAGTGTTAGGAGTATTTGTGACTTTTCCTGTGTAAAATACCTCCTAACAGTTGAACTTTGTGTAGATATATAAATATATATATTGTGAACTTATATAAAGTTCTGTATGAATGTTTTTATTGCTCATTCTATGTATGTAACTATTGATCGTCTTGACTGAATTTATTTTCTACTGAAGCTGGTTGTGTATTATCTCATTTTGATATATTATAAAATAGGTACATTCGACAATATATATTGACATAATGCTAAATTTAGTCAAAATTACCTTTTTATAATTACTTAATCTTTTTTTTTTTTGTATTTTCAAGTAGATAAAGAATACATTAATTTAAAAAATAAATGTGTAATGCCAATGCAGTACTTATGGTACTTGGTTTTATGTCTTTTACAAATGATCATTGAGCCTAATAATTCGTAAAATTAAATAATGATAATCCTTTTAATTGGTCCATTATGGGCTAAAAGAAGGCTTTAATTACTGTTGTTTTTATTCCAAAAAAATAAAAATAAAAAACTGAACACTAGTGCCCCTTTCGTAGATTTGTTTTTTTACAAAACAACTGACAACTCACTGATGCCTTAAAATCAATGTGCTCTAAAGAATGAGGGATATCCAATGCCTTCCTTGGTATCAAGTAACCATGTAAACCGCAATAATGAAGAAAATAAAAATTGACCATTTAAGTAAAATTTCACAATGTTCCGTTTCATCCTATTGCTCTACATTCTATTCACACGTTTACAGTTATTTAAGATTGTTGGTTATTGAAATTATGCTACATTTTTTTTTTTTTTTAAAAGATAACTAATAGATATAAGATAATATTTCGCCAGGAAAAAGGAAAATGGTGTACTGTATGTACATGCAGTTTAGAAATTCTTTTTTGTACTTTATTGCACATTTTCATTTGGAAACCCTCACCACCATAATGGATTATAACATTTTTTTCTGGAACACAAGTCATTACAAACTAAGTAATGCACAGAAGATTTTATTCTGGTAACTTACCATTTTGATTTGTTTGTTTTTGGATGCCTATGAATAAACTTTTTATTAGTAACATGCTGAATTGACTAGTAATAGTGTAAGCAATGCCTTACATTATTGTCAAACAGAGTTCATTAGTGTAACAATGAAAAATTATTTTTAATTTAACAAGTAGGTCTATTGTTTGATCTTCACCTCGAACTTTTGGTTTACTATGTTTTACACTAATCCACAATTGGTTGTGTGAAGTAAATGCCCAACAGACTAACTAGCTAATATGTTGAGTGTTATATTAAGTGATAAGACAATGAAACTTATCATATTAGTACCATGGTACAAATTTTGTCCGTTATTTGAATAGATTTATGTAATCAATCTAAAGAAATTGCAGCTGTCTATTTTTCGCAATGGGATGAATTAAACATAATTGGCTACTGTAAAACATAAAACTTGCAATAAAAGTTCACTAAATACAATTAATTCAATTTTATTGATAAGTTGGTTTATTTTTATTTTTTGAATCTAGTTTTATGATTTTAAATATTCTTATTTTTGATGATTATTAAGAAGGTTAATTTTGTCTAAATAGTCAGACAAGTGATGTTTCATAAAAATATATATTAAAGGATTTTTATGGGATAGGCGACAAAATTGAAGAAATGTTAATTATGTATAGTAATCAAAATTAAATAATTATTTATTTATTTCAATTAATTATGACTGAAGACATTGATTAAGACAAACAAAATCCATAATTGTTCCAACCACTGCTGAGATTTTGTAAATAGTTTTATAAGTCTAAAACGTCATTAATTGCTGTATGTTTAAGAGACAAAGTAGCCTGTTACACAAAATGAAATGATTAAGCCAATTTTCTATTCCAGTGTGGTTTCTCCTTAAGGGAACTTAAAATTAATATTTTAAATAGTCATAAGTGCTGTCTTAGTAGTAAGAAATTTCTAATATCATTTGTAACATTACATTCTTGGCGTGGAAATTAAAGTGGAAATTTTAATCAATTGTTTTTCATACACCTGTTAAAATTATGGCTTTTATTTTTATTGATTGACTATGCCTGAAGGGAGAGGCACTACCTTCTAAGAGGTATGGGGCAATTTTCTTTCATCAGTCAGTATCTTAACGATAATGGTCATAACACCTCAAAATATAATGATTATGTGCTGGTTAAAATACTGAAATGGGAGGTACGAAAAAGAAAATTAAATGTGAATACACAGCTGAGGTGATATTTAAAATTTAAGTATTTTTTTCACTCAAGGTCAAGGACACATTATAGATGGCAATACAGAAATGAAGAAATATTCCAAAATATCTTTTGGAAGCCAACAATAGAAATTGCGTGTCTAATGAAGATTGAACATATTTAAATGTATTTTTTTAGTTCATATTTTATATATTTTAAAATTTATTTGAATGTTTTATTCAATGGCCAAAATAAAAGGAAGTACTTTGTGCAAAAATACTAAGTAGTTATTTCATTAATTGGTGTAAAAAAATTTTTAGTTAATAAAACTTTAAAATAAAATATTTTAAATAATTTAAAAACAAAACAAAAGGGCAATGTTAAAGATCTTTGGATCAACTAGTCTAGAATTATAATAAGGAAAAAATAAATACTTTATTTACATAAATCATTTTACATGCATACAATAAATAAGTTCTTAAAAGTACATTATGTTTTTAAATTAATTAATTTAGTTATGCTGCATGACTGCTAAACTGTTGATTGCTTCATCTTGCTTTATTCCATTGTTAATGTACTGAGGAAGATTTGACTTCATTAACCTCATCACTCCTCTATTGTAGTCCGTCATAGCATGAGTGGGGATCAAGTCGCTCTTGGTATTGTCGACTAGTTGGAAGTTATTTCTCGAGAAAGAAGTTGAAGTGTTCCATTTGAAAACATCTGTTTTATTCTCATACCTGAAATAGATGCAGTCCCAATCATCAGTTCCTAGGAATATGAGCCTTCCTGGTTTCTTACCGACATTGTAAGGCTTATCAGGGGAATTCTCAATTTGGAGGCTTCTTGAAGCTATAGCATATACATCGTCAGCAGAACGGTAAGTCAAGAAAACAAAGTTTTCACCAGCCGGCTTTCTTACGAGTGTCATGTAAAGAACATCTTTGGGGACAGTTTCAGGAATGACTTCTGGAGGAAGCACAAAGTGGTGACCCTTATCAGCATTTACATCATAGACGATAATGGATTTTTTCCCTGCATCGCTGACATAGACGTAGCAATTACCTTCAGCTGAGTAGTCTGCTAGAATAAACTGAAGTTTTGATTCGGGGCTGATCAGTTCACTCAAGATTATCTCTTTTACAATCTGAAAAGTAAAATTTGTATTAATCTCAGCCCTAATTAATAGAAAATTAAGAATAAGTTTTATAACATCATCAAAATAAATCAGTTTTTAGAGTTTATTTGTTTTTTTTCAAAATCACAAACCCTTGTGTTTTCAAGCCTAAGTCTGTCTGTCTGTTTGACCTGGAATGATGAGATTTCAACGAGTTACAAACAGATTTATTTGAGGACTCAATTACATGATAAATGCTCCCAACTTCATGAAACACAATTAAGCAGATAATAATGGTTAGTCAAAAAACATATTTTTCTGTCCAATTGAGTAAGGTTTCAAATTAAAGATCTCGACATCCTAATTAATAATATTTAATTTTTGTTTAGTATTTTAAAATAGGATTGCAAAAGTCATCAAACTTTAATTTACATTTGCTCCTTTTTGCCTCATGTCTTTAACGTAGCAGCATAATATTAAAGTAGTCCCACTTGATGCTAAAAGTAAAAGTCACTGCAAGGAAAATATTGAATTGGTCTTAAATAATCAATTACTTATAAATTGAAAAATAAATATTCTCTGTCAAGAGTGTCAAATTAAAGGACTTGACATACATATTAAGAATACATTAAATGTGTTGCGACTTGTGTGAACTACAATTACAAAAAGTCACTGCAACCATTTTCACAGCCCTTATGTAGCACTTATTTCTATTATGTGTCATACTGGTATTGATTTTCTAAGATTTACCTTTCCTGTTCTGACGTCAAATCCAATTACTTTTGGAGGACATTTCTGAACCTCTTGCGGCTGATTGAAGGGTGTTGTACCAGCGTCAAGGACCCACAATACTCCAGCAGGATCCAGGAACAGATCTACTGCCGACTGTAGGCAGCCGCAATCTCCCTCTGTCTGTTCCTTCCAGTTGGGAAATGGTTCCAGGCAAATATTAGCATTATTACCCTTGGCTTTCATGCATGATTTTAATAATGTTGCTTCAACACCAGCTTTAAACCTGGAGTAAATGTAAAAAATATATTAGTAGGATATGGATATTATAGAAAAAAAAGTTTTAAAACATGTATGATCCATGAGGTCTATTAAATCCTTGTTTGATTGTAAACAGATTTATTATTAATAAATGAAAATTAGCATTAATAAATAATAGAAGAATATTAAAGAAAACAAGTTTGTTAAAAATCCTGTCTCATTAAAATATGATCCTGCATTATTATCTATTATTGTATTTAATATTTTTTTTATTAAAGCATATAAACAGTAATAAACCTTTCA
The DNA here is from genome assembly GCA_930367205.1 of Acanthosoma haemorrhoidale. Taxonomy (NCBI): domain Eukaryota; kingdom Metazoa; phylum Arthropoda; class Insecta; order Hemiptera; family Acanthosomatidae; genus Acanthosoma; species Acanthosoma haemorrhoidale. The sequence continues at coordinate 29,259,442 of OV884012.1, forward strand.
TAATCTTTGCTGGAAGAATCAATGAAATTAAATTTATATGAAATGTTGAAAAACTAAATCAAATATGATAGAGCTAGAAGCTGAAGGGGTTAAGTGACAGTTATAAGAGGCAGCACGAAGTTGAGCTCATTATGGAAATTTTGCAGATGGTACCAAGCTAAACAACCAGGATATTCATTATCTTGGTACTTCTCATAATATGATCTGTAAATAGAGAGAAGAGTTTGGTGATACTGCGCAAGAATGCCGGAGATTACGCTTAATCATTCTTCTAAAAACAATTCTATTATTTGAACCTCTCTGTTTCATAAAATGATTAGTTGCTTAACTGAAAAATACACTGGAGAACTACATACCTCGGGACAACCATGAATATATCATCCTTGAAAATTTGAGCTCTCGTTGCTAGACCATTATTGATTTTGTTTCCGGATTTCATCACCGTAATTCCTCCTACCCAATTAATTGGTTCTAGCTCACTTTCCTTCAACGACCAGACACAGGTCACTGCTGCAAAGCAGTAAACCAGAAGTGTCCATTGCTGCATCCTGGTTTAAAACAATTATGGCTATAATTAATTATTATCATTAAATACAAGTAATTAAATTAATTATAGATATATTGTAGGCTAATTATAGAGTGATAAGTTGTGAATCAGCTTTTGTAATAAAAAACTGCTAGGGGATAACTTCTTAGAAGCCAGAGTTTTGAGTTATTCCTATTAATTACTTACCTAGAAATTTATGTTATGGTGTTATTTATAATTCTTTGCCCATTGGAGGTCCTTGGTTCAAGTCCCAATCCTACCATTCTGGCTAATAATTATCGGTAAATATTTATTTGAAATCAAATACGATTGTATTCTCGACCTCTATTTGTTTTTAGTGCCTAATTTTCTTTTTATCATTAATATTTGGATTTTATTAGTGAATTTATTATTTTATATAACTAAAACTCTGAGGCTTTGAAACTTAAAAATAAAAATTATTTGGCCAATAAATTATTCATTTGGTTTTCTTTATTCTAATATTAAAGAAATAGACTAAAATAGAATAAGAAATAAATAAAAATCATCCTTTATTTCCTTATAAGAAAAAGAGAGCCCTACTTTCAAATAGTTACAGGGCAATGGTGTTTTGCTACAGTCACAGGATAGAGGCTGTAAAAATTATCTAATTGATCAGAAATTTTAAAGTAAATTCATACTGCAACCCGACTTCTGTTTAAGTTAATATATATTATAACAGCATGTATGGAAACAAAAATTAGATCAGATTAAATTTCAGGTGACCGAGTTGCTTCAAAAAATAAAATGATACAGTCATTTAATAAATTATTTAAGGACCGTCTCTCGACATTGATTCTTAACTTTCTATTTCATTTATGTATATTTTATGATGAAACAATACAACAAATGAGTGGTGATGCCACAAGTTTAAAATGTCTCTTTCTCTTCGTACATTTTGCTCTTGTTCTGATGCAGAGATATACTTTTTTCTTGAAATGTTGCATATAAAAAAGTGTATTTTTTCTTCACAACCAAGTATATAGCGAACTAATCTCTTTGTAGGCAATAAATCTGTTAACTTTTCAAAATCAGATAGCGCTAAGAATAGATCCAAGACAGTACTAACCTGAGAGATAGGACAGTTCGTAGCCACAGGACGGAGACAACTGTAGCAAAGGACAAGAAGAGCTATGGTATATAGAGAGGCCGAGACATTGCAAGCTCAGCGTTTGTCTTTAGGGCAAGGTCAGTTTTGTTATCTTTAGCCAGTCTTATTTACCAATTTGTCTCTCCTTCTGTGTTTCTCTGGTGTATTATCCTTGTAGAGCCCGAAGGGAGAGGCTCTACTTTCAAACTTTTACTCTATTTGATTGCATAAAAACGGATTGCTATAAAGTTAACAACAATAAAGTAAAAAAAAAACAGCATTGATTTACAAATAGATATTAGTTGTCACGTTTATTTGATTTTATTTCGCTATCATTCTGATTAAACGTCATATCCATTTTCGTGTAGGAGACGTGCTGAATGCCTACTGACTACTAAAATCCACTTAAGCGGCCATGTTTGCACTTTTTAAACACTCACCGTCTCCATTTCAATAGAAAATTATTAATTTATTACAATAAAGGCCAGGGCGCTTTGCCTAGCTCAGGGAACACAAGCTTGAGGTTCCAATGCGGTACATATAAAATGAAACAAAAATTTCTTAGGGCACCCCAAGTTGCCCCATTGGTTTGACTCTGTTCTAATCTTAATCTTCATTCAAGAACCTATCTTAATATGGTAATGTATCAATCAGTTGAATATATGTTTATATTCCTAGGTTACGGTACTTAGGCTTCCATCTCGACAAACGGCTGACCTGGAACCCACATACGATGCTAAAAAGACAAGAACTAAACAAACGCTTTGGACAACTGTACAGAATACTTGAAAGGACATCCTATCTGTCAAAAGAAAATAAATTACTAAATTACAAAGTTATACTTAACCCAATCTGGACATACGGAACATTACTATGGGGGACAGCAAAAAAGTCGAACATTAAGCGATCCAATCCTTTCAATCAAAAGTCCTGAGAACAATAGTAAATGGCCCTTATTCCGTCAGCAACAAATCCCTTCATAACGATCTTAATATACCTTACATGCTCGAACTCATCCCTTCCAAGTTCATATAATTCGATAGTAACCTATCCAACCACCCTAATCCCCTAGAACAGTCATTGCACTGCACCACTCATCCCTATGATCCTCCTCGGGGATTAAAACGGCAGCGACGCGGTAGCGACTCGTGACCTGCTACAGATAAGTGCGGTACAGTGGGAGTCCTGGCAATGGCCAGTTTCACCAATCATGTCCTGAGCGTATGTGGCGCCACTCGCTTGTATCCGGCCACTCGGCAGAAGGAGGGGCGTGTGGGACTTCCCAAGACTCCGCTTCCTCTTTCGCATGCGAGGGTGGTGACAACCATGTGGATTTGGGAGATCTCTTGGCTGTTTGTAAATACTGCGAGTGAATGACTTGTAAATATGGTATGAATGAAAACATTTATAACAATTATTTATTGCCCAATGAGGCAGATTGTAATTTTATCATAATAAAGTTGTATAATTAAATAAATCCCAGGTTGAACAAAATGAATTCAAAATTACTATAAAATTTTAATAGATATCTATTTGTAGGTCAACGCTTTGTAAAACTCGATGAATGCTATTTCTCGCTCTGTGAGAGTTTCTCGGGCCATTCAATGAGGATTGAGTTAAAGGCTGGATTGTATAATCTGTATTGTATTATCTTCTTGAAGTAGCAGAGCTTTTCGTTAATGCCCCATGTCCGCTAAGCGTCTGTGCGTATCCGAAATTCGCCAGTTTTAAAGGCCATAAGTGAACACTACGATATATGTATGTAATTTATCAATATATTGCAAAATATCAGAACAATAATTATCCTTCATATGGAACTTTACTGCAATTGCTAGAGGTTCAGCCTTCAAACTCAGTTTCTCACTTGATCAAAAAGCATTATCATTAGTAATAAAGAAACACTTTCTACGGCTACATTAGTTCCAGGGCAGCACAGCTTGAACAAGAATAAATAAATGGAATATGCTCATTTTTGAAATGTCGGAATATTTCCAGCCCTCTTTTATCGATTGCAACGTGTTGATTTTCCCATTGCATTAATTTTTCAGAAGTTAAATATATATATTCAATCTAATTATTTCTTCAAAACTTCACCCAACCTGTCGCTTCGTCTCAAACTGATGATCTATAAATGTGCCCTCCGGCCAGCTCTGCTGTACGGTGCCCCGCTATTTACCCACTTGACTGACAATACAGCCAAATGTCTCCAACATTTCCAGAATGGGATCATGCGAAAAGTGGTCCAGCATACCTCTTTCTAGAGGTTGAAGAACGCTGAATGGGGAGAAAAAAAAGAATGCTAACCTTGCAGTAAACTAACATGAACTAACATTACAGTCCCCGTGGTTTGGGATTTCTGCAGCCGCTGAAAATTTATTCGGTGCCCTGTGTTTTTTCTCTTTGGCTAAGGACCAATTAAATACGCTAAAGGAAAAATGATTTCAAGAAGAGATTTTAAAGAGTACATTTCTAAGACCCAAAGCTAGAAATCGAGCATTTAATTGTGGGAACGAGCTCATTTTACTTGGGTTTATTTCGCAGTATTTCAGCTATTTCCTGTTTAAATGTGTTATTTAGAGAGTGTTTCCCCATGTCTGAGGTAGTTTAACAAACGAATTGATGTATTTTGGGCTAAAAAAAGTATCAAGTAGTTTTTTCACAAACATTCAATAAATATTGCTGACACTTAGGTGGAGTCACCGGCCCATCTCTGGACATTGTATTTTCACTTGTTTGGCCCTTCATATCGATTGTAAATTATGAAGTTACCTTTCTTTACAAATATAAAAAAAATCAAATAAACTTATAATTTTTAATCTGAGGGTAGATAATTTATTAATATTTAATATAAAAAAATAAGACTGTTTTTGAGTTCTTCACAATTTTTCCGCCTTGACTTGACTAGCTCCAGCCCAAGTAATGTTTTGTCGGTCCCGACGCTCCAACTATAACGGAGCGTCAATGGCATCCTGTAGATTCTGTCAATCTGATGAGTAATGCTTTTACGTATGCGTATGAGTAAATAAGAGGATAGGAAATACGAATAAGTGAACTTAAGGAACATGGAAATACGAAGTACGAGGGCCCTAACGTCAAATATGTTTGATCAGTTTTGTAAAGCTCATTATATCCTACATTTTTAGTAGAAACGTGCACCTCAGTTGGGACTTATGATCCCCTTGTTTTTGTAAGTAACCATTTTCCTCCCCAAAAATTCTACCCTTTGCCTACCTGCTAGGGCCAAGACACCCACACTTGTGCCTAAGCATTCACTAAAGTATGTTCTAACGCTATAACTGATTAATATTTGTATATATACCAGTGTTTTGATTGTTATTCATAATAAAGTTCTTTAAAAGACTCTCCTCGACAAGAGTATTTAACTGACCGTTCTCAAAACGCAACATAAACACTTCTCTTCTCGTGCAATTTGTGACAACTTCTACTTTAATGAGTCTCTAAACAATAGAACTCCCACCGTTCCTCTCAGCTGTTCCGATTACTGACATACTTCCCAGCTGTTACATTCACTTGTTTCAAATTAAACTTTTTATAATTTATATCATTTATTATTTCATACAATAAAATAATGCTTCTCTCAAATCACTCCTTGAAAATGACATTACAATATATTTAATAAACATTTAAGCCCTTATTACGTTTATTATTAAGTTTATGAAATTCCACAGTAGCCTTTCCAACCACCCTAATCCTGTAGCACAGTCATTGCACTGCGCCACTCATCCCTATAATCCTCCTCGGAGACTGAAACGGCATTGGCCTCGTGACCTGCTATAAACGCGTGACAGTGGGAGTCCTGGCAATGGCCAGTTTCTCCAATCATGTCCTGAGCGTCTGTGGCTCTCGCGCTCTTGGTCAGCCTCCACTGGCTAGTATCCGGTGAAGCGGCTGACGGAGGAGCGTGGGAGACTTCCCAAGACTCCGCTTTCTCTTCGCTGTGGATTTGGGGGGTCTCTGGGCTGTCTGTAAATATTGTATGAATGAGCGAGTGAACGATGAACTGTAAATATGGTATGAATGAGAGTATTTATCTTAATTACTTATTGCCTTATAAAAGGCAGATTGTAATTATAGCACAATAAAGGAATTTAACTAAAAAAAAAAAAAAAAATTTGATAGAAAAATATTTTTTTTTATTACTAAGATTTTTTAACTTTATTTATTCATTCATAGCTTTAATATGTCAAAATGCAATGTCCGACATGAATGCAGAGGGCATATATTGATTTCTTCCCCATATCGTTGAGGCTAAATTTGAAGATTTTTTATTGCTATTAATTTAACGACTCCTGAGTCTTTGTCGAATGTAACTAGTTAGATGTAGACAGTGTTTGTGTGTCTGTGAAGTTTGTCATAAAACCTTCTAAATAATCTCCTAATGCAGCTAAATTTGTTGGTGAGTGTGAGAAGTATGATTTTTATTACCAAGTAATTAATTAATAACATTTAATCATTTTACGTGTAATAGTTTGTATTTTTAATGTCGTCGGTTCGAACAGGGGACAATAAATAATAGGGGGGTTCCTGATTTTGAACAATTCATGAAAACCCTGAACAACCCTTTATTGCGAAAAAATTATAATCCGCCTTATTGGGGAATAAGTAATTGTGTTCAATGTTCTCATTCATACCATATTTACAATTCTTAATTCACTTGCTCATTCATACAGTACTTACAAACATTTCAGAGATCTCCCAAATTCACATAGTTGTCACCTTCCTTGCATGTGAAATAAGAAGCGCAGTCTTGGGAAGACCCCCACGCTCCTCCGTCAGCTCTGTTACCAAAACAGAGCTAGTGAAGGCTGACCAAGAACGCGAGAGGCGCAGACGCTTAGAAGAAAATTGCCAGGACTCCCACTGTCACGTATTTATTGCTGGTCACGAGCTCACAGCCGTTTTAGTCTCCGAGGAGGATTATAGGGATGTGTGATGTAGTGCAATGACTGTGCTAGGGTATTAGGGTGGTTAGATAGGTTTCGATATTGTATCGCATCGTATCGATTCGGTATGGTATTGTTCTCAGGACTTTTGATTGAAAGGATTGGATGCGCTTGTTATTGGACCGTTTCGTCGGGCCCCATAACCCTAGCCCGAATGTCCAGTTTGGCTTTAGTATAACTTTGTAAGTCAGTAATTTATTTATTTTTTATTGATGTATTCTGTGCAGTTTTCCGAACCCCCAGTTAAGTTCTTATCTTTTTAGCCTCGTGTGTGGGTTCCATGTCAGCCTTCTATCGAGATGGAAGCCAAAATACCGTACTGTCTCGGATGACAACCGTAAAGAAGGAATAAACACTAACAAGAACACATGGGTGAATAAACAGTTCAATAGGAATGACATCAAGTGAATAAAATTGAGCGTTCAGATTGAAATCAATTAATTACTAAATTTGGTTATGAATAAAGTCTTTTTGCAGTTCACACAATTTCAATTTAGGAAAAAATATAAATAAGAAACCTAACGACAAAAACAAATTCAAATAAACAAAAAAGCAAATGGTAATAGAAAAACATTTCTCCATAACCCTAAGCCCTTATTTTTCGGAAATATTTTGAAATAATGGATTCTCGCTATGTTGACATTTATCTATAAGTTTTGTGGTTATCACGTTTAAAATTACTAGAATGTAATAAATCAGCTTTGGATACGTAGTGAGATTTAACTACAGATTTAATTAAAATTAATTAATTAATACATTTTAAATGAATTAAATTTGTTTAATTAAGATGTTGTGACCTATGAATGAAGAAAGTAGCGAGAAAAAACAGGAAATCAATTTTTTTATCAGTTTTGATTTTAGGTAGGCAATATGTAGGATTTTTTTTTGGATTAGAATCTTATGGGAAATTCAAAATAAAAATAATGGTGAATAGGCTTGAAGTTCTACAGAAATTCACCTCGCATACCATTGGTGTTATGGTTGAAAATAACCAACAAAAAATTAAAGTATCTAAAATATTTATCCCCAAAAACCAAATTGAATATTTGGATTAACTTAATGGAATGTGTAATTAAATATTGCAAGAAATCAAAAATTCAATTCCGAATTAGTCTCTGAGCTGTGACGTTTAGATCTTAATACAGACTGTAACGCTAAAAGAAATTCAAACATAAAATTATTTGACCCATTAGCAGAAATCTCTGGTCCCTCGACGTCCGGCTCAAATTTAATATTCTCTTAATTCACATGTATTTTTTTTTGTCTGGCCGTGGACCTATAACCCTGGCAATAATGTGATGACTTCAATCATTTTTAGTAAAGCATTATCATGTATTAATGAGTAAAAAATAGGTAGGTAATTGCAAGAGGTATCAAAATTTTATTAAAATAAATTGAAATCAATATTAATCCGCGTATTGCTATGGATAGACATTAAAGCGAGGATTTAATTTCTGTTTTTTTTGAGCAAGTGAATAAATATTGTCTGGAATCAAAATTTGAGTAAGTTACTGGGCGAAATAATAAAAATTTTAACCTATTTAAGAGGGGGGGGGCAGGCCCCATGGGACCCTTCCTAATATACACCTAATCTCAACAGACAAAACGAAATTTTGCTAGTTGAACAGATCGATAACTTATTGCAATTGTCATTTAAACTATCATTACTAAATCATCCGTACTATTCAAATAAAAAGGAACATTGACAATATGGACAGCTGAGCGTCAACCTTGACTTTCTATTGTCTTCAGCTGGCATTGGATTCGTTCTTTTTATTTCGGTTGTTGTTTTGAAAATTATCGGTAATAACAACTGTATTCCGTGACTGTTAGTGTAAATATATTCACTGGTCAAACTCACTTTTTTTTCTTTTATCAGTTCATTATCTCCGCTTTTTTGGGGGATTAATTAATTTTTAGTTTCGAGCAGACTGACAGAACTGTGATTAATACAAGCCATTTACAGAACGCTTTTCGAACCCTTGAGTAAACCGTTATAATTAAATATTCATTATAAGCTAATTAGTAGTGATTACATTACACCCCAGTATGGCTTGAGAATTTCAAATAACGATCTATCTAGTTTGCAATTTCATGCAACATGGAACTAATTATCGATGTCCTAAGTCGATAAAATCCGCACAAGGCAGACTCCCCGCTTACTCTAAAGGCATTGGATCACACAACAGCTTTCCCAGCCGCGTTTTAATTGAGCAATTGACATTTAACAGTCGATATTGGCAGAGTAGAAACTTTGCTATATCTTTGTCTCCAGAAAATAAGTGTTTAAGTCAGCATTTGTTATGTAACTACAGAGAATTCCTTCAATTTAAAACTACGTACAGCGGGTCTAAGTCCCAATTTAGGTGAAAAAAACAACATTTTATTCTACAATTTGATTGTTTTGGTTATGATGAATAATGTATTGTTGTTTTATTGAACAATTACGCATTTAATGATAATTTAGAAGCTTGGAAGATATTTATATTAAAAAACTTTAGTACGGAATAAAAAATGTATAAACAAAAAAAACGGTAGTGCTATAACAAGAAAATTATCTACACGATTTAACAGCACAAATTATACAATACACAGGTGGTCTGAAAAGTTTCCGACCTCAACATGAAGATGATAATAAAATAAATAAAAGCTAGTGAAATAAAAGCTAAAATAAAAGCTTTGTTAGGTCGGAAACTTTTCAGACCACCCTCGTACTATTTACTCATTCTACTTATAATTTAGATTATAGGAATAAACAACATCAAAATTAAATTAGCTGATTTATAATTATAATCATATCAATTTATAATTATCATCACATGACTCATCATCAATCTCAATCTGATCACAGAATCGGACGTTACCAAAATCATATATAGCAAATCTATATTCGTGGAAATTTTGTTTTTGAAAGAGAGCACACACGATCTGAAACAAATTATTTAAAAAAGATTGGGAATCAATGTAGTATTCAAGTATATATCAATGTACAGCTTAGTATTGTCACTATACAATTAAAGAAAAATTAGCCTGGATACATGGGGATAAAAAAAACTGCATACATTGAAACACTTAATACGAAAAAAACATTACAATTTTTATCAAGTTTTTTCAAAACCCATTATAATACATATTGTCTCTTAATGGAATCCAGTTTTAAATGAAATAAAAAAAAAAAATACCCTCTATAGTAAAATCCATCACAGCAAAAGTAATATTCTTCACTGCTTATGACTCATCGCTCCGGAATGTTTGACATAATTATTAGCTCGTTGTGACCTATAGGGGATGTTATTGTCATGGGGTTATCGATTAATCAATTATTTCAATTGTCTTTTCTCCATCTAGCTTGTACTAGGTGATTTACTGTGCTATGACAAAAGCAAATAAGTAACGACCTCACAATTTTAAGGACTTAAAAACAGTTTATTAATAAAAAAAAACTAACAGTTATAGCATAATTAACAATAAAGGCTACTGATACAGGAGATCTGACTGCGGAACATTGGACACAAGCAAGTATGGACTGGGCGAGGTGTTGTGAAAATGAGTCTCAGATCGGTGTTCTGCAGAGTTTATAAATATTCTTGATATTACTTGCACACAATGTGACTTACTTCACTACTTTCCCGGAGGAGCCTTATGGGTAAAAAATACTTCAGAAAATGTAATCTCTTCAATTATTACGTTTGCGTATTTTGTTTTGTTCATTGATGCGCCATTTTCTTCGTTTGTAAATTCTAATTCTGGCCGTCTCATTACTGCTCTAAAAAAAAAAAATAAAATAAACTGATTAATTTACAATATATTTTGTTACATAGAAGAACTGATCTAATCTTTTTATATGACAGTTATTATCAGTAACCATTCAAATTGTTAAAAACGTCACCCTTAATAAGCATTCAAATTCACTCTCATTCATTCATTTTTTTTTCAGCCTTGATAAATAAAAATGCCCCATATTATTTATTTATTTATTTTTTATTGTTAGCTATTATTAGTCACACTAATTGATTATTGTTATAATATGAAAAAACAACAACACTGGTTTGGGGAAGTGAAAGACTAGTTCAACTGCTACCAAGTGGGATAACGTGAAACTAATGCACAGTTGCTTGGTTCCCTGCGCTGCCAACAGATGCCTCTTAAAGGTTAAGCGTAACCTAAACTTAATAGAGAGGTAGGTAGGTATATATGATATGTTGCGTGTGTCACAGTAGTATTAAACTTTTAACCACAATAAAAATTTTATTATATTTATGCACTCCTCCAAATGCATGTAAATGCAGGAAGAGGAGAAATCTGTAATCCAATTATTTTATTATTTTTGTACATTGTATTATTTTGTTTTGAGGTTTTGAAATAAAAAAAAAAAAAGTAGTATAAGTCAATGTGCATATTCATTGAGTAATTTCATACTATATATATATATTATATGCAATAATGACCAGATCCAATGTTTCTCTTTTCGATGGTGCTAAAAATAAAATAAACTCCATGGGGCAAATTAAAAAGTCTCCTATAAATTATTTATTGCATCGTAATTACATACAATTATTGCCCTACCATATAGAGTATCAAATTAAAGATTTCGTAAGCTTGATGTAATTTTTATTTTTGAAGTGTAATTACTCAAAGGCATTAAAACTGTCATTAAAATCTTGCACGTAACCCGGCGATTTTTTTTAAAGGAAGATATTTTACATTTGATGTTACAACTGAACGTAATCTAATGATGCATTGAGCAGTTAATTCGTAACGAAAAATAAATGTTTTTATAGTATATTGTGTAGAGTATAAAATTAAATTACAAAAACAATATCAGATTAATTGAAACTTTTTAAAAAAATATTTAAATAAAACAACTGTGGTATATTCCCATGTATACTAATTAATGAGGCGTGTTGGAGAGACTGGTTTTGAATATTCATGTCAATAAAAATAATTGCATAGAAATAGGGAAATTAATCGAAATCAAGAAATTACTATCATCGTTGAAACCTTTAATTGTATGAAATTGTTCACATAACTAAATGCTTAATTTTATTTTCAATATTGCACCCGTAGAACATTGGTCCCTGGTACTGGTTGAACCGGAAGTTATTGGCTAGACATGCTAGACAGCAATCATTCTGAATCTTGTATAGTTCACGATAAACAGAGAAAGTCTACACCACTATTTATTACTTCTTATCTTATCTTCTTATCTTAATTAGTACCAAAGGGATATCTTGATTAAATAGCTCTAGGCAGGACTCTTCTACATAATTATATGGGAACAGTTCAGTTTCAAGTTTCTATCTATGTTAATCTAATATCCTGTCTTAGAAAAAAAAATCAAGCGAATTACTTTCTCTTTCTCGGGTGTGCATTTCAGTGTAGAGAAGACTACAGCCACTGAAGACTGTCCACCCACTCCGCCCTCAGCGAGCAGTTTCATTTTCCTCGTTTGGTTCCGAGTTGGTGACGTAATCTTGCCATTAAGCTAAGGTCTTATACCATCCTCCCGAAGACCTAGAGCATGTCGGCTTACATTACTTAACTGTGATATTCACGAATCTGACAGTGCTGACGCTTACAGAGGGTGTTCGAGTAGTAGGGGCACCTCAACCCCCCCGTATGTCCGTCCCTAACTTAGTCAGTGCATGAATTAACGATCTCACAGCAGAATAAGAATAAACACACTTTATTAATAACAACTACTTACAATGATGGCATAATTTACAGTAAATAATATTGGTCGGGCCAAGTTTGTCAAATATCCCCAAAGTGGGGAGGAAACGCCCACCGTGGGCTAGGGCCGCTACAAAATATAGCCGACGTCCGGGAAGCGCCTAGAAAGAGATAAGGTGGGTGGACCTGTGGTCTTTCACCCTAGCTGGCGGACTAGTCGGCGGGGAGCCTAATTCGTTTTGATCTGACTCCATAAGATCTTAGAAGGTGTGTGCCCCGACAAAGCACAATGTTCAGGAGAAGAGGTACAGGGTAGGTTTATAGGTAGTTTATGTGGTCTTGGAATGTCCGCGAATTCACACTCGGTATCTAAGGGTACGCGAAAACCGTCTGGATCCCAAAGGCGAGTGTGAACCGGAGAGAAGCAGACTTGATTGGCGTGGGAGACGCTACTAGGTAAAGTTTGTAGGGCCACGGCAACCGTCGTCCGAGAGGGAGAGGTCTCTCCCAAGAAGGTGCTAGTTTTAGCGAGACGAAGGCAGGGATTCCCACTAGAAAGGTGTTGGGCCTGACAACGCCGGACTAAAACATAGCGAGGTTAGAAGAGAGAGATGCAGAGGTAGTTGAATGAGAAGGCCATGGTTGAGTAGAGCAGCAAGCGCCAGTGCAGATGGAGAGAGAGAGAGAAGTGTTCTAGGTGCCGGTTCAGTAGTTCTTTCCTTGTTTTTTTCCACCCTAAGACGCTCGGGTTATATAGGCTAGCCAGCCGTGGTGGGGATGGCTCCCCACCTGCGGATGTTTCCCCCACTAGCTTCTCTCCCCTCTAATCCTGACGTCATAAGCTTTATCACAAAAATATGGAAATATAGATAGATATTTTCTGGGCCGAGAAGAGGGTACTTCTAATTATTCGTAATTAAGAGGTGGCCAAAACAATATTAATACATGACAGGATATTATAGCAGTAGAAAGATAGAGACACAAGTTTGAATTACTGGTGATGTGTTGTGAAATTAGCTGAAGATCAGTATTCTACAGAGCTTAAATAGGTTGCTTGATTTTACCTGAAGTACAGAGGGTAGGGTTCCAAGGCTTCGTTTATTCGATCAAATGAAGGTTCTACCTGAAGTAGATACGTTCCCAGAGGAGTTCTTAGCCTGACCTGTGTCCTAACCTACCAGCTCAGGTTGGCTAGGCGGCATTGCTGGCAGGGCACTAATTGCCCAATGTTTATTTATTTGCTTTATGCCAAGCCATATAGACATTTCATCTCCGTTGCTGTCAAGAGCTACCCAACTCTCAAAGGCTATGAACGTATGGAGCTTCTCTAGTGTGGATACTTAAACCTTCCCAACAGTCCTGGTAATACAATTGGATCGGTTTTTCAATCTTCTTAGAAATTCCTTGACCAACTGGCACAGTAATTCCGGTCACTATGCCGGAGTAAGTGTTAGTTCTAGCTGTAACCCATACCGGAATAAATTTTCCTCCTCTTTTATCCTCGCGAGCTTCAAAACCTTGCTTTTCATGAGAGCGTGGCCGGTCAAATTGAATGTTAGCCATTCAATTTGAATCACACGTCATATTTACTGGACCCATCAACAATTTTGAAATATTACGAAATTAAAAACATTTAATAAATAAAAAACAACAATGAAACACATAAACTATTGTTTATTAACACCCCCTTTCTCAAGGGCTAATTAAAATAAAGTAAAGAGGATACAGTTAGAGGTTTATGGTACAATTATCGTTTGTGAATTCAGGAAAGAGTATTCAATGTTTGAGAACATGTACATAATATATTACAATTGTTTTTTAAAATTTACTAAACAAGTGATTGAATAATCCTACTAATAAAGCAGGATACTAAGCTAATCTTTATAAGAATCAAGCAAGAGAACAAATAATAAATGATTGTGATCCAGCTACTGGCACCATTACTAAGGATTAGCGCCTACAACGTATGCTGTAGCCTGCAATACCACAACGCAATGCAAATTTGCCAGAGTTAGGCTCCATCATTTTTAGGGTTTCAGAACTTCAAACGGGGTATCCGTTAAAGAGATTAAATATTGATTAGGCTGTTGGGTTGACAGCGATGGCGGCAAGAGTGTCTCCTGGTTGATCAGGAGGTCTAAGACGATTATCGGCCACTATAGTTTTTCTTAGCCTATTGAGTATTAATACGGCAAAACTACAGGCTAGAAACTAGTTTGATTCCGGCAGCACCTTTGGTCATTTCATTTTATTAGAAAATTTTGTTTGATAAACCTAACACGACATCAAACAACAACTATATTTTTATTAATTTCGTTTTATTCATCGTTTTATTAATTTGGTATTTTTCTTAAAAATGAAACTATAACGTTAAAATTTCCTGAAGTACTTTCCTCCCCCCCCCCAACTCATTACCGAGTACAATAAAATTCAACTGGAGACACCTGGTATACCTCTGATTAGTTGAATGTATAATCGATAGAGACATGGTCTGCAAAGTCATTCAATGTAGTTAAATGCTACGTTCGGTGAATAAGGGTTTATTATATTCGGGATACTAACAATTCGGGTGAATAAAAATATATATTAGTGTATGCTAATACATAGAACTGTATCTAAATACACAAAATGTAAGGAAATATATAAGCAATGTATCTTTCTACTGATACGTATATCCTTTTTATACCTACCTTACTCACCCTCAAACCCATGCCTATACACTAAAGCTGAATAATTAAAATATTTTATTTATTCTAACTACTAACAGATTTGATTTACTTGTCAAATTCTATACGTACAGCACTGAGGTACAATTATATTGAATTTAATACTGCCCCATCTATTCCAAACCAAAGTAATTTATCTTAATAAATTTACGTGGAGATCAATAGAAGATATAATAAATCACCTTTTTAATTTGATATGCTTTATTTAAATGATTGAAAATACTCAATGAAATAAGTTAAAAAATTAATACAAAATAAAATGATGAAAAACAATTTATATAATTGACTAACGATTAGATACAATTGATATTAATACACCGATGTCTTCCTAGATGAGGAGTCCGGGGCAAGATATCATCATATCAGCGTGCTCACAAGCAAGTCTTCCGTCCTAGAGGTCCGTTTTCGCGTCATCCCCGAAAGCAGAGAGGTGCTCACGGGGTCCATCCCTAAAAAGAGTGAGAAGGAGCTGCCACCTACTACCCCTTGTAACTAGCCCTCATTCACCTACTCTCTGTTTTACTAAGGCGGGTGGCTTTCCTTTGATTTCTTTGTGTTAAAAATGTATTTTTTAACACCTCCTTAGATCCAAGCGGGTGGTCCGTGACTAACACCTTTCTGATAAGTACTTTGCCATCACTGCTTGGCCTTCCTTTCTTTCCACCCTTACTTCAGGTAGACACCTGTTTATTGCTTGTCCTTCAAACCCTAGTGTATGATCGTCGGTAGATAGACCTGCATCTCACCGCTTCAATCAATTTACATTTACTAATATTATCTTATATAGCAGATACACATAATGTTATGAATAAACAATATTGTCAATTAACTGACAGGTATTGTGTATTGAGCAGTCATAAATCCAATAAATGATCTTCTCCTATTAACAGCTGCTTCTTCTTTAACGCCTTCATACCGATCTTTGTCATTTATTCATGCCACACCCATTTCTAAGCCAAGGCCTCTTAAATCTACTTTCGAAAGTCGTCTTGTTTCAGACTCACGTACCGCTCGGTCGAGGTCCAAATTGAACAAAATGGACGTTACGGCATCTCCTTGGAAGGTGCGTTCTCTTCGCTGAACGCTATAAATTCATACTTTTACCACCCATATCTCTGAGGTTTGTAAACCATTTGTATGGATTTAACATCTTTGATATGGTGCCTTCATTATTTCTCACTCCGGTCTTCTTTGACTTCTTCATGATGAGGGGCTCGCTTGTATTCTTGTGTTTCGTACTGACGGTAAAATAGTTCTCCTCAGTGTTCTACTATTGCACATCTACAGTCTCCATACTAATATTGTTTTTTTCTCCTCAGAATGTTTGAAGCCACTATTATACATCTTTTAGATACTTCTCGGTTTATTTTCTCCGAAGTGAAATCCTCTTAATCACGACTAATGTTATGTACACACAGGATGCGTGTCTTTCATTCTTTCGGGAAAATGTTCTTTTCGAGGCCGTGTCCTAAACATTCTTGACAGGTTTAAGTTCAACTGTATGAACACTATTTATTTGTTTATTAGACAAATATTTCAACTATCAGGAGATGTGATACACAAGCACTACCACGTACAGGAGTTTCCGCAATAATCTATTTTTTTGTTTATTTTATCGTTTATAACGTCTTAGCAAGAAGTTGGAGTTCTAAAGTATAATGTCGACAGTAACGTTATGTTGAAATTTGTTAATTAAAGCCTTAGTAGGATTTAAACAACAAAGGTGCGATTTGAATCAATAGTTTATAGCTAACAAAATTCATAATCACAAGCTATTGTTTATAAAAAACAGATTTTTTTGTCTATTATTAGTGTGGGCGAGAAACCGGCCCACAGTGAGCTGTCTACACATTCTGGCGGGACCAAAGTCAATGCAAATAAATTAATTGTATTTATAGGTCGTTATTTTTTTTAGTTAGTTCAAAAGATCATTTTAATTCAGAAATGTACGCAATTAAAAGATGAATTTCACTAGATATATTACGAAAACTAAAATATTTTCAGAAAAAAAAAATTATTGTTTCAGTTATACTATTATATAAAATTATGTTGAATATATACATGCAAATAATCTAAGTTAAAAAATTAATAAGTCACCTTACTAAAACTAAACATAAAACATATAAAAAATTGGTAAAAAACATGACTTATCACTTGGTATGTACAATTTGGTCTGCACTGTTTTTTTAATTGAAGTCGCTCTTTTCGGTAATGCCAAAATTGTCAAAGTAGCAACCCTCTCCCTTGAATGTTTAAATCTGCATAACTGAGTTCCCTTGGGGACCAGTGTCTCAGTAGAGGCTTGTTGACTTTTCTTAGTTTTGACTTGGGACCGCATTAATGCGGGGGAACGAATTGTAAATTAATTGGAAACTGTTTGAAGCCATGCCGAAGGACGTTGAAGGCAAATTGAGAGCAGGTAAAGCAAGGTTTCAATTTCTTCATCTAACCAGTTGTTATGCTTACACTGCAGGTTTGTAAAGCTACCCCAGATATAGGGTAGAGAACCCCCCACTTTCGTTTTAAAATTTAAAAATCGAAAATAAGAATTGAAGTAGTTCTTCTCTTTGACATTAAGTAGATTCCTGAAGGTTGAATTTATTTCGTAAATATTCTTACGGCATTCCCGATTTGGTCTATTAATTACTTTTTGGTCCCGTAAATAAATATAGAGGTCATTCCATTTAATAACATATTTCGAAACTGAAATGAACAATATTATATAATTGATTACTATGAAAAAGTATGCTATTAAACTTGGTATATATGTAAAATATATGACTAGTATAAACAGGAGATATATTTATATTCTGAAATTCTCAGAAGTTCCGATAAGGTTATAGCTTTTAAATTTGTATTATACTGATCATCATTTCAATTCCTACTCAATTGCAAACAAATTATTTAAAAATCGACTGGAACATTTTATAAATTCAGTTCAAATATTTTAATAAAGCTTACATCGATATTTTTTAAAAAATCTTAGCTAAAAGCTGTTAAGTTTACAAGTTGTTCACTCTGACAATCAAACCGGTATACTAGCTGTTATCATGAGCTTACAGGAACTAGGCATCGACTAACTGTTTTTTTTTGTCTTGGTTTGTTTACTTTGAACTCGGTTAATACGTTTTTTTCTAATATCCCTAAACCTTGGTCTTACTTTAGAATTATATGTTATGACAAATATATTCCATAAATATTTTTACTTTTGACACGCTAGATTGTTAGTAGACTGTGCGGGCCATGTGCTCAGGGCCTGGCAGTACAACGTAATGTTGGTTACGAGGCGTCAATGTTAAAAATTCCATTATGGATTTTGTACAAGAAAAGGAAGTTCACCCGTTTCGAGAAGGATTATGTAGTCGACGATCATCCTCAAGGGAGTAAGCAGATCAGTCCCAGTAACGAAACTAAAGATCCTGAGTAAAGTATAAGCCAAGAAGAAGAGGATCTACGACATATGTATTCGTTATCACTCCATTAAATACAGAAGAGTAATCTGTAGACAGAGGCTACGAGAACCAAGGCTTGTGGTTCTGCTCTTCAAAGAGGTCAACACAAACATAAATACACGTGCATATGACATTTTGTAGGGCCCCTCTGCCTGGAAGACAAACCTTCCAAGGATGTGCTAGTTTCAGCAAGACGAAACCAGAGAATCCCACTAGGAAGGTGTGGGGTCTGACAACGCCGGACTAAAGATAGCAAGGTTAATGATATAGAAGGGTAGAGGTAGTTAAATAAGAAAGGCGTGGTTCGAGCAGAACAACAAGCGCCGAGTCGGGATCGTAAACTAGTCCCCTCTCTATATACTGAAGATTTATTGATAAAATATGGAAAGGTAGGTGAGTGTTTTCTGGTCCGAGAAGAGGTTAACTTCTATTTATTCGTGGTGAAAAAGTCGGCACAACATTAAATATTGTTATCTATTTTTTATTAATCTTTACATCTTTAGTAAAAGGTGAAATATTTATTCGCTTTGAAGGGAGACAAGAGTTCAAGCCTTTGACGGGCACCCATCACTGCTATCCAACTGAATGAGCTTGCACTACATGCCTAGAGGGACTCTAGACTCAATCATCAGTGGACTCTCACCACTGCATCGAAACATTTCCACCTCTACAGAGGCTTCCTACACTCCTTAATTCCCTCACTCAACCTTCAAACAGGTACTCCTAGTAAAAGGATCCGCTCACCCCAAATAAATTCCTTTATGCTTCCCTTATCCATAATCTTAAAAATTTGAGAGCTAAGGGGAAAAAAAAAAATCTTTACATTCTTACTTTCAATACATCCCAGAAACTATTCACGCTCTTTTCCCTCTTATAATAATTCTACTCACTTATTTATA
Source organism: Acanthosoma haemorrhoidale (assembly GCA_930367205.1). Taxonomy (NCBI): domain Eukaryota; kingdom Metazoa; phylum Arthropoda; class Insecta; order Hemiptera; family Acanthosomatidae; genus Acanthosoma; species Acanthosoma haemorrhoidale. Next base: position 29,278,811 of record OV884012.1, read on the forward strand.
GTTCTCACTAGTTATACTCATTTAATTTTTTTCTTTTCAATATTTAGCAGTTGGTTTGACGTAACAGTTACCTACGTTTCATGTCCTTTAGCGATACTTTTGTTCATATTTCTTCTCCTTTTTTAATCTATTTCAAAGCTTTTTCAGGATCAAGGTTAGGTCCTGGGACATACACATTTGAAGCCTGCTTTAAGCACCCTCTATATACTCGAGTAAACACAATAAGACATCTTCAGGAAGCTTAGGTTCTTCATCTTGTTCACAGGCTCCATTTCCTCTTGATTCAGGGCTTGAGGCTTGTGCTGCGGTAGTTGTTTTCTTTCAAATGTGAACATTTTAGAAATATAAACTAAGTTAAGTGATAAAAACATAGCCAATCATCCCTCTCTCTGTCTATATATATTTTTTTATATGTAATGTTTGTTCTGTTATTATAGGTGAATTAAACTTATTATTAATTATTTCTTGGAAATTATTTGTTTTTAATTTACACAGCAAATAAGCGTATACGTTACCTAACATAGTTGATTGTAGGTTCAACTATAAAGTAGACTAGAACACGTGTTTAGCCCTAGGCATTGCCCAACAGTTTGCCAACGACCTACTAGCCCTATTAAAATATCTCGTAACTTCCCTTTGGAAAGGGTTTGAGTTTCATCACCTAAAATCTACGAAATATTTTTTGAAATTTGACTAAAATTATAGTTTTATACAATTCTTAACGGATTGTAAACCCACAATCGCAACAAATCTATAAAAAAAAACTTCCTGTTAGTAATCCTGTTTTCGCAACTTGCAATCCGATGCAGTTGTTGGATATATTTCGTAATGGCTCGTATTAGGACATGGGCTCCCCGAATGGAACGGGGTAATTATTATTAATTATTATTATGTAGAGTTATTCATAAATACCTGTCCCCCTAGGTAGCAGGCTCTCCCTTAATTGATGACTAGTTTATTCACCAAGTAACATTTATATGTAACTAGTCAGATCGAAATCTTACAGTGATTAATTACCTATTGTGAAGACCGGCTCTTTTATGCAGTAGTTAGCAGCAGGCATGACCGACCATTGACTGAATGAACGTGAGTAGATGTACATCGACGAAGAAGTAGTGCATACGGTTTAGGGACTGAAATGAAGATTGAGAAAATTACCTTGCGCTTGATCTCAATGTCATTGGTAGAACGAAAGCTCCAACTTCTTTGGGCAATATCACTTCCGGCAATTATCATTATTTCAGAACGATGTGGCCAAGACCCCATGACCGCAACCCGGGAGGGTCTTTGTTTCAGAGACAACAGATTCTCTCTTGCCTTTAAAAAACTTAAATATTTTTGGAGTCAGTTTTGCAAAATGTTCTAGATAGACATTGCCTATTAATGTCAGGCAATGCAAGGGTGGAAATGTACATTCTCAGAGATTATTTTGAAGTTTTCCATTGTTTTTCGACCCTTTTTGGGGGTTTAGTTGATTTTTAAAAGTGTTATGTCTGTCTGTACTGGTAAATGTGAGTTCCCAGTTTAAGCTAGAGAAATGCAAGTTTACATGGATATTCCGTGGATTCCGACGATTCTCCTTAAGCATATATTCTCTAGATTTCGGATGCGTAAAGGGACAAGGAGTTCAGGAAGGTCAGCGAAGAAGAGGGCGGACGTCGGTAAATGATGAGGTGAAGCGAACTTAGAGAACTTGGACGAATTGAAATGCCTGGCGACTGATCGGGACCAGGGACTACAATTAGTGAAGGCCAATTGATTCTCTATTGACATCTAGAGGATATAAATACATAGAATTCCTTTAATATTCAAATACAGATATATATATTTAATATCCTCCTTGGAATAGTTGATGAACGGCCCAGTATTTCAGTACAGAATGAGAACGCAGAAACCGTTTATACTGACCAGCCCTTTCATGAACACATCGGCTTTCTCTTATTCTTCAATTCCGTGGTGGTCTGGCACCCACATTAACACTGTCTTAAATATTCTTCCAGATCTTCACGGCCGAGTCTTAATTATTATCCGTTACGTTCAATAAAATAATTTACTTGATTAGAAGCAAAAACAAAAATCTGTACCCATCGTAAACCAAGAACTAATTCTGAGAGTTCTGCGCTCTAGTTTCAGTATAATTTTGAAAGAGCAAAGCGGCTGTGTTATATAGAATGAAGTATATACTTGACCTTACACCCTCGGGCGAGGTTTTCGACCAACTCCTGCACGGTATAAACCATGCCGAACCCAGTCTTCGATCTGTTATCTCCTCAGATCGGTTTGAGTCGACCCTCAAACAAGTTTCTTAGGCTTGAGCATAATATTGCGAGTTGGCAAAGTACTTGATTTAAATTCAGCCCGTGATTTTTTTTTGTGATGTCATACATAAAATTCACTCTAATTTCTTCCCTGTCCAAGTTCCCTCATGTCTCTTTAGATAAATCTGCTTCCATTAAACACTCTGGCTTAAATGGTCTTCCTGCCATCTCCTCTGGAACTCCTCAAATCCTTCTTGTCATACTTAGATTGAGCTCCTCTTCTCTTTCCAACAAGCACTCAACCTGAAACTGTCAAGGGCACCTTCCCGTAACCACTTGCTAATTCATTCTATGGCAAGGTAATGAAACGGAAGAGAGAGAGAAAACAAATGAAAGGTCGCAGTTTTCTTGAAAACAGAATGAAAATATACAAAATACTTTTGTTTTTAACAATAAAACTTTCCATAAAATGATTTTTCTACTCTTTGGGAAAGACAGTTTCTCAAAAATATTTAAGTCCCTGCAAAGATATTTTATTTATGATATTACATCAACAGACGACGATTAACCTATTACGGCATCCTCAGCACTGTGAATGAAACTTTCTTTAAATTCATTATCATATTCATTACTTATTGTATCCCGTATTGGTAACCTTTTTATGATACATAAATAACTTTTTGAAAAAATACTCGGTATAGGAAACTATACTTTCCTGGTCTTAGGTTCGTTTCCAGAACGCTTCACCCAGTATTTCTGTTTATACCAGTCCCAGTCCATTTTAAGCAGTCACCCCTCTGATTTTAATACCCATAAGTACAATTTATGCCATTATTTCGATCTGTTTTCATTTGTAAAGAGATTCTTTATTGTTGTGAGATGGTTTGCTGGAAGTATCTCCGCATTACAACGTGGTCCTCAGCGTTGCACATCTCATAGTCCTACTACAGTCTCGTTCACAGAAGTGCCTTTCTCCATCTGTGGCTTCGCTTATAGCGTGCTGGTCCTTGTGTCTAGTTTGTAATCTTGTTACCTCTTTGAAAGTAAGTCTACCTTCGCTCTAGGCAACGAACGGTATTGGGAAATAGTAACAAAACTGACCACAAGCAAGGCTACCAAGACAATACAGTAATATAATTGAGGCGTCTACTTAAAAAAAAAATACTGTACTCTAAAAAAAAAAACAAAAAAATAAAATATTAGGAACTCATTTTAACACACAAAACTGTTTTAAAATAGAAAAAGTATAAAAATATAAAATGAAACATTTAGTGTCCACGTCTTGATCACAATAAATCAGACTTGAACATCATCAGAACGCAAATATAGTTCTAGTTTAAATATAAATGTTGAGACAAATATTATTAAATAATGTTCTGAAAATTTTAAAAAAGTTGAAAAATTAAAGACACAGGAAAATTATTTAATTATAATAATGATATTATTATTATTGTATAAAATGGTTTTCCTGTGCAGCACAGCAACTTAGTAATTTCGTCTAATTTTAGTACAATTTCCAGTTGAGGATAATATTTTTTATAGAAAAACAAGTTGAGAAAGGTTGATTCATGTTGCTCCAAAATGTTTCGTTAAAAGTTTGTGGACGTCTCTACTTTTTTTGAGAAGCAACAGACACTCGAATCAATACTGTTAAATAGTTTGAAGGCTACCATTCAACAAGAAAAATCATGGGATCTCAAAAAAGGTTGAAGAACGCTGGCCTGCACCCTTTGCTTGGTGTGCCGTCGGTGGGTGAGTTCATTCGCCGGAGACACATCAAGTTTTTTGATTCGTTGCAGCACCTAACCAACCCAGTGTTTAACACTATGACCCCACCACCCCTCCCGCATCGATGGCAACAGACTGTCGGGGAAAAATTAGGATAAGAATTAGTATGTAAGTTAGTTTTAAAGTTGATCAAAAAGGTGAGCCCCATCACCTTTATTAATCAGTTTAGTCCAGTCACGTATAATGTATATCATTATACTTGTTTATTCACTATATAATTTCTATAAAATAACAAAACCTGTATATAATGTAGTGATGCTACAGGAAATACAAAATAATTTGTAAATAGATTCACCTGAGGATCTATAATTATATATAATTATCTGTAAATTTAAAGGGGCTATGAAAGGAAAAAAAAAAATCATGGTTAATTTTTTTAATATATAAAAAACAAAACAATAAAACATTAATTTAAAAAAAATTAATTACCTGTATCTAATTTGTAATTTCTCTCTCCTCTGACCTTTGTAGGATTTTATTGAACAGAAAATGCCACTGGCTGAGAAGTCTTCTCAGATCATGATCGAGAGATCATTTTCCCAGTCGTTAATATTGAGTGGAAGTGAAAGAGTCTGGCTATTGGCTGCGAAGATCTCGATATATTTCTTTGGACTGAGGTATTTTTCTTTTTGAATTCCTTTTCAAATTTCCCCAATACTTACCATACTATCCGATGGTTGAAACGAACGTCCCACCATTGGGAAGATAACCCTGATATAGGTAATTAATAATGATTACTTTGCTCATTACTGTTTTGAAGAAGCTTATAAAATTTGTACAACATGCCTCTGTATTTTCTATACCTGGAGGTGCATTGTGCTAGGACATAAATGGTCTTGTTTTTATTCTGCCCCCAACAACTATGGCGACAAATGCGAATAGTTTCATGGGATGAAGACAAGCTTAACTTTCTTGTCAACTGCAATGGTGAAGTTGTACGTGTAAATTTGGTGAGATTATTAAGCTGATTGGTCTGGCTAGGTAACACCTGTTGTGTTTTTTGGCGCTTAAAGGAAATGGTTATCATGTTACATCTTTTTTCTCTTTCAAATATTCCTAGTTTTTGCTTTAAGTTTGTGCACATTTAATTTTGTCTCTAATTATCGACGTTTCATAATATCCTCTGAGTGACAAGGTTTTAAATTTTATGTAATCGAAATGCAAGTCATTTCGAGCATTCGTCAGTTTTGGAGCTGTCAAATCAAATGTTGAAACAGGTAATGAATGTGCACGAACCGGCGATAACTAACGGCATTTATCTCTTTCTGTTAAAAACCGGCATTTTATAACCTCGTTTTCCGAAGGACTTCGCATGCTTGTAAAAACTGTCTAGAACTTCAAATTAAAACAATAATCGCATTCGTAAAAAACAAATGGAGCTATCAGTTTTTTTTTTGTAAGTAGTCTCCTTATTTGAACTTACAGACACGTGCAAGGTTCAAACCAATCGATCCTTCTCTGGGCCCTGCCCTGAAAATCACGCACCCAGTTTTCCATCTGTTTCCTAGTCATAGTGATGAGCATTCAGAAAAAAAACACTCAAGAAAAAAAAGTTTTTATTGGTAAATTTGATTTCTTTCCAGTTTATAATTAGTAGCTTTGAGATTGGAAGATATTTCTGTTGAGTAACAATTTTATGAGAAAGATATGATAGTTTACTTTTTCTCCAAAAAAACGCCTAACACCAATAACACTATCTACCACCAAATTCCTTCTGTGCTATGTTAGTATGAGATTGAAAGTTTTGGGGTCCACAATCGTTTTATAGACATTTTACTTAATAATAACCACATTCAACGTGCATAGAACAAATTATATAATAATGTATGCACACTCCAAGAATACATACATGGATACCCGATTACACAGGAAACTCTAAGGTGAGCTAGGTAATAGGCTAGTCTTTTACATTATATAATTTTTTAACAACAATCCAATTATGTTAGTTTTTAAGACATGCACTCCTTAAAATGCATATGTTATGCAGTAAAATCAGCCAACCACAGCCAATTTATATTGCTGTATATAAATTATCTTCTAAAAATAATACAAAATAAGGGTAAAGGGAAAAAAAAAAATCGCCCTCATTGTGGGGATAGAGATACCGCCGCGCTCACCTGTCAAGCCTTGAAAAAAGAAAGAGCTCGGATGTTCCTCTCAATTGAGAAGTACAGCTTGAAAGAGTCAGCCTTGCCGTTGCATGTGGACAACGAGGAGAACTACAAGGTGTCGGGTTAGTAGGTGGGACGCCCGCCGCGGGCTAGGCTATCTTCGATCTGGCTGCTGCCCGGCGGGCGTCAGGAAAGAGATAAAATGGCTTAACCTTTGAGCTTTGCTGGTGGCCTAGGTGGTGGGCGACTTTATTCGTAATGATCTGACTCAATAAGATCGTAGAAGGTGTGCCCCTACAGTGCACTGTGCACTATCAGGAGAAGAGGTACAGGGTAGGTATTATAGGTAGTTTATGTGGTCTTGGAATGACCACGAATTCACGATCGGCATCTAAGGGTAACCTAAAACCGTCCGGATCCCAAAGGTGAGTGTGAACCGGACAGAGGCAGACTGGATCGCTGGGGAAGACGCTTTAAAGTTTGTAGAGGGCCCCAGAGACCGTCGTCCACATGGAAGAGACCTCTTCCAAGGAGCTGCTAGTTTTAGCGAGACAAAGCCAGAGAATCCCGCTAGGAAGGTGTGGGGTCTGACAACGCCGGACTAAAACATAGGTTAGGAAAGAGAGATGCAGATGTAGTTCAATAAGAAAGCCATGGTTCGAGTAGAGCAGAAAGCGCCAGTGCAGAGAAAGAGAGGGAGGGAGAGAGAGAGAGAGAGAGAGAGAGAGAGAGAGAGAGAGAGAGAGAGAGAGAGAGAGAGAGAGAGAGAGAGAGAGAGAGAGAGAGAGAGAGAGAGAGAGAGAGAGCATTGTTTACTTCAGGTGGCGGGCTCGAAATGAATGGGAAAAGCTCCGAATTTCGGCCTTATATAGGCAGGTCAGAGGCCGGACTATGCCTGCGCCTTATAGTAAGCTCCGGGCCGTGAACCAGTTCCCCCTCTCTAATATATTTAATATATCTAATCTATAACATATTTAATTATTATATAACTGACGCTCATCAACAAGGCACTGTTGGACCAAGATGGAGTGGTGTCCCTTTGTAAATAGAAATAAGTGAATATTAGGGAAGGGGGAAAAAGAAAGTCCAACACACCCAATTGGACTGGAAAACGTCTAGCCCATGAGGGAACCCAGTGTAAGAAACAGATCCCGTTGTTGGGAGGAAAAAAAGTTTTAAAATATTAAGGTTTTTTTTTTCTTTCATAGCCCCTTTAAATTTACAGATTATAGATCCTCAGGTGAATCTATTTACAAATTATTTTGTATTTCCTGTAGCATCGCAACATTATATACACGTTTTGTTATTTTATAAAAATTATATAATGAATAAATAAGTATAATAATACACATTATACATGACTGGACTAAACTGACTAATAAAGGTGATGGGGCTCACCTTTTTGATCAAACTTAAAACTTACATACTAATTCTTAACCACATTTTCCCCCGACAGTCTGTTGCCATCGATGTGGGAGGGGTGGTGAGGTCATAGTGTTAAACACTGGGTTGGATAGGTGCTGCAACGAGTCCAAAAACTTGATGTGTCTCCGGCGGATGAACTCGCCCACCGACGGCACACCAAGCAACGGGTGCAAATCAGCGTTCTTCAACCTCTCAAAAAAGGTATGTCAGACCACTTTTCGCATGATCCCATTCTGGAAATGTTGGAGACATTTGGCTGTATTGTCAGTCAAGTGGGTAAATAGCGGGGCACCATACAGCAGGGCTGGCCGGAGGACACATTTATATATCATCAACTTGAGACGAAGTAACAGGTTGGGTGAGGTTAGCAAGTGCGATAGCCGGTAAGACCTTTGTCATACTTTTTCTATTTTATTACTAAAATGAGTAGAGAAATGGAGATGCCTATCCATTTTTATATCCAGATAGTGCATTGAGGAAGCTGGTGAGTTCTCTTGCCCTCCTTTGCTATACGATTTTAGCAAGGACTTTTTCCCCTTTTGGAGGGAGAAGATCACGCAGTCGGTCTTCCCGGTGTTTACACTGATGTTTAACATGCCCAGTCTGTCACTGACTCGGCCTGTGTAAGAGCTCTTTGTGCACTCATGCTGCTGCATAATGTAAACTACAATGTCTTCGGCAAAAGCGATTACAGTAGCTTGCTTATAGTTTGTCCGAACAATTTCAGATGTGTACATGCTAACAACAACCGGAGAAAGAATCGCACCTTGAGGAACTCCACAAATCAGAGGAAATGGGTTAGAGAGGCAATGATCCACACGTACCCTCACCGATATGTCTTTCAAGAAGGAAACTAACATGGTGTATAGCTGCTCTGGGCATTCCTAGTCACAAAGCTGTAGGAACAGCATCCCGTGGGAAACTGAGTCGAAAGCCTGTGTGCAGTGCAACGAGATCATAGCAGTTGCTGTATTCTTGTTGATACCGAGGGTGGCTTCCATCTGTACCTTCACAAGCGGATGTTCTGTACTCAGATGAGCCTGAAAACCTGTCTGCTCGTACGGAATGATAGTATTTTCCAAACAGAACTCCTTCAGGTAGTTCAGTATTATCTTTTCGAGAATCTTTCCCATGTGAGGGAGGAGACTGATCGGGCGATAGTGGGCTGGGTGGTCGCCTTTTTTTGTGGGCTTGCGCAGCGGGAACAAGATAGGTTGTTTCCACGCTGTCGGGAAGTATCGCAACCTGATACACGAATTTTACAGGTTAACGAGTTGGGCGATTCCTCTCCTCGACAGCTGTTTCAGCAATACCGTTTGCATCCCGTCACCCCCTGGTGCTCGTTTTCCCTTACACCGGCGAAGAATCGCCTTTAGCTGCTTCGGGGAGACAAACATATAGTCCTGACCTGTCCTCAGGTGCTGAGGTTCGTGGTAGTTACCTGACCTAGCGGCGTTATCTGCGGTATAGTGGTCGGCCAGTATTTTCGCCTGTTCTTCCAATGTGTAGAGGGTGTCTCCGTCATGAAGACGGACACCTGAGTCCTTCTTGGTAGTGGTCCTAAGGAGTTTCTAAAACCTACGGAAATCACTATGTAAGCCGCGAAGCCGTTCGTGCTACATTGCCGTCTTCTAATTCCTCATCATGCCACGAATTTGCGTTGTGAGAGAGTTTACTACTTTCTTGGCTTGACGAGTCCTTGTTCTATACCAGTTATTCTTCCAATTATTGCGTAATGCAATAAGTCGAAGAATATGGTCAGATGGTTTTTGTAGCCTGGGTGGCTACAATCAGCAGGATCCAATGGAAGTGCTATATAAATGCTGAGTTAAATTAAGGGTTTTGCCGCTTTTTATCGCTTTTGAACCACTATGTACTGTAGCATTCTCTGAGTGAATGATGAGCATGTACCTAATTTTCGTAACATCGTTTCATAACAACAATATTGGATATTAAAAACAGTTTAAAGTATTGTGAAAGACCTCGACTAGAAAGGTAGTACAAGCCTTATACAGAATCAATAAATCGTATGCTTTGTACGAACCAGTTTGTCCGAATTAACAGGTAAACTCGTCTTAGAATAAATTTATTGCTGAGCCGTGCTAATGCAACATGAATGCAGTCAAGGTATGCTTTTACGCAATCTTCAATGACCACGCCGAGTGGGAGCTGTTGCTTCGAAAGCTCTATTTGCTGCAATTAACATAAAATTCACGACATACGAGTATATAAATGGTACAGTTAATCATATTCAAATCATAAAATAATACGGTTTCGGTATTTATGGTAGCCACGCCCATCTGAAGTCCATTCCTGAATAACATATGGCTACCCTAATTATGAAACCTCAATTTGCCAAACATCCTTTTTTAAACTTTCTGCTAGAGATACAAAAAAATAAAACTATTTGGTTTCGTTGTGTAATTTATGACATGTTGAAAATATATTCAGGCGGTTCGAAACAAAATGTATTAAATTCCTCAAAGAACCGGAAGTTTAACTGCACTGTAATTCTAAAAAAATATTTTACAGACTATTATAACTACTTCAATTTATTTAAAATAAATTGTTTTTGGTAGAGAAATCCGGAAGTTTAAAAACCTTTTGGATTGTGTTTTACCAGTAATTTTCACATGAAAATACATGTAGTCAGATGCTTCTACACCTCCTTGTAGGACCACATCGGCCAACAAGTGAATCGCCTGTTAACACCCCACTGACTGTTGAACGTTTCTTCAAATACCCAAAAAATACCTCAAAGAACAGAGCAATAACGACCCAAAAACTTAACTCATGCAATGAATACCATCTAGCAACTAAATATTTAAAAAAACCTTACATTCTCGAACTCATCCTTTCCAAGTTCATGAAATTCCATAGTAACCTATCCAACCACCCTAATCCCCTAGCATAGTCATTGAACTGCACCACTCATCCCTACAATCCTCCTCGGAGACTAAAACTAAAAGGTAGTGGCCTCGTGACATGCTATAAATACGTAACAGTGGGAGTCCTGGCTATGTTCAGTTTCTCAAATCATGTCCTGAGCGTATGTGGCTCTCGCGCTCTTGGCCAGCCTCCGCTGGCTCGTATCCGGTGACGTGGCTGACGGAGGAGTGTGGGGGACTTCCCAAGTCCCCTCGATTCCTCTCTCACATGCGAGGGAGGTGACAACCATGTGGATTTGGGAGGTCTCTGGGATGTTTGTAAATACTGTATGAATGAGAGAATGAAAATTGTAATCGGTATGAATGAGAACATTTATTTAAATTAGTTATTGCCCAATAAGGTACATTGTAATTTTATCATAATAAAGCTGTTTAGTAATAATAAATATGTAAATACCATAAATGATTTATAAACCCACGAAACTTCCTTAATAGACACTGTAGTTGAAGTGACATTAAATTAAAAAAATGCATGTTTTTTTTTTTATGGTTAGAATATGTTAACTTTGTTTATATGTGCCATCTTATTCTATTTGCAAATAATAAAAATTATGTTATATTAGTAGATTAGAAGAAATATAGTGTAAACAAAAGAATATAGAAATAAAGTTGTAAATATAAAACATGCTGAATTTCGATTCGAAGTTGGCCAGAACGTAGAATTAGTGGTATCTATTTATGAAAATAAATTACTATTTATCGAATAAGCGATGTTTATTCACTTGGTTGGAGTAGAATGCGTGTATATGCATTAAACTATAAAACATTTGTATCTTCACAGTCGGAAAGAGGAGAGACCATGATAATCGGGAAAAACTGATCGAAACCAAAAAGACCCAGATCTGCAAAAATAATCTACCTATTGGTTTTAACAAATTATCCCAGGAAACGATTACCCCAGAAAGGCACAATACTTGCAAATTTCGTGTAAGCAGCAAAAATATAAGCTAATTGAAGTTCTAACAAAAAATTTTAAACACATAATTGCACATTTATAAGTAATTGCATATTTTAAATATGTTTATAATAATATGGTTTATCCCAGCTCAGCCCAGGATTACCGTTATAGTCTTGCGGGGGAAGGGTTTTTTACAACCAAGATATTATTTCCTCAGTGGTGTATAAGATATAACTATACAGTGAATAGTGACCTATTTTGTTTTTGTCATGTCATTTTAATTATTAAATATTCAAATTAAAAAAACAAAACAAAAAAATATTAAAATCTTGCAATGCATTTAATAAAATGTTTGAGCTGCTGCGATAACAATTGTACTTATATTTCTTATTACTAATTATAGAACAAACAATGAAGAAAATAAAAATACATAATAAAGAAATTATTACATAACAGGGCAATGAATTGACATTTTATATAACTTGATTACCTGCATCAGATCTTAAAACCTGAGGCATTTGATACCTTGACAGTTACGAGAGCATCAGTAGGCCTAGTTCAAGGTATGTTTTGCAACCTTGCTTTCTGACAATTTCTCTGATGAGGTGGGCTGCGTCTCCACGACAGAGGTCTTTAAATTATCAAGGGTCCATCTACTGACACAATTATCTTGTCATTGTTTAGCTCGAAGGGGGAGGTTCTACTTTCAGGCAGGAATGAGGAATCCATTCGGTTCCGGTTAGATTGGAAAAACGTTTTGATATGATGGTATGATTCATCAATGGAATAATTGGCTGTGACTCAATTTAGTCAAACATGGAATCAAAGTCGGCGTTATGTCCTGATATTTTCTGTTCAGATTTAGCAGAACAATAATATAGCTAACTTGACTTACAATCTACAAGTATAATTATATCAGAAACGATGCTGTTAACTAATCAAATAAGTTCAGGTATAAAATAGCCTATCAAATTCCGCTTCTTATTTTTATGAATACAATATCAGCTATACTGATTATATTATTTTTTTTCTAAACCCCTCCTTATGTAAGAGTTCAAAAAATAATCATACACCAAAAAAAAAAATCTGAAACTGAATTAAATACATTTTTATTGCGTATAATGAGAATCGTTAAGCTCTTAAGTATAGCTTTGCAGAATTTAACACTCTTTTGAAATTCATAGAATATCTTTAAAAAAAAATCGCGACACAATTAGACCAATACGAAATCCGATTCATATCATTATGTTAGATACAATTATCATTACAAACATTTAAATTGTTCAGACTTGAAAAATGAACGAAAAACAAATGGGTATACAGGCTTCTTTATGAAACAGATACTTCAAAAGTCAATCAATTTTATTGCATAAACAAACTTTTCATTTTCTGTCTGAATGTGTTTTTCCGACTTCTCTTACTCCTGGTTACAGATCCTTAAATAAATTTATTGTAATTAATTTTTATTATCACAATAAATCCTTAAATAAACTGGCCCTATAAAGGCACGAGTTGATGGTTTGGGTGATACGGTATTCCTTTCTATATCTTTCGGTCCAATTTTATCTAATAGTAAGCTCAGAGTGGCAATCTTTTCCAATTTAGAAGTGGCGGTAGGTTGGCCTAGTTTATTTTTTTTGGGTTGGGGGGGCGAGCTGACTAATGAGTGCTTTGATGCTGATAAACGACAGCTACGACTGGACCAGACTACAGACCGCCTGGTTTTGTAATGCAGACTCCAGGCCGGTTAGGCAACTGATGCCCTGGAAGCGGGTGTGACCGAGCCACGTGTGAAAGTATCCAAGGACTCCGTCGAAGCAAGGCTTCCTTTACGGTGATTGGCTCACATTAGGATGTGTATCATTATCGGGCATTAAGTTGAATGGTTAATTTAATGACCGCAGTGCATTATCGCTGAGACATTTAGCGCGGCTATTATTAGCTGTGATTGAATTGTTAATTTTATATCGAGGAAATGAACGCTCAGGTTTGCAGATGTCCGCTGAAGTCGACTGAATTCAAAGACACGAGTTATATAATCACGGTTTATTTTGCATTCGTACCTGTCGTGATTTGTACAGGTGTTTATTAGATTTCGCAAGTTGTTATTAGAGACTATTCCATCCGTACCTTTTTACTGGTACCTTTTTGTACCTTTGGACTATTCCCTCTAGTATATTCCTAGTATCATCCACGAGCCAATACCCTTTATCATAAAAACAAGTATATGACAGATTAAGTACACTGTGAGCAATCATTCTACAACCTTCCAAATATCTGCTAAGCAACGAGCTGGAAAGCTAGGTCTGGAGGAAAATGGTCAGTTTCTCAAATCATGTCCTGAGCGTATGTGGCTCTCGCGCTCCTGGTCAGCCTCCGCTGGCTCGTATCCGGTGACGCGGCTGACGGAGGAGTGTGGGGGACTTCCCAAGTCCCCTCGCTTCCTCTCTCACATGTGAGGGAGGTGACAATCATGTGATTTGGGAGGTCTCTGGGATGTTTGTAAATTCTGTATGAATGAGCGAGAGAATGAAAATTGTAAATATGGTATGAATGAGAACATTTATTTAAATTAGTTATTGCCCAATAAGGCACATTGTAATTTTATCATAATAAATATGTAAATACCATAAATGATTTATATACCCACGAAACTTCCTTAATAGACACTGTAGTTGAAGCGACATTAAATTAAAAAAATGCATGTTTTTTTTTATAGTTAGAATATGTTTACTTTGTTTATATGTGCCATCTTATTCTATTTGAAAATAATAAAAATTATGTTATATTAGTAAATTAGAAGAAATATAGTGTAAACAAAAGATTTATAAATAAAGTTTGTAAGTATCAAACATATGCTGAATTTCGATTTGAAGTTGGCCAGAACGTAGAATTAGTGGTATCTATTTATGAAAATAAATTACTATTTATCGAATAAGCGATGTTTATTCACTTGGTTAGAGTAGAATGCGTGTATATGCATTAAACTATAAAACATTTGTATCTTCACAGTCGGAAAGACCACGATAATCGGGAAAAACTGATCGAAACCAAAAAGACCCAGATCTGCAAAAATAATCTACCTATTGGTTTTAACTGACGGAGCAGTATCTTGGCATGGAATAAAGAGGCAGAATGTTAGATGGGGGTAGCCGGAATGAAGTGTCTCCGAAGACCACGCAATTGATTGGACAGGGTAAGGAATACTGGAGTGCGGGATAAGAGGTAAATCAAGAACCCCTTCAAGACTTAATAAATACAAAAGCGCTTAAATGGTTCTGTCACGCCCCTAGATTTCTAGTGAACATGCTTCCAAAAAATGTAACGGAAGCTAGGTCTGAAGGAAATTGACCCAGAGGACTCTCAAGAAAACATTGGCTCGATCATGTGGAAATAGAGAGTACAGAGGGATAGAATTGAAGCTCATCAAAGAGGTGAAGCGATCGGCAGAGGACAGATACATACATAAATAGACTATAAAGGCAGTTTCTTCAGGTAACACCCTGTACTTCAAGTAAAACCAGTACGTCTTATTTAAACTCTGTAGAACACTGATCTGGAACTCTCACCTACAGACCACAACTGCCATAATCTGTCTCACCCAATACCCTTCTCCTTTAAACTATGCCATTATTGTTATTAAAAAGGAGCGTTTAAGTTTATGCTGCGCAAGGTATGCAATGATTCGTTAATGAACGAAACAATGCGGTAAACATAAACACTACTGGACTAATATAACAAAAAAATTAACGCCATTGTGATACGTCTTTCTATTGAAGCCCAAAGCTAACTACTGTACATCCAGTTGTGGTGGATATCCTTTACACTTTAGGGCTTGCAGAAGGATGAGGCAGCACGGGTGGCTCTCGTGCCCTCCTGGAACAGCGTCTCAGGTCAAAGGTGAACAAAGGGCATTTGAAAGAGCTTCCACCTCCACTAAGGAGAAGAAGTGAAGAGGAACCTGGGAGGTGGAAGGCCCTCATCGGTGAGTAGGCCATAGAGGAGTGGAACGACAGGTGGACAAGTACGACGAAGGAGAGCACCCCTACGAAGTACTTCCCCTCAGTCGAGGACAGCCTGAGGGAAAGATGGGTCTCCCTTGACTACTGGAGCGTGAAGAGCGGATGACCGTCACTACCCATCCAGTGGAGAAGACACTGCGGAGCATGTCCTCTGGAACCCGCGAATTCACGGCTGCTCCACTCGGTAGGGACCTGCATAGTTAAATTGCGTTGTTGGAGAAGAAATAGTTAGACTATTTAAAAAGCAATTTATTAATATAACATACAAAATGTTCATCAGCGATATATACAATTTAAACCGGCGTGATAACAGTACTAGTCTGCAAGCTTTAGTGTCTACAATCTAACTTCATGAGATATAGAGGGTGTCCCAGAATTAACGCAAGATTTAAATTTGCCGCCATTTGTGCAGTAAAGTAAAAAAAAAAACTATTTGACAGCTGACAGTTTAGGGTTAGTAAAAATAGAGCGTTACACGATAGGAGAACGTGTCTTTATTGTTGAACATTATCTCAAAAATAATGAAAGTTTGGCGGCCGCAGTTTAAAAATTTCATACAAAATATGGTCGGAATAGTGTTTTGACTTCGTCAACTGTGAAGAGATTAATTGAAAAATTTAGGTAGACTGGATAAGTTGGAGACACTAAACACACTGGTCGTCCAAAAACAATCCGTTCAAATGTCAATATCGAAGCAGTGCGTAAGAATGTTGTTGAAAATCCAGGGACATCAATTCGGCGTCGTAAACACACTTTTTTGTGCCGAAATTGGATGATATTGATGTGGCCAATATGTGGTTTCAACAAGATGGTGCCACATGCCATACAGCCCATCAAACAATTCAAATACTGCATTTGCAGGTCGTGTACTCTCTCGTTTCTGTGATCAGAATTGGCCCCCTAGATCGTGTTATTTAACACCTTTAGATTTCTTTTTATGGGGTGTCAGGTTGCCACTAGGGGAGTGCCTAATCACTCTAGCCCTGGTGACAAGTGCGGTTTGTTGTAGTTTATAACATGGACTATGTTCCATGTCGGCGTTAATATCTGACTCCATTTTATGATAGCGATGTGTCCCGACAATACACTGTGTTCAAGAGAAAAGGTACAGAGGTTTCATGAAGAATAAGACAAGTTTTCAGAGTTCGGGCGGGGGCCCGGCAGCGTAACAGGTACAAGGCGCCAGAGGGCCTGCAAGGCGGTTGAGAAATAGGGTGACGGGCTCAGAGGCGCTGAAGAGAGAGCAGGCTGACGAGGAGTCTAAGTTACTGCCTTCCAGGGCCAAGCGGCCCTGGCGTAAAGCGACCGAGTAAAGCGGCTGAGGAGATGAGGAGACTGAGAAAGAGTAGACTTACAGGGTGAAACCCCCTGGTTTAAATATTATTCCCCCTTCCTACCGGAAGGCGGAGCCTGGCCTGAAAGGGGTATGTTTATGATATCACACCTGCCACGAGGTACGTGACCCCTCGCCCCCCTAAAGGACTGTTTTATGGCATAGCTTTTAGATTTTATGACCACCGGAAGGTGATCTTAGGTCTACCGGGTCTGTTTTATGACGGCCAGGTGGCTTTTAAGCCGTGCACCTGCTGTTACCTGACTTGTTACGACTGCCGGCCCCTGCATGATTTATTGCTTAAAACTTTAAACATGATTTACATTAATTACAATATATTATATATGCACCAGAGTATAAGGTGATTTAACACTTATGTAGTTAGGGTCGCTACATGGGGTTTGTCGGGTCGTCACTAGGGAGGTGCCTGATCACCCTAGCCCTGGTGACAAGTGCGGATTGTTCGTGTTTATAACATGGACAATCGTTCCATGAAGGCGTTACTATCTGACTCCATTTATGATAGGTATGTGCCCCGACAATGCACTATGTTCAAGAGAAGAGGTACAGAGGTTTCATGAAGAATTAGTCAAGTTTTCAGAGTGCGAGCGGAAACCAAGCAAGCGGCACGAGTAAAGGCCACGGGAGAGTCACGAGGAGACTCACGAGGAGACTAAGAGACTCATTTCCAGGGCCAGGAGCCCTGGCTTAAGGCGTCACCGAGTAAAGGTCTCGAGAGACTCAGAGGCTGATGAAGATACTGACTAACAGGGCCAGTAGCCCTGCCTTAAGTACCCTCTCTGCTTCCTGCTGGGAGGCTGCGAGGGTCTAATCCGGCGGTTGGGGGCTGTGGACACCTGTGGTGCTGTACCCACGCTTAATTACCCGAATCCTTGCCCCCTGGAGGTAGAGAGGCCCCCCTAAAGGGTTGTCAAGTTTATGACTGCCAGCTGGTGACCCTTTCATGTTTATGACTGTTTATGACTGCCAGCTGGTGACTCTTACTCGTGTGACTTAGTTGGCTTCCGCCTTTTATTGCTTAACACTTTTACAATGATTTACATTTGTTTATAATACATTTAGTTTATGTTATTTTACTTTTGCTTACAATATATATGCAATAGAGTATAGGGTGATTTATCTTATGTAGTTAGCGGTCGCTACAGGGTTATATGAAGTCAAAGGTGTATGTCAACAAGCCCACATCCACCCGTGCATTAAAAGAGGAAATTCAACGCTGCATCAACGAAATTCAACCACATTTATGTCAAATGGTCATGGAAAATTTCGATAAAAGAGTGTGTATGTGCCAGCAAAGTCGTGGAGGCCATTCACCCGATGTGTTATTCCATAAATAACCCTATCCTATTTACTTTATAATTCAATAAAAAAATAACAACAAAAATACTAAAAACTGTGTTTTCTATTTTAATCAAATCTTGCGTTAATTCTGGGACACCCTTTATATATGTATGCAATTATGGTGGGGGTGAGTGAATGTATGATATTATAATCTATTGTTTTTACCATATACTGTGCTATTGTATTAAGATAATAACATGACTCACACTATAAGGCTAAATGATAAGATGAGAAAGTTTGACATTAAAGATAGTCATATCATATTCTGTACATTCAAGACGTAATTACAGTCATATCATATTCTGTCATATCACCATCTGTACATGGATTTTATATTAATATTTGTTATAGTTATTATTAGGGGATAATTAGTCATATTATTCAGCTAGGGTGAATCCGACTTGTCTTCACTGGTCAATTACGAAGAGAACTTTGGAGCAGGAACGCTCTTCATCCAAAAGTTGAAGGAGCTACGAGGTCTTGACCACCATCTTGAGGCCCTCCTCAAGTGTAAGGTTACCAACAGTGACTGCGGGAAGGCTCATCAGAAGGCACCGGTTGTACCACTGTAATTATAGATTAAGCTAGGCTTAGTGTAAATATAATTAGGTCGGTTGGTAGAATTAGGCAGAAGAGGATGCACTGATTGTAAATTGATATTAAGAAGCTTTTGTTTGTTTTTTAAACTTTTCTATTTATTTATTTTTTTTTTTTTTTCAAAACCTCTCTTTATTAATAGTATTATATACAATAAACAAAATAAATAATTTATGGTATACATATTTCTCCTCTTCCTGCATTCACAGATGCATTTGAAGGAGTGCATAAATATAATACTTTCTATTTGTGGTTAAAAGTCCATAGCCACGTACACACACTTGGTGATGAGGCTCACCTTCAGCTTACAACCGGGAAACTAAAAAACTAAAACATATACCTAGAACCTAAGACTAAGGCGTTCCAGCCGCGACAGCGTCCTGTCATCGATGGGGGAAAGGAGCGGGGGTTATCGTGTTAAACACCGGATTTGTTAAGTATTGCAAGGAGTCGAAAAATTTGATATGTCTACGTTGGATGAATTCGTCCACCGTAGGCAGCCTAATGCGAATAAAGGTTCATAGCATAAACCTAAGCTGCGCTGACCGGAACAACAATCCCACTGCACTTGACTACGCGCGCACCACAGGCGCACTATGATTCCCACCTCGGTGGGAAAATCTCGTATGAGAATTCGTTCTCTGGAACCGGGGAGAAAAAAAAATGATTGAAGGATCTTGTGCACTATTATTTAAATGCGGACTCAACAAGTCCTTGGGCCGTCGATTATAAAATATTATAATTAGAAAGGCAAAAATTATTGTCTTTTATTGTCTGGAAAGGCCTTCAGTGAAGTTCTGAATGTTATATCGTCATTCTACATAAATGAAGGGTTTCATCGAGGCTTCGAAAGTGACGACATTTATAATTATTATTCGCTAAGGGTCGAGCAATTAAGACTTTAATTTGGCCATTAACTTAATATGATTAGAAAATATTTATTTTTTAATTAAAATTAATTGATTAATTCTTGAACTTTCATCACTTACCATTAATTTAATTTTTTTTAACATATCTTATAGTCAATAAAACGTCCATGCCTTATTCATGAAACTGAAGTTGCGAGCATAATTTGGTGGTCGTTTTAATGAGTTTGTAATTACAGTTCATTGAGGTCATACAGGTAATGGTCGGATTCTGCCAAAACGGGTCCTGAAGCCTGAAAGTGGGCCCGCAAGGATTTGGAAAACCACACCCATTCCAAGAACGTCCCAATGTTTATATAATACTTTCTATCCTTTTTACAAGTTTTATTTTCCTTGAGTTTTTACAACAGGGGTATTGAAGTAGATGAAAGTTCAGGTAAATGCGTCTCGAGTAATCTTCAAGTATAATATAATATAATAGAACAAGACTTGTTCTATTAAGATAACCTGCCGACACTTTCTTCTAGAATTTAAGTGCCACAATAGTGTGAAAATGTGATTACTAAGCGTTTAGTTTAAAAATTTTCCTTGCTTTGAAGAAGCTTTGCGGGGGGGGGGGCAAAATTTGTAGATCCGGCCCTGAACAGATGATGAATATTTTACTGAAGGCCACCAGCCGGAGAGATAAAGGGGTTGTAATAAGACATTTGACATCTTAATCAGATCAAAAATATCTATGAAATAATAGAATAGAATTAAAAAAACCTTTATTCTGGTTCCATATCCCCAATCTATAACAACAATGTACAAATAAATAAATTTAACTCTGAGTATCAAAAAAGTATTGTTTCATTTTCACATAGGAGAAAAAAAAGAGCTAAATTGAAGCTATACCTGAAATTAAAAAATTCTGACACCAAGATGACAAATTAATCAGCCTAGTTTGTATGGCAAAAAAAACCTATCGTACAAAGTAATGTATTATTGACCCTACGTTATTTTTCATGCAGTTCCGTTTTTAATTTTTTTTTAGTTACTTTTACAATTTAATTTATAAAAATATAGTGGAATAAAAACTAGTATAATATCAGTTACATTCCACACCCAGGAATCAGCTGGGCTGGAGGCACGGACCGGTACATAAGATTGAACTTTGTACAGCAAGCCAACGATTTCTCATATCATTTCCTGTTGTAACGTAGAAATATACTAGTTTCATATACCTTTCTTCTTAAATTTGTCTAATTTAGTGTCTTTAGGTTATGTTACGCATGAGAAAGTGATAAGTCTATGATGAGGTATTGATAATTTTATTTAATTATTAAGAATTAAAGTTGGTTCCCAGTCTGTTCAAGAATGAAAAAGACGGCTTACCCAAAAAGAACTACGAACTGCAAGCAGTATTTATAGCAGAAAACTTTATCCATTAGTATGTAATTGCCTTTTAAATTATTATTTTATCATTAAATACTTTTTTTCACCTATGTTTCCCCGGAGCAATTTAAATGACTATTTAATTAATAGTAATATCATTGAATTAAAACCATTGGTATTGAGTTGATTTTATTATTTAGTGTATTATTAATATAACATTTTCTAGTGCTTATACATTTCTTTATGTATGATAAAAATCTATTAAATATTGTAGAATAAAAAAAAATATTATACTGTTGTTTCATAGATTTGGAATCTAATTTTGCCTCACCAGTTAGGTCCAAGTCTTTTTTCACAAGTTTCTCGCATATACGCTCTATAGTCATTTCAAACAAGCATCTATCTCTGATATAGGTTCATTTAATAATTCATGAGGGGTCTAAGTACTTTCATAAAAAGGTGATAAAGAATAATAGTTTATTGTGTAACGTTTCATTTAATATGATCTGAGGGTTCTAGGCATATTTTTGTCTATTTTAAATATTTCATATTGACATAGGCTATAGAAATATAACTTAAATAATTATTACCTAACACAATGATTTATAATAACTCCTATTATCTTGTTTGAAACAGGCTTTCACTGTTCCAAAATTTCGGTCTAGTCATTACAACACACGACTGAACTTGAACAAAATGTCCCCCCCCCCCAATCTAAACTCCTGCTTATTTACTTATTGAGAAATATATAAAAATCATGTACATTGGTTAGAATGCGCTCCTTGTTCTTGATCAGGCCTGAATTTTATGGAGCATCTAAATCTAACGAAAATTGATTTACAGTAAAACCTTAAACAATGTAAAGGAACCAGGTGATGGTGCTCACCTTCGGGTTATAAAACGAGGGACCGACCTAAAACTAACTTAAACCCAGTTGGTTCACACCCAATCGTTGAGGAATTTGGTCGAGGGGATATCGTGTTGAAAAATGGGGTTAACTAGTAACAGGAATGATCCTTTGGATAACACCCTGTCATTTATTGGCCACCACCTGACCATTCCCCACCCTATTTATCCCCTAGATAAAATAAACTTAATACTAATAAATTCGATAATAAAAATGTCGTTACATCTACATGTGTTGGCATGGTTTAATTGCTCTTACGTAACCAAAAACGTAGGGGGCACACCCAACCGAGCTAAATAAGAGTACAAATAATTATAACAAACGATCATGCCGCCTGTAACCTTGCGCAACTCCACCCTCGCTGCTGAGTCAGCTCACTGCCTTAGTGAGTTATTAAATCAAATTTTATTATTAATTATTTTTAGCAATACAATTATTTCTTAGTGACTTGCTTGTTATCGATTCATAGACATAAGTCGTCACGACATTCAAAATCATGTCTTCGATATCTGTGAATGTTTTGTGGATATGTGTGGTAACTTTCCTAATTGCTAAATGCTATATTTAAAAAATGAAAATTACAACACATTATATATAGAAATTCATGCTCTATAAACTTTATAAAATAAAACTTATTTTGTTCTATGCCTTTCATTTCCATTCGATTTTTTTTTTTTCATTACCTTGCTTTGCATCCCAATTTTAGGGTTAAAAAGGTACAAGAATGTATGACCAATGCAGGATTTGTGAACGGGTATGTGGCTGGCCAGTTTCATCTTGCTGGGATGGGGAGCACTTATATGCCTAGAGTTTGAATTTTACTCATCCGATCCAAATTAAGACCCTGCTTAACACTTAGCCTTACCTGCCCAGTAGGCTTTAATACTTTGCGCTTCCTAAAGGATTTTTTAACCAATTTTAAAATTAGCCTCATAGTATGTTGTATCTAAAAGAAGGGTCTGAGAAGTTGGTGAAGTAAGAGAAGAGAAGGTGAACACTGACCTGGTGGGCTGTGACACGTACAGAGCCTCCAGTGTTTGCAGGAAGCGGATCAGCGCTGCTGTCTTTGGGTAAACATTGTGTCAACACAGGCACGAATGCGCGATTTTCTCTCAATATTTTCTCTCCTACCTTAAATAGGCATTTCTTCAAATAGTGGGGCTAGATTGTTCCTATGCATTCCTTATAAATCCTCTGTTAATGCCGAGACCACGCGTTTTCGGGATTTCAGCTTAAAACATTATCACGATAGGGAAAAAAAGGAAGCCCGGTAGACAGACTACCAGCAAGCCACACGTCATTACCAAAGATTAACAATCTGAGACGTGATTTCCAAAAATAAAAGAAATAAATGATGTCAGCGACATCTGCTGTTGGGATGAGGTGTTCAATGCCTTTAGATACGTGATATGTTTCAATTGGCCTACTGAAAAATTTGCATGCAGTTTGAACAGAAAGAAATTAAAATCGAAGTGAAATTTCGCGCAAAAAATAAAATTGTAGATATGAAGGATTTCCTGCAGATAATAGCCACCTTTACTTTACTTCCATTAAATATATTTGTAGTTATTAGTCAAGGAAAGAATATTGTGTTGGGGCTGGGGTTGGAAGCCAGGATCTACTTGCCTCCGGTTGGGTGTATCCGTTTAGCTATCCCCATCGAACCAAACCTGGTTGGTCAACTTCAAATCTGTTCATCTGGGCTCTTGTAAGCCGAGTTTTATCGATTTAATTAACAATTTTCCCTGGGTTTAATCTATCATTCGATTAAAATGAAAAACAAAAATGATAAAATAAAAGTCACGGTTTTTTTTGGACTCGTTTGAAAATGTTTTTCGCCTGGCGTGAGAGAATCGACGATTTTCTCATAGTTGTGCGGTTGACATTATTCAATCTGACCAACAAAATCACGCACCGTTTCCCTAAAATTTCGACTCAATTGAAATCGCTCATAGTGAATCGCTATTGACAACGGTCATTACGAAATGTCGGTATCTGTTTAAGTGCTTTCTCTACAGTAAATAAAACCGTAATACTGCTACTAACAATATATCCTTATTAGATAGACAATTCATGTAATTTTTAATCGAATTGTAAATCGAATTTCGATAAAGAAATTTAAAAATTAAGATTGCAAGAGGTTATTAACTGTAATAGTTAGATGTGCTAATCACGCGTATATAAGCGAACACACGTTTCGAAAGATAAATACGCTCGTTAATACAACGAGATAGCGTATACATATAGCGTATATATAGAAATAGTGTTACTGAGTCTAATAGACTACGTTCTTATCTCAATGGCATTACCTTAATGGTAAAAGTGCACAGTTGGCTGGGGTTCATTAACGTCATACAGATGGTTTCCGTTTCACTTGGATTAAAATGTGCTCACTTGAGTTAAACGATTTTTTCTTTACTAATTTCCGCTTAGATAATTATTGAATATAACGATTGTAAATTTTTCTTCACACGTAGTCATCACGCTGCTTAATTTCATCTATTATTCAAACAAAAATATACAATTTTGTTGCTAAGAACGAATTAGCGCGTATGCTCATAACTTAAAAATAACCGAATTCAATTTACAGTATAATACTTGTTAATTGGCTCGTCTTCGTTCCCTAAAGATTAAAGAAGTTTTCATTTATTTTTAAATCACCTAAGATTTGCTTACATCAACAAAACAAACATTTTGAATAAATATATATATAATAAATATATACATAAATATAGGGTGAATAAACTGAAATCAGTTTTTCTGTAAACAAAGTTAGCAATTTTATTCACTATATATTATATTATAGAAATTATTAATATTTATTTACACAATCTTACCTGTAAACAAAGAAACGACAATTACAGTTTATAACTATCCTTTCTATATTCACACTCTATTTACAACTTTGGTTACCTAACATAACCTTCCCTATCTGATAGCTGCTCCATCTGGTGGCAACCAGATGGAGCAGCACGGCAAATTCAAATTAATGAGAGAATACTTTCATTACATCTCCCCTCTCTAAGGTGAAAATTCTTTGAAAATTTTCAGTCTGGTAATATCGGAAGTAATATTGTTATGTGAAAGAATCCAGTTTCTTGCTTTCCTCTTCCGGTTTTTATTTTATATATTGAATTTGATATCTTTTCTGTTATTTCAAAGGGGCCAATTTTTAATTCAGCTAGTTTATTCCTGTTTAATTTGTTGCCATTCTCTATATATACTGTATCTATATCTCCTGTGTTAAATTCTCAATGTTTTCTTGTTTTATCAAATACTTTTCTTGTTATATTCATGAGACTTTTTTGTTCTTTCTAAGGATAATTTACTGTCATTCATCCAGTTTTCTTTATTGTTTCCTTTTTTTAATTCTTCAGGTAAAATGGTTGTACCTGTGCCATCTAATAAATACTTGGGTGGAAAACCAGTTACTGTATGTTCTGTTACCTAACATAACCTTCTCTATCTGATAGCCACTCCATCTGGTGGCAGCCAGTGGAAGCAGCGCGGCAAATTCCAATTAAAGAGAGAATACTTTCATTACATATATATAAAACAAAGGCTCAGTCCTGGGAGATTTCTGACTAAGGACCGGAGTCTCCACTTTCTTAAAAACTTATTAAATTATTGCTAAAACATTGTGTGAGACCATCTCGGCCACAGAAATAAATAATAATTGTAATTTTTATTTGATTTCTCTTGCTGGTTCAGTATTGCTCATAATTGCTCATTATTTTTGTTCATGTATGGCAGAAAAACGAGCTATCACTTCTGTTTTTAGAAATAAATTCACTTTCCATCTAGGGATAAGAGCCTAGAGCCTTCATTTAATGAAGCAGTCACGATAACCACTGCACCATTTGAAAGCGCCTGTGAATATCTTCGAAATTCTGTTCGCCTTACCATGGCGAAACACTAAGAACTTTTTTTCGTTTAGTTTTTCGACTATAGTTTCTGTTAATTTATTCCAACCGAAACTAATCACGATGTTTTATAGTGTTGAGGAGTATTCTTCTAAAATTATAGATAGGTTGTCGTTTTGTGACCGCTACAGACAGACAAAGGTTCCGGAAAAAAATATTCATTTTTTTTTGTTTGCCAATTAAAGAGAACATTTGCTACATCAAACATGGAACATAGAAAAAATGTTGAAAAAACTTTTATAAACTTTTAACCAGTATCTAATTAATACTTAAAAAAAAAAGTAGCCTGCATGATTATTGTGTTAAATTTCTTTAATTGTAAAAGTAACCAGATTGAAATAACCTCTCATTTTATAACAATCAATTTAGTCAAACTTAAAAAAAATAAGGAAAGAGGTTTTGAAAATAAATTAATATTTTAACAAGTTATACTTAAACCAATCTGGACATACGGAATAGAGCTATGGGGGACAGCAAAAAAGTCGAACATCAAGCGTATCCAATCCTTTCAATCAAAAGTCCTGAGAACAATAGTAAATGCCCCTTATTATGTCAGCAACAAAACCCTTCATAACGACCTTAATATACCCTACATTCTAGAACTCATCCCTTCCAAGTTTACGAAATTCCACAGTAGCCTTTCCAACCACCCTAATCCTGTAGCACAGTCAATGCACTGCTCCACTCATCCCTATAATCCTCCTCGGAGACTGAAACGGCAGTGGCCTCGTGACCTGCTATAAACGCGTGACAGTGGGAGTCCTGGCAATGGCCAGTCTCTCCAATCATGTCCTGAGCGTCTGTGGCTCTCGCGCTCTTGGTCAGCCTCCACTGGCTAGTATCCGGTGACGCGGCTGACGGAGGAGCGTGGGGGACTTCCCAAGACTCCGCTTTCTCTTTGCGGTGGATTTGGGGGGTCTCTGGGCTGTCTGTAAATATTGTATGAATGAGCGAGTGAATGATGAACTGCAAATATTGTATGAATGAGCGAGTGAATGATGAACTGTAAACATTGTATGAATGAGCGAGTGAATGATGAACTGTAAATATTGTATGAATGAGAGCATATATCTTAATTACTTATTGCCTTATAAAAGGCAGATTGTAATTATTGCACAATAAAGGAAGTATACTCATTAAAAAAAAAAATAAAAATATTTTAACATAATGTAAATCTATTTATCAAAAAGTGATAATTATAATTAAGGGTAGCAAGACATCAATAAAAACTATAACATAATATTTGCCACAGCGGAAATTCTTTATTAACTTTACTCACTTTTGTTGCTCAGACTTTGAGCCCAAAACCCCGTTAATAAAATACAGCCTAACCTCTCTCTTCAAGTTCATCAATTGTAAATGTTGAAGTAGCCATTTTTTGATGTGGTATGATCGTGAGTAGAACCCGGTATGCCCCCAATATCTAGTGGGGGGGGGGTCTACTAACTGAGCATGATCTACCCAAAATTCAAAATATAGAAGGTTCTTGGTCAAAGCTGTCACAGTGACTGTAATCCTCCCACACGCTGGGCCAGAAATTAATATCGCCAGGGGCCAACTGTGTTCTTGCAAAATCAATTTCCTGAAACTAAGTTTGGTGTTGTATACTTTTTCACTACTACTAGCAGTATCGAGACTTGAACCCTGGGCCACCCAAATATCTATCTCTTGAAAAGTTAAATTATTTCCACATTTGTCCTCTGTTGGATGTTATCTCCGTGCCCGCCGTATATCGAATTATACGGGGCTTAACGTCATTGCGAGAGCTTAGACAAGAAATCCACTCGTGCAGGATAGCTCAGTCGGTAGATCACCAGGACTTGACATTGGGGTTCCAGATTCGATTCCCGATCCTGCCAGTACATTCTTCTTTCGATATTAGTTATTACTAGTTTTAAAAATGATTTTTAACTTGTGTGGATTAATCCACTAAATGTTTTCCCCCTTCAGGTTTCTCGCCCGGAAATATATATCAATGACACAATTAAACATGGACCGGGAGGAAGGAACGGCACAGACGAAGAAGCCGAAAATACAAACAGCTCGGTCAAAGGCAGAGACGTGCTCCTGAAGACAATACCAACAGATGTATATACCTTCAGCGGGGCTGGCCATCCACAGTAGGCAAGATGTACCGAACCTGTGCTGCAGTCATAACGGTAATAGCTGGTAGGTCATTTAACTTCTTTTTTTTTAGTGATTTATTTATGATGATAAACAATAGTAAATATTTCATAGTGTAAGCAACGTTTTGGATCCGATTCCTACCAGATAGGACCATGTTTGTCAATATTTGCTTGTGTAAGATAGGTAAATATAGTAGTATCCTAGAGAGCAAACACTCCAAAAAGAGGCTTGGATTAGTTTGTAAATTTGAATTTTTTCAAAAAACCTCAATTCAAAAAGTCTCTCCAAATATATTATTTATTTATGATATTACATTACTGATCGACATCTCATCGATTAGGGCACCCCCAGGACGTATTAAACAATAACTAAATTAAAAACGCAACAAATCTAAAAAAAGACGCAGGAAAACTTTTGAAATTTTTAAAACAAAATTTGTATTTTGTAGTCAACTATAAGATAGATTGTAGGAACTCAAGAATTTTCTAAACCGAAATTTTAACAAATTTGGACAAACTGATTGGTTTTGGATCTTTATAGAAATTTTTTTTTAGGGATTTTATGACATTTTTGACTATTAGAAGCGAAAAATCTTTCTTGGTGGATTTTGATTTTTACGTTTTAGCATTTAGATGATGAGTGTAGTCTGTTGTCTAGTTCATAACAATATCCAATGCACTGTCTAGGTGCAATTTCTTTCTAAATCTTTACAACATCCATCCTAACTTTTGGGGCAGATCATTGTAATGCTCGTATTTCTAGGAGATAGGGAGTTAACATGTTTTTCTATCGCCAGCATTTTTAAAAAAAAAGGTTATTTATGCTGAATTGATTTACCATTTTAAATTTTGCGGAAAAGTTACCAATAGGTATACAATAGTGATTGAACGATAATAAATTTAAATACACAATTATTTACTAGTTTGTGGTTTGGTTCTTTGGAATTTTATTATTTTATGTTTAAAAATATAAAATACTGTTCAAATTCAATCCTGAAGATATCTGAATAGGCGAAACGTGGCAATGTACTCCTAATATCATAAATAAAAGATATTTGGAGAGACTTAAAAGTTTTTTTGAAACGTTTTATTTTCACTAACTGTAAATATAAGTATATATTTTGGTTTCATAGTTTCCTAGAAAGGTTTGGACCTTGTGGAAGACCATATGGGACAGCTAGGCTGATATATTTGATTAAAATTTAAAGAT
Source organism: Acanthosoma haemorrhoidale (assembly GCA_930367205.1). NCBI lineage: Eukaryota > Metazoa > Arthropoda > Insecta > Hemiptera > Acanthosomatidae > Acanthosoma > Acanthosoma haemorrhoidale. The sequence goes on from OV884012.1 coordinate 29,307,959, forward strand.
AAATAATGGATAATAGACACAAGTTATTTAGTTACTAAAAAGTTTTTCAGTTTAGAATATATTATTTCATGCTTTGAGGAGTTGAGTGCGTTTTCTATATAAAGAAAGAGTTTTAATTGAAGTATGATTCCCCAATTAATATTATTTAAATATCACGACCTAATTTAATACTACACTATACCAACATCAAGGCTAAAAGAAATATAAAAAATCGAATACTGATTTCGAATCAGTTTAAATAAATTAATTAAACAAACAGGTTACATACATTTTTTACTCTTATTTTTAAAAAAAAATAGAGGTATTAAAAAGTATAATTTTTAGATTTGTAGGTTTCACCGGTCGTAAGTAGTATTTACATTTTATATTTCCAAACGGATTCAGGGTTAAATTTTATGAGATTCGAAGGGAATTATGAACTTCAGCATAATTTTCTGAAATGTTCTAGAGCAATGCTATTTTTTTAAATACTATCGGGGTCAAATGCAATGTTTAAAGAAAAAAAAAATCCGTTCATATAGCGAGTTCATATTTAAAAGGAGGGATGCAAAATCAGCAAAAAATACATGTTATATACACGCTCAATTGTGTTGCCTATAACAATTGTCAAAATGACCATTTTATTAGTTTCACAAAGAATACTTTAAAGATTACAATGGTAAGAAATAACTCTTATAATATTGTGCAAAATTCAAAATTATAGTTATATCATAATTATATTGATAGTATATGAGAAAAAAAAAAATCAAAATTGTAGGTTATATATTACTTTGTATGGCCGCAATGTTTCAGACACATCAAAATGGCGTGACAAGTCATTTTGATAGTATGTCTCTTAAAAACGTTCGTTCGTCCTCTAAATGACCCGGAGACATGACAACTCTCATGGCAAATAATGAAGTGTCATTAATAAGTTACACTTCAATAAAAAAAAAATTGGTCAAATGAACGGTTAATTGTATCTAATATTTGTTTGGACGTTTCCAGTTCATAAATACGAAACACTGCCAATGATATAATATGCGCAATTTTTGTGTGAGCCACTTTGCAAGGAAATTAAACAATTATATATATATATGTCATCTATCACTTAATTACATGAAAATTTGAAAAAAACGTCTATTTTTAAAATGTGCATATCATTTCTTCTATTGTCTCAATCTCAAAGTTGGACATCATTCCAACATTGGTTGTTCCAATGCAATTCTTCTTTTTTTTAATCTGGTACGTAGAGTCCGTTGGAGGAAAGATTGGATGTTGTGATATGGTAAGGATAGGATAGAATTAGGCGTAAATTGATAAGTATGGTCATATTTCCCACATAATTTAGAGTTGGTAAATCAAGAGCCTTTCGAAGTAGTTTTTCGAGCTATTTCCTCACCAGGACTGTAAGGGATATTTTCCCCAAAAGATGGATCGACATCTTTGTGAAGTTTAATTACAAAATTGTAAATAGGGCATGAATGAAATCATTTTTCACAATTACTTATTGCCCAATGAGGCAGATTGTAATTTTATCATAATAAAGTTGTTGTTGAAAATTAAATAACTTAGCTTAGAAGAGGAAAGGTGCTCTCACCAGACAATTGATTGTTTCTCCTTCTGCTCAGGACTTGGGCTGCTTCTGTGGGCCCTGGTCGGCCCCGACGTTGAGGGCATCCCGACCCGGATCCGCCCTTACGGTGAGGGAGCCTTCCTCGTCTTCCCGAAGTACCGGGACAACACCTACAGCCTGGCCCTCCAGAGCGGCAAGGGCCTCCACCCTTACCCTAGCAGGCACGCTCACGAGAAAGGGCTCATCACCAACGCAGTCGACATCCACCTCGACTCCAGGGGCACCCTCTGGGTACTTGACTCGGGGGTTGTCCGGACCCTTGGCCGCCCGACGAGGAAGTCCCCGCCGAAGGTACTGGCGCTCGATGCAGAATCTGGAGAGGTCAGTGAATGAGTTCAATAGTAGATAGTTAAAAACTTTATTTCCATTTTCTAACATATTCTATGAGAATTAAAAATGTATAAGTATGTTCTCGTAGAATTACGAGTATATTTAGTTTAGCTATGTCATATATTTATACATATCAACAAAAGTTTTCTAATAGCAAGAAAAATAAATAAAATCTACTCAATTACGAGATAAAATATTAATAAAATAAATAAACTTGTTTATAAATGAAATAAACATATTTGCAAAATAAAACTAAACCATTCTAAAAACACATATAGAACCTATATTACAAATAATCCATCTACATAATGGAAATCACGAAAATACTAGTGGTACAAGAGACAAAAATAATACTGCGAATCTCGGTGAAGTAATATATGCATAGTTCTCTTGTGGGTGTATATCCTTAGTGAGAGTTTGTAATCCATAAATTCCTATTTCCTGAATTAAGGGACTGTTTGATAAAATTGTGAAATTAAAGGATTTTATTGTTAGAGTGTATATACGCCGTTTTAAGGTATTAAGAAGAGCAAAATTCAAATATTATTGTGTAACTTGTACAGCCATTTGTAATTTTCAACGGTTCCAGGTGTTAAAAGCTTAATTATTGCGCTGAAAGTGAAAGGAATTATTTGTAATAAAATTTTGATGGGTAATTACTTATTGTTGACACTAGTTCAATAATAATTAAAAAAAAATATGTGGAAATCGATGCTTTCATAAGCACTATTACTAGAAGTGACAATGTAACAAGTTGACATATACAGTTCTACATACTATTACTACTGACCTTACATATCAGTTATATACATTTAAATAACAATTCCATCTGAACCAGTTTAGAATCCTGAGCTGGTTCGGAATACTCTGCTAAAATACAACGACCACGTTGGAAAGAACAACGACTAATTGTCAAAGTAATCAATTTGTCAACCGAATACCGACCAGAAGTGAATGATGAATAGTATCATTATTTTGTCCACTTGTTAGTTATCAGCATACGGTTCTAGTGCAGTACTAGCAATCACCAACTATTTATCAGCCGTTTCCAACTCTGATCTGGTTCGCCTCAAAAGGTAACTTCATCCTATAACTATAATTTTAATTTAAAAATGTTTCTATAAGCCGAAGTACATCTGTCCATTGCTACGATTTTCAAATTTATTTCTGCTGAGCGATCGTTGAATTTGGTTAAATTACTGCGACTTAAGGAAACCAATCCAAAATACTTTTTAAAAAAGTTCCAAAGTCAAAGATGGTCATGACACTATTAACTGGTATTTATATACAGTAAATTTCTACTAACCATTAATTCAGAATCCGTTACATACTAAGATTTTTTTTAATTTACATGTAAATAAGTTTTTAGGCGCTTACCTAATTCATACAGGAGAGCTTAGACAAGGGTCACAGGTTCCTGATCAGTTCCTCAAAGGCGAAACGAAGGACGGAGGCCAGTTAAAATACCACTCGCACACAGATAATTACACTATAATTTAAAAAAAGGATTGTGTTTCTAAAAGTGGAACGGTCCGGTCTCCTTGTTCTTTTGATCGTATGTACGCTCAAGAACTCTCAAGGCTGTTTTAACGGAACAATGTTGAACTCTTCAAACAATTTTGAACACTAGAATTGGTGTTGTTCACTGATCATTAGCTATTGTAAACCACAATAATTTAAAAATATGTGTATAATCTTACTATAACCTGTGATCTTTACAGATCGCACATTATCATGATGAATCTGAATTAGCACGCAATAGTACGTAGATAGGTAAATAATCAACTGGAGTTTCCTACATTTTAAGAATGATCTGCAGAAAAAAATAACAAATGGGTATTTTAAACCTATTTTGCACATTGAAATTTAAAATTTTTAAGCTATGAAAGCAAATGACTAATTTTTAATTTATGCCTATTTATTATATTATTAATTACTGAGACCCAGATCACTCAGCCTTGTGAGGGAAAATGAGCAGCTCTTGACATAAACAAGTAGTGAATACGGTTTATAAAACTGACTGTAAAGGTGGAAGAGTAACGGCCTTGCATTGACCACGTTATTGTCTTAGAACTACAATGGAAACCTAGGGCCTATTCAACCAAGGTATACTACTATATACTTAAGTATACTGTGAATCCATGAAGCTACACCATGGATTTTGTTATTAAATGTTACTTATGTGATTTTTTTTTTTTAACATAATCTTTAAGTCGGACCTGCATTCTAGCCTAGTTAAAATGAATATGTTCATGTTTTATTGATCACAAGATATAATAACAATAGAGATAAAGAATAGTGAAATCTAAAAATATTTCCACGGGTTGGGACTGATAGTTGCTTAGGTTTACAGAATCAGTTCAGTCAACTCTGAACTGTTTACTGCGTTGACGTGCTCCCAGCGGTTCTAGAACGCTGATACCGTTTAAGGTGGTGCAACATCTCCTGATAAGGCGAACTCAATAGAAGAGTTTCGCAGGTTTAAAAAATAATATTTTATTTTGAGCACTAGACTTGGACCTGAAATCCCGCATACTTGGGTTAGCGGTACAAGACTTATCTCGAACGGCAATCCCAGAGGAATTTCTTGATCTAAATCAAATACGATTTATTTCAATAGTTCATACGTAAAGGATTTTATTTCACTCATACCATTTGCTGTTATTTATACTTTGCTAAATTCAGTAGTATTTTTTTTTCAATGTACAATAATTTTATTATCAACTGTTGTGAATAAAGATTTTTCCTAAAAAAGTTTTAAAAGTTAAAAAAAGTTGTCCGTTGTGCCACACAACAGGTCCTGGAATTTATTTTCTCAACCAATAGCTTTGGACTAAAATGTGATACCGAACAAAGGTTTCACATCGGATAAATATGTTATACGAAATGTTTGTATACAGACCGGTAGCAAATATTACTGGGTACTTCGGACTTAGAATTATTGATCAAAACTTCCATTGATTCTTAACTTAAATTAAATATGGTATGCGTATGTAATGTTTAAACGAATATAAAAAACTCAATTAACAAGAATTATTAAGTTAAGGGTTGATTTAAAACGTGGGGACAGCACATCGATTTTACAGTCAGCACATTACAAAGTGTACATAATGTACAATAGTACAAAATATAGTTTTAAAATATTTAATAATTACAACCATATTTCGATTTATTTTATCGATCAGCTTTATTATGATAAAATTACAATCTGCCTCATTGGGCAATAAGTAATTGTGATAAATGTTTCCATTCATACCATATTTACAATTTTATTCACTCGCTCATTCGTACAGTATTCACAAACAGCCCAGGGACCTCCCAAACCCACATGGTGGTCACCTCCCTCGCATGCGAAAGAGAAAGCGGAGTCTTGGGAAGTCCCCCACGCTCCTCTCGTAGCCGCGTCACTGGATACGAGCCAGCGGAGGCTGACGAAGAGCGCGATAGCCACATACGCTACGGACATGATTATAGAAACTAGCCATTGCCAGAACTCTATTATATATTCTATTGATATTTCGATTTAAAATCGAAATATTTTCAATTCAACTGTAATCACTGGTACCGCTAATAACCTCTAGTAAAAAAAAGAAGATTTATCTTTTTGATTTCAAGAAATTAGATCAACAGAGCGACAGGGCGAGATGTCAAACAGCTAAAAAAAGTGTTATTTAATCCCAATTTACGTGATGCAACTTCGACTGCAACAGGTTTAATTGATTTTCACAACTAATCCTTGGCAACTTTTCGGCATTCATTAAACGATAACAAAAAATTGGTAACGTTAATTGTTTTTTTTTTTTGGAAAGATACACGTGGATGTCATTGCCCCGAAGTTTAATTAACAACTGCTTCAGAAGGACTGAGCAAGTTTGGAAATGATGAAAGAGATCGGGTCGAGTCTACCCGAGCCCCAGCGCGGCCGACACCATTATGGCAAGCTTGCATCCGATTAGCATACCGAATACTTAATCGATAAGGAACGGTACCACTGTCGTCGGGGTGAAAGTTCTATCGGCAGCAGAATCTTGCCCAGGATGCATCTGACCCGTAGAGAGACCCGTATCGATACTCAAAACCATGGAAAGTTTATCTCGTAACGGGACACTTCTCTTAGGGCGGCTCTTTCATGTCTTATGGGCGTCAAATGCCAGTGGCAGGACAACGTAGTAATAGATCGTTGGGGAGTCACTAAAAAAAAACAGGTACTCACTTTCTCTGTCATCATTATCTTGCTTCACTAGTAGCCATTTGAAAATGTATAATCAATAAATCAGATGATAACCATTACGTTATGACTTTATTTCAGGGTATCTGTGCAAGCATGACCATCTTGGCATCACATTTTTGGGTTCTTAAACCATGGGGCTCTCACTGCCATGGTCTGCCCGAACCTAATGTTTTGAGACTAATTAAAATTAAAAAAAAAAAAGTTGGCATCTCACTTTTTGAACACTGAATTTTGTATCGTAACAAAATTTTACTTTGATGTTAACAAGAGGTTTTCAAATGAAAGAAAATATTGAAGTTTCGAAAGATTTTAAACTTTTTTCCTGATGGTATGTCACACGTCATCGAAATCCTAGTAAGTTCGATTGTACAGCTGACGTCTACAGTCCCCGAAATCCCCATTGGAAAGCAATTTTCTGCAGGTCAGAACTGCACAGTTTAAACCCAAAGTATGTCGGCCTTGAAATAACGTCATTTTTCGTGAATTTTGTAGCCAAATTTATTAAAATGTACAAATTATTGTTGTTTTTTCCTAATTTTCTGCGGATCATTCTTAAAATGTAGTAAAACTCCAGTTGATTATTTACCTATCTACGTACTATTGCGTGCTAATTCAGATCTCAATCATGATAATGTGCGATCTGTAAAGATCACAGGTTATAGTAAGATTATACACATATTTATAAATTATTGTGGTTTACAATAGCTAATGATCAGTGAACAATACCAATTCTAGTGTTCAAAATTGTTTGAAGAGTTCAACATTGTTCCGTTAAAACAGCCTTGAGAGTTCTTGAGCGTACATACGATCAAAAGAACAAGGAGACCAGACCGTTCCACTTTTAGAAACACAATCCTTTTTTTAAATTATAGTGTAATTATCTGTGTGCGAGTGGTATTTTAACTGGCCTCCGTCCTTCATTTCGCCTTTGAGGAACTGATCAGAAACCTGTGACCCTTGGCTAAGCTCTCCTTTATGCATTAGGTAAGCGCCTAAAAACTTATTTACCTTTCGAGGTGAACCAGATCAGAGATGGAAACGGCTGATAAATAGTTGGTGATTGCTAGTACTGCACTAAAACCGTATGCTGATAACTAACAAGTGGACAAAATAATGATACTATTCATCATTTTGAGTTTTTTTATGAGAATTTGAGGTTGCCTGTGGCGTATCAAGTCAAAATATTATCACGATAAAGAGACAAACATCCTGCAGATATTGCTTGAGAATTACCAGCTTTGATTGAAGGGTTTATATTCGTTGCTCGGCATGTGGATTTTGGCAGGATATCCTCTACATTACCTAGTGGCTGACCTATCCTAATGGCCGAGTGAAGTATTTCATCGCTTGACGCGTTGCTTTCATTTTTACAGACATTTGACTTTTGTTTTGTATTTTTCATTGTATCATTCTCTACATACATCGAATTTATTGATCTAGCTGGAATGCTGCTATGGTACAGTGCCAATACACTTCTGAAATTCTCACTGTTGCGACATGAATTCTTTCTGAGTTCTCAATTTAAGAGGTTAAAACTTTGTGTTTTTTATGTACTGGAAGTTAATGCTAATGATAAAAGAAAATTTTGCATAGAATCGCCGTCGTAACAGTAATTATTGTATGAGTTAATGATGAGGCGAGTTTAAGCTGTCTCTGGTTTTAAGTAACGTAGGAAATGTCATAAAGAGATCTACCATATGGGACAGTAATATCATACATCATTCCTGTTTGTGTATAATGTTTCGATAATTGATTCGATATGAAAGTTTGTTAAGCAAATCATTACAACCAACGCTAGCTTGATAAAATATTCAATATTAATAATAAGATTTACCAGAAGATAAATGAAGCGGAACAGCACTGAATAAATTATTCATGAGGCTTGCGTAAAGAAGTGCAGTAAAGTCTGGCTGGACTTTCTCGTCCTGTGGCAAGCCATCTCCTACTTCCGGCTGGGGCCTGGTGCCAAGCTCCAACTTTCTGCCTTTCTAATTGTAGGCTATCTGTGACTATCAGTAGCTAGGAGATATATGTGTGGTTATAAGCAAATCTTATTGGTGGGTATAAATAGTGAATAATATATAGTCACGATAAAATCATAGGATGGCCAAGCTTAGGTGACTAGAACGACCAAGTAAGATTCTTATCTGAGCTAGCTGCGTAGTGAGGCGTTTACCAGGGCGTACCCAAAAGAAACCGAACTATTTTTGTACAAAGTGATTTATTAAATTTTTTTCTTCACAAAAAACCTTTAATCTCCTTCAAATTACTCTCCTTTGGAGTCAATACACTTGCCCAATCTTTTATTCCACTGCTCGGAACATTTTTTAAATTCCTCTTTTGTGATCGCCTCCGTCGTTCTGTCTTTACTTCTTTAAAGTCCACAAAACGCTTTCCTTTCACGTCCCTTTTCATTCGGCGGAATCAAAACCAGTCGCAGGAAGCTAGATCGTGTGAATAGGTAGGACGGGGTACATTGGTCATACCATTTTTTGTCGGACCACATAGAAGGGCCAGTCCCCTGACTGCCTCAAATCAGGCCTTTTCCTCCGCAAACTGTCTAAAACGTCCAGGCTTTTTAAGCCTGGTTAATCGTCTGATCCGGGGGAATGGACGACTTCTATTACTTCGAATGAGCATCGTCTTAATATTTGATCTCACCGACAAGATTTTTAGGGTGAGGCCGATTTGGAGTATTCCATTGGCTTGATTGTCACTTATTTTTAGGCCCGTATCCATAGCACTATGATTCGTCCCATGCGATGACCTTGGAAACGAAGTTTAGGTCATTTCGGAACTCTTCCTTCAAAGCAGAGCAAGCTTCCAAACGATCTTGTTTTTGCTGTGTACTCAGCATTCGAGGGAGAAATTTTGCAGCCACCTTCCTCATCCCCAAATCTTCACTTAAAATTCGCTTTACAGAACTCCAAGTCACCCAGATGTCTCCACAACTTCTTCGATTGCCCATCGTCGTTCTTCCAGGACGATTTCCTGAGTTTTTTGGGCATTATCGTTGGTTTAGGCCGTCAAAGGACGTCCAGAGCACAGTTGATCAATAATTGACATTTGACGGGAAAACCACTCAAACATTTGAGTTTTTTCCTCTTTTAACATTTCAAGAGTTTCCATGCCAGTTTTATCGAGAAGAAAGCAAAACTTACCATTACAAAAATCGTCGTTTTGTTGGAAAAAGAACTGTCACAAATAAATTAACACAAGCAGAACGGAACTTGTCCAGTGACGGCACTTGACATGCTGGCTGGTGAAAAGTTACTTTACACGGTCATACCAGTGAAACCCGGTAATGCAAAAACCTCGCCGCATACAACATCAGTTCGGTTTCTTTTGAGTACACCGTCCTGTAACTGGGATCTACTTGGGGGGTGTTATTCTATGGGCAGGTTATGCTTACGTTCAAGAACGTCCCAGCCAGCAATCGTTACAGTTCAAACAACGAGTATGTCTATCGCTGTTCAATGAGTATCCGAGCTAACGAAACCTAACCTGACTTTCAGAGTTATTAGTTTCTACACCCTAAAGATTTTTTTTCTGTTGAAGAGAAATCTTAGTGTATATGTTTTTGGTGTCATTATTCAAGGAAGATTATATTTCATTTTTTCAAGATTTATTTTTGATTATTTTTCTTATCTATCAAGGATTTTAAAACAGATTCTATCTCGTTGTGAGTAGCCTTTCTATTAAACATTGGCAACAAAAACAGTATTTCCTTTCAGAAGTATAGTGTGTTATTTTTTCAAAGATTAATTAACTATTAAATCGATCTAGCATTGACATTAGAAAGACCTAATAAAAGACAAAGAAGGAGAAGAAATAATTTCAAAATATAGCCGCGGTACTAGGCTTAATTTTTTTTTTTTATCCTGTTAAATATAGACTAATCCGTAATTTAAAAAGATTTTAGTAACCCTTTGCCTACAATAAATTGAGGAGAGTTTTAATTTAATGGTTCGAGTCAATTGTAAAACTTACAGTTGCTAATAATTTTACATTTTGAATTTGTCAGTTCATTGACCATAATCAAAAGACATTCTTTATTTCCCTCGCAATGTTTGATAAGATATAGTTGATTCTAGCTTTATTTACAAAATATCAGACCTTGTGATTATTGTTTCCTTCGGGAGTTCAAAATATTTCTGTTAGTAAAGGTAATCATTATCTACCACGAAGCTATTTAATTATTTTATGGTTTTACAATTTTTTTTTTATGAATATTGCCGGCGATTTAAATGCTGATTTTTTATGAAAATAAAGCAGTCTTTATGGGATTAAAAAGAATTTTCTTCAGCCTCATTGGGTATCTTAGAGAGTTCATTTTTTTTCTTTCAATAGCATTACCTTATTTTTATATAGTAAAGAACAGTATAAAGAAAATAAAAGTCTGACATTTTACACCTGCCGTGCATGCTTGAGTAATATGTCCTTTAATTAAGTTGCTTGAGATGAAAGCGACGGCTCACTTTCAGGAGTGACATTAAAAACTTCTCACGTACGTTGTCTACACTATTAAAAAACTGAGTAATTACTAATGCTTGGCACAGTTGTAAATCGTTAATAAAGAACGTAGGTATTCTCGATTTCAATATTTTACTTATATGTCGATGTTGTTAGTCAACTCGTTATTTTTATATAATCAACAAGAAAAAAGTCCAAACACTAATTTGATTCATAGGAACAGCTATAGGCAATAGTAAATATTCTTTTTAGAGAATTGTGTAATAGTTAATAAATTTTGAATATATATTCCAAAAATTTAGCTGATTTATTTTTGATAAAGAACGATTAAAAAAAAAAAAGCCTTCCTCGTGGCTTAATGACTAACACACTTATTTCTAACAGCGATAGACCTGGGTTCGTTCAGAGTATCAAGGATTTTTTTCTTTGAGTTATGAGCCTGGGCGTGGTTGACTCAGGCTCGTGAGGATAAGTCAGGAGTTACTGGAAGAAAGAAGGAGCGAGAAAACCCTATTAAAGGTTGAGCGTTAACAATGGTGGTGGTAATAACACACAACAGCACCTGGGAACAACCTGCGGCTGGTTCCTACCTCTTCACGAGGCGTCACGTCATTTGATTTATTTATTTTTTAAATTAATTTGAAGAGAACATTTATTAAATTATTTATTGCCCAATAAGACAGATTGTAATTTTTTTTTTAATATAAAAAAAATTAGATTCTAGAAGAAGAACCTAGCGCAAAAGGTCTTAACAAAACGTAGAGGTGATGAATACACAAATTTACTTCTTCTATAGGCTAGGAGGGCCTGGTATTTCTTTAAACCAGGCAATTCTTCATCAGCTCCAAAATGATAATTGGGGGCCATGCCCACGTTTTTTTCAGCTCGATCCATCATATGGTCAAAATTATAAGTTATAAATGCCCATGATGTTGAAACACACAATAAACTAGGTCAGGCATAAGAATTGTACGATAAGAAAATTTTAATAATATTGAACTGCAGTTCCAGACAGAATAACACACAGAGGGTGGGTCCAAGGCTTGCAACATCTAGCTTGGCTGTCTAGACCACTAATTTATAAAAATTTCGAAGGCTGCATTTGCATAGTAATAGCCCGAGTTGGAGGTAATATAAATTTAGTAATTATCGACTGCATAAGTGATAGGACAGTAATGGATGGAGTGAAACACGTACTCGTGCAAAGTTTTATGACAGGTGGAAATAGATCTGGTCTGAAGAAAGACAACGGGGTTAAAAACACTAACCTGGTGCACGTTAACTTGTTTTTAAACTGAAAACTCCATGTTAAAAAAGTTGAAATAACTAGTTTGTGTAGAGTGTAAAAACGACATAAAGAAGAAAATAAGCAATTACCATAATTGTTTGAAAAATGTACAAGTAAAATTCTTTTAAAAGGTACGATCGTAAATACCAGGCTATTTTTACGTGCTTATGTTCTATGAATGTATATTGTTAATGTCGTATGAATGAGAGAGTGAATGCAATATTGTAAATACGTTATGAATGAGATTATAAAAAAATCTACGTTTTTTTAGTGACCACGCAAAAAAATTACTTCGATCGACTTTCTGAAAGTGCTTTAGACAACCACAGAGAGGTTTTTGATAAACTATTGATTTTAATAAGGTAAAAAAATTAGTAAAAAACTTTAGCTGTTCTCTAGATTGAAAAATTCATTGCCCCATTGTGAACTGATCATTATGTGGACTTTCGATGATTTCAGAAAGGCATGAAAAATACAACCATCCTACATATGACTCCATTAAGTATGATTATAGCAAATTAATTATTTGGTGTAAAATAATAAAAATGAAGATTTTCTATACTTTCGAGTAGGGCATTAAAAGAGATCGGCTTTCGCTCGTATGTAAGTATGAAAGGAACAATCAGAGATTTTTGAGCAGTAAAAATCTTTCTCATTTGTTCAGCACTGAAACTGCTTGAGACAACCGCAGAGAGGTTTTTGATAAACTATTGATTTTGATGAGAAAAAATCCCTGGTAAAAAACTTTAGCTGTTCTCTAGATTGAAAAATTAATTGCCCCATTGTGAACTGATCATTATGTGGTCTTTAATTACATTTCATAGTTTTACTTTTTTCTACTGATCTGACCCATCGTAGGGATATCTAGCAATCTGTGATGATGACTCCCAGTGCATTGGTGGGTATTTTTAGAACTATATTGCGCATTGTTTAGAGAGCAGTACCTGACAGCTGTGAGCGAGCGGTGGTCCAACCAATCCCTTGGATTAGAATGCATGCCATATGTTCACTTGTTAGTAACTGTCAGTAGCACGTTTTTAAAGTTTCTTCGTTGGGTTTTTCAAAAGTAGAAACCAAGATAAAATGTTTTTATCCACAGGTATTCCTACTTGCCTCTCTGCGAGTACCCTGTTCAAGATAACAAAATTTTATGATAAGGTCCCGCCCATTTGATGTAAGAAAGGCATGAAAAATACAACCTACATATGACTCCATTAAATATGATTATAGTAAATTCATTATTCGGTATAAAAAAAGGTATATTTTCTATACTTTCGAGTAAGGTATAAAATGAAAGATCACAACGTCTTGATCAAGAATATGTAACTTCTGATGTTTTTTTCATTAAACTATAGGAAGAAAAGTCATTAAAACATCTTAACATCATAGTTTTCGCAACGCTAAATCAACCAGTGATTTTTCCAGACGCATGATATTTTCCATGCTAGCTCCAATTAATTAATTAATTTACTAATTAAAAAATACATAGTCCATATTAGTTTTATTTGGTGTCATATTTAATTCTGTATCGAAAACATTTCTCTGTTTGTCTTGGCCTGGTTCAATACAAGTATCCATTTTTTAAATTAGTGCATTGTTGTGTCTGACAATTGTAGCCAGTAAATAATTTCAGGAATCATAGTTGAAACATCCTTTGTATGAGGATATCTGAATTTTACTTTAAGCATATAATCTAAACTAAATCCCCTTTACCTCATTCCAGATATTTTATTGTATTTTACCTTAAAGTGCAGAAGTCAAGAAAATTGTAGAATAAACATTTTGATGAAATAAAACACGACCGAGTATAATTGACAATGCTATTGTGAAAAAACCGACATTAATTTTGGTTTTCTACGAGCTCATATTCTCACTACTCACGACTACACTTCTACCAGTTATCTCATCAACGATCAAGAAATAATTATGAAAGTACAAATAATAGGAGAGAGAACTAACCAAGATTTTCGAAATCTTACAAGGTCAAAGAGCATGGTTGTTCTTTTCATTTGAGTGACACAACCTGTTAACGTTACTTTCGGAATGCGTAAGAGATTGACTGGAACGAATACCAATGCCGGAACGAATCGGAAGATTGAAGTTATTATTGCCTACAACTCCGGCATGAGGTGATTACATTATGTAGCAGTGAGTATTAAATATGACAAACTCTTCGTCTGAACTTCAGACATATCTAAAGAGAAGTTCTTTTCCTCTATTGCACTCTAGGAGCAGACTATGCCGACGTTCATGAACGAACTGGTCAGTGATTGCCTATGGCATAAGTGAGAAGATCGATGAGCTATCAATTGCTGAGTGAATGAGGCATATCCATTAGTTTAGGTCAAGGCCGTGTGATCCTAACCTGACATTAAGAACTTTCGGTTTCTACTGAGGCCTTCAGGACTTTTTTTTTGTATAGACTTTATTTATTGATTGTTCACATATTATGTGTTTTATTTAAATATGATTAAATGGTATCCTCCTGATAATTGTTCTTGGTTTACTTCTTCATTCTACAAGGTTGACAGTAGTCCCATCAGTCCTAGTGTTCCTTAAAATGAAAATGCATGTCCTCCTACCAGACAGGTGGGACTGGGGTGGCTCCTGTGCTCTCCCTCGACTTCAGGGGTACTTAGGGCTTTGTTATCGCTATTGCGCTCAGTTGGGTTCGTAATATATATAGTTAAATGGTATGAATAAAATTATGATAATATATTTACTTATATGTGGGCGTCAATGCTTTGTGGGGCTGACATGCCCTTTAAAAAAATGCTTGACGTTTGGAAATGATATGATAAATCAACTATTTTTTATTAGAAGCACGAACGAAAGCAACGATAGGAAATTGTATATAAACTGATTGCTATCGATAGTTGAATTGTGACCTTCAATTGAGCTCTAATAAAACAGTAACTTACAATCTTTATTATAATAAAGTGTGTATGCACTTGTAAGCATCGTCTAAATAGTCTTGACTTTCTGGGAAATAGGTCACAGCATTCATCCAGGTGACCTAACATGCAAAATAATTTATTGACCAACCTTACATTATTAACATACATGTGAGCATGGCTGTAAAAAAATTAGCAATGTCACAGACAGTCTCAAACCATAAACACATAGTACCTAACCACGGAGACAGCTTTGATAAGTAAAGCGCCCTGATGAATCTACTATTTACATTATCACTGCATAATAATTATAATATGGCACTATTCTCTGGTCCTAAATAGGGGTTTCACCTCACCTGGCTCAATAGTAACTCAAAAGGTGGAATCACTGACTCATTCGAGTTAATAGAACATGAACTGAAGGTAAGTGGATGTAAGTAGGATCTGATTCAGCAACTTTTTCCTTTGCTGCTTCTAAGGTCGAAATGTAGAAGCCAATAGTGTCTTTATTCATACAGTGAACTTATGGTAATTCCGCTTCCGTATGACATTCCATCATTGAAGCTAGAGTTTCAGCACTGCCAACATGATCTATACCCCTACGGAATGTCGGGACAATGGTGATAATGGAGATATTGAGTGATGGAGAAAGAGTATTCTTCAGAAAAGTGAGGGTACGAGAAGTCACTTCAACTCGTCTGAATAGAGTTTTGACTTTCTGGGAAATATGTCACAGCATTCGTCCAGGTCACCTAAGATGCAAAATAATTTATCGGCCAACCTTACATTATTAACTTACATGTGAGCATGGCTGTAAAAAAACCTATCTACACTTTATGTTTATTTGTTTCCAATTTGCTGCATTTAGCAGTGAACACCGTTCACCGAGCGGTTCAACAGGTTTCTCGTATTAATGATTTCTTCATTTATTAATTTAGTCTGGAAATATAACTAATTGATCAAGATAACTGGAATAGTTGATTGAATGATAGATCAATCAAACACGTCCTAGCTATTTCGTTTTTATAAATATTTACTTAAAGGAAATTCCAATGTGCCTTATAAAAGCTACGTAAAAAATTATGACAAATAATTGCATTCATAGCCTATTTACAATATTGCATTCACACGACACTGACAATATACATTCATAGAACATAAGTATGTAATAATAGTGTAGGGATCCACTCAATTCACACATCGAATTTTTATTGTTAGTGACTAGAATTTTCCCTAATCGATAATTTCCATTTTATTTCTTGAAATGTACACGAACTAAAAAGAGGATGTTGAAAGTTAAGATTTAATATCATCGTATACTTACGGGTTAACACCAGAGTGTTTGAAATACTCATTAATCGATTGGAAAAAATTACTTTAAATATTTTTAAATAATAATTTTATTTTATAAACGGTTTTTTTTCACTAAAAATTGGCTTTTCAATAACAAATCAAAAATGGAAGCAACCACAATATTGACAATAAATAAATCTAGCGAAAACAAATAATCTAGAACAGCTTCTTTATTTATTTTTATTTTTTCGTTCGATTCCCTTTACTGTTTATTGACTAAATCATGTACTAGAGTGTTATTGACTGCACCGTGGAAATATCAGATCGTTTTGACCATCTTAGAAAATACAAACAGACGAAAAGAAATTGCCCCGTAAATGTTTGCAGGTGGGATTAAATATCCCCCCCCCTAGAATAAAATGTAAAATATGGTATTAATTTTACATTAGCTAATTATACCCGTTTTATTTTTATGGTACCAGTTATGAAAGGTCTTGTGACAGCAGCAAATTGGATTTTTGTTTTCTCATTCATAAATGTCATTTTGATATATTTTAATTGAATCCGCAAAGTTTGCCCTGACTGAGAAATGTTCGGTGTAACAAGTATGTTTCCTTGGCACCAGGATACACCGAGCTATTCTGTATGCACACATTTATAACACGATATTTTTGTTTTTCAATTGGTGGTTCCTTAATGGGAAATCAACTGGTGCTCACGTACCGGTTTCGATTTTCTCTCGTAGTTTATTTTCCAGTCTTATTAGAACTAATTTGTTGTATAGTGGTCAGTGAGACCATCAGTGTAGTTATTGTCGACCTTCGTCCTAGCTATCTGACACCCAGGCCTGCGTGCCCATTGCAGGAAGGCAATTTGATTCATTCCATGTGTCGCAATTGTGTGAACTACGGCCACTTTCACATTCCTCCAGCCCCTGCCCGATGCTCCGGAAGCTACCTACCCACCTGCTCCAGGCTTCCTTGAAATTTAATACATTTGTATGAAATGTATCGAATGACACTAAAAGTAAAAAAAACTGGTTCCCAATGGGCCGAAGAAATCTGTGTTCTGTAGTGGTTAACTATTGGTCCAAAAATATCTTCTCATATGTTGTCAACTTGTTTTGTAAAGACAACGAATAGTGTACATAAGATGAGTTTTTGTTTTTTTTTCTTTAGTATGCCTTCGAATTGAAATGAATTTATTTTAGGTTATTCTTCCACCTTCAAGCAATTTATAAATGTGTAAAATGTCCTAAAATAAATAACAGCGGTCCCAATTCATCAGTTTAATGCATGGAATTAGCTGACATACATGTATGAGTGGCAAAATGTGGTAGGACTGTATTGTCGGCCTAGTCTTGCTCCGACTCCGGGAGGATTGATGTATGACATTGTGCTATTACTATTATTATTATTAGGGGGAAGGAAAAACGTCATGGTCGTAGGTCAAAGAGCGACACGTGACGAAGGACCTTCGGGCTTCATTTGTTTGGCACTCAGTAGGTTTCGTTACATTAAGATTACTCCGCTGGCTCTTATCCAGTAACGCGGCTGACATAGGAGCGTGGGGGACTTCCCAAGACTCCGCTTCCTCCTTCGCACGCGAGAGAGGTGACAACCATGTGGACATGGGGGGCCTCTGGGCTGTTTGTATATATAGTATGAATGAGCGAGTGAATGAAAATTGTAAATTGGTATGAACGAGATCATATAGCACAATTACTTATAGCCCAATCAGGCAGATTGTAATTTAATCATAATAAAAACATTAAGGTTGATATGGATGTGTACATATATATACGTACCTTATAAACTTGTAACAGTCATAAAATTTTTATTTCATTTTAGTTACTTTAAAAGCATCTTAATCAATTTACAAAACGTGCAAAATTAAAAAACAACAACGTGAAATGTCTAAATTCGTTATATTTAATTGACTGACGTACACGTTCATTAATTACTGCTCTGCCGCTTGGTGCAGGTTTCTTTGGAAGGCTTGGCCCAATTGCGACCCCATTAAACTGTGACTGTGTGTTAATTGTTGTGTTTGCTTCGTCCAATTGTTCGTTCCTCACACATAATGAAAAACTCAAAACGTTAAATAACCTGATGAAACTGATTATCTTAGAAAACAGTGACAGACACTCCAAGAAACGAAAATAAGATCGCCAAATTAGTGGACCATCTGTTTTCAGTATCAGGAATCAAATAGATTATGGTTGGAGTATTCGATGCTGTAACATTGGTGCAAGATCATTACTCCGGCAACTTTGTAGGTTCTTAATTATAAAGGAGAAATTTAATTTAACCAGTATGGGTAATTAAAAACTGGATAATAAAAACATATTTGGTCTTGTCGATGGTTTTAGGTGATGTAATAGTTGTCTGCCAAATTTTATTCCACACTTTTATCAGACACAAACCGGGTCTGAAATCAAGGTAAGTGGAATCAAATTGAAATCAATTGGGATTTTTTATCGTCTTACTCGAATTTTCATTATTATTATTATTAACCAGGGAAAATAAATAAAACTCGATAATATAATGCCTGAACAAAAATTGAGATTTTCGTTCTTTGCAGAGAGAATTTGAGACACCCTCTAGGAAAATGGATGCTCCATTGCTCTTACTTGGAATGTGGGTAGCCTAGTTGGCCTGGGGTATTCAATACTTTGTCTCTGTCGGGGGCGTCACTAGGGGAGTGCCTGATCACTCTAGCCCTGGTGACAAGAGCGGATTGTTGTAGTTTATAACATGGACCATGTTCCATGTCGGCGTTAATAGCTAACTCCATTTATTGATAGGGATGTGTCCCGACAATACACTGTGTTCAGGAGAGAGGTCCAGAGGTTCATAAAGAATAAGACCAGTTTTCAGAGTTTGGGCGGGAGATCGGCAGCGTAATAGTACAAGTCGTCAGAGGGTCTGCTAGAGGCTGTGAGACGAGGTGCCGGCGCAGAGAGAGTGTTGACCAGCGGAAGGCTGAGTGGGCTTACTCCCAGGGCCCCGGGGCCCTGGCGTATCGCGACGAGTGATAGCGTCTGTCTAGATGAGGAGCCTGGGAAAGAGTGTCTCTACAGGGCGAAACTCCTTGATTTAAATATAATCTCCCCTTCCTAGTGGAAGGCGGAGCTTGCTGAAAGGTTTTTTTTTATGATGCCCAGGTGGCCAATACCCCGTAAGTTTATGACTGTTGGCCTAAAAGGGTGTGTTTTATGATGTCACACCTACCGAGGTACGTGATCGCGCGTGATCGAAGGACTGTTTCTGGCATGATTTTATGACCGCCAGAGGTCTACCGTGTTGGTTTTATTAGGGGCAGGTGGCTTACCCTCTCAGGTTTTATTGCAGGCCCTTCGACCCTCTGTTACTTGTTTCACGACCTCTCTATGATTTATTACAAGAAGTTTACAAAGATTTGCATTTATATTATAATACATTATGCACCAGAGTATAGGGTAATTTACATATGTGGTTGGCAATCACTACAGTCTCTTTTATCAATGATTATAATTATTATGAATGCTTTATTGCCATGGAAACTGCATTTTAAAAATATTCGAACTATTTTTCAAGGCGTGTACTTACAAAGGTTAGGTGGCATCGCTGGAATTTGAATAATATAGAAGTACAGCTGTGGCCTTGTCGTGGAACAAGTTTTTGCCAGCAAAGACAAATATCACTAGTAGTTAGTAATTAAGTAGTAGTTTAACATTTTTGGCGCAATTCTGTACATTTTTTTAAGCCTGACAAAATAAATTACATTTTTGTTTAATGATTACATAATTACTGTCATTAGTTTATTTTTTTAATTATTAGAAAGTCCGCAATGCTATATTAGTAATAGTGATTCGGTAGAGTGTGTGTACCAGTCTTTTTATATTTAGTTCTCAAATGGGAGCCCCTTTTCAAATAACTCCATATGGAATAACGAATATACCGAGGAAACGTACAAAAAATGCATGTCTTCTCTTGACTAACACAGGTCAACAGTTTTTTTAGTGAAATATACGTTACACTATTTTAAGTTAAATCCACGGATGAAATAAAAAAAAAAACTAAACACAGAATTTTTATTATTATATTATACAAATATTATTATATACTAAGATAGAGGAAAAAGTCATCGATGAAACCAACCAGTCACTGAACACTTCAGAAGCTTCTTTTCTGTGACATTTTTTAATACATTTTTTTTTTTTTTTTTTTTTTTCTTAACCCCTTTAATTTTTACACAATATATAAGAAATATGAACAAAGAATTGACAAATTTTTCTCCTCATTCTGCTATGCGCAGATGCATTTGAAGGAGGTTGGGTTACTTAACAATACAGGCTGTGGTTAAAAATGAAATGAATATAATGCTAGGTGATGGAGCTCACCTTCAATTTGAAAATGCGGGAGTTTGAATACATTTTAGAACAGTCCCTTTTTTAAACTCGAGCTGTGTATCCCATCTTCCTTGGTAACGGTCCTCCATATTATTAATATCCAGGTAATCTTTCGCCGTATTCCTCACTGGGGTCTCCTAAACGTTCAGGAAAATGATCTAAGTGGCTGTGCAAATGGTGCACCTCAATACTCGTCTTACACCCAAGCGATTTGAAATTGTTAAGCATCTCGTTTGCCAGTTCAACATTGTTTTTAGCTTAGCGTTTGCCCAGAAAATTTTCGATAACTGCAACAAATGAATTGCAGTATTTTCGCTCAGCCTCATTCATCGAATTTACGATGGAAGAATCTTTAATGAGTTGTCTTATTTGTGGGCCGTCAAATATTCCTTTTTTTTTTTCTTTCAAAACCCCTTTATTCAAAAAATTGTTTTCAAACAAATGAACAATAACATGAACAAATTTACAGATTTATGGCTCCTTTTCCTGGATACCATAACATGCATTTAAAGGCTAGAATTACATTCATAAGGCTAGAATTACAAACATTTTACGTAATTAATTGATGCATATTTTCCACTATATATGCAAAGCATGATCCATGCTTATGTAGAACCATTACAAACTGTTTCATAAGGCCTAGCTTTATATGTAGTGGAAGAAAGATGATTTTCTCTTGTTCAACTTAGGGGTCGTTAGTGACATTCTTTTCCCCAACGGCCATCTCTTATCTCTTAGGCCACACTGCTCTAACTCCGTTGTGTGTTTTGCCGATGTCCCCGGCGTCCGGAGTACAGACTCTGGGATCCAGAGACTCGGAACAAGAGGTTCCTGCCCTCCCTGCCGATGAGGATAACCCCAGGAGGCTCGAAGCCTTCCCTTCTCACTGGTCCTCGACCGTCCTTGGTGTCGACGACATACATGTCCGGGCTCTTGTAATAGGTGAAGTAGAGACTGCTGGGTGGTACCAGAGATAAATATAGGACCTCCGAAGGGTGTTGTGTCCTAGAGGCACAATAAGCAAGGATGCGTGGTGTGGCCACTTTGCTGTCTAAGGAGCAAGTATACCAATTTCAAGTCTATACAAATCACCCATTGATGTTCTCAACACTTAATGTTCTCCTAGGCCAAATAGTTTAAAAACGCCTAAGATACGGTGTTATATTATTTTTTTATTTTCGTGAATAATTGAGTGAGCAATTGGTTTTATTTTTATCCTACTGGCAATTTATCCCTACTGTGTAGAAGGACGTATTTCAAACTTCGCTTTGAGCTGCCAATGATTAGGCACCAATCATCTGGGAAATTGTCAGGAAGGCCCTTTTTTCAGTACTCCTCTAATTTCGTGACAAAATACAAGATTGTCTTCTCGAGAGAAGAAGAATACAGGAAAAGACAGTTAAATAATCTTGTAGAGGAGAGTCTTTTAGAAAAGCTTTATTATGAAGTACAAGCAAAACACTGCTATATACAAATATTAAGAGTTATGTAACTACATACTGGGTTGGAGGTTTAGGGACGAGTGTAGGAAACAAGTGTGAACAAGTAGGGATTAAAGCTGAGACATATGTGTATAAGAAAAGGGTAGTTACGGGAATTGAGAGCTAAAGGTCTAGGAAGGATGCGGTCGCTTACTTAAAAATATCAGTGACTTCCATGAAGTCACGAGGCAGGTATACAGTTCTGCTCAACCCTCTTCTACTTTTAGCATTATATATAACATTAGCATTACAATATTCTTAGCATTATATAACCAGACACAACAACGCTTGAATTCTAACGAAATTGTTTGTACTCTTTAAAAAAAAAGCAATGCCTACTAATAAATGCGTAGATAGTGTAGAAAGACAGCGAAGACAAAAAGACTGGCGTAGACATAAAATAACTGGGAAAATGCGTTGCTTTATAACATAATGAAGACCATTTCTATTTATGGCCGTTCTTTAAATGAGCTGTTACGCACTCGGTTCTCAATGCCAGTGGCATTCTTTCTTCAATCCAGTGAGACTCATCCTGGCAGGTTCAATGTCAACACAAACAGTCGTTCATTGACTCTTTCAGGTCATCGCCTTCGAGCCGTCTCACGATCGATCAGCTCCTTTTTCAACATCTCAACAATGTTTATTAAAACATCGAAATAGTTATGCTTGTATTGAATAATATCTCATTTGACTCCATCACTTCTATGTACAGAAAGATATAGATATGGAAGTTGTACAGTCATGTGACTAAGGACCACTTAGCAACTATAGTAGCAATTCGCTCTTGCCCGATCTTCGGACAGTGAAAGTACAAAGGCTTGTTTTAAATTTAACTTAAGAACTAATATATCCTACTTGTATTGGAATCGAAGTGTGAATTAAATCATTACCATGACGATCAAGCCTTCAGATTGAGTTATAAATGCCACATTTCGTAAGGTTTAGATGACTACAAGACCGATTTTATTATTTAAACTAAATAATTAGTGGTAAGAAGAAAGAAATGCTTGTGAAAGATAATTGATGGATATAGACTATTCGAGGTGAAGCAATAAAAAAGTTAAATGAATGGAGTATGGTTTGTTTTTGTAGAATCTTGTTTCCGAAATGATTTATTGTTGAAAAAAAATGTGTTCTAGATTTTATCACGCATTTGTGAAATGCAATCATTGCGCAAGATCGAAAAATATGACTGGAGCTTGGATGGGAGAAAAAAGTGTTAATATGTCAGACATAGCACTCTATAAATGGCCCGGTTAGAAGCTGTTCCTTATAACAGAATTAATTTGTAGTAATCCAAATGATTGAGAAATTACAAATTAAGAAAGTAGAAACCCCATATATTTTCACTAACCTACATCATTTAATTCAATAGGAGCCTGTATATTATTAATATCTTATTAGTTGACCGACCTTTTCAATACTCTATAATTATTATAAACTTTGTTAGATAGCCCTTTAATCTTTAACATGATAGCAACATAACACAAAAGCAACACAATTTTGAAATTATATTACATAACAAGGTAATAAATTTCACTCAAAGCTCCTATTTATGTTCCCTATTTCAGGTAAGTAATTTTAAACAGCTGTTATCTGCCACTGGAATCGTCGAATTTTTACACTATACCTTCAAATGAAATAAAATTTAGCTTAAGACTTGGAGTTCGAACCAAGAAGCATTATACACCAAAATTTCACCAGGAACTCAAACTACGGAAGCTACTTTTAGAACGACTCCTGTTAATATTTTTCCTCTTCAAAACGGTAACAAATTATTATGTATAAATAACGTGATTTAACATTAAAAGCTTTTCGTTTGCTTGGTGTTATGTCGAATCTTCCTTAGAAGGAAACTATTAAAGATGAACCGAAGTCAGTCACAGCGCTACGTGATGGTTTTTTCACTCTTTTGCTAACAGTTTATATTAATTAACCACGTCCTCTCTGTAAAGTATATTTCCGGTTCATCATCTTTTTTTGATGTTTGACAAAGATGTTTGACTCAGAGAATAACAAAAATACAATAGTCTGTAAATTTAATATATGGTTTTTAAGTAGTTTTATTCAGGTATGATATATGTTATAGGCATTAAAGTGGAAACTCTTTGCTATTGTTTTAGGTGAAAAGGACCATTCCCCTGGAAGGACTAGTCCGTGGAAGAGCCCAGTTCTTGGAAGTGGAGGAGTCGTTGCGTGGCCCTGAAAGACTGTTCATCAGCGACGGACCCTCGAGGTGCATCGCAGTGTGGGAAGTGAAGTCAGGTCGAGGGAGGCGGCTATTGCTGCCAAGAGCCGTGACCCACCCTTCGGAGGTCCTATATTTGGCTCTGGTACCACCCAGCAGTCTCTACTTCACCTATTACAAGAGCCCGGACATGTATGTCGTCGACACCAAGGACGGTCGAGGACTAGTGAGAAGGGTCGGCTCCAAGCCTCCTGGGGTCATCCTCATCGGCAGGGAGGGCAAGAACCTCTTGTTCCGAGTCTCTGGATCCCAGAGTCTGTACTCTTGGAACACCCAGAGGGACCTGAGCAGGCATACCTTCAAGCATAGGGACGCGGGTGGCCTGGGCGACCCGCTCCACGCAGTCGGGGACATCGGCAGGACCTTCGTGCTGGAGGCGGATCTCAACTCGTTCTTGTCCGGGAAGAAAGTGTTCCACAGGATCAGGACCATCAACCACACTCGGACTGACAGATCGATTCACGAACAACCACTACAAGAAGGGAATGCAGTGCTAGAGAAACGGGAGGCAACAGAACCATCACAAACAGATTCATCCCTCGCTGATCCAACGGATGATTCACGGAAAATTTCCACCACAGCTCCAGAAGAAGCCCCTGCTTTAACTACCCCTCAACCCCCTAGCTGTCCTCCTCCTTGTGTGGATACATCCCAGACAACAACACCAAAGCCTCCCTCCACTAACACTACCTACGAAAGGCTTCGAACCACAACCCCTCCAGAAGTGGTCATTCGCGCACCCCCAACCACGGAAGAGGACCCGATGATAGAAACGACTACTCCTGCTCCGACAGGACCGGCAGTGGAGATGGGAGCTGACAAGAAGCTGATACCATCTCCACCATTATAGCAATTACTGTTCCTAGTTCTCACCGCCTTCTACCTGTACGTCCTCTGGTTCTACTGCTCCATGAGGAAGAGCTGGGTCTATTTCGTGAATGCGAATGCCAAAACACCCACGAACCCCGCTAAGTACAGGCCGGTGAGAGAATTATAGGCTCCTATTTCCGAAAAAAAGTTTTGAACTCAAGACTTAATTACTTCAATCTGAAAAAATTTTAATGTTAAATATTACATGCTTATTTTAGTTTTAATTAGTATCCCTCTTAATTGTTACCACTTCCAGAATATTCTCAAGACAAAAAAGCAATCTTTATCCTGTTATAAAATACACATATTGTTTGAATTTAGCTTTTCAGATTTCTTGTATCCCTCTACCCATTGACCATTAGTTCATACAACCATACCAGAAATATTCAAGATTTTCTCGCTTCTAATCTGGCAGTTTTTTTGCAAATACAATTTGAATGTCGTGAGTCTTTATTTCAAAATGAAAATATTTACGACAGCTGAGTAACATTGATTAAATAACAGCTGAAAGATAGATGCCAGCAGGACAGTGTCCTATAAACCCATTTACCTTGGCCGAGCTCCTTTCTCTTGCATTAATGGAAAAAAAACAACTATGGTTTATGACCTTGCAATTATTTTTAATAGTTGAGCAGATAACACGAGATAGCTGGCTGAAATATTTAACGGATTACAAATATTACAACGAAGTGTTTCCGATTAGTTGTCGAATTCCAAATTGATCCGGTATTTAAAATTGTAACGTGGTTCGTCGTTTTTCTAACATATGAATTCATACATTCGTTTTACAACTTAAATCCGATTATCCCGTTTTACTCATTCCTTTATCTACTCTACTAGGTTTTTTTTTTATTAATCACAATTACAATAACTTTTTTCTAATATGCATATACCAAGTTCAACGAGCAAAGAAGGTGTTGTCTGTGCTCGTATAAAAAAAAAAATTACTGCAGTCTTAATACTTTAATAAAGGGTGTCGCAGAATTAACGCAAGATTTAAATAGAAAACACAGTTTTTAGTATTTTTGCTGTTATTTTTTTATTGAACTATAAAGTAAATAGGACAGGGTTATTTATGGAATAACACATCGGGCAAATGGCCTCCACGACTTTGCTGGCACATACGCACTCTTTTGTTGAAATTTTTCATGACCATTTGGCATAAATGTGGTTGAATTTCGTTGATGCAGCGTTTAATTTCCTCTTTTAATGCACGGGTGGATGTGGGCTTATTGCCATACACCTTTGAGTTCAAATAACTCCATAAAAAGAAATCTAAAGGTGTTAAATCACACGATCTAGGGGGCCAATTCTGATCACAGAAACGAGAGAGTACACGACCTGGAAATGTCTCATGCAGTATTTGAATTGTTTCATGGGCTGTATGGCATGTGGCACCATCTTGTTGAAACCGCATTTTGGCCCCATCAATATCATCCAATTTCGGCATACAGAACTGTGTTTACGACGCCGAATTGATGTTCCTGGATTTTCAACAACACTCTCACGCACTGATTCGAAATTGACATTTGAACGGCTTGTTTTTAGACGACCAGTGTGTTTAGTGTCTCCAACTGATTTAGTCTCCCTAAATTTTCCAATTAATCTCTTCACAGTCGATGAAGTCAAAACACTATTCCGACCATATTTTGTATGAAATTTTCGAACTGCGACCACCAAACGTTCATTATTTTTGAGATAATGTTCAACAATAAAGATACGTTCTTCTATCGTGTCCATAACGCTCCGTTTTTACTAACCTTAGTAATCCAAGTTCATTCTGGGACACCCTTTAATAGCATTAATGTTGGAGTAGTTGTTAAATGATTATAATATAAAACCTAAAATAAGCATAATGCAGCAAGGGAGCCACAGACGTTCAGGACAAGAACAGCGATAATGGCGAGTGCCACTACATGGCTTAATAGCTGTTTACAGTAGATCCACGAGGCCACCGACCTTTTATGCGACGAGAAGAATGGTAAGAATGAGTGTTAGTAGATAAGGAGTTGATAAGACAATTTGGATTTGTGGGAAATTTGGAAAATCTTGGGTGTATAAGCTCAAGGACAGTTGACACATGGAGATCTCTGTGAAGGGATGAGTTTGTAATGTAAATGGAGCGTTGGCTACAAGTTCTGAGCACTTCAGGTTAGAATGTTTGAATTTGTTTGATACTCGAAGCTTTGGCTGTAACCCACAGTTCTAGTATGTCCAAATCGGTTTTAACAACCATTTGTATCTGTGAAATTTTCTTTCAGAGCCTGAGGTTAAAGTTTCTGTTAAGTAGTCTGTATAAGTGCCCGAACCGTCTGTTCAAAATATCGATACTAGAGTAGTAGTCTGTTCCCAAAACTCTCGACGAAGTAACAATAGTACTATTACTAGTGCTCCAATACCAGGGCAAGTTTCGAAAAAAAAAAACCATTTCAATTTCAGGTTCTTGTCCTTCTATGTGGTAACTTAATATTACTTGCTATTTTTTTTTTATTGCCAACGGCTTCGGTCATTTGAAGCCAAAAGGATACTGTAATTGTGGTATAGGTGATATCGATTTGATGTATTGTTGAATGTATCGATTAGGGGTGTTGGGAAACAGGGTTGTGACCTTCCCTGCTCATGTATGTTTAAGGTTTGTTTTGGTACTGTATATCTATAAATGTGTGAACAAATAAATCGTTGAATTGAAGTACATTGTGTTCCGTTTATTTTATGTTAGAAGCCTTATAAAGACATTACAAAAATGGCAACGAGGATGGGATCTGTTAGCAACAACTGATGACTGAAAGTCGCAGGTTGAGTGTTTTCCTTATAATTGTAAAACATCGCCTAAGATGAGTGAAGGAGTGATCGTCGGGCAGTTGCGGGAGTTTTCACTTGCAAACGAGTGGCAAGTGTATAAGCCTCGTATGGAAAGTTTTTTTAAAGCGAATAAACATTTTTTCAAGACTGAGGACCTAAAACGCGACACATTTCTAAACGCTTTGAGCGAGGACGCTTTCAAATTATTGACCAATTTAGCCATTCCGGAAAATCCGGAGTCTGTTGCCTATAAAGAACTGGTTGTTTTGTTAGATAATCATTTCTCGAAGACGGAATCGGTGTTTGCATCACGTTTCAAGTTTTACAATGCTATTAGAGAACAAAATGAAACTGTTAATGAATGGATTGCCCGTCTCCGTAATCTGGCGGGTAATTGTAAGTTCGGCAGTTATCTCGACAAAATGTTGGTGGACAGATTTGTGATTGGGATGCAAAAGGGTCCCGCTCGTGACCGTTTATTTGAAGAGGACGCTGAAACGCTTACGATTGTGGATGCGATTCGAATTGCCACCAATAAAGAAATCACGTAACAGCAGTACAGACTTTTGGAGGTAAAAAAAGAATCTGTGGGGTTTTGTAAAGGTGAATTTTCACAAACTACCGACTCAATAACTACGAGTTCCAAGAAAAATAAACAAATTGTATATCCCAGTTCGGCTGGAGCAGAGAAAAAACGATGTTCTGATTGCGGTTATACTAACCACGAATATTCAAGATGTAAATTCAAAAATTATTCTTGCAAACAATGTTTGCGGATTGGACATTTAGCGAAAATGTGTCCGAGAAATAGAAAGTCCGATTGGTCAGAAAGACCCCAGACCCAACCTATTGATACTAGAAAACAATCAAGTAAAGAAAAAACGCATTTTGTGTCAGAAGATCTCAGTGATCAGTTAGAGTCCTTATATCGTATTGAAGCTAGTGGAGATAGATCAAATAGACACAGGATGTGTTAGTACTATGTACCCCTTTCCATGCACAAAGAAAGCTGTGCACATTTACCATTGTTGGCTACTGGAAAGACTTTCGTGTCATATTTCAATGAAAAATCTCGGCCACTGGGTGCTGTAAATGTATCTATCGAGTATAAAAATCAAGAATATCATGATATGACGTTTTTCGTGGTCAATTCTACTGGGCCTCCACTACTCGGTAGATCGTGGTTTGAGCATCTTGGGTTCAAAATAGTGGGTCCTGAGTTCATTTTGTTCCGTTTATTTTATGTTAGAAAGCCTTATAAAGACATTACAGTAATATTCGCAGATATAAACTTTATCACCATCACGTTCAAGCATATGAAGGTAATCCACATTTGTAATTCCAACTTTCTAACAAGTTATAACGCACCAGAGTATATTGAAAATATGATTTGAAATTATCATATGTCGTTTTATTTGATTTATTATAATAAAAATAAATATTAGATCTAGTTCAACACCATGAATTTTTTTTTAAATTGGTAATTCATAAAAGAAAAGGTTCATTGTCATTAACAACATGTGTAAAATTGTTAAATGAATATAGATATGTGGGCTATTCCAAATTCAAGGGAAGGTTTTGCTCATGATCCTTTATCTATTAAAAAATACTTGCATATATATCAAATATGAAATGAAATTTAAATCTGTTGAAAGTTTAGATTGTACGAAGAAAGCTGACTTTTCGGTTTCAGCATGAATCGGCTTTCTATTTTCATTGTTACAACTGCGTTGTGATAGAGCTACTGTGGTGAGCTGTCGACGAATGAAGAGATTTATGGTGAGTATAAGGGAAACAGAACCCGCAAAGTGGCGAATGCCTTCGTGGGAATTAGCAAATATCCCCATTTGTATTTATACAAATATGATAAACAAGAAATTTCGTCAAAAGATTCACTAAATATACTTTTAAATGTTTTGTTTAATTTATCATTAAATAGTAAATTTGCACTTGCAAATGAATGTTCGTATTAAATTAACAAAAATTAAAGATCCCTAAATAGTTCCTTATTTGATATATCCAACCAATTTATGAAACGAAAGTGATGGATCGAGCGGTAGGCTTACGCATTTATGTAGGATGAGGGGATTCAAGGTCATTAGATTCATCACTCTTGCTTTGGAGACCTACTGTATACCTTAGGAGATACTGGATCTGTTTTAAAATTTCCATTAAATAGAATAGCTAGTGGAAGGTATTAGCGTCAGCATTTTATAATTTAACTTTTAAATATTTCCAACAGGAGTTCAAAGTAGTGCTTAGTTTCATAATTGTTTAACACTGAACTAAAGAGGGCCATAGGAATATGAACATTTTTTTTTTTTAAAACTACAATTTTCCATATATTGTTAAAAAAAGAAAATTGTTTATTAAAAATCGATAAATCAATGGGGTGAAGTGAGGTTATTGTGGGATGTCACCGGAGTTAGTAGATTGCATTGAGGAGTTAAAGTATAATGTTTTAACATATATTTCCGTTCACTTAACCACATTTACTACGGTTGAGTAAACTACTACTACTTCACCTAATTGATTACTTATTTATCTTTGTGAAGCTGAGTAGTAGCTGAGCTAGTTCGAAATGTCGGGAATCAAACCCACGACATTTAGCGCTCAAGCGCGCTTAAGGACTAGGTCATGAAGTAGAATTGTTTACAGCTATGAAGCCATAGACACATAAATGTGACAATATAAAGGTTTCTGGTTTTCGAACTTACGAAACCATAAAAAATGTTCCAAGATAATTCAAATTCAGGTTTTAAAAGTTGGGTGCAGCCGACTCATACTCCCTTCACTTCGAGAAACATTGAGCATAATAACCATTAAATCATACTAGAGACCGTTTGTCATTTTTCAAACATGGTCTTACAAGGCGAGACTATATCTCAAAGTAGAAACTGTCTAGCCTAATAACCCCGTGCGATTTGCATAGGAGTAGCAAGGAACACGTTCGGCTGGTTGATAGATAGCGCGCAATTCCGGCGAGATTCGAATCAGAGGGGGTGCTAAGCTGGGTGCACTAAGATTAACGACGTCCTGGAACCATGCATCTGTGGTAAGGGATACTCGGGGGATACTGTACCACACAAATAGATACACATTGGTCCTCATGTCACAGTCTGCTTCCATTCTAACCCTTGTTTATTAAAGTCGTTTTTTACGGCCTTTTAAGGGATGACGATTACTTAACGGCGAACCTCAAAGGCGCTGCTACTTATTACTATTCCTCCTAGAAACTTCCACCCACAGGAAAAGGAGCGTTATTTTGCATGGCTAATGCTCTAGTTACATTTAAGGAAACATTTTTATCATAAGTCTCATATTTTATCTGGAAATGCAAATAGTTTTATACCTAGTATATAAGTTGAAATTTTATGCAACCACGGAGCGTAAGAACATATTTGGAGTGTGCGACCATGTTGGGTGGATATCAACCACTGTATAAGGCCGTAGCCTGTGAAAGAGCATAGAGAGATTATTTAAGTTCATTACATGATTTTGACGTAGAACTTTCAGTTTCTCCAGAAAAGGAAGGGATGGGTGCAAGACGGGTAAGGTGCTCTAAAAAGTGAAAATTATAAATTAAAGATTACAAGGAAACTATCGAGTTGCACAAAAATGGCCATGTTTAATGATCACATCGTGGGATATCTCACGGGTCGATTACGTTCGCTGAGTTATTATAGTGGACAATAACTCGTTCTTCACCTTATATACATCTGTATCAAAGCACAATAATACAGTTTATTGACCAAGAGAATCACGAGTTCGTGTTTAGTGTAGCAATCAAAATATTAAACTTGCCCAAGAAATGCCCAAAATAGTTTGCTCTATAGTAGGATAGCCAATGGTGTGAGGTAACAAACCAGCAAGTTTGCAATAAATTCCGTATTAATCAAAGGCAGTTTTCATTGCATTTATTCCTCTCACATGACGTGTCCAGTGAAATTGCATGTGGAATTAAGAAATATAGATTCTGAATAAAATTAAGCTTGAGGTAAGGAAACTTATTTTTGCCATATGCAGTTCAAACTGCATTCCTGGGTGAATTGAGATTATTTTGTCTAGACCTTAGTGGATAGAGGATTGACCAATTCCCTCATTATTGATTCCGTGGTGCTGAGTGTGAAGTGTGAATATTATGAAATAAAACACCTTCTGTCTTTTTTTTTTTTTTTTTTTTTTTTTTTTCCAATCCCTTTAAAAATTGACAAAATTATTATTTACTATCGATTCTTAGGCGAATATATTTACATATTACATGTCCTGTACCATCGGTACACTCTATACAAGGTCTGAATCGGTATAGGAGTTATATAATCAATACAAGTACAATGTTACACAATGTACTTGGCTTCATTGACAAGACTCTACAAGGTGATGGGGCTCACATTTTTGATCACAACAAAGAAAACTTAAAAACTAACTTACATACTAAACCTTCTGTCTCACCACTGCTCTATAGATTTATAACAGAACGATTTCGACGGACTGTCGAAGAGCAGAAGGCGTTTTATTTTTTAATGTTCTGATTTTTCTAGATGTGGTTTATTTGTATTGGTTTTATTTGGGGAACAGAAAAATCTGAATGGAATAAAAACTGTATTTAAAGTTATTTCACAATGAAGCCGTCCCTGACATGTAAAACAACAAAAACTCACATGGTCCTAATGAATGCAGAAATTTCATTAAACAGAAATCGTTCCAAATTAATGGCGTGGGTTTGATATATAACACTCTAGATCAGCTGTTAGCCAATCTTTGGCAGTTTAATTAACTATGACGAGAATTCGTGCCTACATACGATACTGGTCAAAAGTTTCCGGACGATTGCTTACATTGCACTCAGAGGCCATGTAAATACAGCTTTTGTCTGTTTATTATTCCATACTTTAGCCACTAATCCTTGCTAAGGTAATGCAAAAGCAATATTTTCATTCAGTGGGTAAAAATGGTTCGTCATACGAGTATAGTATTAGTTTTTCACACCTTGACTTAAAATCGCTAAAATGTTAAAAGTTGGTAAAAGTACTGTGAGTGATTTATTAGAAAAATATAATTCAAGAGGTGGTTTGAGTGACCGACCAAGGTGTGGAAGGCGTCGTAAAACAACTCAAATCATTGAGTGAGTGATAGGGACTGTGCTCTCGCGCTCTTCGTCAGCCTTCACTGGCTAGTATTCGGTGACGCGGCTGACGGAAGAGCGTGAGGGACTTCCCAAGACTTCCCTTCCTCTTTCACATGTGAGGGAGGGGACAGCCATGTGGATTTGGGAGGCCTCCGGGCTGTCCACCATCCTGGTCAGCCCATCCACCATCCAACATTGAAGTATATCCATCTTATCATAATTATTATTAGGTAACTATTATTTTTAACTACTTTATATGTATTTAAGAGTGTTAATTTATTTATATTTTGGTACCGTGTAGAACCACATAATCATAGAGACCTCCCTGGCTTTGGTTACATTAGGCATAACAATTACATAGGATTACCATGAGGCATTTTTATTGCTGTAATGGACCAACTATTATTTACAATTACTATTAATTAGCAGCCAAAGACAAAATTACAGTCAAGATTGGGACTCGAAGGGCTGGCTCTTCAGTTAGTTAAGTCCCGGGTCGGATCTCAATATTTCCACTAATTTTTTTCTTTTGGCTGTTAACTATAAATGACATAAGATTTAATTTACAATTACATAATACTAGATACGAAATGAAAAAAAAAACAAATAAGAAAATATTGTTTATGTTTGATTATGTAAATATATTTATAAAGTTATCGGCAAACTACATTCCTGAGGGCAAAATACATACATTTATTGTAATGAAGTGTAGCTGGATTACATAATCTGATTTGATGATAGTCTTTAAATGCTTACTTCTGCTGGAGCAACGATTTTAACCTTATAGTGGGCTATTTAATGCTTCTTTTATCAATGGCTCTTGTCCACGAGGTAGCTGTGGGTAAGTTCGATGAGGGGAATCCTCAATCTTGTACTAATGGGTCGAGACTGGCCCAATAAACATATTACCCCTTATTCTAAAAATTCATACCGTTCCTTCCACTAATTGTAATTATTTGCTACTTAGGCTAAAGGTATAGTTTTTTTTTTTTTTTTTTTAAGGAGTGGTTGATGAAGCTGACATTTGGAAATGCCTAAGTGGATTAGTGACAGTAGTCATGTCAAGGGCAAGGCTGCTGTAGGCTGCACGTTCCATTTGATCAAGAATTGCGTTATCGCGGAGGTCGTTGAGGAAACTTAGTCTATTTTCTTCCATTGGTAAACGAAGACTACGTTTTATGGCAGGGTTATTGGGAGGAAACCCCTCATTAAGAAATAAAGGGGGGAACGTGTCTGAGGATCTTTATCAGGTTCTAGCTTTCAGTGGGCAGTTATATAATCCTCATTATACCTTACATTTTTAGTAGAAACCTGAACCTCAGTTGAGACTTATAGTCCCCCTATTTTCTTGTTAGTAACTATTTTCCTAACTCTAACCCTTAACCCTTTGCTACCTGCTAGGGCTAAGACACCCTCACTCGGGCCTAAGCATTCACTAAAGTATGTTCTAACGCTGTAACTGATTAATATTTTGTATATATACCAGTGTTTTGATTGTTATTCACAATAAAGTTTTTTAAAAGACTCCCCTCTACAAGATTATTTAACTGGCCATTCAGTACGTTTGTTACGTACATTAATATTAATACGTTCATAAGATCCGTATGATTGCAATAGAGAAGCGGTCGGAGAATCAATAGATGTGGCAAACATTCACATGTTTATATGTTATTTTTGAACGTTGTAGAGTGAAACTACAACTTTATTACATTTGCCTAATTTGCTCTAAATTCCTCAAATCACACAGCCTAAAAAAAAAATTAAAAATGAAACGTATTCTAGGCATTTAGTTTTTGTAAGCTATTTCACTTCTAGAACACATGAAAAAGTTAGGTATTTTAGGCCAAAAATATTAATAAATAGAAACGTTTATGTACATAAATAAACAGAAACTTAAATATCATGGTTGTTACATTTTAATAAACACAAAGTACATGGTGCATGCATGCAATCATCATTGCTAGTTAGACATTACATTGTTACTTGATAGTGATTAGATAGCAATCTTGGAGTAATTTAGTACTCACTTAGGCTGATAGTTTTAATATGAACGTATTTTTTTTTTTTATGATTCAGCAGGTGTCTGCAAGGAATCTAATTCGCTCGGAAAAACTTTTCACATTTTTATCTATCATTCATTTATGTTGATATGTTATACCAATCTCCAGATTATTAATTAATAACAACGCCTGTTTATCAAAGGTATATGCAAAATGCAAACCGTTAGCAATAAGCAATTATCAACACCTAGTTGTCATAATTTAAATAATTATGATATTCCATTGCTGATTAGAAAGGCGTGACCTTGAGCGTTCGTTTTTTAAAACGTTCAACTGCATAAGTCAACGTCAAAGTACGAAAAAATGTCTTGGCACAAATAGGTATAATTTATTTCATTCAATGCAAAAACTATCAATTACACATGGTTTATGTACCATATTATTTCACAATTGTATAATCGTATTCACTGGCCAAGGATAGATTGATAAATAAACCTTTAATTAAAGTTCCGAAGGAGAAGCAAAGAACAAATGGTTGCCAGTTCAATTTTGAGGGACTTTGACCACCCCAATCCTGTGCGGTTGTTGAAAAGATTACCAATTAAAGGGTTTAAAGGGGCTGTGGCAGGAACCACTCCAGCTCAAATGGGGGGGGGGGGGGGGTAAGTTATAAAGAAACACACCAAACTGAGACAAATGTGTTCCGAACAAAATGTGTACTTTCCTCAACAAGAAAGTCATTGAACCTCGACCACTATAGGATGATAAACAAAAATGTTTAGGCACATCCTGAAATTATTATATTAAAATCCATTGAAACTGGCAAAAATATTCAGAAGCGTGGCGACAATGAAATCTACAAGAAGACATTGTTGGATTAATATGTCAAGGGGGCAATGTTAAAATTCATATTAAGGAATCAATTTTAAAAAGTACTTATAAATATAAGTTAGTTATAAAACAAAGAATAAGAGAGACATTTACAAATTTGCACTGTGGATTCTTCATCAAGACTCAGGACTACAATTTTGATACAAGTTCTGTATAATTAGATTAAAGAAAGAATATAAATACAAATCTGGTGCGTTTTCATACTATTATATTCCTTTATTGTGCTATAATTACAATCTGCCTTTTATAAGGCAATAATAATTAAGATAAATGATCTCATTCATACCATATTTACAGTTCATCATTCACTCGCTCATTCATACAATACAGACAGCCCAGAGACCTCCCAAATCCACATGCGAAGAGAAAGTGGAGTCTTGGGAAGTCCACCACGCTCCTCCGTCAGCCGCGTCACCGGGTACTAGCCAGTTGAGGCTGACCCAGAGCGCGAGAGCCACAGACGCTCAGGACATGATTGGAGAAACTGGCCATTGCCAGGCCACTGCCGTTTCAGTCTCCGAGGAGGATTATAGGGATGAGTGGCGCAGTGCAATGACTGTGCTACAGGATTAGGGCGGTTGGAAAGGCTACTGTGGAATTTCATAAACTTGGAAGGGATGAGTTCTAGAATGTAGGGTATATTAAGGTCGTTATGAAGGGTTTTGTTGCTGACATAATAAGGGGCATTTACTATTGTTCTCAGGACTTTGGATTGAAAGGATTGGATACGCTTGATGTTCAACTTTTTTGCTGTCCCCTATAGCTCTATTCCGTATGTCCAGATTGGTTTAAGTATAACTTTGTAGATTAGTATTTTATTTTCTATTGAGAGATGGGATGTCCTTTGTAGTAGTCTGTACAGTTGTCCAAAGCGTCTGTTTAGTTCTTGTCTTTTTAGCATCGTATGTGGGTTCCAGGTCAGTCGTTTGTCGAGATGGTAGCCTAAGTACCGTACTGTCTTGGATACAGGGAGAGGAATAGAATTAAAATAAACTAGTGGACAAGTCTTGCGACAAAGGGTGAAGGTAATGTGGGAGCATTTTGCTTCATTAACTTTGATCCGCCATTGATTGCACCAATACTCGATCTCGTCAAGGTGTTTTTGAAGGTTATGGGATGCTATGTCGGGGTCTGGGTGGGATGACAAGACTGCAGTGTCATCTGCAAATGTGGCCAAGAAGGTATTAGGAGTAGAGGGGACATCAGCGTTGTATAGGTTATAGAGGATGGGGCCTAGGACACTGCCCTGTGGAACTCCTGCATTTATGGGATAGTAGTTATAGTATTCTAAACCACAGCGGACTTGGAAGAAGCGGTTTGAAAGGTAGGACTGTAGGATTAGGAAAAGGGTCAGTGGTAAATGTCTTTTGAGCTTGTAGAGCAAATCTGCGTGCCAAACCCTGTCAAAAGCTTGAGCTATATCAAGAAAGGCAGCAGTGCAATTCTGTTTGATTTCAAGGGCTGAGGAGATGTGATCAACAACGCGAAGGCCTTGTGGAACAGTGGAATGTCGTTGGTGGAAACCAAACTGGTGTGTGGGAAAAAGGTTTTTGTATTCAACAATTGGAAGTAGACGTTTTAGTAGGAGTTTCTCAAATATTTTTGAGAGGATAGGGAGTAGGCTAATTGGACGGTAAGATGAGGCGTCATTGGATGGTTTACCGGGTTTGGCGAATAGGACAATAATGGAATGTTTCCAGAGGAGAGGAAAGTGCGTCGTTCGGATAATGCAATTATATATATCGGTTAGGAAGATTATGGCTTTAGGAGGAAGTTGTTTGTGAATTTGAGGAGTTAGGAGATCATATCCAGGGGATTTTCTGTAAGGTAAGTTTTTAAGAAGGTATTTAACCTCAGAGGGATTAACGGCTTTTGGTGGAAGAGAGAGAGGAATAGGTGCTGGGGCGTTTAAGAAAAATAAAGTAAAAAGCTTAACAACTGAATTCTAAAATAAAAAGACCTTATTTCAAAATTGTAGTACTCGATGATACCTGAATAACCCAAAATATTGATGAATAACCCACAGTGCAAATATGTAAACAAAGAATAGCAGAATAAATTAATTATTTAAAATTCCGTAATAACCTACCCATCCACCCTAATCCCCTAGCACAGTCATTGCACTGCACCACTCATCCCTATAAACCCCCTCGGAGACTAAAGCGGCAGCGGCCTCGTGACCTGCTGTAAATATGGGACAGGGGGAGTCCTGGTAATGACCAGTTTCCCCTATCGTGTTCTGGCGTATGTGGCTCTCGCGCTCTTCGTCAGCCTCCACTGGCTTGTATCCAGTGACGCGGCTGATAGAAGAACGGAGGGACTTCCCAAGACTTTCTCTTGCGTATGCGAAGAAGGCGACATACATGCGTTTTTAGGAGGTCTCTGGGCTGTTTGTAAATACTGTATCGATGAGCGAGTGAATTAAGAATTGTTAATATGGTATGAATGAGAACATTGACCACAACTACTTATTGCACAAAAAGGCAGATTGTAATTTTATCCTAATAAAGTTTTCCATCTATCTATTTAACTATTATTACACTGATTGAGACAGGTTTATGTGACTGTAGGCAGGGGATTGACAAATGAGCCCTAGATACGTGCCGTAGAATTTTTATAGGCCTGCTTGATTGAGGCACGCATACAGGGTCAAGGTGTCTTGTTTGTTTCTTCGAAAGTGCCAGTTTGGCTGCTTCCTGTACACAGCGGGTCAAGGTGGCTTGTTGTGTTCTTGTTGTTGTGTGGCTAGAAAGAAACAAAAAGGTTAGGCTTTGAGGGTGTAGTAGATGCTTTAACGGAGGATCTTAGCTATTGCTCGGGTCGGCTTTTCTGTCTTATCTCCAAATCCTCAAAATATAACCTACCACTAGCTCAAGATGTAGAGTATCTTATAGTCCGATGTTATATGTCAATCTGACCGTTGTTGTACAATATAGCTTTTTTCCTCTGACTCCATATATTCCATCTGACGTAACTTAATATGACTATCATTACAAATATGCGTCAAACAGTAGTTAATGTCGTTTTCGCAACTCATTTGTCATCTCATGGCATGACATTTTTACAAAATATACTCTCAAAACAACACTGGCTGTATAATACGAGATGTTTTTACATGGGTCCTGCCGAAACGTGTCACGTCCTCCAAGAACAGTTACCTCAAATACGTGGTTGGCCTGGCCCGATAAAAGTAATGTTTGAAATGCATAATTAGATTGCTCTAGTCCAGCTTAAAGGTCACAGCCATTGTGCAAGGCAACTCACTGACCGTTCGGACAAAGGAAAGTGTCCGTGTCGGTTACTTTCAAACCAGCCACAAAGCGTCCAAATAATGGAAGGGGGAAGGAAAATATGTTTATATAATTAGATAATGAGCTAGAGGAATATTTTTGCTTGCCTAGACTACTAAAAAATATATATTGTTGGAATAATTTCTAAAACTATTTTCTACAAGAAATTATCGCCTGTATGAAGGTATAATGTATAATATAATAATTATAATAAGGTATAAGGTATAAAGGTATATGATATGCCTTAAATTTTAAAAAAAAAATTTTAATTACATTGAATTCATATGTATCCCAGGTGAACACGGCAAAACCATGTTAAAAAATTAAAGTATTAATAAAATATTAACAAACAAAAACAATTACTTAGTTAAGATCCTAAGTAATATGACTACTGTTTTATCTTCTCTTTGTACAATACCATGAGATGATCATTAAGTTTGTGACACACTGGTGCATCGAGTTGGCTACTGGAAGTTAATATAACATGATCTCTAGTGTCTTAACTATTTTTATATTCTAATGATCCGAAAATATATCTTTTAAAACTAACGTGAATTCAGCCGAACCCCTTTGGTTAAAATAAAAATGAATAAATAGGTAAAATATCTGCATGTGGTGGTGAATTAGCCACTCACATTCGGCAGACGTGTTTTGTTTTCATTTTATAATTTCATATACCATGTGTCGGGTCGTCACGAGAGGGGTGCCTAGTTACCCTAGCCCTGGTGACGAAATGAGGGCTGATTAGGCTATGACCTGGACAATCGTTTCATGACTATGGTTTTACTATCTAACTCCATTTTTGATAGGTATGTGCCCCGACAATGCACTATGTTTAGGAGAAGAGGTATAGGGTAGGTAGTGTAGGTAGTTTGTGTGGTCTTGGAATGACCACGAATTGAGGGTAGGTGAAATCCGTCCGGATCCCAAAGCCGAGTGTGAACCGGAGAGAGGCAGACTGAATCGCCGCGGGGAACACTGCTTGGTAAGTTTGCAGGGCCACGACAACCGTCGTCCACTATGGAGAGGTCTCTCCCAAGTAGGTGCTAGATTTAGCGAGACGAAGAAAGAGATTCCCACTAGGAAGGTGTGGGATCTGACAACGCCGGACTAAAACATAGCGAGGTGAGAAGAGAAAGAGATGCAGAGGTTTTTCATAAGGAAGAAGACCAAATTCTTGAAAACCGTCGCAACTGCAAGTCAAGTAGCTAGCTTCGCTAGGAGGAGAATGAATTACAGCCCGAGATCTGCCCCTATTTATAGTTAGTGGTGGCTCGTCAGGGCCAATCATCTGCCTCGTTATTGTATCCAATAAGATCTAAGTATGCGGGAGGGCTTTGTGTAGGCAGCCGAAGGGTTGTCCCGGCAGGGTCGTTTTCTACCTGATGTGGGGTAACGGTTTCCCAGCTCTTAACTTGCAGCTGTGACTTTTTTATTGTTTACACATTTACAATGACTTATGTTATTTTTTTGTTTAAATTAATTTACAATATATATAATAGAGTATAGGATGATTTATATCATGTAGTTAGCGGTCGCTACACCATGTATGCAGGCAAAACAAGTGTACATTTAAGAGCCTTGGTGGATGAACAAATTAAACAATAAATCTTCATAAAAAATCAATATAATCTTCTTTAACTAATAACACAAAAGACCACACACGGAATGAAATAAATAAAAACCTTAGGCTGTACGATCTAATAATTCTCATGGTCAAGTTAGGCTTGGACGAAATGCTGAGACAGCCAATCAATGTGCACATGGATTTACGGTGCACTAATTAGCCATTGTCAATATAAGACCGAGTCGTTCGCGATTGTAAGCATAGCCTGCTAATAGCAACCTCAGTTATGAACTATTCTCTATGCAGCTAAATAGAATCTGGGCAGGGATTCTTTGTATTTTCTTTAATCGTGCACAAAAGATTTATCAGTCGCAGGTATAGTAGAAACGATTGTCCAGCAGAATAACATGATACATCAGTGACGGGAGCCGATTTGTGTAGCAACGGACCTTGATTCAATTCCCGATGTGGGTGATCAATTCATTTTTCCGCTCTATAAATAAGAAGTTGATAATAGCAGGGAGATTTGCATATGACCTTTCCTTGTGAATGCACCTCCCTCATGGGTTCAATCTGAAATTAATATTGTAGCCATTGGAGAGTGGTTCTACTTTCAAGCAGGTAAGGGACAGACCTTTTGCGTTTTTGTGGAATTTCCTCCAATAAAGCACGATCTTTAATCACTCAATCGATCAGATACCACAAATCCAAACATGGCCATTATGGGTTGGTTTAATTAAGATAACGAGTTTAATAATAAAAAAAAAAAAAAATTAATATGAAAAAAACCCGACCTGTTTTTTTTCACTAATCTTTGAACTTTTCAAGTCAAGGTATAACAATTGTTTTAAATGGTACCAAACAAAAGTTACGAAATGTTATTCGAGTTTATTAATAGATATATTTGAAATCTAATTGTTACCAAGATGGTTAAATGAAACTCAACCACCACTATAACACTCGATACTCTTTCTTTACCCTTTCCAACATTTAAATTGTCTATTTACGTTTTTTTGAGTTAGAATACATTCAGCACTGTCAATAACAAAAAATTTGAAGACCTAAATTTAAAGTTAATACCGAAACATATTTGTGGATGTACAGATGTGAAGAAATTATACAGACCCATTGATGACAAACTATCTGTCCATTCTAACCCATTGATGACAAAACTGTCCACGCTTGGCTACCTCATATCAGTGCACCACTGAAGAGAAGCTGGATTAAGGATCTGCAACCGGCCGATAATATATACAAATGGAGTCATAGGAAGTGATGTTTGATCAAAAAGGTGACTCAAACCACCTCTTGAATTATATTTTTCTAATAAATCACTTACAGTACTTTTACCAACTTTTAACATTGTAGCGATTTTAAGTCAAGGTGTGAAAAACTAATACTATACTCGCATGACGAACCATTTTTACCCACTGAATGAAAATATTGCTTTTGCATTACCTTAGCAAGGATTAGTGGCTAAAGTATGGAATAATAAACAGACAAAAACTGTATTTACATGACCTCTGAGTGCAATGTAAGCAATCGTCCGGAAACTTTTGACCAGTACCGTACAGGCACGAATTCTCGTTCATAGTTAATTAAACTGCCAAAGATTGACTAACAGCTGATCTAGAGTGTTATATATCAAACCCACGCCATTAATTTGGAACAATTTCTGTTTAATGAAATGTCTGCATTCATTAGGACCACGTCTGGTTTTGTTGTTTTACATGTCAGGGACGGCTTCATTGTGAAATAACTTTAAATACAGTCTATATTCCATTCAGATTTTTCTGTTCCCCAAATAAAACCAATACAAATAAACCTCATCTAGAAAAATCAGAACATTAAAAAATAAAACGCCTTCTGCCCTTCGACAGTCCGTCGAAATCGTTCTGTTATAAATCAATATAGCAGTGGTGAGACAGAAGGTATGTAAGTTAGTTTTTAAGTTTTCTTTTGTTGTGATCAAAAAGGTGAACCCCATCACCTTGTAGAGTTTTGTCAATGAAGCCAAGTACATTGTGTAACATTGTACTTGTATTGATTATATAACTTCTATACCGATTCAGACCTTGTATAGAGTGTACCGATGGTACAGGACATATAATATGTAAATAGATTCGCCTAAGAATCTATAGTAAATAATAATTTTGTCAATTTTTAAGGGGATTGGAAAAAAAAAAAAAGGAAGTCATTAGCTCTTATGCCGACATGTCATTGATTGTTTTATATGTCATTCGCTTTCGCTGTTTGGGGTTCCATAGCATATTTGTGAATTAATTAATGATGACAATATCCAAAAATAGTAAACCTTCAATGGAAGGGGGGGATGGAACTGTTACTGCTCATGTAAGTTAGTGCAAAGATGGTGGACAAGCTGCAATGCTAAAAGGGCGATTTTACCTGCAAGTTGTAAGAGATCGTGACCTGCTGTCCCGTGGCTAAGACACCGTGAAATAGATCGTTTGTAGCCTGCAGTCCTAATTGAATCTATAGATCTTGCTAAGGTTCAGCTCCGTCACAGTCAGTTGGTCATGGCGTTGCTGTTCAAAGTGTTCATATTTGACTACACATGTCATATAGTTATCACCTATCTGTCGCACAGCGTAGAAATGTATGACTACTATCAGGGGGTACTAAATATGGATGCAGAAGTTTTATTTGATCTCAAGAGCTCGTACATTTAACTTTATTTTAGTTTTAGAATTAGTCACTTGACGAACATCAAACCATTGGGGTTACAATTTTTTGGATTTAAATGTAATTATTGATCATGTATTTTCAATGTTGTTTCATTCTGTTTATTATTTTATATTTTTCAAATAAATTAATACAAAATTTGTA
The DNA here is from genome assembly GCA_930367205.1 of Acanthosoma haemorrhoidale. NCBI lineage: Eukaryota > Metazoa > Arthropoda > Insecta > Hemiptera > Acanthosomatidae > Acanthosoma > Acanthosoma haemorrhoidale. The sequence goes on from OV884012.1 coordinate 29,351,600, forward strand.
TTATGTAGTTAGAATGCACGTTTGCGCTTTTGATAATTATTATGATTTTCAGTTGTAATTTTTCCTCTGTCATAAAGACTGAGTAAGAGGTTTTTTTTTACTTCGTTTTGTTTGGGCATGGGTTTCCTGTATAAATTTTATTTTTTATTTTTACTAACTGAAATCAGCGTGTGACGGTAGGTGGACACAACAGACTAAATGAACAATCCATTATACAACAATGTACAACGATCCCCTAACCCAGTGGTCCAAAGCCCAATATGAACATTACAACAATTTTTAAAAAAATTGGGAGCCAAATCTGCTTGTTTAGCAAACTTTTATTAGACTAAATAAAACTGAATTTCATACTTAATAAATATTTATTAATGCGAACAATGTGCTTGCATCTCCTTGGAAAGTTTTAGTAAGTCAGGTTTGTATGTTGTTGTTTTTAATATTAGGCATGATTCCAAGTTCTCATCAATAAGACGACTTCTCAGTTTACTCTTGATAATGTTCATGCTTGAAAAAGATTGTTCGCATATATATGTAGAACCGAAAAGGGAAAGAACAGCAAACGCGAGCTTTTTCAGCTGATCGTAAGAGTCAGGAATACTGTTCCAAGCGTTGAAAATGATCATGTCTTCCTTCTCCAGGTCATTCAAAGCAGACCACTTGTGTTGCGAACTAAGATCACATTTTTTCTTCTCCAATATTTCCAATTCAACACAAAGACAACTCGTATAAAAATACCTGTAAGATGTGCAGCTAGATTGAAAAATACAACTTTTTAATAAGACAGGACAACGGCAGACACGGTATATAAGACAAAACTGTTCACACTGCCACTGCTGGTCTGTGATGCCAATTTGTACCCCCAATACTTTAGAAAAAGTATGTGCGCCCATGCTTGTGGTACCTTTGTATCACACCGGAGTACGCCGAAAACATACGAACAATTTCAGCCGGTAGCTTGTACATGGTTTGTGTTTACGTTTACGAAAACTAATAAAATTAAACTCGATGTTTGTTATGTATTTTTACAACAATATATACAATACAATATATATATATAAGGGTTGCTAGGTCTTCTTATTATAACAATAAGTAATCTGTTTCTCTGTAAAACAAAAGTTTATTTAATTGATAATTAGTTTACAACTATTACAAATAAAATATTAATTCATACCTGTAAAACAAAAGAAACAACAATTACAGTTTATTGTTATGACTGTTTGCACTTTACTTAATTGTTTACACTGGAAAGCCTTTTAAAAACCTCCTGGTCATATGTCGCTAGCTCCACCTAGTGGTAGCCAACTGAAGCACGCGCGTGATAACAAAGCGCTGCTAATTCAATTGAAGAAAGCTTACTTTCTTTACATCTCCCCCTCCCACTGTGAAAATTCTCGTGAGAATTTTTATTATATAATGTTTATTCTGCTGGTATCAGTTTTGTTATGTGGAATAATCCTGTGTCTTCGTTTCTTTTTTCAGTTTTGATTTTAAATATAGTATTTGATATTTTCTCTGCAATTTTGAATGGTCCAACCCTAAGTTCATCTAGTTTTTTCCTATTTAATCTATGTCCGTTTTCAATATATACTAAATCACCTGTATTGAATTCCCTTTCCTTTCTGTTTTTGTAAAATAATTTCTTATTGTATTCATGTGATTTTATAGTGTTATCTAGAGCTAATTTTCTATCTTCTTTCCAAACCTCTGCATGTGTTAGTTTCCTTAGTTCCTCAGGTAGCATACTTGTGTTAGTACCATCTAGTAAATATTTAGGTGTAAAACCTGTAACTGAGTGTTCTGTTATGTTATATTTGTCAACACATTCTCTTGCTATTGTTGTCCAAGCTTTCTTTTCTTTAGATTCATTGATTCTACATCTTATTTTATTAATTATTGTTTGATTTAATCTTTCATTTATGCCGTTTGAAAATGGTGCATTTAAGGCTGTATAAATGAGTCTGATATCTTGTTCTTTTAGGTAATTTTTGAATTCTTTAGAATTTAGTCCTGGATATTGGTCTGTTAATATTGTACCTATCTTGTTCATTTCTAATGTATTTTGGACTATTTTTATAAAATCACTTGCAGCTTGAGTTTTTGAAGTTAATATATGTGCGTATCTTGTATAGTGATCAACTAGAAGATGGAGGTATCTTTTCGTTGATCTTCGACCACCAAATCCACCGATCGTATCAATCGACACTATCTCATACGGCTTTGTTGCTGGTCCTAATTGAGACATTAATCCATATTTTGCTTGACCTCTAGATTTATTCTTTTTACAAATTTCGCAAGTTCTGCATATATTCTGAATGTTTTTTATTAATTTTTTTGAAGTGTAATAAGGACATATTCTGTTTATCATTTGCCTTATTCCGATGTGACACCAGTCTATATGTGTATCTCGTATTAATTTAATGCTTAATTTTTCTGATAAAACTATCTTCTTTTTGTTTTTAATTTGTTTATAGATTATACCATTTTTATCTGTACTTTTTTTCTTAAGTTCTCCTAATGCTGTATTTTCATTTTGATCTTTAATTATTTCTTGTAGTTGGATCATGTTTACTATTTTTAATATTTCTTGGGTATTATCTTTTGACTCTAATACCGGATTTCTACTAAGACAGTCTGCTTCAATATTGAATTTCCCTGGTATATATGTAATTTTGAAGTCAAATTGAGACAAATAATATGTTAAGTCACCTAGTTCCTCGTCTGTTCTTGATTTTATATTAAGGTTTTCTAACGGTTTATGGTCTGAATAAACTTCAAATCTTCTTCCAATTAACCAGTATTCCCAATAATTTATCGCTTCCTTTATTGCTAAGCATTCCAAATATATAGCTTTTTTTCTTTTTTGCGACTCATTTAATTTTTTTGAGAAATAGGCTACTGGTTTTTCTTTTCCATCTTGTTGGGTTTGTTTCAGTATTGCACCTATACCTTCTATTGAAGCATCTGTAAATATCTTAATAGGTAAATCTTTATCGAATATTTCTAGGACTGGTTGAGAGCACAATAATTTTTTTATCTCTGTGAATGATTTTTCACAATCTTCAGACCAATTATATTTTATATCTTTTCTTAACAATCTATGTAGTGGATCTAGTATTGTTGAGATTTTTGGTATATATTTGTGATAGAAATTTATTTTACCTAGAAATTGTCTAACGTTCTTCTGCGTTTTTGGAGTCGGAAAATTGAGTATTGATACTAAATTGTCTTTAATTGGTCTTACTGTATTATTTTCTATTATATGTCCGAGATATTTAATTGATTTTGATGCGAACGTGCATTTTTTTAATTTTAATCTGAATCCTTCTTTTATTATGGCTTCTAAAACTTGTTTGATATGCATGATATGATCTTCAAAAGTCTCTGAAAATATTAATATGTCATCTATATAATTTTCTGTAAAGTTCTTTAGATTATTTTTTCTTAGTATACTTGATAAAATTCTTTGGAAGATTGCTGGTGCTGTTTTTAAACCGAATGGTAGGCAAGTCCATTGATAGTGTCCTTCTTGGGTTATAAAGCCTGTTTTTTTTCTATCTTCTATCCTTAGTGGTATTGACCAAAATGCTGAATTGATGTCCAGTGATGTAAAATATTTACAATTTCTAGCTTTAATTATTAAATCATCAATTAGCGGAAAAGGTTGGGCCTGGGTTGTGACAATCTTGTTCAGATCTCTAAAATCGACACATAATCTGGTTTTTCCTTCACCCTTTTTTAATGCAAGGGTCACTGGTGCAGCAAATGGACTATACGATTCTTCAATTAAATTTTTTTCTAATAGTTTTGCCACTTGCTGTTCTATTTCTTTTCTGTCTTCGATTGTGCATCTATATGGTCTTTTACTACAAAATTTTTCCATCAAGAGATCTATTCTTGCTTCATAATCTTTCACAGTCCCTATATCATACTTGTCTTTAGCAAATATTGTTTTATATTCTTCTATCAATTGTTCTATTTTGAATTTTTTTTCATTATCTAAATGATCTAAATTTATTTTAAAATCTTTCTCTTTAATATGTTCATTAAAATTTATTTCTATTATATCTTTTCTTTGCGATTGTTTTTGGCTTATATTTAGATTTTCGTCTTGCCTTAATTTAAATTCCTTTATTATGTCTAGGCCTATCAAAAAATCATGAAAAGTCTCATTTTCTACAATAAATACATCTACTTCTTTTTCAATATTGAAAATTTTTAATTTTATTCTTGCTAATCCCTTTGTGAGTGCCACACCACTAATTGTTTTTAATTGTATTTTGTTCTTATCTATATTATTATTTTTTATAGTTTTTATTAATCTTTTATTAATTAATGAAACTTGAGATCCTGAGTCATAGATCCCTTCTATTTTTATCTTATCTTCCAATACAATGTTTAATTTAATTAGTGGTGTGTTTACTCGTTTTTTGATTCATTATATATTTCTACATCTAGGATAGAATTGTTATTTACTTTTTTTGGTGTAGTGTTCTTTTCTCTACTTTCTTCATGTTTTTGGAACCAGCATTTATCTTTTGGGTGGTATCTCACACCTTTACCTAAATCTCCACACGTTTTACAAGGTATCTTTACTTCATATTTCTTTTGAGAATCTAATGTAGGTTTTTTTTGAAAATTTCTTTTATTTACTAAACATTCAAGTTGTCTCAATTCATTAAATAAGTCTGTAGTTTCTTTTAATTTTTCCTTGTTTATTCTATTCAATATAAATTCTGGTAACCCTACTGCTATTAATGCTATAAGTGACTTTATATCCATATCTTTGTTAAAATCTATCAAAAGTTTCTCTTTCCTCAAAGCATAATCCGTTAACGAACCTTCTCGATATTTAAATGATAGTGCATAGGTTATATTATTCCATCCATTATCTGTGAAACATTTTAAGAATCTTGTTTTCCATTCAGACCAACCAGCATTTATTGTTAGTCTTATGAGTGTGGAAGAGTGCCAGTCTAAACTTGGTTTATCAAAAAATAGTTTCATTAGTTCAATTTTTTCCTCACTTTTATCTATTTGAAATCTAGAACACTCTTTTTCAAAGCTTTCTATCCACTGTTTAGCATTAGTATTTTTGCTTGAAAATGTTTCTATGAGAAGTTTTTCTGATATTTTTTTTAAGTCTTTCTCGTTATCTTTCTTCTGTGTTGTTTCTATCAGTTTCTCTAGTATTTCCTTTAGACTATGATCTTGTGTTTTGTTTGTACTTTCCTCATTTATTTCCTCTAAATATTGATCTTTAAATTGCAGATTTCCATCTTCATCTATGTATGTGCCCTCTAATTCTTTTGTCATTGTAATCCACACTCTTCTTATCTGATTTCTTCTGTTTAATGAATTAACTAACTTTGTGTACTTACTTGTCTTTTTCAACTCCACATGATCTTCCATATATTTGAATTCTTCTGGCAATATATATCTTCTTCCATCTCCTGTACCAATTGAGGTGATGGCAATTGCATTGGCTTTACTGTCTTTTGGTGAAGTCACTACCGTAAATTCAAAGTGCAGTTTTGACATCATAAACAAATTGTTGTTTTATAAGGGTTGCTAGGTCTTCTTATTATAACAATAAGTAATCTGTTTCTCTGTAAAACAAAAGTTTATTTAATTGATAATTAGTTTACAACTATTACAAATAAAATATTAATTCATACCTGTAAAACAAAAGAAACAACAATTACAGTTTATTGTTATGACTGTTTGCACTTTACTTAATTGTTTACACTGGAAAGCCTTTTAAAAACCTCCTGGTCATATGTCGCTAGCTCCACCTAGTGGTAGCCAACTGAAGCACGCGCGTGATAACAAAGCGCTGCTAATTCAATTGAAGAAAGCTTACTTTCTTTACATATATATATATACAATATCTATCTTTTAACTTAAACAAAAAATTATACATGTTCTCGATTTATAGAAGAATTTTAATTTATCAAAATAAGATGTAATTTTTTTCTTACCAAGTATTTTTTTAAATGAAAATATTATTGGGCCTTCCGTGGATATTTGTGCCAGAGCCGCACTTAAGGAGCCAAAGAGCCACACGCGACTCTGAAGCCGCACTTTGCAGACCACTGCCCTAACCTATTCAGTCAGACAAACCCACACTGCAAAATTGGAAATTCGCGAAATTTGTTGGAGGTGTACAATCTGGTATCTACAGTAAGCTATTACTGTCATTAACTAATTAACCGTAAAAAAACATAATTGCCCAGTGTACTACTTCGTTTAAGTATAAAAATAATTATTGGATAAACAATATTTACATAGATTATTATATTTTTATCATTAAATCGGAATTGGTCCTAGCGGATCTAAAATATAAATTTCTAAAAAACTTAATGATAAAAAAATATCATTTTATTTATTAAACCGTCTCGCTTTTAATTTATTAAAAAAAAAGTATGCTAACAGTTGACATATTGGCAAAAAAAAAAAAAGTCACAGACAACATGAACACGTGCTTTCTATTTAAGGCTTTCAAAACTTTATGTTTGGAGAATATTTAAATTAATTTCCTCGATACTTTCTATATTTTCTCTCCAGTGAAGGGGGCTTTTGAACCCAGGGTTCAAAAGAAATTTCTTCCCACACCAGTGACCAGGCTCGTAGTTGTAATATCTACCATGAAACTTACATGTCACGTTTTTTTTTAATGTAACTTTGAAAATTTCAAATTTGTTTTGACCGCTATAGAACAGACAGGAAGACAAAATACTTGAAAGTAGAGCATCCATTTTCGGGACGAGTGAGAGGCCCAGCTAGTGACACAACACAGTGGCTGGTGGAGACTCCTGTTGCGTCTCCGAGGACTTAGCGAACAGCGGGCCCCCGCCCCTGGAGTGGGGCGTAGCCCTCCCGCCTCTGCTCACTCCAGTCTGTCAGTGTTCCTCACTCTACCACCGCCGCTCACACATGGATGTCCGAATAGCAGGTAACCTCGTCTCAGTAGCAGTATAACTTTAATTTATATTTTCCTTTTTCAACCCTCAGTAAAATGTTAGTTTTAACTCCCAAAATAAGACTAAAAAAAAATATATGTACAATATCTTGTCGAGAAATACTATTTATTTCTCACATACTAAACTGTTTAATAAAAAATAAATCACTGTAATTATATCATTTGACAATTTTGTATGTACTTACTGAATTTTCATAGCGATATTTGAAAGCTGGATTCGATTGTCATCAATCCTGACATGCATTAAGTAGAGCCACTTGTTTGTCTGCTTCATGAAAACAATGATTGATAACAGGGATTGAAAAATAATCAACTGAATGTATCCCCTCTGGTGGACAACCTGAATAAATATAGTATTTTGAACTTTTTTGGCTCGAAAATTTAGTTTGCTTTTGTAATCGATGCCGAAAGAAAAGTTTTATTGGTCATGCTACCGTTCGTTTTTTGACTCCCGACGGTTGCAAAGACTCTAAACGTGTCCTAGTGGTTATCATGATGACTGGCGACCTGCTCAGTATTGTTTCTAAAGGTCTGATCGGTCTCTTAAGGAAATGAGTAGCTACAAATATAAAGAGGCAGTGAATCCAGTATTGAGACTGAATATATGTTAGAGCAGTAACAACCCTAGCGTCAACCACACTCCATGAGTCGTGACGTCATTGTTGTTAATCATGGAGCCATCATGGGTCGTAAAAGTGCAATTATTTGCCTTTATATTTTTAAATCATTTCCAAGATAAATATTATTGAAAATAGCAGGTGCTTCAGCTCATTACATCTTGGTTTACATCCAGGTGCTTAAACTGGTCATAATTTCCTCCTGTGGCATCATCTCCCTCATAATGATTTAAATCCGATTTGAACTATTCAATAATTATAGTTCAGTAATTATAGTATAGAGCGTTTTAGAAATAATTCTTAGTAACTTTGTCTATTTATATAACATAAATTGATTCTTCTAGCACACTTTTCCAGCTTTAACTATGTTAAATTAGATAAGAAATATATTAGCATAGATACAGCACAGATGCACTCTTAGAAAAGAATCTCTTATTTAATCCAATGACTTACTAGCAAATAAGAACTTAGAACTAGAACGGATTCTAAACGGTTCGTTTCCTACAGGTAGGTATTTTTGGACATTGGTGAAGGGCGTGGTGTGATCTGTCGTCCTTCAACCTGCCACACCTGCCCTGTGATTGCCACACTCGGATTAGGTACATTTAACCTTTACCTGATATCAGTGGATATCAATATATATTTCGCTATAAACTATCACGATTAATTCTTTCGATCCTCCTCGTCATATTACACACTGGAGTGGCCTCATCAATCGCTTGATCTTCCAACTAATCACCTCAACTCCTTAAACTGACTCTGATTTTTCAGTATAATAATTATCTTTAAATTATAATACTAGACATCAAAATTTGAAATAATAGGATTCTTTATCGTACCATTGGAGAATTGTCATGAGCCCGCCAATCCTCACAACGTTCCTTTTAGACGAATAAGGATAAAATGACCATCTTTAAATAAAATAGTCCATTTTGAATTGATACTTTCCGAACCAGTTCCTAACCAGTTCCTCGAATGACTTAGGCTCAAATGTCAAAGTTGAGACGGAATTTGTTTACAATCTCTTCTCAACAAATGAACGACCGATGGACGGGGGAACAGAATAAAGACATTTTAAGCTTTCTTCTTTTTTTTTTTTTACGACCAGGCATAATTTTTATGCTCAAAATAGCCGATTTTTTTGTTGTTGTCATATTTATCTATTCACCACCGTATACAAAGAAAAATATTAACTAGTTAATGAAACGATAACAAGCAATAGTAAAGTCCAATGATGTGAGGGATAGAAATTGATGTCAGTTAATTTAAATTTATAAGCCCCTCAGACATAGTCGTCAAAGCCTGTCAGGTAAGTCTTTTGAGTTTATTTTTGCTCCTTCCAAAGGCCGTTGGCCTAAACTAAGTTTGATCTCTCGCGCCCTCCGTCTTGGAATGAAAACGGCCATTTGAGTTATATTCCCCCGTCTTCGGTAAGCCTCCATGCGATTTGAAAGGGTCCCAGGCCTTCAATATTATTATGGGACGAAGGAGGATATTACAATATTACAAGCTCTATAATTCTTTTCTATATCGAGTGGCAACTAAAAGACTGGTACACAAAGTAGTTTTTCTCTTCCCTTTTTCATATGATGCCCCAGCATCCATTTCTCCAGAGTCCATGATGCTCTGTGCAGATCCCATTTCCTTTTCACTCATGTACAGTAAGTTCCTGGGTCATCCGGTACTCCGGAGAAACACTCCTTGGAGCCATTATGTGACTGAAGTACTTACCCTTTCATGGTATTGGACCTTCTGCCGTTCTGGGTATCAATAGGCCAGTCATCGTGGCCTTTCCACTCAATTATTCTCCGGAAAGGAAGAGGAAGTCCATACATCTTCCATCGTCTGACATTGGTTCTGAGGAGTTGTTTCATCAGGAATAACCCCACTAGAGCTGCCACCACGTCAAAGAATTTCGTGACCTTTATTACAGCCTTCTGTGGTAGGCTGGTTGTTTGTTCAAGCATTTCTTGGTCACATGCTCAGTATGACTTCCTGGGGTTGCTCTAAGGAGAAAAATGAGAAATATCATATATCTCATTCTATATGTCAGCTTGACGGCTTGAACCTCCACAATAGATTTTGTACACTCGTCAAGTTGTGAGCCTATTGATCCTTGAATCGAACTATTAACCGTATCTTATGTCAACAACTATCCGGGTTCCAAGGTGATCCGGTATGTAAGTAAGGCTATACATAGCTGGGTTACTTGTCTTTACATAACCAAGTGTCACATATAAACAGTTGTAAATCTTTGGGTCTCTTATTTGTTATGTTGAACCATTTTATTATAAAAAGCAATCACTGAAGCACTGTTACTTTATAGATTAATTTTCATTATATGAAATAAATGTTTAAGTAATATTTATCAAGCATAGATGTTAAATAAAAAGCTGCTGATTTTATCAGCTATAATGAGGCTATTATTCCTTCATTGGTCATTGCTGTGATGCGGAAATATAAATAACATTATGGAGCTGAAAAGGTCGTTCGATATTAATGTTGCACACTGTTAGTCGTAAATATATAAATAAGGTGAAGATTTCGTTAGCGAGTTATTTGGTTTTCATAAAATTTATTAATGCGAGTATTAATAAATTTAATGACAAATCTAACAATTCTCTTTCTCCAACCATAGCCGATCACAAACTCTTCGATTCATTGGTATTACTGTTCGTTCCAATCTAACCCGTGAAAATTGGCAAGGGAATGAATGCCGGGATACATAAAATTCTAAGGGTCGAATGTAATCAATGGCTGCATTGATAAAACGGTGATTGCTATAATGGGATGCAAATGTGAAAGTATAGTCAATGGAAATTAAATATGAAAAATGGTCCTGACTGATCTAGTGAACTGTAGATATTCATATACAGCTGTTATGTTCTTTTTCTTGGAGTATTGCTTATTCGCCGAATTGCCTCAAATACTTGTTAGGCGAAGTAAGTGACTATTGTACATACTTGAAGCTCTCACTCGTTATCTTCTAAAAATGTCTTACTTCTTACCTCCTCTTTCCCCTTTCCCAGTTGGGAAAATATTTCTAAAAAGGAACTGTTAGACGTATATATATCTTTTAACAAATTACGAAACCAAAAATGCTGTAAAACTCGTCCAACAGTCAAACAATCAAGTACTAACTGACTTTCAAACATCATTAACTAAAGTTTAAAGTGAATGGCCATCTTATCTTTTATAATTAATTTCCTAGACAAATTGACCAATTTACTCATTATTGTGCAAGTTTTATCAGGTTCAGTATGAAATCCCGTTTTGCTTTGAAGAAAAATAATTTTTTAAATTATTCGTTAAATTAAATATAAGAGAACATAATTTAGAAATAAAATGGCATGTACTAAGAAATAACCTTTTCTTCTTTATCTTCCTCCATTATATATATAAAACTGCTTTGAGCCTCAGGTCTCACCCATACTGACAGATTTCTTCTGAAACAACGTTTCTTCTCTTAGGTCCTGTAAAGGTAATAATATATTCGGAGTAGATAGGTTTCAATGGTTTTCTGCAAAAGCTAAAGGTCTTTTACATTCCTTCTATATGCACGTATCTATAATCTTTAAGATTGTACGTTTGATATAAAGCAAACAAAGGCATTCTCGGCCAGATGTTTTGCAGATCACCCCCCCCCCTACCTACATCCTTACATAACCGACTCAAGTACTTCCATTGTGTAGGTCTTTGCCGAGGCGTAGGTGGTGCTCCAGTAGGAGTCATCTAGTGCAATCTAGGCGCAGCAGAGTCGCAATTTATTCGACAAACTTATTTATAATTTTGCTCACTAATAATGTAAATTATTTGGTAATGCAACTTCTTTATTGTGATAAAATTACTAATTAGGCAATAAGTAATTGTGATAAATGTTCTGCAGTGTCATTTGCAAATGTGGCAAAGAAGGTATTGGCGGTATAAGGGACATCAGCGGTGTATAGGTTATAGAGGATAGGACACAGGACATTGCCCTGTGGAACTCCTGCTTTTATGGGATAGTAATTGGAATATTCTAAACCACAGCGGACTTGAATGAAGCAGTTTGAAAGGTAGGACCTCAGGATTAGGAAAAGGGTCTGTGGTAAATATCGTTTGAACTGCAAAGCAAACCTGCGTGCCAAACCCTGTCAAAAGCTTGAGCTATGCCCAGAAAGACAGCAGTGGAATACTGTTTGGTTTCAAGGGCTGAGGAGATGAGATCAACAACGCGAAGGCCTTGTTGTGCAGTGGAATGTCGGTACGAGTTTTTCAAATATTTTTGAGAGGATAGGGAGTAGGCTAATTGGGCGGTAAGATGAGGCGTCATTGGGTTTGGCGAATAGGACAATAATGGAATGTTTCCAGAGGAGAGTGCGGCGTTCGGATAATGCAATTATAAATGTAGGTTAGGAAAATGTAGGAGGGAGTTGTTTGAGAATTTGAGGAGTAAGGAGACCATATCCTGGGCATTTTCGGTAAGGTAACTTTTTCAGAAGGCATTTGACCTTACAGGGGTTAACGGCTTTTGGTGGAAGAGAGAGAGAGAGAGAGAGAGAGAGAGAGAGAGAGAGAGAGAGAGAGAGAGAGAGAGAGAGAGAGAGAGAGAGAGAGAGAGAGAGAGAGAGAGAGAGAGAGAGAGAGAGAGAGAGAGAGAGAGCAGAGAGAGAGAGAGAGAGAGAGAGAGAGAGAGAGAGAGAGAGAAGAGAGAGAGAGAGAGAGAGAGAGAGAGAGAGAGAGAGAGAGAGAGAGAGAGAGAGAGAGATAGGTGAAGTGAGGAAATCTTCAACATTTTTGACACGAGTATGGTTTTGATGAGAAAGGTGAAGTGTGAAAGTACGAGAAAGATGCAGAATTTTTATTCAAAATTTAATTCTAAACGTGAAACTCTGTTAATGGGCGTGTTTCAGGTTTCAACACCTAAAAAATATTATATTGGTAAGTGAGGAGGTAAAGATATTAAATGAAATGCTTTCAACTGTAATTAACAAACGGGTGTAGTGTGTATATTTACAGGTACTGCCCATATTACATACTGCACAATGGAGAGACACCCATGTCCACAATAGTCCCCGATCCACTAGAGCAAGGCAGAAGCACTACCAGAGCAAAGGCCCATTCCCCCACTTACGGAGGTCCACTGCCTTTACAATAGTATTTCTATATGCACAACAAAAAATTATTATTCAGTAGAGTAACAGTATATTATGTGAAAGTATTTTATTATTGATATGACATCACCAGCCCAAGATTCGCCAATTCGGACTCCCTCAGGACTACAAGTCAGACAAGAAAACATATATTTACATGCATAGAAGACAGTTACATATCGAATAAATAATACGATTAGCAACAATGCCAAGAATAGAACAAAACACGTTTGAATGATATTATATTTAAATGTCATATTTATTCGTAGTTGTATTTACCAACCTTACATCTGTCAAGTTAATTTCTGTATTTCTTTACAAGTATAAAGAGCATAGTCTATTTCTCACCAGATACCACGATAACGTTCGCCTTGCACTAATAAAGTGGAAAATATGAGATCCATTGCGAGATAAGGGCGAGAGATATAGGTATTTATCTATGACTAAGACCTCGATAGCGATCTATGGCTAAAGAACGTGTACAATCTATGCCTAGGACCGTTCCGCTCTGGCGGTCACTAACGGTCCATTGTTTGTGACAGCGGCTACATGACTTACTCCCGATATAACAATTAGCCTGTTACTAACTAATTAAAATGATAAATGCCCTGCTTATCTATCCGCTGATAAGCATGACAAGTATCAGTTGATAAAACACATCGGATACACGTAGCTACAGGTTGATTTATCTGCAGCCTAGCATACATTAATTAGATAGTCACAAACGCATGATAAATTAAGCAGGGATATGCGAGGGGACATTGAGAACTGACTTTAACCAATTATAAAGGGTGTCCCAGAATTAACGCAAGATTTGAATTTGCCGCCATTTGTGCAGTAAAGTGCTGGCAACCCTAAAAAAAAAAATTTGACAGCTGACAGTTTAGGATTAGTAAAAATGGACCACTACACGATAAAACAACGTGTCTTTATTGTTGAACATTATCTCAAAAATAATGAAAGTTTGGTGGCCGCAGTTCGAAAATTTCATACAAAATATGGTCGGAATAGTGTTTTGACTTTATCAACTGTGAAGAGATTAATTGAAAAATTTAGGAAAACTGGATAAGTTGGAGACACTAAACACACTGGTCGTCCAAAAACAAGCCGTTCAAATGTCAATATCGAAGCCGTGCGTGAGAGTGTTGTAGAAAATCCAGGAACATCAATTCGGCGTCGTAAACACAGTTCTGTTTGCCGAAATTGGATGATATTAATACGGCCAATATGTGGTTTCAACAAGATGGTGCCACATGGCATACAGCCCATGAAACAATTCAAATACTGTACGAGACATTTCCAGGTCGTGTACTCTCTCGTTTCGGTGATCGGAATTGGCCCCCTAGATCGTGTGATTTAACACCTTTAGATTTCTTTTTATGGGGTTATTTGAAGTCAAAGGTGTATGTCAACCAGCCCACATCCACCCGTGCATTAAAAGAGGAAATTCAACCACATTTATGCCAAATGGTCATGGAAAATTTCGAGAAAAGGGTGCGCATGTGCCAGCAAAGTCGTAGAGGCCATTTGCACGATGTGTTATTCCATAAATAACCCTATCCTTTTTACTTTATAATTCAATAAAAAAATAACCACAAAATACTAAAAACTGTGTTTTCTATTTAAATCAAATATTGCGTTAGTTCTGGGACACCCTTTAATACATCATTTAATTTCGACACACCCTATGTAGTTATCGGGGATCTAGTAAAATATCCCATTGCGTGTAGGAGGCATTTTATAATCCGCAGAAGGGGGAAATGGAATATAAGCGCCATTGAGTCCTGACTGGTTCAAGAGTAAGGTCTCGTCTTTTCTTCTTCTTGATTGATGCCGCCAGTTGTTCACCTTCCACTTTCACGTCACGCAGCATTCCAAGTCAACAGTCTCGCACCTTCAATTGGGACCTTCACAGTCTTACATTTCAACTGCTAAATGTTTTTGTGCCTAAGAGATTTAACCAACACCAAACACGCTGGTTAGGCGCTTGGAAATAAATTTACATTTCTGTGCAACTAAAAACTCTTTTTGGAACCACTCGTAGTCATCTTCACTCCCGCGGTGTTCAATATAGTTCATTTTCATAGAGCCTCCAAAGTTACTTCTCTCGCCCAACCTTCAAATAGGTCCCTCCTAGTAAAAGGAACCCTTTCGGTTTCTATAAATTCCATGTTATTTCATTTTCCCCTATTCCTCTTTTCAAATTTTTAGAGCTTTGGAAAAAAAAAAAAAACTTACAACAATACTTACAAGTATCCTTTAAAAGCTGACTGATTCCCTCCGCGCCCGTATTTGACCAATAACAGTGATTCTTGTATCTTTCTTCGGGTGTTTTTAACGAGAATATCTTTAATCATTTCGCAGGCGATCGGTTTGCCCTGCCGGTAGATAGCTCCTTCGGCGACTATCATGTTCAGCCTCTGTCCGGTTTCTCTTTCCTAAAATAAAAAAATATATTACGCCAATTTACGAAATGATTGATAAAAACATCTTCATGTGATCAAATTTTGACAAGCTGTTCATTATGAGCGTACACTAGCATTGGCAAATCAATAAGAAAACTGGACGAATCAATTAGAACATTATATACTAAGAAAAAAAAATGAAAAGTTATATACTTTTCTATTAAACCAGACCAATTGTTAGGAAAATGTTATGCTTTTTACGTTTCATAATGACCTAATCTTCTGTTTAACAGGGATCCAAGATACTGAATTTTTTTTATTATTAGTTAGTAGCCTGTTAGTGATATTTCTTCAAGTTTTCTTCCACGTATTATTCTCCCTATCTTCTTCTGTCTGGCGTTTCATCAACTGAAGAAGATGTAAAGAACATTGAGAAAAATAGTTGAAAGAGAAGCTATTGTTAAGGTCAGGTCACATACTTTTGGGCTCCAACTGCTTGAGCTCATTGTAAAAAACAGTCATGAGAAAAGAAAATAACATAATAATGAAGTAAACATCAAAATGAGAGCGAATTTTCAAAATCTCACTGTGTTATTATCCATTAAGAAGAAAAAACCCAATAAGGCATGGAAAAACTCTATAAACTATATAAAACTTGTTTGAAGTGTTATTTCAGGCATAACGATGGTAAAAATTAAGAGATGTGAACATTACATCTCTAACATTACATGGGTAGACTGTCAGACTGTCTTCTTAACTTATTGAAGCTCCCATAAAACCAATATAACATTTATTGATAATATATACATAGAGTTAATTCTTTCTTTTCTAAATCTTCTTGTTACAAAAGAACATGGAACAACCTGGAACATGGAACAAAAGCTGCCTCCAGACCGTCTAGCCATCTCAGCCTAGGCTATTATCGCCCTCTTCACGTACAGCCTCTCATACCCGAACTATATTAACTTACTCATCTTTCCAAGGGTGTCTTACTCATCTACAGGTGTGTCGTAAATTCGGACATTTTTCCATATCTGCCAGCGCCCTCCTTCCGCCAATAGATCATATATTATAAGCAACACTTTTCTCTCCCACCCATACAAGACATTGTATACTGTATGCAATAGTTCTCATTCGTCAGTACCAATGCCACTCAGCTGTTGGTCATATGACCTACTTGTATATGGTAATTTCTACTTTCTTTGTTAGGACTTTGAAATGAAGCACCTTTGTAATTATATAAACGTTTGATATTTTCTTTTCGATTCAGTGGACGTTCATCCTAGACATTTAAAATTATTCCAGCTTTTGAAATATTTTCCTTCATTGTATTTATAGTTCTGTTCTATTCCATTTCCTTCGGTAAGAATCTTGAAGCCCAGACAGTCCTGCGATCACAAACTCATTTTATTTTATATTGTAATTTTTTTCAACAATAGTTTTTCAAATTAATTTTGTATTTGATAAATGTAATAGATTAACAATTTATAAAAGTACTCTATGAAATAAAATGGTTTACTTTTGTTTATGTATGTAATGGTAATCTGGATAAATCCCAAATCTGGTTGGAAAAACAAACGCCAAGAGCCTATGACTTCTTGCTCTGTGACAAACCTGATAGCAGACCTTTCTCAGTATTTCGCTGATACTGTTTCGTATTATAGCTAACACTGATCTGAATGCTCCGAGAGTCAGTTGGCTGCATCTTGAATTGCTTATTTAACGCATTCTGATTTAAACAACTTTATTATGATAAAATTACAATCTGTCTCATTTGGCAATAAGTAATTGTGATAAATGTTTTCATTCATACCATATTTACAATTTTCATTCACCCGCTCATTCATACAGTATTTACAAACATCCCAGATACCTCCCAAATCCACCTGGTTGTCACCTCCCTCGAGTGCGAAAGAGGAAGCGGAGTCCTGCAAAGTCCCCCACGCTCCTCCGTCAGCCGCGTCACCGGATACGAGCCAGTGGAGGCTGACGAAGAGCGCGAGAGCCACATGAGCTCAGGATATGATTATAAGAAACTGGCCATTGCCAGGACTCCCACTGTCACGTATTTATAGCAGGTCACGAGGCCACTGCCGTTTCAGTCTCCAAGGAGGATTATAGGGATGAGTGGTGCAGTACAATGACTGTGCTAGGGGATTATGGTGGTTGGATAGGTTACAATGGGGATGAGTTCAAGAATTTAGGGTATATTAAGATCGTTATGGAGGGTTTTGTTGCTGACGTAAAAATGGGCATTTACTATTGTTCTCAGGACTTTTGATTGAAAGGATTGTATACGATTGATGTTGCACTTTTTTGCTGTCCCCCATAGCTCTGTTCCGTATGTCCAGATTGCCTAAAGTATAACTTTGTAAATAAGTAATTTGTTTTCTATTGAGAGATGGGATGTCCTTTGAAGTTACGCAGTCTAAGGTTTTTTTTTTGAATTGGGTACGTTTTTTTATGTAAAGTTGGAGCATATTTGATTTAGATTACATCTCCAAGAATTATTTACATATTATGTACATATAAGAGAAACTAGCAGTTGTCAGATTTCATCATGGACTACATTTCCCTAGTAAGGAGCCATAATGTAAGAACGTACTCTATATCTCTATTTCATGTCATAACTAATGCATTCTAAATGCTCATTTACAACATGGAGGTAGGAAAAACTAGTCCACGGGATTAGTTTAACCTTTACATATTTAAAAGGGCGTGGCATGATCTGTCATCTTTCAACTAACCACGCCCGGTCGGTGATTGCCACACAAGATAGTCTACTTTTAACCTTTAGCTGATAATAATACATATCTCATTTGTAATAAATAAAGTTCTAATTAAAAAAATATATATATGATATGTGCAATAAAAGCTGCTTTCCACGTCGACTCCTCGAACTGTAGATTGTAATACCAGACATTACAATTTTAAATAATTCTATTCTTTATCATCCTATTGATGAACTGTTATCAGCCCGCTCAATCTCATAGCATCCCATATTTGATAAAATTCTTTTTTAAAGTAAAATATCAAGCTAAAATTTTTTTTTATACAAATCCCTTCGTTATATAATATAGATTCTACAAACGAATCTATTTACAATTGTTTCATTATATTTCCTGTAGCTTGGCTTCATTTTATACAAAGTCTGTTTTCTACTAACAGTGATTTGCGTTGTATAAAAGTTTAATGTTGTACGTTGTACATTAATGGACTGAATTTATTAAAAGTGACGGGGATATTTATCATAGACTTAAAACTAACTTATATCTAATACTAAAAACATTAACTAAATCCTAACCTAATTTTCCCCGAAAGTCTGTTGCCATTGAGGCGGGAAGGGTGGTGGGGACATAGTGTTAAACACTGGGTTTGTTAGGTGCTGCAACGAGTCAAACAACTTGATGTGTCTCCGGGGGATGAACTCACCCATCAAGCGATGGCACACCAGCAACGGGTGGTGCAGGTCAACGTTCTTTAACGAGAGGTATGTCTGACCACTTTTTTTCATGATCCCATTCTGGAATTGTTGGAGACTTTTAGCTGTATTGTCAGTCAAGTGAGCATATATTAGGGCACCGTACATCAGAGCTGGAGGAAAGACATATTTATATATCATTCAATTATTATTAATTACTGAATTAGGTCTTCTTTGGAAGAAGCTGTCAAGGTGAAGGCTAAATTTGTTTACAATAATGGCTTCTCCACAAATGATTTTCTACTGGATGAAAGTATGAATTATTTGATTATTTAAACTTTCTTTTTACCATATTTTAAGCACAAAAAAAAATGCACGTATGATTTTTTTTTATTTTTTGTATTTTATTTGTACGGAGCCAACTAACGACAAGGAATGATAGCTATAATGCTTGAGTGATTGATACGATTTAATAATTTTTCGCATTTGACTAGGTTTGATAAATAAAAATAAAAACGCCAGCTCAAACATGAGGATAGTGTATATGTAATGCACGTCTCGAGTCATCCATCGTATTCCTTAATTTTAAAATCACAGCACAGCTGAGCAGACGACTGAATGAGGTGACTAGCAGTTATATTGAGATCGCTGAAGTGTAGGGATTGATAGGATTGAGTTAAGTTAAAGCGAGGAATTAAAAAAAATATTCGGAGAAATAACAATATTTGAAATAAAGTCTTTAAATGTTGTTTCTTTCTTTAACAGGTAAAATTGTAACCAATTTTATGTTTGGCATAAATTAGTAATAGATACTTTCGGTTACTGGTAACATTGTAACCAATTTTATACTTGACATGAATTAATAACAGATACTTTCGTTTATAGAGAAACGGAATTGAGTTCTTGTCAGAGGAAAAAAAAAAAATGTAAAATAGATAAAATCATATTATATATATTGAATTTTTTCAATGTTTTCTGTCAAAAAATTCACGGTTAGTTAAACATATAAGTTATTATACGTTAGTTAAACATATAGGGGTGATAGGATGACGCAACTGAATTCGTCGAAATTAAGTTAAACACTTCACTGACTTTTACCTGTTGAATAGATCATTTAACTTCGGGACACATCCTGTAGGAGGTGTGGATCCAGTAAAGACATTACGTGGAGGAAGCTGTTATTTCGCAAACCGCGGAAGGCAGAAATAGATTCGATGTCCTAACAAGTTGCCCAGTGAGACTGGTCTGGTTCAAGTGGAAGGTCTATCCTGCCATTTTCTTTGATTGATGGCACAGTTTGATTTGATTCGAGCATTCCGTCGTCTCGTGCCTGCAATCACCTCTTTTTTTTCCAGCTATAAATTTACACTACTAAATGTTTATGATCGATTGATTTTTATTTTATTTTTATTAATATGGCTTAACAGTGTGACTCGAGTCAACATTGTGATTTATGCTACATCATATTAAATGAATTAATGCTTCTGAAAAACATCTGTCTTGTGCATGGTATCGCTTCAACTTGACTCAATGGAATGCCTATATTTTGACCTTTATTTGTATACATATGCCGTATTCATAATGTAGAATAAACACCAGATAGATATGTGTAATGGCATTCTTGAAAATCTCCCACAAGGAGAAATCTCGTGTAAATCAAACCTCATTATCATAAAAGAAAACAAGCAAAACGTATAATTTCAATACGTTGAAGCTGTTGAAAACAATGCCTTTAGTGGAAATGTGTCAAGATGAAAACGAGAAACGAATCGAACGTTTTATAAAACAATACAAAAATAAAATAAACACTCTTAAGTCACTTATAAATTTTTTTTTATTCATGTCAACTTTTCGTCCATTCAGGGTAACTTTCAGAATAAAATTTGACAGATTATACTTATGAGTAACATATATATATTTACAATATAACACTATCATTTCAAACACACACTATAACAAACCTTTTAACTAAATTATCAAATTAAAACTAATCATCTTTTATTACCTGATTAATTAACTAAATGAGTATAAACGAGCGTCAAGAAATATATTTGTTGGTTTTCGTTCCATTCTATATAAGCTCCCTCGATATAAAAAATGTCTTCGCCATGAGGTAGATGTTGGGATTGTGATTTTTTAATTTTTATATTTCGGTCCAAGCTATTACAAGTTTTATTTTAATTTTAATAACATTCATTTGACGGTTTGAATTATTTGTTTATTTTGTGTAATGTGCCCAATTTGGGGACAACAGATCGCTAGATGATTAAATTTAATGATTTTATAATGTAAGGGTTTGCTGTAGTACTTGTATCGATGTGTCAACTGTTTTTTTTTTTTGTTTTTTTTTTAATTTTATTTCAAAACCTCAAACAAAATACAATGTACAAAAAGAAAAATAACAAAATAATCGAACTTTACAAATTTCTCCTCTTCCTGCATTTAAATGCATTTGGAGGAGTGCATAATACAATAAATTTTGATGTTGTTAAGTGTACTCAGTCTTATATTTACACTAGGTGATGAGGCTCACCCCTATTTGTCACCGACACCAAACTCTAAACACTAGGAACAAAACAAAACAAAACAAATTAAACAAAACAAACTAAATCTCTACCTAGAACCTAGGACTTGAGTGTTTCAGCCGCGACAGCGTCCTGCCATCGATGGGGGAATGGAGCGGGGGTTATAGTGCTAAACACCGGGTTCGTTAGATATTGTAATGAGTCGAAAAATTTGATATGTCTACGCTGGATGAATTCATCCACCGTAGGCAGCTCAAATATCTCATGCAGCTCACTGTCAACTGTTATTAGGTTCGTATGTTATTTATAGTTATAAGAAATATAGATCCATGGCAACACTTTATGGAAAGCTAAGACCGACCGAAGGTGTGGCAGTTATTTTTTTTTATTGGACTTCATTTAAAGTTATAATTTGTGAAATTTTATTCTGGAAGGGTGAAACGTTGACATGAGTTCCTTAACACAGATCAATATATATGTATGAGAGACTATTAGCCTAATTTGGAAATTTATTTATATCCATTTTTAAATTAAACATAAATACGCAATAAACCGAATAATCTATTGAGGCATATGTGCCTACTTTGTAACTCTGTCAACTAAATTTGAGTCATGATCTGGCATCGATAATGATATATTTGTTATTTTAAAATAAAAATTGAATAGTTCGAAGGTCTCGATTATGGAATAAAAGTTATTGGCTGTCACCGAGCGCATTGATCGAGTTCTAATACGAGTTCAAGTTTCACAATGCACAATCCTGTACTCCTTGACCTGTAAATGAAATATGTATAAACGTACAAATATGTATATTCCCTTGGCCTGTATTTACTACCAACATGGGACGGACTCGAACCAAAGGATTTGCTCTGCAGTTTGAAGAGACTGGGAAGTTTTAAAGAGGAAAAGACTCATCTCACCACATGATTTGCAAGTGTGATGAAACAATAATATTTTCATCCAAGGACAAGTGAGGATTATACTAATAAATGAAACGATAGTAATATGATGTAAATCGATTTAGCTCTGCGCATTTCCTCTTTACAATTGTCATTAAATCGCTCATTCATACAGTATTTACCAATAACTAGAGACCTCCCAAAGTCACATGGTCGCATTCGAAAGAAGAAGCGGAGTCTTGGGAAGTCCCCCACGATCCTCCGTCAGCCGCGTCATCGGATACGAGCCAGTGGAGGCTGACGAAGAGCGCGAGAGCCACATACGCTCAGGACATGATTGGAGAAACTGGCCATTGCCAGAACTCCCACTGTCACATATTTATAGCAGGTCACGATACCGCTGCCGTTTCAGTCTCCGAGGAGGATTATAGGGATGAGTGGTGCAGTACAATGACTGTGCTAGGGGATAGGTTACAATGGGGATGAGTTTCAACAAGGGATGAGCTCAAGAATGTAAGAGAGCCACAGACGCTCAGTACATGAAAGAAAAAGATACAATTTTATAAAAATGATTTAAGGGGTCCATAATATGAATTATGTTAAACCAAACCCTTTGGTTTTATTATACGTTTCCTCCCTCTTTTACTGTATTTATTGCACTAATGCATTTAAAGTTTTACTAAGTTTTTTGAAAAAAAACAATGGTAATAAAACATAAGGTTGAACATTTTGTTTCGTCGACATACGGGTGTTGGTTGATTGTTACTGAACCAGTAAACTCAAATTTATCCACCACACTGCGAATAGACCTCTCGGTAGGACGGTTATGGCGACCGTAAAATGGACGAAGTACCCGGAACGTTGCCCGAACAGAACACCCATATTGATAAAACAATTTTATCATTTGCACGTGTTGTTGAACGCTATATCCATCCATGGTGATTTGACAAAACATACTGAATAAATGACAGCCAATTTAACAGATGCAGCTTCAACAATATGGCCGCTATCAACTGTCAAAGTTTGGAAGTCCCTATTGGAAGACGCTTTAGATATAATATTGAGTTGGCTATCAAATTAAAACTCTCATCACCCTTATTATTAAAGTAGTAAGTTATTTTAAACAATAATTGTAAAGTAATCCAAACAGTCACAGATGATAATAGAAATGAACTTAATCATTTTGACTTGAGTGACATTGAAGTTTCATTTGATGAGGAAATGCTGACAGCTCCGTCATAATAATTATAATTATTTTATTATATTAATCCGGCAATAACTCCGGAAATGCCGGCATAAAACATAAATAATTGAATAAATGCTTGACAATACGATAAGATCGAGCCACCACTTTAAATCTCTTTTGAACATTTTCAGCCGTAATGCTGATTGGCTAAAATCCAATCTAATGCAATGATACGGTTTATTCCTCAGAAGAAGTAGTAGTTTGATAGGTCTATCTAGGTTAGAATAATTCAACGGTTCGATTTTCCACTGTAAACAATCAAAGCTAAGATAATTGCTTGAGATATCTATATTAGGCCTCGCGGTTATCACATTTGTGCTTTTTTGAGAACAGCCCTTTCACATTAAGTGTTTTTATTCCAAGGTTCTTATTGATTTGTTCGTGCATAAATCAGGAATAAACAACTATACACTGAGAGTATTAATCTTGGCGCAGTTCTCGCTTTGTGCCGTTCTGACAGAGGGAAAACGCCTGGGATGAAGTAACAGCGGCGAGTGGGCGTGTGAAGTTCACCAGTGAAGGGTGAGTCGTGACCGCTTGCAGTAAGCCTATGTGTAGATACCCCAGTCTATCGGTGATTTAGTCTTAACTGCAGATGTAGGGTTTGTGCTCAGGTACTGGAACCAAATAATGGGTATCTCTGGCTATAAATTAGCAATAATTTGTCTCTATTTACATCGGGTATAGTGAATAAATGAATAAATCTATGGCTAGGATATGCGACATTATTTAGAGGACACACTTAGTAGGAACACTAGGAATAAAACGAGATCTTCTGTAGGTGTGGTTATATTACGTCAGAAATGCGCCTTATAACATCATCAACAAAACCCTTCATAACGATCTTAATATACATTACATTCTTGAACTCATCCCTTCCAAGTTCATAAAATTATATAGTAACCTATGGCTAGGAAGTAACCTATACCAGACTTGTACTCTATAAAAGATAACTAAAGTCTTAACATTATTACCAAATACTTAATGTATGGGCTAACGAGAATGCGACCTAATCGAAATTAACAAAATTTTCAACCTTATGTTTTATTACCAATGTTTTTTTTCAAAAAACTAAGTAAAACTTTGAATGCATTAGTGCAATAAATACAGTGAAAGAGGGAGGAAACGTATAATTAAACCAAAGGGTTCGGTTTAACATAATTCATATTATGGACCCCATAAATCATTTTTATAAAATTTTATCTTTTTCTTTCATGTCCTGAGCGTCTGTGGCTCTCTTACATTCTTTAACTCATCCCTTGCTGTAACTCATCCCCATTGTAACCTATCCAACCACCCTAATCCCCTAGCACAGTCATTGCACTGCACCACTCATCCAAATAATCCTCTTTGGAGACTAAAGAGGCAGCGGTATCTTGACCTGCTATAAATACGTGACAGTGGGAGTCCTGGCAATGGCCAGTTTCCCCAATCTTGTCCTGAGCGTATGTGGCTCTCACGCTCTTCGTCAGCATCCACTACCTTGTATCCGGTGACGTGACTGACAGAGAGGAGCGTGGTGGAATTCCCGAGACTCCACTTCCTCATTCGCATGCGAGGGAGGAGACAACCATGTGAATTTGGGAGGTCTCTAGGCTGTTTGTAAAAACTGCATGAATGAGCGAGTAACTGAAAATTGTAAATTTGGTATGAATGAGAACATTTAAAGTTTTTGAATACACAGAAACAATGTGAAAAAGTTAAGGACAGCTATTAAAACAATCTTAACGCAGGAAAGATATAATTTACTAAGCAAGAATAATAATTGTTTTTTGTATTATATTTACAATATTCACTCTATAATACGTGATATATACATACATAAAACGAATAATGATTCCATGACGTAACACCTCATGAAGACTAGATTTGATACTTCATTATTCAAGTAGCTACTCATTTACCCTTACGAGGCTGAGTTAACAGACCACAGAGAACACCTATGTGCGAACCTTGGGGATACATAGACAGATATCTGCTAAATCGAATAGCCTCTATAACTAAATGAATATTCTCTGATAATTTTTCAACTGGTCTAATAAATATTCTAGGACAGATGATATGGTATCGAAGAGATTAAGTATAAGATATACTAGGTGGACTGTTATCTTGATATAATTGGAAGGCGTAATTGGTGGTATACAGTTATGTGTTTTCATGGCACTGTTCTACAGTTGGTTCAATTTTACTAATAATTCCTTTAAACACGTTATGGACGTAGGATGAGTGTTATTTGAAGTAGGAAGTCCACTTTTGATGGTCATGCTTGGCAAATAAGTTCATTCACCTCAATCTCTGACCTTTTAGCGATTCAATGTTTACAGGTTTTGGTGTTGTTTTTAGTCGTTGTCATACAACAGTATGCCATGTAATCTGTAAGATCATTAAAGACTGTAGTATGATTCAGTTTTCAGGATAAATGGTTACAGGTCTTTGCGAGACTGTTGTGGGCTCGAATGCAATATATAGGTAGGAAATTTTTTTTACTTTCGGCTTATGGTTTTCCGATCGGTTGGTAACTTACTCAAGTGTGAAAACCCGTACATTTTCGAGTGGCAAATTACGTTGGAAACTTGTTGGCTAGTTCCTGCATTACATCTTGCTACAACAAACCAACCATGACTGTAATATTTGATCGATTGGGAAACCTCAATATATCGATACGATTCATATTATTTGAACCGTCAACTTGTACCTGCTCGATATTACATGTCGATTTGTTCATTAAAACACACTGCCAGTACAAGAATAAATTACAATTAACTGTCGATGGCTATCTGCAAGGTGAGATTGAGTCGTAGATTGCCCTTAAAGGCTTCATACTGCAGCACATTATGGAATGTGTAAAGAGCAGTTATGTAAAAATAAAAATGAGCGAGCGACCTGAGCTATTAAGGGGACCTTGGCTTGATAGCTAATGATAGGCTGTTCCGAGTCGGGCTTGAGCTGCATTCGGTTTTATAGGCTGGGACCAGTTCTCTCTGAATCGCATGATTACAGAGTAATGCAGCAACAATATCCACTCCGAGGGGTTTATTAATCTCAGTTGTGCATACTTCTTCACCACGAATAAATAGAAGTTACCTTTTCTTGTACCAGAAAACATCCCCCTATTCTCCCATATTTTATCAATAAAACTTTGGCGTCCTTACAGAGAGAGGGGACTAGTTCATGACACGGCCGGAGCTCACTAGGGACGTGGACAAAGCCCGGCCTCTGACCTGCCAATAAAAGGCCGAAAATTTTAGCTCTCGCTCTCTCTCTCTCTCTCTCTCTCTCTCTCTCTCTCTCTCTCTCTCTCTCTCTCTCTCTCTCTCTCTCTCTCTCTCTCTCTCTCTCTCTCTCTCTCTCTCTCTCTCTCTTTCTCTCTACCACATAAACTACCTATAATACCTACCCTGTACCTCTTCTCCTAGTGCACCGTCGGAGCACACCTTCTACGACCTCATCGAGTCAGACCAATACGAATAAAGCTGCCCGCTGACTAGGTCACCAGCAAAGGTCAAAGATCACAGGTTTAATAATTTTATCTCTTTCTTGACGCCCGACGGGCAGCGGCCGGTTAAAGAGACCATAGTCCGCGGCGGGCGTCTCTCCTACTAATCCGACAGCCTTGTAGTTCTCGTTGTCTGCAAGCAACGGCCTGGCTGACTCTTTCAAGCTGTACTTCTCAATTGAGTGGAACATCCGAGCTGTTTCTTGGTCCAAGGCTTGATAGGTAGGCGCTACACACTCGGCGGTATCTCTATACACACGATAAGGGCGATTGGGATCCGCAGCTCTCAGTCTGTCTTTGGCTAACTAGCACATCCTTGGAAGACATCACTTATATGCAGTCTACCGTCTCTAGGGGCCATACAAATCTCCCCAAAGACCCAGTCTGTCTCATTGTGGTCCTCACTTGCCTTTAGGATCCGGACGGTTGTCACCTACCTTAGATACCGAGTGTGAACTCATGGACTTTCCAAGACCACGTAATTTACCTTAAAAACCTAGCCTTAACCTCTTCTTCTCGAACCCAGCGCACTGTCGGGGGACACCTTTTAAGATCTTATGGAAACAGATCTATAAAAAAAAAAGAATGAAGTTTCCCACTAACTAGGCCTCTAGCAAAGGTCAATGACCACAAGTTTACCCATTTTATCTCTTTTTTGACGCCCGCCGGGCAGTGGCTGGGTCGATGAGAACCTAGCCCCAGCGAACGCCCCCTGGTAATCTGATTATAATGGTAATTAGCTTAGCGGCCTAACCAGGTGCATTCCTTATCTTGTCCCTTCACATGTTCGTGTACCTTTTAAAACAATATTATTTAATTAATACTTGATGTAACCAAAGATGAGTTATAAATTAATCTTTGCTACAAAGGAAAACTAATAGAATAATAATCAAGAAAAGGAATGATTTCATTAAATTCTTTGTCAGTCGTCGCAATTTGAGCAATAACGTAGCTTTTGACTTTCGAGATGTCTTGTTATGGTAACTGGAACTACTGAGCACGATAACGGTTTTGAAGCTACAACTCGCCGTTGAGGGAATCTATTTCCAGTACTATAGCTTGTTAAACTGCCAGACTAAAAAAAAAAAGTTGATTTTAACTACCGTACACAATTTTTGACCTTGCTCCAAGGCCGGCCAAGACCAAACAGGCCTTACTACTTTCACTGATTTGCCAGACTAAACACGGATCACTCTTGTATGACATTAACTCATAACTCATAAATATTCATTTTTGCTAATAAATAGTGTTCAGTAACTTGTTACGGATAAAGAAAGTAAAAAATTTCTTACTGAAAGGTCACTTCCTCCTGGATATGCGGGCACGGAGGCAACCGGTTAAGTTCTTCTGAGCAATTACGTAATGTCGCCGTTTCGGCAGGTATTTCAAAGGATCCTGGGGGAAAAAAATTTATTAAAGTACTCAAAAGAAAAGCTGAATTATCATAATTGTAAATAAGTAAAATACGGCAGTGACCACTTGACCTGCTATAAATGCGTAACAGTGGGAGTCCTGGTAATGGCCAGTTTCTCCAAACATGTCCTGAGCGTATGTGGCTCTCGAGCTCTTCGTCAGCCTCCACTGCCTCGTATCCGGTGACGTGGCTGACGGAGGATAGTTGGGGACTTCCCAAGACTCCTCTTCCTCTTTCGTATGCGAGGGAGGTGACGACCATATGGACTTTGGAGGTCTCTGGGCTCTTTGTAAATACTGTATAAATGAGCGAGTGAATGAAAAATTTAAATATTGTATGAATGAGAACATTACTTATTGCCCAATGAGGCAGATTGTAAGTTTATCGTAATAAAGTTGTTTTTATCATCAGAAATAAGTAAAATATTTAAACTGGATTTCTATTGTTGGCTTTCAAAAAATCGTATGCTTAACCATTTTTAATGCGCTCTGAACTATAGAGAAGAAGTCTTGAATAGCTTCCAAACAGTGACTTGGGGACTGTGGGGCATATAATTGAGACTTACTTTTTTTTTCAAACTCCTGACTATTACTGAATATACCTTTTAAAATTTCGTTTTTAAAACTTTTCATCATTCAGCCAATATCGTAGAACACAGACTAATAGCCGTACCTGTTTGAAAGTAAAGCCTTTCCCTGCTGACCGAAATCAAATGAATGAATACAGTGCTCAATGAACTATTCCAGAACAAGTTCTGCTTTTTAAATTGAAAATTAAAAGAATAGTTTAGAATGAAATTCAGACCTATAAAATCAAAACAGTCATTGTGCCTTGTTTTCCTGTATATTCGTTTTTATTGTCCTTTTGTTTTGTTTTTCGATTACAAGGATTTTAGCAATTTACATTGGAGAGGTAAACTTTCACTTCCCCACACTGAAATAGATTTTCAGAACAGTTGAGAAACGTTATAGAAAATGTGTCCAACCGTTGATAGACCTTCAAGGTTGAAATGGCGATTAACTAGAAATCTTGTAAGGAAGTGCATATTACTTAACATAGAACACCCCGCCTAGAAATCCGTTTAAATCCAGATTGGATTGGGCCTCACCCTCCAATTAGAAATTTCAAACTGATTCATAGCACACTGAGACTAGCGTAACCGGTGGTCCTATAACTCACTTAATCTCAAAGCCGTATCCTGCAACGTGCAACAGACAAGCTCCTTTCTGCCCTCAGAGGTGAATGTACATGGGTGGTTCTTTACTGTAATGGAGAACTGGATCGCGTCTCAAGATCACTTGAGGCAGGCCATCAATCATGTTAATGCAGATAAATCTCTTTTATAAAATAAACTGTATAATTACAGCCTCATACTACATAAGGAGATACGGCTTCATGGACTTCAGCTAGTTCCAGTGAGATGACAGGGTCGGTCAGTTTGAAGGGGACCGATCACCAGTGAGTCACCTGAACCTTTACAGAAGCAGAGTGACCCCGCCTAACTTCTCTAGCCTGTATTAACTTGCCAGAAGCTTGGCTTGACAGATAATTCTATTTCAGGCTTCAATTTGCCACTAACTCTAGAAGCATTACATTCAAACAGCTACCTGTCAGTCGTCTTTCTTCTGAACGACTGAATATAAATTTTAAAAAGTACGATCCCCAACACCTGAAATTAGAAGTTTCAGATTAAAACTGCAGATTCTGTACCATAAGGTTAAGGAAACTTGAAAGGCGGTAACCCTCGACAAATTTTAATGATATATCAAAACGTTGTTAATGACGACTATAAAAACCGTTCCATTTGTTAGGCATATCGGCTTTTAATACGTTTTTATCTTTGTAGGTCTTTTAACTTTGTACCATTTTTATACATAAAAAAAAAATACTGGATATATCAATCTTGGACGAAAGTAAAATGTCAAGGGCCCTTGAATCAACTAGTTAAAGACGTTTTACAAAGCATTATCAGAAATATTAAGTTCACTGTACTAGGGTTCACTGTTCACCTGCAAGCAGATTACCCTTCAGGAACTGAACTTTTGTTCGTTTCAATGAATTTTTTTTGTTTATTTGTTTGAAACTGAAGACCTAGGTCTACTAGAAGTACTATTGCTTTTGTTGTCTCTCAGCCTTTGTCCATTCTATGATTGACAAGGTATTTGAAAATCAATTGTGCTTTATGGGCCATTGAACCAAAAAGGTCCATTTCAACTTCATTTATTTTTATTCATGTGAAGTCCTTGGAAAGTTATAGAAAAAAAATCATGAATTTTCTGCATCGCATTCCTCATGAAACAGGAGAGTCGGTCATTGTAAATGAAATCTGTAAATTTAAATATAAACATGTTATTATAAATATTAGGTTTACATGTGTTAGTGGATGTGGTAGATGGAAGGATTTATTGTTTAGACGATGAAGAAAAAATAATTAAATGAGCCCATAGACTAAAAGAGAAAAAAAAATCACAGGAACAAAATTAAACCAATGTGAAAATAATCAACAGGGACAATTAATTGAGTTAAAGAACCTCAGTGCGAACCAACTGTTACTGTAATTTGGTCTAACATTCGTCGGAGTATGGTTTTTATTTTTAATCTTCCAAGAAAATTATCAAGGGCTCAATCCATTTTGTAGGATTTAACATTTTAAATCAAATTTGAAAAATTGAAGTGCCTTTATTCATTGCTTCGTCCTCTTTGGAAATGTTTTTGGATTACTGACTGGTGAAGTAATGTCAAGATTGTAGTTTTAAATCATTACTTTTTTTGTTGTTGGATTTTTGAGAAAAAATACTACATTTTCATTATTTAAAAAAAAATTAGACTTGGAATTACTAACTGGTAGAGGCTGGTGAAGTGTTGACATCAATTAAAACACGCACACGCACCTGACTGTGGTCAGTGGAGTTCGACATTTTAAACGCCTCTAAGAGAACTTTAATCCCCACATGTGGTTTACTTGTTTAAAAAATAAAGTAATCCTTCCACATGCTCTAGGGTAGCGTGGAGGAGCTTAAAACTATTCTAGGTGAAGTAATCACCCGAACCGTCCGGAAACCACTTTTCAACAGGATTTTCCTATTTAAAATTGACCAATAAATGTTTTATGACAATATCTGAAACTTGATAGTACAGCTGATAAATACGTGCCAAGGGGAAAATTATAATAGGTGTTTGCCATAGAGCAGCATGACATCAAAGTTGAAAACTCACTTCTGGAAACAGTAAAAATGATTTTAATACTAATAATTTTTTTTAATATATAATAAAATCAAATTCAGTCATTGAAACTGGGGTGCTTATTAAGGCTAGCTGGAAGGTACAATAAAAATATTTGTTTAGCCCTATACAGCTCGCAGTCAGCGTGAAATCAGGACAAAACACCAAAAGGACCGTTGGATGAATTCATCCACCGTAGGCAGCTCAAAAACCTCGTGAAGCTCACTGTTGGTTCGCTGCTTGAATGAAGTACCTCTGACCACTTTCATCAGTATACCGTTTTGGAATTGTTGGAGTCACCGAGCTGTCGTATACGTCAGATAACGAAATAGCGGTGCACCATACAGCAGAATAGGCCTGAGTACACTCTTGTAGATCAATATCTTGAGACGCAGTGATAGATTGGGGGAAAAGTCAATAAAGGCGTAAGCCGGTAAGACTTCGTGCGAGTTTGCTTCAACTTCCTCGCAAAATGGTTACTAAAATGGAGGTAAAGGACCTTTTTCGTGGAATGGCCCTTATTAGCTAACTTTCCTGCTATTTCTTATTTTGGGATATTTTTTAACAGACTAAATTTCATGTTCATAAAATTGAGAAAAAATATGGAAATTCATTGTATGAACTCTCGTGACTTTATTGCAGCGAGACTCCCGATTACACATTAAACAAAGGGTCTCAACACGGATATATCACTGCTAGAGAATCTCAGGATGATTCTTGTAATAGTAGTATTATACTATAATAGTAGTAGTTATAATAGTAGTATTAGACTATGCTTACACCGAGCAATAGAAATTATCCATTTTTTTTTTGCTTTCTGGAGAGTTGCGAAATTTGCCTACTTATACTAAAAACTTTCAATCACCAGGATAATTAGCATATGGCGTTTTCTTTATCATTCGACTAATTAATTTCCGTTATTAGTACAGGCCTCAATTATGGTTACCACGCAAACTGTTCCGAAAGCCGATTGCATCGACAATTTTTTCCCTTCACGTAACCGGGTTAGTAAGTGCTACAACATCATCAAGAAGTTCTCTGTAAACGGTAAATGGTATGTTATAAAAAACACAAACATAACTCTGTGACCGTAAAGAGGGCCATAAAAAGACCCGCTTCCTTCTAAGGCGATCCACATTTGTGCCGAGACATTTCCTTTCCCTGTCGCGAGAGTCTGGGGCCGCCGACATACCATATGAGAAAAGATCGCGGATTCGTCATTCTCGGGACCCGAAGTAGTCTTCAACAGCTTCCAGCCGGAGACAGAACAGAAATACTCATAACTTACAGCTGGGAGACGGACGATCTATACCAGGTGACCAACCCAAATGATCTTGCGGCCCACATATAAAATTATATACCCCCATATTAAAAAATAGGATCTGTTACATTTTAGAAATTTCTGAACAGAGCAGTTTAGATGTTCCAAGATGCGCGAGCATCATGAGTTCGCAGAACATAATTTCATTTTTTTGCGAACTCATAACTCTACACTCATAAATAAAACAGGCAAAATCTGTCATGTATTCCCAAAAATATTATTTTAAAACCAAGGCTAATTTTTCTCATAATTTCGACAGTTAGTTTTTGAATACATGGATGAACAAATAATGTATTTTTTTTAATACATTGGTTTTAACTACTTTGGCCATTATAAAATAAATATATTTTGTAAAAGTGTGTAGAATCTCGCGGGATGGGCCGCGGGTTAGCCACCCCTGATCTATACACATGAGGCGTTAAAGTCTCTTCAAATTAAAAAAAAAAAAACACAGTTTTATTATGTCAAAATATTGAACAAAAATTAATCTCTGACAATATGAAATAAGTGAATTAGATTATATAAAACAAGCTCATTATATTGCCCTTACACGTTCATTGTCCGCTGTTGTAACAAAACAATAATACATGATATAATACAAAATGTGATAGATGACAGGAAATTTAACTCATTCATGCTAACAATACAATAAAATACTATAACCAGGCCCTATTTGTCAACTAGGTACAAAACCCAAAACTCATTACTAATTAAAACTATTAAAAATCACATATATAAACACCATACCAAAGTTATAATTGAAACATATAAAATTGATTGCCAAATTCTAATTTATCATTTCTACCAATTTTTCAAGCATTCTTTGCACTGCTGTCTTTAATATTTCCTTAATCTCCGAGAAAAAAATCATGACTCTAAATCTCAAATTGAGTTGAGGAACTTAAAAAGTCAGAAAGAAGTGAGCTAGTTCAGAAATTCGTCGTGACCGAACTTTTTATCACGTCATTAATAATTATTTCATGGCCAAAACATATGCAGTGCGCTCCAAGGTGTTGTTGAATATCCAAATAAAATTTCAAATCATTGGACGCTTTTAGAGTAAATTCAAACCCCTTTGAGCTCGGCAAAAAGTAACTTAAGCAGTTATTCAAGCAGCTATCTCAAACACCGTATGTATCGAGATATATACTTATATACTCACAAAAAATTGATTATATTTACTCTTTTTTTTTTTTGTATAAAAAATACCAAAAATTTTTCCTGTTTGTAAAAATGTTAAGCCTCTGTAACAGGCACAGTACTGTGCAGGCCAGTCCAAAAGCTGTATAAATATTATTACTTCTAAATCTATCTCAAAGTCGGAAAGACGCCAGGTAAGGCACTAAAAACGCATGAGGAATATCCCCACTTGGAATAAATGAAGGCCTACCACATTTATTATGCAAAGCTGTCAGTTGAACGAAGGCGTTTCGTTGTTAGTGTAGCTCAGATGCACGGAAAATCATGCACCAGCTGCTTAAATGTTTTTGTTTTTTTTTCTTTTTTCCATAGCCCCTTAAAAGTTTTACAAAGATTATTTCAATTATAGATTCACATTCGAATCTATTTACATATTAGTTTTATATTTCCTGTCGTATTATACACAAGGTGTAATTTCGTATAAAAGTTATATAATTCAATACAAGTACAATACAACTCTATAAGGTAATGTGGCTCACCTTTTTGATCAAAAACTGAAAACTAACTTACATACTAATTCTTAACCTAGTTTTTCACCGACAGTCTGTTGCGATTGATGCGGGAGGGGTGGTGGGGTCATAGTGTTAAACACTGGATTCGTGAGGTACTGCAACGCGTCAAAAAACTTGATGTGTCTCCGGCGGATGAACTCATCCACCGACGGCGTTCAAATGCTAAAAAATCATGTCACTTCTTATGTAATAGTTAGAGAGAAGTTAATCTTCGAGCAAGACATACATTTAAGGCATTACCTTCAGTAGAAATGAACCACAATTAAGGAAGTCTAATTATATGGTTTAAGAGCTGATGAAAAGAGCTACTGGTTTCTGCCTGGCCTATTGCCGTAATTATCTCAGAGTGAGTGATATTCAGCCATCAGTTCTTCTATTAGTTACATCGAGACTATAATGGAACTGCTATAAATGAGTCCAGAAAAAAATATAAATATTGCTTCGAATCCAGAAAGGCTTTATTCTGAAATGCATTAACACATGACAACCGGAAAGGCGACGAATTCAAATCCCGACACGCTCAATATATTTTTTTCTTAAGGTAATAATAATACCTTTGGGATTACATAGCACAATTCGTAGTTAATGGTACCTGGTATGTGCGCAGTATGCACGTTAGAGATAATTCGGTTATTGTCTTGTCATACGTTGTCCGTACATTTTCATGCATATAACAAAAACATATTCACGATTCATGAAATCACTATGAAACAAATATAGTTTATTAGCGAATAAATCATTTTTATTGACATCTCTTGGACATTGGATAGCTTTAAGGAAAACAAATGTAATGTAGCCAAAACATTAACTAAGGGAAAATCCCGTTCAATAAGCACTGTCATATTTCACACTAAACTGTTGTTTTTTTTTGGATTACTGTCTGTAAATGTTTGCAATCCTTGAATAAAAACAATTAAACCAACTTAAAGCTCTGATAAAAAAAAACTTTTAATTAGCTATAAGCTTCAGAGAATTAGGCCAACGTGTTTTTCCCCCTTGATACTTACAGCTGCGAATGTGGTTTTGCAGTAGGCGTTTGAAATTTCGATCATTTCTTTCACTGATGCAGCACAGGGTTAAATACACACATTTTATTTACTCGCAGATGTTTGAAAATGAAACCTCTCCCTCACAAATATCTAATGTGCAATAGGCTGACACAGCTGAATATCAAAAGAGCATTGAAGCAAGTCCGTCTATTAGAATAACCACTTGTTTATTAAGTACGAGAGAAAGCTCACTGGCTTGTACCAAGTCACTTATAACCATAACCTCGCTTCTATGTTCGAAATATTGTGCCATCTCGTTTGTTGTCCTTTTTCAAACACATTCAATGGTTTGAATTTCTGCTAAAATAAACATGGTTTTATTTATCAAACGGCCATCGGTAGCTGTTTTGAGCAAGCTTGATTGGTTTAAAGAGATTCCCAAACGTTTCTCAGCCTTTTATTGAGTTAGGTTTAGAAAGGACTGGGCAAAAAATAATTAGGCCTTCAATGAGCCGAGTCAGCTACTATTGAACTATTTAGTCCCGACCTTATTCCAGGCTGTAATTAACGGCTGCAACCGCGCGAAAGATTTATTCCAATGAAGCAATAGCAATTTAAATGTTCAAATGCAGCTCCGATTTCATTTAAATATAATATGTGATTAAATCTACGAGTGGGCTAGTAGATCCGGGAATGAGTGGCCTCGTATTGTTTTCATATGAGCAAATGGGGAAACCCAGGGGCCAGAAGTTGGATAAATTCTGAAAAGAGTGAAACCACATAAGATTTAAACTGAACCCGGGATGATTTAATAAAGAAAAACAAATTACATTAATACCTACGACTTGGTGAAATTTTTAGGTTGTAATGATAATAAAAGATAGAAATTTGAAATTCCAATTAAAATTGGATAAATTCTAAAATGAGCGATATCCAATTCATACACTAAAATGATAAAATAAACCTGGTATAATTTAATAAAGCAAAAAAAAATTAAATTCAAACAAATTATTAAAAGAATATTACAAGGAATATATAAGTACAAATAATGTGGCACACATTTTTGCTCATATTTTTATATACCCTGTACTCAAATAAAACAAAAAAAAAAACGGTTAGTTGAAATTTGCAATTATTTTATTCTCAGCATAGTAAAATTTGTTCAGATTTGTTTTACATTTACTTAGTGTATAGATTCTGTTTACATATGGCAACATGAAAAAAACTCAATTTAAAAAAACAACAAGGAACAACAACTGTTGAAAAGTACAAATAAAGCCGCTTTGTTTTTGGTTTTCTTAAATTACAAAGCGACTTACTTCATACCCTAATATGTAGTGTGCAGTATCAAGTAGCGTCTAACTTGCTGACACCAATCATACTTAGCACTTGAAAATTACAGCTTGACTCCCAAATGCTCTTGTGTGAGCAATTAATTGATTTAATTGATTATCAAAAAAAGTAATTTGTTTTCAGTAAAAAAAAAGTAGTGTGCTAAATATTTAATATCATAGTATACAATGATGTTTAATAGTCCGTTCTTTAACGGGTCTAATTGAAAAGTCAGTAATAGTTGTCGGCCTACAACTTGGGTTTATTTACCGCACAAGATATTTCGTTCACTCTTATCACCACGATGGGAGATCTCATTATTAGTTGTTTTTGCCACTTGATGATGGGAGTTTGTGAGATCTGCCGAAATCGTTAAGTAAACAGAATTTGAGGGTAGATAATTATAACTGACTTTTTATTAAAACATTTAATATTATCGTAAATGATATGTAGTGTTTATTTTAGACAGTATAACTAAAGCTATGTTGACATGTCAGTTCTAGGGGTCCTGGCTCTGTCCGGCCTCAGCTTGAGCACTGACAAAGACCTCGAGGTGATCTACCAATGGCCGGTCTTGACGTGGTCAGTTCCTTCAGGATACCCTTCGGATCCGGACTACCGAGCGGAAAAGGCCCTCCTCAACAGCCTGGAGGTCGGCTGGGACCGCATCTTCGTCACCACGCCCAGGATCTGGAAGGGCAACCCCGCCACCATCAGCTGGATACCCAGGCCCAAGGTCCTCCCAGCCGAGCCGTCCCCCGTTCTCCAGGTAGCCATCCACCTCTCCAAAGACATGTAGATAATTTAGAAATGCAATGCATGTGGAAGAAATTCTTTGCAAAATTGAATGTCAAAAAAATTCGGGTTGATTTGTACACAATTGAAAAATTCCTTTCAATTCGTATCTAATTGTAAAAGGCTTTCCGGGCTGCTTAAATACAACGGGAATACGACGAGTTTTACATATATCCATAGTCATTTTTAGGACGTTTGGCCAATCTTTTATTTTTACGTCAATTATATGTAATTGTATTTTTAGAAATACATTCGTAAATAATACTTTCCAGCTATTCTTTTAGTGAACACTTATATGACAATAAACCAACTGGGTAGAAGTAATCAGAATAGAACTTCTTCATATAAGTTTAAATCTGTTTTTATAATATCAAATTAAGGGCACTAAGAACCAATTTTATGTTTTTTGACCAAAATCTGTCTAAAGTCTCTAAAACTCTTAAGACAAAGTAAGAATTATAAATAGGTTTTTATATTCCTTCATTTGATATTGTAATAACAACAGTATAAACAGATAATCGCTAATAAGCAAGACAATATGGAGGTCTGGAGTCTCCGCTTCAGTTTTGTTAAATTTTACCAAATGATTGTGAAACTACATAGTATTTTTGATCAGAACAACTTAATTTTATTTCTTGAACCATCTTGGTCATTTAAAATTGCCTTTTCAGCTATTAAAACAATTGTCAACAGCTAAAAAAAACATTGCCGGAACGTATTAACTAAACAATTACTACTGTTGGCTCTCAAAACTTTGCTACTTGGGCTACCTATGTAATTACTCTTACAGTGTTACTGGTCATGATGAAACATTCTTGACTTTAAATCATAAATAGCTTCCAACTTGTGTCATGCTTATTATCATACCTCTTAAGTTTCAGTTACTCTATGTTGATACGAATACCTTCGGTAGAGTTGTGCAATAATATAGCTGTAAAATTTCACATCGATCGATTAAAAGTCACCTCTTCCAATGAGCACCAGATTACCTAAAGTGGTTTTCTCGGAACAGGTGTAAAGGTATGTTGTTTCTCCATCCTGGCTGCAGCCATCTTTTGGACATGGGGGACGGCCTTCAAGCTATGGACTTGAGTCTCATCTTGCCCTCTACCTGTTCAGAAACTGGTTCTTGCAGAGATTACGGCGCAAGCAACATCTAAA
Organism: Acanthosoma haemorrhoidale; assembly: GCA_930367205.1. Taxonomy (NCBI): domain Eukaryota; kingdom Metazoa; phylum Arthropoda; class Insecta; order Hemiptera; family Acanthosomatidae; genus Acanthosoma; species Acanthosoma haemorrhoidale. Next base: position 29,390,266 of record OV884012.1, read on the forward strand.
CAGGGCCGAGAAACCGCGGAAGATGACGTCATTTATGCTCTACGACTTACAAGGGACACTCGTAGTTTTCCAAATTGGTTGCTAACATGCATCTTACCACTACCTTGATTAAAACAGTGGCTGTAGCGAAAATTTCAATGTGAGCCGGCCCAACCAACAGTGCTGAGGTTCGAGGCCAAGATTGCTTTGTAAATCAGGAAATATTGACCTACTTCCAGTAGACACATAATCAAGGTAGCTACCTAGCATGTATAGGTATTAATATCCCAGACAATCTGATCCTTCTGAAACTTGACCCTGATTTCAAAATATCATTGATTACAGTGGTTAAATTTTCTTTATATATTGAAACCTTGTATAAATTGTGGCTTGATGTGCACTGAAAGATAGACATGCTTTAGCTTATCTGTCTTATAACATCTTCCTTGCAAGGGTAGTTAGTTTAAAAGATCGTAAAATAGATTTATGAAACTCTCAAAACTAGCAGTTATGACAGCCTAAAAACCGTCCTTGACCGCAACAATATTTAGCTAAATTTTAGAAACATGCTACTCAAATTTTAAATTTTTACTTCAATCAAAAACATACAACCTAGTATGTATCGTGCTTTAGTTTTTAGTAGTTACTGATTTTCTCTCATGAGACTAAATTGAAACAAAACCAGACCCTCCCTCTTAGAAAAAATCCTTGAGGGAGCCAGGAATCGTACAAATGGTTAGTCAGTAGTCAGATACTACAGAATAGAGGAGACACAATTGTAATATATTGTTATGTTTTTATTTTATTTGATTAATTGAAATTTAATCTGAGGTTTATAGGTTAATATAAAAAGAAAACTGTGGCAAAAGGAAAATCAGATTTTACAAAATTCACCCTCATTTTATTTAAATACACAATCACGTCTTTGATACAAAACTACAAATTATCAACCAATTTTATAATTTACCTTAACATTATTAACTCTCGAATGGCCAGATCTACTAGTTTTTATATATTATTCTTTTTTTTTCTTAACTTTAACTTGGTATGCCACGCGATCAGTAATATCCAATTATATCTCTTCTATCCTTCTTCTCTGGATAAAATTATTCTTCCTACTAATTATCTTCCCCATGCCAAATCACTATTAAATAAAAATTGTTCATTTTTCTTCAATTTTCACTATCTTTGCCTCATGCTCTCGCCCATGGAATAACGCTAACCTTCATATTTTTATCAGAACAGAACAACTCAACTCTCCCTCCTTTTTTTTAAAAAAAACAAAACCTCCTCTCTTGTTATACACTGGTCGTTTGCCGCCCTTTTATGCCCGCTAATTTTTCAAATTCAAATTTCACAAGTCAAATATTACAACAATATATGGCTGCCACATGTATAATTAATTGTATTGGTTGGAAATGTTATTAGCTTGTTTATACATGGTACTGAATTCACTTATGAAATGTATCCTTTAAGACTAGTGTAAGACTGGTTGCAATTGTAACACATCACAATATGTAATGTCTCTAATAATGAAATTTTGTTGACAGGCGTATCCAAGCTGGGATTGGCATGCAGATGCTGCCAGTGGGAATGCAGGCAACTGCACTGGTTTTGTGTCTGTTTTCAGGGCTAGGGTAGACCGCTGCAATAGGCTGTGGGTCTTGGACTCTGGGGTTTTCGACTCTGTTGTCAAATTTACTGTGGCATGCCCGCCAAAAATCGTCATTTTCGACTTGAACACAGATCAAGTTGTAAGTATATTTCTCATATAATTTTTTTTTCTATTATACATAGGTCACGGCATTATAAAAAAAATCATTATTCTGTTAAACTTAGAATTGAATCTCATTTTGTTCCGAATTTCAAAGCTTCACAAGCTGTAAACTCACCAACTTGGTTTTATTTCAAGTTATTTACCAAAAGACTTATTTATTACAATTAATGGCTTATTACTTATCAGTGATTTGTGTTAATCACATAATTTGGAGAAACCTACTATACGCTTTACCTCTTCTTAAATAAAAGCATTACTCTCCACAATAACCAATTTCCAATAACAATATTTGCAACTTCAATTTGAAGCATGAAATAAAACACAAATGTTTTCAGTAAGCACTCTTTATTGCTTACAAAACCACAAGGAAGTTGAAATCTCAACTTATTTAAAATAATGGCTTGTGAAACTCATTTTCCTCACAAACAAAACTATTTAGGAAATTTAATATTCCATGGAACTACCCAAAGCTTCCACTCTCTCTCCAGGCAAGCATCAAATGGTAACCAATTCACAATGTATATATTATTTGATACATTTGTTATCGTCTGAGGTCAGAATTCTTTTCATTTCCTTTCCTTTTACACTTCTGTAAAGAAATCTATTGAAAATTCCCCTGTAAATAGAATTATAAAATTTTTGCATTTAAAAATATTCAGACGAAATGAAGGATATTTTGAAAGTGTGCTGTACAGAGCATAAGCACACCAACACTAGAGACCCACCAATTTTTGCCCTCTGTAAGAAAAACTTGACTGTTCGACATTTAATCAAACATAGAACATTGTACACTGACTTATACCAGAACAAATTATGGATTCTATTCACACTAGAAGAAATACTTGTGAAACAATGGGACAGTTGACTACATATCACATTGTATTTAACCTTAATTGTCATGCATCGGAAGTGGTAAACAAATAAATAAATTGTTACGAACATGATAATGATTTTTCATTTTCAAACATCTGAAATTTAATAAAATAATGACTAAATTATCGTGTAATAATTGTTCTAGCTTAGAGTTGTTCAATTCCCAAGTGATGTGTTGAGGCCAAACTCCTTGCTCTCGAATCTGGTGCTCGACGAGCAGACGACTAATTTCACACCTGGAGGGTATGGGTGCGATAATATGTTTGTCTACATGAGTGACACTACTAATGCTGGCATAGTCGTTTATGACTTTGCCAAGGATCAAGCTTGGAGGCTCCAGCATCCACTCATGTATCCTGATCCGAAATTTGGTACTTTCAAGGTAATTTTTGGCATATCAGTTATTATTAGAGTTACTATTTCATTTGATGAAATTTACCTGATTGAAATTTTAACCAATAGTTTTTTTATTTGATTACATTACACACCTTCAAGTTGAATACAAATTTATCCACAAATAAATATTAGTGATGTATTCATTACAATTTTCTAGTTGCGGTTTCTGGTTCTTATAAAATTCCTACAAAAATCTGCACCAGGGATACCAGGTTATACACATAATGCTTGTAACATTTTTCAAAGAATTTCATCTATTCTCTCCTAAACTGGTCTGTCATCATTCTAAGGTGCATGTTAGGATTCATTGTAAATAAAAAATGTCTACCCTAACTCCTCTTTCTTCCCTCTACACAATTCGTCTGTTTGATTTTTTAAATGGTTTAGGGGTTTTTTCATGGCAAATTTAAAAATAAAATTTATAATTAAAAATTATTATATAAAATTAATATTAATATGTTATATTAAGTACCTTTAGTTTTTCAAAAAATGAGCCAATACTTTTTGTGAATTTGAATTATGACATAGTAAATAATCTATTACAAATTCTCAGTTAGCTGGTGAATCATTCACACTTATGGACGGTATCCTCGGATTGAGCCTGTCACCTGAACGAGGATCAGCCGACAAGCGTCTCTACTTCCAACCATTCGCTTCTGACAGACTGCTGTCCATCTCAACTTCCGTTCTTCAGGGAGGACCAAATCCAGGGGATGACTCTGAATTGCCTGTCACCCTGGCTGGAACTAAGTCATCACAGGCTGCGGGGCTGGCAACAGACCCAAGGGATGGATCTCTCATCTTCAGCCCGGTCGCAGAGACAGCAATCGCTTCATGGCTTCCTGGAACTTCTGACTACAAGTAAAATTACAATTGCTAATAGTTAATCCAAGTAAAAGAAAATATTTTTTTTCTTTTAATAGTTAAAAGATGTTCTTATTTTTACGAACTGAATTTTTTTAACCTCTCAATTAATAGGACATTAATGGACTAAATTGTATTTCTGTAATACATAAAACCTACATAGAAAATTATTTAACAATATCTAGAAGTGGTAGGCACATAAGTTCTTTAATACTCATGGAAAAACATATTTTTGACTCAAACACGTCAATTTATTTAAACCGTCTCGGTCACTGAAAATAACCTTTACAACAAAACTAAATAGCTAAAATATCGGGCTTGCCGGTTTCTGCCGTTTATTTCAAGTGTTCGGAGCAATCCCTTACAGGGTACGGATGATCCTTTTTTGGTGCCTCACTAGGAATCTAACAAGGATACACTCTTTTCAAGGTGCCCTTTGTGTGTTACACCTGTGAGTTACCTTGGTTGGGATTTTTCCTTGTTGGCTTAAAGTGCTGTATCCCCTGTATCTTAAAAACAACATAGGCAGACATACATACAAAAGATGATTGTCCTATACCTGTGAGAAAGTCAACCTCTCTTTTCGGGTTCATCAACAGATCTAAAAAATCAAGCAAACCTATAATAAAAAAAAATAGTGAAATTGGTAAAAGTTTTTATTAATTAATAGTTTATTAAATCAATTTTTACTTTAAAAATAAAATTTAACACCAAAGATACTAACTGATTAAATCCATTATCCACAGGGTGATTTCATTCAGTCCAGATCTACTTCAATTTGTACTCGACTTCCGAACTGCTGACAGGGACAGTGGCAACATTTGGCTGGTCAGTTCCAGGCTGCAGAAGTTCTTCAGGAGTACAATCAGCTCACAAGAAATCAATTTGAGGATAATGAGGCTTGTTCCAAAACAAGATATTTTCAACAATACTTTACCATATTACTAGATGGAGGAAATTCACCTCTCACTTAAATGAACATTAGTGTTTGCTTAATTTTGAATTGATAAACAATAGAGTTCCAATTATCCCGATTAAATAATTGGGGCCTACATGTACTGGCCTATATATAACAGTGTTTGCTCTAATAACCTGCTAATATTTTTTTGTCATGGATTTCAAGCATTCAAATCTGATATATTGATTTAAAATTATGTAGTATACAATACTAGTCTTGAAATCTGGTTGAATTCATAATAAAAATTAACACCTTTTTTTTTTTTAAATTATTAAATGACAGAACTACACTTTTCAGTTCTGAAGACATCGCATTCGTTTTAATTGCTGGTAAATGAAACGGCACTGAAACTTTAACTCATTTGTATATCAGACATAATTTATTGCATGATACAATAGAGGAATAATGAGAAGTTTTAGAAATTAGTGGCAGATCTAGCTCATTTCAACTCTAAAAATCTGGCAGCCATGACGTGGTTTCCAAATCCTGATAATTGGAATTTTACTCTATTAGTATTTTAAATATTTTATGATTGTCTAAATAATATTAGGACCCAGGACTGCTGTCCTGGAGTTTTCTCCCTTTGTACCAATCACAGCAATTAAGTAAGCATAAAAAACTAAAATAAATTATGAGAGTAAAATAAACTAAAATGCATTATCTCATGATTAATAATAATATACTTTATTTTCATATGATACCATTTATAAATTATTTATTCTTATTCAATAATTTATACAAAGTATTTATGGTATAGAAGAATTCCATCAGCCAGATTATTTTTATTTTCAAACTAGCAAAGTAATGTTACGTATAATTGAGGGGTGAGAAAAATTTTTGAAATCAAAAACAGTAAATGTGCCACTTGCAATACCTAACAGGGATAAAATCGACAATTGTATAAGTTATGAACCATGAGAATTTTTATTTTTAAGTAATTAGGTTGATTTATTGTAACTTTGTCTTGGATTAAGATTAAAATATTTTTTTACTTTTATAAAAAAAAACAAATAAACGCTGCTAAACCTAATAACAGTAGGAGCTGCAGTACTAAAAATTAAAATTGAAATATGATTGTCTATTTTATTTTCTCGTTTGAAAGTATATTGATTTAGAAAAGAAAAACCATTTAGACCTTGTATTTTACAAAGAGGCAAAGGAATCTATAAAACAGGAATGTGTAATAAGTTATCTATCCGTGTCAACCAAAATTGGAATTAAATAAATCAGTTTGAATTGTGCTTTTTAAATTTCTTCCGGTGGTTGTAATTTTTTTTCTGGCTTCTTCTGGAGTGTCCTTTTTCCTCTTACTACATTTGGTCCTACGTTTCAGGGACTTATTCAGTACTCATTCCATGGGCAAAAGCTTATAAAAAATTCTGCAACAGAGTAGAAAATATAAAGAGAAAATGAACATCCCTGAAGAAGGATTAGGAAAAAAAAAAAATGAATTTTAATTGTATTGGAAAATACTCACTCATATTATTACAATTAGAGATTATATTGGAGGAAAACATTTCTATGCAAACTCAAATATATTATGTTTTAAAAAAATGTCAATACCTGCGGCTGTAACTTTTAGTACATAACTTGTTGAACATCTCCTGTAAAATGTAAAAATTGTAATTATATTTTTTATAGTTGTAATTATATTATAAATTATGCTTGTAAAATGACCAATTCATAAATGTTACCATATTAATATATGTAATTTAAATATATTGATTTTCAATGTAATTTTTTTCATTATTTGGAAATTGAGAGGATTAAAAGATTAAATATCAAAGTTGCGAACCCCATAATATTATTAGTAAGGTACTAAACAACATTCTCTCCCTTCTGTACAGAAATATTCACTGGTTTGGAACCATTTAAGGAGGCTAAATAGTTTTCAGCCGTAAACAGGACGTGATCCTAATAGATGAATACATTTAGGGGGTAAATCTACACTTAGCAACAATAAACTGTTAATTTGAAAGGTTTGATCCCAATCTATCTTAAACGTAACGTAACTTCATCTTTTCTAGTTTTTATTTGTAAAGGAAATATTTAATCTGATAGAAAAGCCCACGAGTTTGGAGTTATGTCAAACTTTGCATGAGCTTTTTCAGGTATGCTGAAGTCAATGAACAGATGAAGACTCCTTATGTTGTGTGAGTATAAATTCAGCCCCCATCAGGCATGAGTGGGTATTTCTCCCTTTTATATTAATCGTTTTTATAAAGAGAAGCAGGTATTTCAAATCAATCTATCATTTAAAAATATTTTAATGATATCAGATGATATTCCTAAAAAAAAATATGAAATTTTCATAAAATGGTGAAGATTATTTTAAATAAATACATAGCTGGAATGCAACATGATCTATTGGTTGAAATTTGCTAATAAAAAAAATAGCAAATTTAGTGCATTGCAATGTCATCTTTTGAGGGGAAAGTTAACTAACTCCAGTATAGGCTAGTGAGAGAGAAATAGAGGGAAGTATGTCATTAAATAAATTGACATGCAGCGCTACCTGTTGATAGATAGTTGGAAGCAAACAGTGAAAAATGGCTTATATATTCCACCGGGGCGCTATCTATGGAGTGGTGAAAGAACTACTTACTAACTATTGCTGCTGAGTGGAAGTTGTTAGCTCCTGCTGGATCCTGAAGGCCTGATAGTAAATAAAAATTTTCTGGCGAGAAAGACCAGCCAGCCTTCGGTATGAACACACAGCAAACTGCTATGATCTCGTTGGACTGCACGCAGGCTTTCGACTCCCACATGATGCTGTGCCGACCACTTTGCGACTGGGAATAACCAGAGCAGCTATACACGATGTTGGTTTCCTTCTTGAAGGACGGGTGGGCGATTGCATCTCTGAGCCATTCCCTCTGACTTCTGGAGTTCCTCAAGGAGCGGTTTTGTCTCCAGTTCTTTTCAGCATGTACATACACATCTGAAATTGTTGGGACAAATTATAAGAAAGCAACAGTAATCGGTTTTGCTGACGACATTGCAGTTTACAGCCACAGCATGAATACACAAAGACCACTCACACAGGCTGAGTCAGTTTGCAACGTAATCAGTGACAGGCTGGGCAAGTTAAACATCAGTGTGATCGCCGGGAAGACCGACTGCGTAATCTTCTCTTATCAAAATGGGAAAAAAGCTTTGCCAAAATCATATAGTATAGGAGGGCAAGAGAACTCGCCAGTTTTCTCGTTCTACTATCTGGAATAAATGGATAGGCATCTTCATTTCTCTACTCATTTTCGGAGTAAACTAAAAACATTACGACAGAGGTCTTACCGGCTATCGCACTTGCTAACTTCACCCAACATGTCGCTGCGTCTCAAATTGATGATCTATAAATGTGTCCTCCGGCCAGCTCTGCTGTACGATGCCCCGCTATTTACCTACTTGACTGACGCTACAGCCACAAGTCTCCAACGTTTCCAGAATGGGATCATGCGAAAAGTGGTCCGACATACCTCTCTTGAGAGGTTAAAGAACGCCGACCTGTACCCGTTGCTTGATAGGCCGTCGGTGGATGAGTTCATCCGCCGGCGACACGTCAAGTTTTTCAACGCGTTGCAGCACCTCACAAATCCAGCGTTTAACACTATGACCTCACCACCCCTCCCGAATCGATGGGAACAGACTGTCGGGGGAAATTTAGGTCAAGAACTAGTATGTAAGTTAGTTTTTAAGTTTTTGTTTGATCAAAAAGGCGAGCCCCATCACCTTGTAGAGTCTTGTCAATGAATCCAAGTACATTGTGTATCATTGTACTTGCATTGATCATATAACTTTTATACCAAATTCAGACCTTGTGTAGAGTGTACCGATGACGATATAAAATGTGATATGTAAATAAGTTCGCCTGAGAATCTATATTAATTTATAATTTTGTCATTTTTAAGGGGTTGGGAAAAAAAAAAAAAAGGACCAGCCTTGCCAGGACCAATTAGTTAGTTAGTTCCTTTAGTGCTCAACAGAATGCACTACAGTGCAATAAATACAGCCTTTTTTTGCTGTTTAGTTCCAACAAGTAACTAACAGGTAGCGCTGCATGTCAATTTATTCAATGAAGTACCCCCCTTTCACTCTAAATCTCTCTCTCACTCTCTCTTATCGCCCGGTACTGCATTTAGTTTCGAATTTAAACCAATAAATTGTACTGCAGTTCAATTATTTACAAAAAATAACACAGGTATGCAACAAAAAAACTCCATTTAATTTTTTTGTAAGTTTCTTATTCAGTTTTGGCCACTGAAACCAGGAAAAATACTCACAAAGTTCCATCATGTCTGGATTACTTGCAAAACTCAATTGCAACTCAGTTTTGGTTGTTATTATGTGTGATATTTCTCTTTAAACCTAAAATCTGGTGAGGTATTCCTGACTGAATTTTTTTTAGAAAGAGCGTACCAACATGATGTATGAGGATTTAGAAGTTTGAGTTGGGAACGGGGGGGGGGGATGATGAAAGAGAGGTAGGAGCGAATTTCCAGATTGATCATGCTTCAACTGGTTCCTTTTGGACCTTGGGATATAAAATATGGAGTAAAACCTCTGCCAAAAAATGAAGAATATTTCCAAAACGTATGTTCCAAAATACCAAAACTTTCTGAAGCCAAGCTGTATGACACAGGTTTTACAGGACCTGCCATACTTAAAATTTTGACTGATCCCTTGTTCCCAGAGTCAATGATGACACTGAAGAAGAAACCTGGAATTTTTTCAAGGATGTAGTGCAAAATGTTTTGTAAAATATAACAGGCCTAGACTACAAAAACATTTTGAATTAGCTCAAGGTTGCAAGATGACTGTCGGGTCGCCCCAAGGGGGGAGGACTAGGGTCAATACAACCCGGCGAGCGTCAAGAAAGAGAAAAAATGGGTGGACCTGTGGTCTTTGACCTTTGCTGGCGGGCAGCTTTATTCGTATTGATCTGACTCCATAAAATCTTAGAAGGTGGGCACCGACAGTGCACTATGTTCAGGAGAAGAGGAACAGGGTAGGTATTACAGGTAGTTTATGTGGTCTTGGAATGACCTCAAATTCACACTTGGTATCTAAGGGTTGGTAAAAACCATCTGGATCCCCGAGAGAGGCGAGTGTGGACCGGAGAGAAACAGACTGGATCACTGGGGGAGACGCTAATAGGTAAAGTTTGTAGGGCCCCACAGACCGTCATCCGCAAGGAAGTTTTAGCAAGACAAAGGCAGAAAATCCCACTAAGAAGAGGTGGGGTCTGACAACGCCGGACTAAAACATAGGAAAGAGAGATGCAGAGCTAGTTGAATAAAAAAGCCATGGTTCAAGTAGAGCAGCAAGCGCCAGTGCAGAGAGAGAGAGAGAGAAGAGTTTTCTGGGCCGAGAAGAGGGGAGGGAACTTCTATTTATTTGTGGTGCAGAAGTTGACACAACAATGACATTGAAAGTTTTTTTTACGCCCTCATGTGAACTTCTTCCCTGAAAAATCAGGGACCTTAAGAAAGAAGCAGGATGAAACATTTCACCAAGACATGAAATATATTCAAAGCCACTATCAAAGAAGATGAGATATCAATGTGATGGCTGACTATTTTTGGATGGTATAGTGGTAATCAGTAGATACTGAAAAACAAAAGCGCACTAGAAGAGAAACAAATTTTCACAGGCAAAATGAGTGAGCAGTTTATTAATCTATCAAAATTGGGTTAATAGAAGTGAAAATATATCTGTGTTTTATTATAATAAATAGTTATTTATCCATTACTATAGTGCTTTTCCAATACAAACCCTTTGTCATTTGGAAAAAATGTTTACATGATGGAAATAAAAACGCTGACTCCATTCTGATCCTGCTGTTTAGATGGAGTTGCTGGACATTTTCAAATTCATCACAACAAAAATCTTAAACGTAACAGAACTTTTTCTGGCAGACTTATTTAATAACTTTTTTAGTATATTTTACCCTTCTTAAGGGATTTGAACCCAGGACCTACATATCATTCATGGATACACCTCTTACCTCCAACCTATAAATCAGCTTCTCTACAAGCATTTTATAAACAAAAAAAAGTTCAATAAACAAACCTTTTGTAAGCATAATTACTGTATTTCTTTTTCAAACCTCAAAGTGATGGGGAGATGGAGATGGTTTGTTGATTCAGAGCACTTTAAAGCATATAATTCAGCAAAAATATCCCACATAGCTGAAAATAAATTATTTTTGCACCTGTTTAATCTCTAATTTCTTAACAAATTTAAAATGAGGAGAGTGAAATGTATCACTCAATCAGCAATCATAAGATTTATCCGTTGTTTTGTTTTTGTATTGTATATGCTTTATGAAATAAGTCTTTTGTGTATAGGATGAACTATTATAAATTTAAATATGCACTTTTATGTGATTTACACCACAATACTTGGAAGTTGAACTTACATGTAACTATTATCGAAATATGCACTAAAGGGTGTTGCATATAATCTCTAATTACTTATTAATTAATTTGATTTTTACTTTTTTTCTACAGGCTTATCCTTTAGGAATATTTCTCCTTTGTTGTTACCCCCCTCTTTATGAGAGTTCTATATTTTATAAATAATGAATCAATGTTTTTTGTTTTTAATTTTCAAACCTAGAATGGGCTCGATTTTTCTTTATTCGAGTCTCATCGAGTTCACTCATTCAGCACCTGACCATAGAGCTTAACTACTTCTCATAAGAAACTTTTTTATGTTAGAGGACCATTCCTCATTAGCTCTGCCAGGTGCAGGGTAGGGTAAGGAATTAAATTTTCTTTATCAAAAATATTTTTCAAGTGCAAAGCAATCTGTCAGGAAGTGTTGATTTACTATAATACCATATAATTCTAGGGTACAGTTGCTTCAGTTTACCAAATAAGGTTACAGTAAATTAGTGTTCCCTCGCTTTGTGCAAAATCAGACACCATTATGTTTTCCCAGTTATCACATTGTTTATTTTTATTTAATATAGACAAAATATAAAAATAATAGCCGCACCAAAATATGGGCTTTCCAGTACGGAGCCACCCTTGAATTGCGTACAAGTGAGTGAAAAGGCAACTTAAAGGTGAGCAATTTTTTCATTGTTTGGGTTTCAATAACATGGATCAATTTTTTATTTCCATACTACATGTTTTCATTTGAAAAAATAAATTTTCACCAATATTTAAATTAATTTTGGAAAACTCTTAGATCATATAATATTGTGTACCTTGTACCTATTTAAATGATTTGTTTGATGTAAACTTATGAATATATCGTCGATTTTTAATTGTTAAAATTAATACTTTGATATTAAACCTGAGAGTGGAAAGAAATTTTTCTTCTGCAGTCACATATTCTCTCAATTTTGTATTAGGACTTGTGAAGGCAGGGGCAATTATCTGTGACAAACACTGAATCTATAGCTTTTGAGCATTTAATGAATAGGTGACCTGATTATTACAGGTGAATAGCAGCTAGAAAAATTCTTCATATTTCTTTCGATGTATTCGACTCCACTGAATCTATTACCACTTTGCCACATTCAAAATTGACTATAAAAAATAACACCCTCTTTATTTCTATTGCTAAACATACTCAATAATTTGAAGAATATCAATATAACACCTAAGTACTGCCTATTATAGTTCTGGACTAAAAGACTGATTAAGTTCTGGTCAAAATTTAGTAGATCAGTCTGCTGATAATTGCAATCTGTTAGCAACTAATGTTTCGAAACAACTGCCTCAAAATTGTTTCCCAACTCGAGTTGTCAAGTGTCTAACATTTAGGCTATGGAGGTAATTTTGTAAAGGAATATATTCAGTATTTTTTATCTTAAAAACTGTTAGTATAACAGATCAGGTTGTTTTGTGCAGGCTGGAATGTGTTTGCTATCAGATCCCAAATTACTGTTTAGCTAGAGATTGGGTAGGTTTATGTCCAATCATTTCGAGACTGAGGCTGGGAGGAACAAGACCAAACTCCATCACATGAACAAGGTCACAGCTTTTGTGCAAGGTAGTGTTTAAGCGTTTTATTCAACCATAGATTGGGTCGATAACTATTACCGTTCAGATGTGAGCAAAGAGAAGTCATATAACTGGAAGGAGATTGAAAGATGGACACCAAATCAATGAATACTATCTGTCAATGTTGTACAAAACTAAAAACTTTAATTTAAATATACTAAGTAGATTTAATGAACTAAAAAGTCAATAAATTAACAATCGACATTAAAATGCAATGGTAAATTTAAGGAAACCAAAACTAAAAAAATCTTTTAGTTAGAATTAAATTGAATTTAGTTATAAGATGTGGGAATAGCTGAGTTGATATACTTATTAAAAAACAAAACAAATGATAACAGTAATATTATTGCCAACAAAATTAAAAAGTCAGGCTAAGATCAAAAACAAATTATTGTATGTTAAGTAAACATACCAAATCATAACTTAAATTCATGAGAATATTTGGCGCCTAAATCGTAAACAATTTCAGTTTTTTTGTTTTTTTTTAAACTAATTTATGAAAAAACTCGTCTAACTAAAAAATATTTGTTAAATTTTAGTGAATACATATACAAAAATAAATAATGACAAAAAACAAACAAACTGCAGTTTATGTTTAGTTAGAATAAATTCATGAACTGTTAAAACTATATATAAAAAAAAAAGCTTCATTCTACTATTTAAGAATTAATAAATAATGACTACAAACTAAAAATACAGTTTTGTTTACTCAATGTAAATTAATGTTAGTTCAACTAACTAATGTTAATTTTGCCCGTCGATATCAGCTATATGCACATGTTGGTAGCCAGTTCACAGAAGTGGGAAACTACTTACTCGTAGTTATGAATTATTAGTCTAATTAATAGAATGAAATAAGTAAAACACAGTTATATCATTTAATGAAACATCTAATAACTTTTATAAATCAGTCATTTAGTCTTGAATTTTCCAAAATGACAAAAACATATTCATTTGTTATAGAAAATACATTTGAGTATAAGTATTCATTCAACTAACATATTTAAGAAAATATATTTTCTTCATATTCATTCTAAAATAAAATAGGCCAAGAAGTCATATAAAACAATAAATGTGAACATATATTTTGCCAGACTGTGGCCCTATATTAGCTGAAATTGTTGCTATTCTTAGGGGAATTAGCTCCAGGATAAAGATTATTCTTTAATTTGATTACATAAACATAAAATATATACACATTAAAACAAAAATAAAAAAAAGTAAATAGTATGATTTTTCTTTCAAATAAAAATTATTTTATAAAAGTAATTTACAACATGCTCGACGACTAGCACCTATCCAGCAGACATTTGCCCATTCATATTTTATTAATACAAAATTATTTTTAAACATAAAACTCTGATTTTCATCAAAATAACCATCTACAATTAAATTTACTTTTTACATCACAAGTCATTTTACCAAAGTCATCCTTATTCTCAAAATAATCTAAGACTGCAAAATAGAATTTGTTAAAAATGTACACTTGTTTACTATAATATTCATGGGTATCTAATACAATTACATCCAGATATATAGGTAATGTTTTATATAGATCAACATATAGCCCGACAAAAAAGAGTTAGAGAAAAAGGTTTCTATTTGATTAGTTCTACCAAGTTTTTTTTAAAACGAATTATAATATTTACATAATATCCAATTCTTGAGGATTACTATTAATGGTGAAGCGAGTCTTCATGGACTGCCGAGCTAGACCCCAAAATCTTGAGGGATGCAAATTTGTATTAATGGCTGTAAATTCCCAGCCGAGATGATTTTGGCAGTTCAAACAGACTGCAATACTCCAAGCATAACTGAAAAATAACTTATTTTATATTATTTATTAAAAGTGGTAAACACAACTTCAGTTATGTTATGTCAGATCTAGTTGATATATGTTCTGATATTTTGTATGATGCCATTTTTATCTGAATTAGAATCAATTTTAATTATAAATATTAGTTTGGGTTCAAAATCAAAAGCATTCCTGTGTTTATATTTAAATTTATTTTAGATTATGAATGACATAATCTGTAATAGCTGCTATCAGAAACCTCATCAAAAAGCTTTATATATTTATGTATTAAAATTTGTAACTGGTCAGAAAAATAAGAAAACTTGAAAAAACAATGTTTTTGTTGTCCAAATAAATCTGGAATATAAGTTCAACCCAAGGAATAAAACCAAGAGAAAACTAAGCAGCTGAGAATTGCTGCGTTGTCAAGACTCGACGCAAGTGCTCTCAAGTTCACAATGAACGAACAATGACAGACAGGTAAAAAACTTTACATGTAACTATTCAATACTTTACGAAACTGAACCTTTTTAGCACTTTACGTACTCTAGAAACAACCAAAACTCCAAAGAATGACGGCAGACAAAGACTAATAATAATTGTAAAGCAACAAAAATTTGTGAATGAAATATATTAATAATATAAAAATATTCACAACTGATATTAATAACCTACTCTGCACAATTATATTTTACTGTCAAACTTGACTAAACTATACTGCTCTATCAACCAATTATTCATATTATTACAACAAAAAAAAAACAAAAGTTAAATATCTCTTATAGAACAATCCAATATAAACTGCAACAGTCCTACAGAGTTGTGATTAAAAATATACAATATCTACAAGTGATGAAAAAAACATAAAATTTATAATAAGGGTTTAGGACAAGACTAATTATTCTTAAATTTATAAAAGGTTTTTCCAGATTTGGCTAGAGTCACTTCACTAAGGGCAGTTGAAAAACTAGAGAAGAGGAGGCTTCTTCCTGAATGAGTTCCTATGGATCTTATCCTGCCAAGCACCGAGTTTGCAACACTTATCAATAGGATAAAATAATGAGCCAGATCAAACTATTCCACACCCAGGCTGAGGAACACCTAGGCACTCTGGAGGATGGCTGAAGACATGTACAGGACCACCAGCAGGAGTTTGGAGAAGATCCTTTAGACAGCAAATTACAGTGACACTCTTCCTCACTGACTTCAATACATCAATGCCCGCACAGATATCATTATTCACCCTTGTAATAAATAATTTTGGGCCATATACACTGAGAAAGAATTTTGCAATTCTGCTATAAAAGGCTAACAGGATGATTTCCCACTGAAATGTACTAGACTTGACTACACAACAACCAAATTGACATTGCAGTAATTATAAAATTATGTCTTACTAATCGGGCTTTACAAGTTGATGGTATAATTTGATGAAATAGACTTACCCAGGAAACCAGCTGAAATGAGATGAAGGGGATGAAACTGTTATGATATTCTCAGCACTCAACGTGGTAAGAGTATCATGGTGATATCCTTCAGGGTTGACGTAAGTACTCTGAGCGCCCTCGACAGACATGGCAAAGCAATCGCTCGGTTTGGCAACCACAACATTACAATTGACGCAGGAGAAATGGTAGCACTAAAAATTAAAAGAATCACTGATTCGTTATGTTCTCAAAAGATACTAAATGGAATAATTGAGTAATAATCTATACTCTGTTGAAGTAATTCAAAAGCCATCTTAGCCTTGGTATGGGAGAGTTGAGAGCAAGCATGATTAATCGCTTTTCAGAGTCCATCTGATTGCCGATCCAAAAGGACAGTTCTGTCGGATCTTTTGGCATAACATTTAGCTGTTTATCTAAAACAATTTAATAAGATATAATAGATAAGAGACAACTAAAACGATGTATTAGGCTGGCAAATAAAGCTAATACCTTTTCGAAGGCCCTGTTTTAAAAAATCTATATTATTACATCGTTTTGATAGAATCTCTGGATCGTACATATCATAAACCCACTTTGGCCATGGGAACATAAATGACTCTATCTTTCTGCATCTGTATTGAGATTTAAAAACAAATATTTCAATCTCCTGGAAGACTACTTTGGTTCAAAATCCATTATTTAGTAATCATTGGATAGATATATAAACTAACATTCTCGTAAGTGTTGTATTATCGATATATGCATCATTTATATATTTACACAATGGATTTAAAACAATATTTGAATGTTAATGACAATCAAATAAAAATCTATAATAAAACAATACTTGTTTTTATTGCTGATCCTTATTGAGTTTAGAGAAGCAACCTGCAATGCACAGAATGGGTGTACAAGTTTGATTTCTGGAAGAATGATAACTTTTCCCATTCTATACCTAAAATAAAATATACTTTCTTTAAATTCAACTATCTTAAGGGTTTACAAATATGTTCAGTATAAGGCACATTACCATTTTAAAAATGTTTGTTATCACTTCAAGCCCAGTGAGAGCTGTAATAAGTTAAACACAACAAAACAATCAAAGGGACAAGAAATGAAAATGAGTTTTAAATAAAATATTAGATTTTAAACATATTTTAATTTTGTAAAAATAAAAAAAGAAGCCAGTATTTTCAAAAGTATGTGAATAAATAAATTTTATAGACAATGTTAAAAAGTACTTTCAGTAGGATGTGTGACTTCTATTGTTAATTACTTTCTTACATCAATTTAGCAGGCTCAGGACAAGGTATCGGTACCCTACTGTTCTAACCTAATTCATCTGCCCTTGAGGCTTTCTAGCAGTTGATGTCCCAAGTTGTACACTGAGTTAAGCCATAGAATACTTCTACCCGTCATATCCCATAAATTTTTGATTGGGCTCAAGTCTAGTGATTGAGTAGGCCACAGTAGAACTGTTATTCCAGAATCCTGCTGGAATGTAATGACGATTCTTACTACGGTGTGCAGCAAAGCATTATAGTGCATTATTTAAAAATCGAGTCAACTAATTGTGAATAAATCGGGACAGTCTTACCTCAAAGACTAATTCTACCCATGCTAACTCTAGACGATCACCGTTCGTCCTAGGTAACTATACACATCCTTGGCCGCCACTAGCTGTTCTGTATTTTCAGTTCGTGTCCATACTCTTATTGTTTTTAAATGTGATTGTAGGTACTCCAAACCTCAAGACAGACAACCATTCTTCACAACTCCAGTCTATGACCTAAATGATGTCTTCACACTGCAATACTAAATTAATTCAACAGTGTTCTAGTTATTAATATTAATGAAGACTTTTTTTTTTTAATGATGAAAAAGTAAATGTAACACGTTTCAAAGAAAATGTTTTTGATCTTTACTCAACATAAAAAGTAATAGACATGAGAGTGCTTGTCCCTTTAGATTACTTTGATGTGTGTGTTAATCAACCATTAGAAGGAACTTCACACAACATCACATATAACTTGATTTAATTGTATAAATATTAATAAAAATAAATAAAAAATATACAAGCAAAGTAAATAACTGGTACAATATTTACCCAGAAGAAGTTGGTTTTGAACCCAGGAGCTTAAACCTCTGCCTGACTTTTGCTTTAATCTTAACTGTACCTCTTTCATCAGAGAACTCATAAATTTCAGCTGTTGTGCCAAACACAGTATTATCAAATGAAGAGAACCTGAAATTGTTTAAATTTATAAAGAAAACCAGTCAACTCATTTACTTTAAATGAATTTTTTTTAACAATATACATCTTTATTGAAATTATTACATGCAATCAATACAAAGTATTTTAAGCTAGGACATCAGTTTTTAACGTTTTGTTACTTTTTGGGAAAAACTGCTCATTAGCCAAAACCACTTAACTTCTTACTTTATCACACTGAGCTAACTGTAAACAAAGTAATAGTTGGCTTGGAGGTCGCAAGGCCACTTCTGTCGCTCTGGATTGGCGGAGATTTATTCAACTAGGTATTTACCCAACATCAAACCAATACAATCATATTACAGAAGGCCCCATGGATTTCTTCAAGTACCACTAGGTTATGGCTTATCAGTTCCCTTACACACGGAATTGCTTCATTGGTTCCTCTACAACAGAATTCATAGTATCTTTTCACCGCAGTATCATTAATTTACGATTCATCTCTCATGCGCTTCACCTGTTCCACTTCACCACTTACTGCTAAGTAACTCAACTAGTTTTATGTATCATGTACCAGGTATGGTGTATGGTGTATCTTACTATCTAGTACTGTGATATTTATTCTGTTCACTTTTCCAGAGAACATGCCAAATATCACATTTGAGCTTCAGCCAGATACCACTTGTCATAATATTGTGAATTATTGACTACAATGTATTCATACTAATGGACAAAATTAATGAACCCTTATTTTTCAAAAGATTTCCAATTCGTGGAAATTTTTGGCTTTAGAAATATTTTGGTTGAAAAAATAAGTTATTTAAAAACGAAATAGTGTTTTACAGAGATAAAATAAAAAATATTGCAAAAAAAGATAAACTGGAAAATTTTTTTTATAAAGAAAATGTTTTCAATAACGGGTATTTTCGCCTCTGCCACGAATCACGTCTTTTAAACGCCCTGGCATTGATTGGAAGAGGTTTTCCATGAAGTCCAGAGGAATATTGTCACACTCTTCAATAACAGCCCTTTCTATTCTTCAAGGGTGCAAGGATACAAATAATTCCTACATCGTACTCCTCACTTCAGTTGGTCCCAGACTTGTTCAATAGGATTTAATCCTGGACTCCGTTGGTGTGGCCACCAAGTGCTCAATCCAAACCTCAATCAGGTTATCAAACATTCATGTTTCCTGGATCCATTCAACCATTCCAGAGGGCCTGGCATTATCATCCATTAACAAGAATCCTGCACGCTGACTGTATCCTTCCTCAATCAATGCCACACCCATTACATGTTCACAGCAATCGTATTCACTTAAATGTCTTACTGGGGCCATTGAACAAAATTAAATACATTTACAAAGAGAAAGAATGAGTGAGAACAAATTTTATGATGCGTAGATTGGATGGATCAAATGCTACTGTTTGTGAAAAAAGAATTTAAGAGTGAACAAAACATTTTTCACAGTTTATATTTACACTATCACTTCAATAGCAATAGTTCATCAAAATAAAAGTGGAAAATAATTTATTTCATTTTAACAAAAAAATTTAGTGGTGCGTTAATTTTGTACATTAGTGTAAAATACAAAACATACGTGCGTGGGTGGGTTTCGTCAAGACAATTTAAGCCACTAGATATATCAGTAGTAAATTTGGCACAAATATAAATCCACACCAAGCACAAAAGATACTAAGGGTCGTGATCATCACATTTCACTCCTATAATCCTAACCTATTACTCCGCTCAATTTCTATTTATAGCTCCAGCTTCAAAACAACTTTAGCTCAAATACAGTTTAGTATTTTATAGAATACTAATGGGTCCACAATCCCCTTCCTCCGAGCCTTTAGTAAATGAATGATGGCAATCACTCATTGAGTAGAGTGAACCGTTTCTGCCCATCTCTACTAACTATTGATTATACCATATGAAAATTCCTACATAATATTGTTTGAACTGTAAAAATTGAATTCAATTTTTGCAGCTTAAACTTATAAAATAACAAATGCAACTCACTTTATTGAAAGGCAACCAAATGTATGGTTGCCCTCCATACACGACCGCAAAAGTGATGTTCTGCTAGGGTCACGCGCATTTAATGGGAACGTGTGTCCTGGAAGTACAGTCCCATAATTGCCAGGAAGTATTGGTAAATTCACTGTTGCCAGGTCAGAGTATACATGCCTCCCGCTGATTTCTTCCAAGTCATGGCCAAGATACTGGACATCAAACATACTAAACAATCTCTATGATATATATAATTTACAATATTAGAACACAACAAATTCTACTATATCGATTCAATCCAATCCAAACAATTAGAACTTAGAATTTTTGCGATTATAGTCCACAAATACCGAGGGCGGTCTGAAAAGTTTCCGACCTAACAAAGCTTTTATTTATTTTATTATCATCTTCATGTTGAGGTAGGAAACTTTTCAGACCACCTGTGTATCCTATCATTGAATACATATTGATCCAGGACGTTGTGATCTTTAATAAGGTATCAAATTAATATCATGCCCCCTGTTAACTATTTAATTACTCTTAATAATGTTTGGAGCTACCTTTATTGCAAACATATTTAATGACTTTTTATAACGTATAATTTATGTCTTTGATCAAGATGTTGATATCTCTACTTTGATATCCTACTTGATATGATAAAAAAAATATGCAGTCCTTCATGAAAATAAAGATATGTCTGCCCAGAGTATTTTAATTTAAATGCAGCATTTGCTCTTTTTTCTCCTTTTGGTATCTTCTAAGCTCCTCCTAGTTCTAGCCAGCTGCGTAATGACCTCCCGCTTATTCTGGGGTCTCCCACGTAGTCATTTTCCCTCAGGCTTTACTTCCGGTATGGGTAGCTGGTACATACTTCTTCATGATACCAATGAAGGGAGTGTCCTCCAGATCTCTTGATTTATCCATCTCATATATTAAGAGGGAATCATGTACCTTACATGATTCCATCATCCCTAATATTATCCTTGCCCTACTTAACATTAATCCTTTCCCCCTTGGGGCCAGTTTTAGAAATCTAAACAGCCTCAGAACAAATCTATAATAAAACAGAAGATCTATAAGGATAAGTATTTAAAAAAAAGGACCATTCTAATAAAATTCACAAATTCCAAGCAATCCTTTAATCCTATTTAATTTTAACCAAAAATTAATGATCTTTAGTACCATCTAAGTTTGTTGATAAACATTCAACTGTCTCAATAAAGCCCTAGTTGATCTTTTTATTTGGAAAGAAAGAAGATGGGTTCTTACAAAATTCTCACTATTTTAAGAAATTACTGGGGAAAAAAAAATGTGGCTTAAGTAATTAGAGAAATTATTCAAACTGAAGGGAAAAGCATTGGTGAACAGCACACCCCATGGCTTTGATTTAAAAAATTAAATATAGGAAATATGTCCTTGAAAAGTTGTTGAAAAAAAAACACTATTCCGACCATATTTTGTATAAAATTTTCGAACTGTGGCCACCAAACTTTTATTAAGTTTTGAGATAATGTTCAACAATAAAGAGACATTGTTCTATCGAGTAACGCTCCATTTTTACTAACCCTAAACTGTCAGCTGTCTAATTGTTGTTGTTTTTTAGGGTTGCCAGCACTTTACTGCACAAATAGCAGCAAATTCAAATCTTGTGTTAATTCTGGGACACCCTTTATATAGTGTCACAATCAAGGGGGACAGTTACAGGTTTTCAAGAACAGAGAACTTGGTAGAATGTATGGACCAGTTCAAGAAGATTTAGCAGGAGAATGGAGTACAATATGATAAAAAGAAAGAGCTGTAGTCACGACAGTTGAGATGAGCTGGAAACGTGGTTCACATGGACTACAATCGATAGATCAAGATGAAGTATCTGAAGACCCAAGGAAGAGACTCGCTGAATGAACCTCATAAAACGAGAGGCAAAAGCTGGAAGAGTCATTAATATACAGGCAACATCCTAAGATAAAGACAGATGATGAAAAGTCATAAGCCACTTGATCTTTATCAACAGCTTAAAGGTAAGTAAGAAAATATGGTTAATAAAAATTATCACCTAACTGATATTGCTGTCATCATAAGAAAACCTCTAAACTCCAAAATTACAAATTTTACAGGGGACACGAAAGTTTGTTTTACGCCTTCCATAATATGGAAAGTATTCAAACAGAATAACGTAAAGGCGTACAGAAAAACATCATGCAAATTAACCTTCAATAAATTGAATAAAGTAGACATAACCATTCCTCTTTGAATCTTAAGTAATTACTTAATGATATTCAAATAACTATAAGAATATGTAGAAGAATACTCACAACATGTGATGCTGGTAGTATTTCATCGAAATTAACTTGCGAGCCTTCACATCGGTTTTGCAACAACAGAGCATATTGTGGACTGATGTCTAAATTTTGAGGGAGATCATTTCCAAGATCTGTGACATACACAATGATTACTCTTAATAGAAATAATATTAATTTTAACTATAATTCATATAAATTACAAGCATACAATAACTGTAAAATGACAAGAATTTAAAAAATGTGAAAGATCTTGACTGCATCTCTAAAACTGTCTAATCAACGAAACTAAAAAACTGCAGTAATACTATGTATCATAACATGGCTGTAGTTGTATTTATCATTTACCTACTAAAGAGTCCAAGCTAGATCTTTCTTCGCTAGGACTTGCACTGTCGTTTTCAGAATCCATGAAAGTTAGAAGTCAAAGATCAAAGTTCAAGAATGATTGAATGCCTAGCTGAGACTGAATTGGTCTGTAAAATACAAGCGAAAGCAAAAGCTATAGCGTTTTCAAAACTGTCAGTGAGTTTGAAAATAAACAGAAACAATGACTATACTGACATGAGAAAACTTGACAGATTGCAACTCCCTACCAAAGTTGACATAAACAAAGGGCTTAATCCTCCAATAGGGCTCAGCTTATCCCCCCACCACAATTGCATTTCAAAATGACGTCAAGAAGGTTTTCTTATCAAGTTTACATATACTTTTTAATTATAGTACATTGAAAATTCCTGTTAAATTATCCATTTCATGAGTTAAGCAATTGGAAAATTAATGGTAAAAGTTAAACGTTCGATATTAACAGTATCCGTGGCATAAACCATTGATATAACCATATATTATGATTGAAAACTGCAGAAATTTTGGCGCATAGTTCGAAAAATTTGTTGATAGATATTTGAAACCTAATTTACATATCTAGTATTTTTGTTTATTTGGCTTAGCCCCCTTGTGTAACTCTTTATATTCACCCTCGCTACATTTCTCTTATGCACTCGAAATTGGCTAGGAAAAGCAGATTATCGAGAGGTTAAGAGGCTTTTTAAGTGGAAATAGTGAAGTCTGTCCACACAAATTACCAGTTTTTAATTGCTACTCCCAAAGAAAATGTATTCCACGCTCACTCTCCTCCTCTACTCATTACTATTTTGGACGTTTCGAGTAAAATCAACATTAGCTAGAGGTCCAAAAAATTCTGCAACCTCCTACAAGAAAATGTAAAATTAACACTTATTAAGACTTGTTATACTGTTTAAAACATTCAGAAGTAGAAGCACACAAGTACTCATGTTAGTTTTACGTTGTGTTGATCTGATTTTTTTTTTTTAAGTTGAAGGAATTATTTCTATCGTTATAGATTATTTGATATAATTATTTAAACTTTTCCGACGCTTAGAGAAGAAACTACGGCCTCGTTGCTCCAAAGCGATTCTAAAATTTCCCCAAACATCATAGGCCTAAAATACGTCCTAATCATAATATAAGTGGTGGAGTAAATCCAAAACTAGTTCTAAAGTATTTGTTGAAAATACCAATGGAATAAGCTTTTTTTTTTAACGAAAATAGGGGGAATTAATAATAAAACAATTTTTTGCCAGGGCTGCGAAGGAAGGTTAAAATTTAGCACAAATTGGCAAAGCTATCTCCAGGATGTAGGCATCCTTTCTTTCGTTCACTCCAATGAGTCAATCTTTGATTCGTTCATTTAGAGTGATCCGTTCATTTCGTGCGAAAACGACCATAGAGTACCTAAATAGCAACTAGCTAGGGGAACTTCGTAATTGCAGTAGAATATCTGGGTGAGGGGCAATGGGGGCTGTTATACCCGGGCGGCATATATTTTTTTTTTTGTCTTAACGTATATAAGAATAATATAATAATGTTGTAATCGTCATGACTAATGGTTATACACTTAATATAACAAGCAATTTGACAAAAATGAGTGCAAACCACGGTGGCCCTACTTCACGTCGACATATTCATGCTTCATTAGTAAAAATAACACCTGTGCCATAAACTTAGAATTTGCAATGGCCACATAAAGATACGTCGCTTAAACCAAAGGAATAGATTTAATTGTATATGTCCAGTGATTGCTAATAGCCACTGTTGATTTTGATTATCTAAGTAAGGGCAGCAAATTGGGGACCGATGCCACTGCTTAATTGGAGTATTTTGGAGGTACTAAACTAAAAAAATGAGATATGTAGCGAAATTCACGAAGTACACCCAAAAGACTTCAGAATTGTGCATTTAGTACAAATATTTCCTCCGCTCATTTTTACTAGGTTCTCCACAATGGCGAAGTAGACCGGAAACCATTTCTCAAGTTTAAGTGCCCAAAGAAAATTTTGATTACTAATTTTTTTCTTAATACTGCTTTTAGTTGTTTTCCAGCCTACTGACAGCTGTAAAAACTTTAAATATAAACACTAAATCAATGCTTGCACTTTTCTGGACATTCATAATATTTTAAATTCATTTTAATTAATCGAAATGATTTGTTTGTTCAAATACGTTTTCCTGGTATAGCTGAACTAACCTGGCACTGAACAAAACCACTGTTCGCAATGTCGAGCCTCTACGTCAAAAAAACTGGCTGAGGTAATGTGTACATGATTTTAAGTGCAGTTTGAATTCGTATTATTAATGAAGACGATAATATCTTTAATTTGAAACCCTGTACAATATGTTAGCAAAATTGATTATTACCAATTAATTAATGATACTTATTTATTCACCAAGTGTTGCTTTTATTTTTAGGGATATCGGGGCATCAAATGGAACTGGTAAACGGGGCCTGAGTTTAAATTGAGAATACGATTCTAAAGGGTTTGTGTGACTAGTTAAAAAAAGAAAGCCAAAAATAGATATAATGAATGAGGACTAAGAGATATTTAATTTGATGCAATATTAAGAATGACAATCAAATTTATTTATTTTATAACATAGGTTATTAATTAATTAATAAAACATTTTCATTTTTCATGTCGACGAGTCATCAAATGAAAACTTTAAGTAAAATTTCATGCTGACAGGACGAGCAGGAGACTCACAATCGACCGGACACACAAACTGGCGAATACAAACGGGTTCGTGTGGTATTGGCAGGATAGTTCAGATGGTAGAGCACACGACCAGATATTGGAAGGGTCCCGAGTAAATTAGTAATTTTTTCTTCGGTTATTAAATATTGATAAATATATAAGGTCCGTTTTGAAAAAAAATAAACCCCCAAAAAATGTTTTCATTCCATCCAGACATTGATTCAACAACGGTTAATTGATTTATAACCAATGACCTGAATATTCCGGTAAAGAGGTACACGACCAACCCATCCTCCTGTGACCCGGTACTAGCCAACTCAAGGATTCATTGACTCAGTGACTCGTTCATCTCGATGAACGGCTCTTTAACATTCATTTATTCAGTCACACATCTCATCAGATTACAGTGTTAGCGTAACCTCCATTTTTGTCTGGTTGCTTGTTATCATACAGTATGTGTGTTTTGTTTTGCCAGTATTCTATTTTAAGTTTTTCCGGTGAAGGAAATCATTGATGTGTAATGAAGGATATCAAGTGGTACAGATTTGTCAAATAAGAAATATTTTGATTTTTTGAATTCTGCATAACTGGCATATATTCGTTTCCTGGTGTCTAGAAGATGGTTAATCATACACATACTTGTCTAAATTCGTAGCTCAGATGAATTATCTCATGACATATAGTTCAAAAATGACGTCTTGCGAAGAGCCCCCTTTAAAAAGAGCAAGATTATCCTCAGACTTGATTGGAAGCATTTTTTCTTTTGAGGAATCTTTACTTACACTTTCAGATGATGTTATATTAATAATATTCTCTTATTTGGACCCTGTAGATTTATTGTCACTGTCACAGTAAGTCATACTATTTCATCGATTATATCTTAATTACATTTTACATGCCTAAGTATCCTATTAACCTATGTATGATTTTAGGACTTGTAAAAGGCTACGTAGTATTTCTACTGACAAAGCTCTATGGAAAAAAATTGATATAAGAGAACATGTTATGACCCTAGGTTCATTAAAAAGATTTACCTATCACATAAAATCAAATACCAAATTCTTAGCTATAAAAGGACCACTTGGCACAACAACTGGGAATGATATATCAGTATCGAAATGGTTTTTGAATGTTGTTGCTAAATATGCACCCAATCTTAACTGCCTTATTCTAGAAAATCACATAATTGATAGCTCAGAGGTATGTGAGTTATTTACTTTTATTTTTAAATGGGGGTATTGCTCCCTAGGAGGATAGGAAAGATGGACTATCCTGTCAGGAGCGACCCACATATATTTGTGTAAGTGATTGCAAATTTAGTCTGTGTACGGATTTGATCAGTGAAGCCTCAGTTTATCATAAAAAATGTTCTTTTCACTACTACATCATAAGATGGTCCTTAACCTAGTCATTATTTTTTAATTAAACATTATTTTTAACATCTGAATCTGTTATTACAATCTATACTCGATCAGTCATCTGGCCATAGCAGTCTTAATGATTGTTTTTGGTGGTTGTTTATCATGATTTATTCATTCGCCATTACTTAATAAAAAACAATTAATAGCTTTTTTACGCTTACTTAAGGCCGAGGGTAGTATTTGCCAGATTGCCTAGCCCAGAAGGAGAGGCTTTTCTTTCAACCAAACATCGGGCGATTCCCTTTACTTTCTCTGTATTTTGTGTGATAGTAAAACTGCTTTAATCAATCTAAAATTTTTAGGTACACTCTACAATGCTTGGAATATGCTGATTAGTTTTTGGTTTAAATACAATGTTGGAAAAAAAAATTAAACTTATCTGTTATCAAATTGTTCATTGTTTATTCTCAATATGATTCTTCATTTAGCTCTACCTCTTGATATAATTCTTTATAATTTTTGTTGTCTTATTCTTTATTTTCTGATGAAAGTTAAAAATGTATGAAACTATAAACAATTTGCCTGTTTCTCTCAAATCTTCATAGTTTCAGATTGCATGAAAACCTGGGTTCAGAGACTCGATCTTTTAACTATTGTAGGTCTGTAAGTTGAATTGTAAGCGACTTCCAATAAGATGTCAGGCGCTCCCTGTCTAAATTTGAAATACATACAAAATCTTAATTATTTTTTTTATTATTCTATAAAAATTAATAAATTTGTTGCAAAACATGTTTGGAGATGAAAGGGTGGACCTTGTCCATCAATCAAGCTGGAGTTGAATGTATGAAAGATATCTTTATTATGAGTCATATTACATTTATATAAACCCAAGTGGTCATTTAAAATTGTTTAATCAACAAACTTAATATTAAATTAATTTTATTAAAAATCAATTGAGGTTGTATTTTTTAGATGACTTTAATTTCCTACCTTAGGACACCTGATTAAAACAAAAGGAGAATCCAAAAAAATTAGTTACTAAATAAGTAATGGCTAAAAATAATATGCTATGTCCCTATTGAGGGAGGAGAAGGAACTGGAAGAGCCTCGATTGATGGGTGTGTCGGATAGTGGAGTTCCATTGATTTGTAGTACTTAATGGGGAAAGATTGGTCAAAAGAGAGTTCACTCTCAATGCCTTACTAAAATAACAAAGTCTTTGTATAAATGAACCTATATACATTATATTAATATTATAAATGATAAAACACTTTTACTATAGTAACAAAAATTAAATTTTTAACTTTTTATATAAAATAAATTAAAACAAAACTAAACACTTGAATAGTGCATAAGACAGTCTTAAAATGTAATTAAAAAAACAACAATATATATGCTTTTCACAACAATTACAATATAAATACTTGATCTGACAGATTAAAATTTCTCTCAAAATATAAAACAATGATAAAAATTATATCTTTCCACTAAATAATTAAATTCTACGTTGGGCGCTATTTCGTATAATTTTGTCGATTTAGTAACATAAAAAAAATTAATAAAACTTTTAAACTTATAATTTATTATATCTCTGAATAGTCTTTTCAAAGCAATCCATACTTCTTTGTTTATTGTTTTTATCTTAAAATATGCTTAAATAGTTGATTACAAAACAAATATCTGGTCTAGATCCTAACATCCTATAAGCTGCCTCAAGGTAAATTTCATCCTTACCTTCTTTACTCTCATTTATTTGCAATTTCCGATTAATAGGCGTTAAACATGGATGACAATTTTCAAATCTAAATCTCTTTGAAATTCCAAGTAAATATCTTTAATGTTTTATCTTTATATACCCTTTTTTCTATTATAGTCTATCTCTAATCCTAAAAAATCTTTCAAATCACCTTTTTCTCTTGAATTTCTCCGT
This sequence comes from Acanthosoma haemorrhoidale, assembly GCA_930367205.1. Lineage (NCBI taxonomy): Eukaryota > Metazoa > Arthropoda > Insecta > Hemiptera > Acanthosomatidae > Acanthosoma > Acanthosoma haemorrhoidale. Next base: position 29,419,216 of record OV884012.1, read on the forward strand.
TATTAACTGTTTATCTTCTCTTTATTCTAATTCACTTTGGTACATCCTCGACCTATAACATGGTATTGACAGTCCTTCTATCTATGAAGTATTTTCTTACATCTGTTCTCTACCTTTGTTCAGAAAGGTTGTACTCTTCTACATCTACTTCTTTCTCACCACCTTGTGTTTTTTCTTCTTCACTAATTTTAATATACTTATTTACCTCAGTTGTACTCTCTTCTATTTTATTTGTATTAATTTCATCTGTGTTGTCCTTGTCATAAAAATTATCCTCATTGAAAATCACATCTCTTGCATCAATCACCTTCTGCTACTTATCATTCCACAATATGTATCCTGTATTAGCCTATCCAATCATAATATACTACATATATTTCGAGCCAAATTTTCCTCTAAATTGCTTAGATATATGACAATATCCAGTTGAGCTAAATATTCTTAAATTATTCTTGTAAGGTTTATTTCCTGTAAAATTGTCATATGGTGTAGCATCTCTAACACTACTTGGTCTTCGACTCATGGAATATGCTGCTGTTTTAATTGCATCACTCGAAAATTCTTTAGGCATGTTTGCATCATTGAACTTGCCTTGTCTATTGAGCTTCTATTAATTTTTTCTACTTTCCCATTTTGCTCTGGGGTACATGGTGTACTGTAGGCCCCATTATTCATACAAAAGCTCTTGGTATTGTTACAAATATACTTGCTACCATTATCACATCGCAATCGTGGCTAATTTCATATTAAGTTTTGTTTGCATCACATTCACATATTCCTTGAAACACCTAAACAATTCACTTTTACTTACCAATGTGTAAACTATATTAAATTTGAGAAATCATCTATAAACGTGACAAAATATTTAGATCCATCGTTGCTCATTGGTGTTATTAAACCTGCTACATCAGTCTGAACTATTTCATGTAACCTCTTTCCTTTAGTATGGTTACCAAAATGTCTCATTTTTCTATGTACACAGCTTCCAAAGAACTCTACATTTCCCACATTAGATTCTTAGACCAGTTACTAAATTATTATTAATTAATTTGATCAAATCGCCATTGCAAATATTTCCAAACTTTTTGTATGCCATAGTTCTTCTTTTTCTTGTCTCTTGACTCTTTGACATAGCAAGGAATTAGTAGCATATATAATTTCTTGCATTTTCAATTCCACACCACATGCATTAAGTTTTGATAAAGTTTCTTCTAAATCCTTCAGAAATGCTCCTAGATTTTTTTCGTTGGTAAATTTCATAGTCATTAATTTTTTTCTTATCATCAATTGAACTCATATACCCTTTTTCTCATATCTTTTTCTAGAGTTTTCCACATTGAATATGCCTTATTTTTATGTCTTATTATATATAATTGTGAATCGTGGAGTCCATTGAACTAATTATGATTTGAATCTTTTTTTGTTTCGTTTTAATCTCTGTTGTACTTTTAGATTCCGATTCTTTGCTATATTCTGTAGTGATACATTCTAAGCAGTCCTTTTCTTCAAATAGTGTCAACATACTAAATTTCCATGTACGATTATTTTACCTGTTCAATAATTCTATATTATATGAATTTAATCCCCTTTTGTTTGTGTTCATTTTGGCTTCTTGCAATTAATCAAAAACAGTTCGTTTATATCCTATCGTATCATGGCACATCTGGACCCATCCCAACACCTATTGGAAGTTAAGTTAATTAAAGAACCTTGTATAGTTACATGTAACTCCTTTATTGCACTATAACTACATACCAGATAACTAAAGGACAAGCATACACACACAGTGAGTAAGCAAAGAAACATAACATATCTGGAACCTTCTTCCTTTTATCAGTGTTGTCAGAATCGTATACATATATCAGAAAGGCATTATACAATGTTTGATCAAAAAGTAACAAGAATTTTTGTTTTGAAATTTTTTTTTTATTCATCGAAAGCAATTTTGTCCCCTTCAAAGTAATCCCTCTCAAATATAATACACTTGTGCCAGTCCTTTTTCCAATCTTCGAAGCACTTGTCAAACTTGCTTTTTGATATAGCTCTTAGCTCCTTCAGCGATTCTTCTTTTATCTTATCAATCCTGTCAAAACCTCATCCTTTCAAGGTTTTTTTTCAACTTCGGGAACAAAGTGAAGTCGCAGGGAGCCATAACCGACGAATTCGGTGGCGTAACACTGAAATGTTGTTTTTTGCTAAAAAATTATGATCCATCAGTGAGGTGTAAGTAGGAGCAGGAGTGTTATCGTGATGAGATTTCCACGAATTGTTTTGCCACAATTCTGGTCGTTTTTGTTGGATCGCTTTACGTAAACAGCCCATTACTTCCAAGTAATATACTTTATTGACCATACGACCATCTGGCAGCAACTCTTGATGCACTGCGCTATTGAAAAAAAAAAAAAAAAACAACAGTAAGGAGAATCTTCACTTTTGATCGAACTTGTGAAATTTTTTTCGGTCTTCGCTCTTTAGGCTTAGGGCCGCTTTCATTGCGAAGATTGCACCTTGGTTTTCACCTCATACCCATATACCTAGGTTTCGTTTGTCACCTCTTATGATGCATTTAACAAACTCTGGATTGTTTGTTACTTCGTACAGCAATTCTTTGGTGATATCCACGCGATGTTTCTTTTGGGTCAATATTATACAATTTTGGAACGAACTTTACTGCCACTCGTTTCATGCCCAAAACTTAAAAAAAAAATCACTTGGCATGATCCAAATGATTATTAACTTCATCAGCAACTTCTCTAATAGTAATTCTGCGATCATCGAGAATCATTTTCTTAACTTCTTCAATGTTGTAGTCATTTATTAAAGTGTTAGGGCACCCAGCGCAATCATCTTCAACGTCTTCACTGCCCTCTTTAAAACATCCATACCACTCATAAACTCTTGCTTTACTCATGTTTGATTCACCAAAAGCCACTGTCGATATTTCAAAAACTTTGCTGCACTTATTACATTTTTTTGACTAAATTTAATACAAATCCATTTTTTTTTTTTTAAAATAAAAATCGCCGAGAACACCAAAACATATATAACCTTAGCGACTGCTAAAAAAGTACACATTGAAAACAGATGCAAATTTCAACATATTTCAGTGACATGATAAAAAAAAATTTTTATCATTGGAATCAAAACCCCCGCGAAATTATTAAATGCGTGTCATTTTTTGATCAAACTTCGTTCTTGAACAAACAAAGATGAACAAATTATTATTGCTTTGTATTTATCAGAGTTTCATGTTATTAAGTTTATCATCCCCTTTGGTTGAGGTGCCAATATGAGCTGTTTTCCAGGTGGATGGAGATGTGGAGGAAGAAATCCTTAACACAAAGAGTTTTAGGAATGAGATTAGTGGGAGATATATGAGCAAAAAATGTTAATTTCTTGAAGCCAAGCCCCATGACTGATTTTGAGGCTATCATAACATTGCTCACATACCTACTCGTCTGAGTAGGTTGGGATCTTTGTCTGAGGTTTGTTTTTCCCTAATACACACCCATTTTGGCTTTAGATCTTCAGGCTTACAGTGGCATGAAGTATTCTGCAGATTTTTTATATAATTTTTTACATTATTAAAGTTATTTAATTACTTATGTCCAGCCATTGTGGAGTGTGCTATCTCTTAATTTAAAACATCTTTCTGCCCCTACTCAGCTTTTCAAGGTCCAAAACTGTAGAGATATAGAAAGTTGCTTTATTTCAAATGGAATTTAATGCTTATTTGAACTTTTATGTACATTGTAAGTGTATTATTTATTAAATGATTTTTATTAGAAACTTAATAGTAATTTGTTTCTTTATCCAATGTCCCTCTTTGCTAAATAATGGAAGGGAAGATCGTTGATCGCAGTTATTATTTAGGGGACACCACAAGAAAGTGATAAATTTCTACCTCTCTCCTCCCATTCCCTTCCCTTTCCATACATCTTTATTGTGAAAATATTATGTATTTAGTAAAATGTTGATAAATTTATTTTGTACGTGAATGGGTATTTATTAAATTAAACTTTTTTTTTTAGATTGCTTTGGAAGATTTCCCCCCTTCGTTGGAGCAATTGGAAATAAACAACTGCTACATGAAAAACTTAACACTTTCAAAATCGTATTTTTACAGACTAGAAAAATCTCTTCCTAAATTAAAAGTAATTCATATTTAGATAATTATTGATCATATTATTAAGTTTGATTGTTAAGATAATGTCAAGATAATGTAATTAATCTGTATTGGATCACTGATTGATATCATCTTAATTATGCTAATGGAATTAAATAAAGTACCATAGATTGACCAGGACTCAGGACTGTGGAAATGTCTTCATTGTTGTTAAAAGGTATAGGTTGAATTAAAGAACATGCCTGGCAAATATCTTGAGGCATGAGCGACAAAAGTGCTGATACAAAAAAGAGAATCCTTTTAGGATAAAATTAATTAAAAAGCAGGACTTTTCTCAGGATGGATAACCAATTCCAAGAGATATTACCAAAGTTTTAAACCCATAGACTGCAACAGAATCACTGTTGCAAAAAAAAAAAAAAAAAAACTTTAAATCACATACCTCTGCACAGTGAAATAGAAAACGCAATGTTTGACTCCATTTTTGACTTGGCTTCAATAAATTAAAATTTTTATCACAACAAGCTGAATACACTGTATAATAGACTAACCTATCATTTGACAGGTTTTGGATTATGCTTTACAAGAGTTTAAATAGACTACGAGAAACGTGGGCCTAATTATGGCCTATCAAAAAACACAATTTAATGAAACCTAGAGAACAGCAAACAGAAATAAAGAATGCCGGAGGGCTAAGGGCTTGCTCCACCTCTGTCGTGGGTTGACCCGGTATTGGAGTACCTCCGGGAACGGCCCACATAAATTAAACCATGAATCAATTAATTGATTTAAATGATTCAAACAACCAAATAAATTACTTTAATGTGTGTGGTATATGGGCCATTCCCAGAGGTACTGCAACCGTCATTTCCCAAAAATCAGTTTAATCTTCTGGACCGGACCCCGGATGGGAGTCGTACCACCAGAGATTAATTAAGTTGATAAGAACAGTTTCGTTCATGGAAATAGATGCTACTTTTTATATAAAGTCTACTTAAACCCTAATTATTTTATATCAGACTATAGTCAAAAATGCATTTGACAGGACCCTATATTTAATAAAATACTGATCAAACAACATACCAAATTTATATATTATTTTGAATTATTTTATTTCAAAATCAAATTTATTATTCTTCATTTTACTCAGCTTAACTATTTCTTAATTCTTATTTATATTTCAGAGGCTTGATTTATCCAACAATAAGTGGTTTGTTCCCCATTCATTGCTCGCCCTTAGTAAAAGTGAAACTTTAGAAGCACTTATATTAGCTGGATGTGATGTAAGCGACTGTCTTCCTTATGCTAGTCTTGCAGCCAATTTCGGTTTTAATAATCTTAAGGTAGGTTAAACAAGTTTTTATTTATTTGTTTCTTTTTTAATGTGGGAATGCTTATTTATATTTTTCTGTACACTTTTCTATGATCTTGCTCTGATTAAGCATTTGGTCTCAGATGTGTTTTTCTCTGTTTTTTTTTTTAAATCAAAATCTTGACTTTGAAAGCTTATTAAATCTACGAATTTCAAGAACCATCAAGGATCAAATCATTGTATGGATTATATTGCAAATAAACAGAGTAATGAATTGTTCAGGTTTTTTTCCACCTGTTAATTAAAAAATATTTTATTTTATTCCAAAGCACGTTCAGCAGTCAACTTCCATCAAGTTCCATTGGCTACACACACATGAAAGCATAGCTAAGAAGTCAATTTGTCTGAAATAAGATGGTGAAATACATATGTAGAATAAAAGTTAATACATTAAGTTAAGAATTAAGAATAATATGTTAATACTCATACATAGTTTGAATTCAAACAAGTGAATATAACAGCAGGAAGTCAGTAACTGGAACAGCTGAGAGAGATGATGGGTTTTCAGTTGTTTATAGTAACTAGAGTGGAGCAGTTGTTGATATATGTTTGAAAGGAGATGTTGTGAATTGCTTATAATTGCTGGAGAAGAGAAGTGTTGATGACGATTTTCTACAGCTTGCGGATGGTCAAACATATTTGATGTGAGGGTCCTCATACCTCTTATTTCTTCGTATTACCTCATATTATTGCATGCTGTTGTGGCCACCTCTTGATTATAAAGTCACTCTCTTCTCGATCAGATCATATCATATCTATCATTTTTTCCATATGTTTAATAAATTAAGCTTATGACGCCAGTCGGAGAGTGGGGGGATAAGTAGTGGAGATACAGTCGTAGGTGGGAGTTATCCCCACCCTACTGGCTGGCCTCCTATATAAGCCCGAGCCCCTGAGTCAGAGCTCAGACAAGAAAGAACCGGGACCTTGAACACTTCTCTCTCTCTCTGCACTGGCGCCTGTGGCTCTACTCAAAACCATGGACTTCTCATTCAACTACCTCTGCATCTCTTTCTCTCCTCACCTCGCTATGTTTTAGCCCGGCTTTGTCAGACCTCACACCTTCCTAGTGAGATTCTCTGCCTTCGTCTCGCTAAAACTAGCACCTCCTTAGGAGAGACCTCTCCCTCGCGGACGACGGTTGCCGTGGCCCTGCAAATTTTACCAGCAGTGTATCCCAATGCAATCCAGTCTGCCTCTCTCCGGTTCACACTCGCCTTTGGGATCCGGACGGTTTTCGCCTACCCTTAGATACCGAGTGTGAATTTGTGGTCATTCCAAGACCACATAAACTACCTACCTATAAACCTACCCTGTACCTCTTCTCCTGAAGACAGTGCTTTGTCGGGGCACACACACCTTCTAAAGATCTTATGGAGTCAGGTCAAAGCGAATTAGGCTGCCCTGCCGACTAGGCCGGCGGCCAGGGTGAAAGACCATAGGTCCACCCGCCTTATCTCTTTCTGGGCGCTCGCCGGACGGGGGCTAAGAGGTTGTAGCGATCCTAGCCTGTGGCGGCGTCTCCTCACCACTTGGGGGATACCCAGGTATACTGAGCCCCCTAGTGACGACCCGACACATGCCACCATATCACCTGATACATCATATTTGCATATTCCCGGAGTGTACAGGGAGCAGTGTATTTAGAGTGTTGCCGGGATCACCAAACGCAATACTTGGATGGAGCGAGGCAAGCTTATTACAGACAATTTTTGAAAAATTCAAAAACAGTAAATGCATTAATTTTTATTTATGTTCGGTTGTAAAGGACCCTCCTGAGATATAATAAATTATATAGGTGACTTAAATATTATTTGTTTCATAATAATAAAAAAATTGTTATTTGACGGAATATTTGCAAGATAATACCAGATGTATGTCTCTTATCTGCAGTTGACATACATTCTCTCACTGCAGAAATACGTCTGCTACTGGGACTGTGGAAAACTCTAAGATTAGCGTCTCTGCTGATTAGTGCACATTCCTGTGCCATGGATTCCTGTTGAATGCTTACAGAGGCTGCCCTACCTCCTTTCCCCCTTTTTCAAAAGCATACCAGAAGTCTTCCTTTGATGAATATTTACATTCCTGTAAAAAAAGAAACCCTTAAGTATATAGGCATATGGTCACATAAAACAGGACATTTATAATTCATATAGTACAAGGATAAAAACAATATCTTCCTTTTCAATTTTATTTTCTAAGTGTTAATATGTTTAAAGTATTGTTAATTTGTGTATGAAATGATTTCGAGTTGTTAAAATTGTAGCCAATCATACTCAAAAATAAGCGACCAGGTGTCAGATAGAAATTTGTAATAATGTCTGAATTTAAATTGAGATGTTTTGTGAACAGAATTGTAAAATTCTTTGTAAATTTTTAGTGTGATATCTATGAGATGACATGAAAGTTTTTCATTTAGTAAGTAAATCTGTTAAATAGTTTTCTTGTTAGTTGGCCAATTACCCAGCTCAATTGCAACTTTGTGCATTGTTTTTAGAAGATGTATATGTCGTTTGTTTAAAAATATGTCATGTTTATAGTGCAAATGAACCAATTTGGAATAATGCATTATTATACTTATTTTTTAGCAGCAGTTAGGTCACAAAGTTAATATAGTCTTTAAAAAATAAAATAAACTAGACAAAAAAAGTATATATATATTTTTCAATGAGTTAAGAATTTATTAACTTTTTTGAAACTGGAATGAGGAGAAATGTAATGTTATTTTTAATTGGAAGAAGAGGGTAGGCGAAAACTGTCCGGATCCCAAAGGCGAGTGTGAACCGGAGAGAGGCAGACTGAATTGCCGTGGGAGACACTACTAGGTAAAGTTTGTAGGGCCACGGAAACCGTTGTCTGCGAGGGAGAGGTCTCTCCCAAGGAGGTGCTAGTTATAGCGAGACGAAGGCAGAGAAATACAGAGGTTTTCATAAATGAGAAGGCCAAGTCTCAAGTCTTGAAGCATCAGTGCAGCCGCAGGTCCACCAGTCAGAGAGACGTTGTTTAGAATGATTTAAAGGCCAAAACCCGGCCCTAGTTATACTCAGTGGTGGCTTGTTAGTAACCAATGATCTCAAGCGTTATTCTGATCAACAATACCGCAGTTGCGGTGACGCTTTGTTCTAGGCTGTGCCCCAGGCCTCGGTCTGGGTTGCTTGCTACCTGCCTTTCCCTTCCAGCCTCTGACTTAGTTTTTTTGCAGCTGCATCTTTTATTGTTTACAATATTTACACTAGTATGACTTATGGTTTGGTAATGTTATTTACATTTGTTTAAATTAATTTACAACATGTTATAACCAATTTACAATATATTGTTGTGATATTTTGATGTGACTTTTAAAGGTGTTTCTGTTATTAATTAGCGGGCATGAGTGATCGATATACTCCTTCTGGATCACGGTTCATTTACATTTTGAACACTATTGTTGTGTTATGTCCAAGAGTAATACTTAACAAATAAGAAAAATTATCAGGAATTAAAATACAAATGATTTATTATTGTATTGTTAAATTAAATCAAGAACAGTTCATCGTTCATCGACAAAGGACAATGGAGGGCAAAAGATATCAATATGGCGGAGATGGTAGGTATAAAGGATCGGGTTCGAGCCAGGCTCGGCCTCATTCAGTTTTGACCTACACGAGGAGGAGACGCTACCGGAAGAGGGCTACGCTCGACACAACCAAGCCAACAACGAGACGTACGAGACCACGCGCTGCAGCTTAGAACAAGTATGCTAATCCGAACCACACGAAGATTATCCACAAAGAAGCACTGGCCATTATTAGTATAACGTTACGAATAATTACAAGGTACCATTTTTAATGTTAGTTTTAATAGTATTCTTTTATTACATACGTATTTCATTTGTATATCAATTTTAGTTATTCAATGTGTGTAAATAAAACCAATATTCCTTTTGCCAGAAGTTTCCTATAATTTTATTAACAGAACCTAGAGATAACGTAAAAGTTAAATATAAAGTTTTAAATTATATGAAAAAATATATAATTAAAATATACATAAATAATAAATATTTGAATAATATATACAATAGATTATAGGGTGATTTATCTTATGTAGTTAGCGGTCGCTACAACCATATATGTATTAAATTTTTTTTTTTATTTCTTCCATGTAAGTGTTTGAATGTCAAAAACCTAACCTAAGCTATAAAGAATAAATTAGATGTTTAATTAATTTTTGTTTTATCGTAACTAATATAATAACTTAATATTATATATCTCTTTGTTTTTAGCATCTCGATCTGAGGCAAACCTGTGTTAGTGACATAGAAGTAACCTGCTTTAATAGAACTACTACTCTGCGTCACCTATACCTGTCTGCTTCAGAACCGGAATTAGCTGAAGCCCAAGTTACTGATTACAGCATTACAACATTTGGTGGTGGTGGAGGTCGGGGGGAAGGACATCCTCACTTGAACGTGCGAGAAGGGATCATCATTATACAGGTAATTGTTCTTTTACTAAATTTTAAAATATATATATTGGTATTAATTTAGGGGATTTTATATTATACTATACAAATTAAAAAAAAAAAATTTTAGATTTTAAATAGCGGTTAAGTTTGTTTCTCTTCAAAAACTTGGCAGGTTCTTTCAACACCCCACTGCTGTCGTCCTTAGGGTATGACAATTATACATCTAGGTATCCATTAAAAAACGCCAAAATTTAAAAGATAAGAATAGCTAAAATTTAGAAAACTAAATGAGACTATTTTTCTTGTGGTATAGATCCAACCATAATTTAAAATAAATACTAATTAAAAGCCAAAGAAAAAATATAGTGGCAAGATCAGGAAACCAGAAACTCCCCAATATCTAGTCCAACGGGGTTCAACCAACTTAGCTACACTCAAGTGACTACTTCGAGGGAGTAATACTAATTTTAAATATCAGTGGGACCTATATCACAACAAAAATATTTAAATCTATAATTTCATCTTTTCAATTTCAGCTGCTTTCATTTTTTATGTTTTTTTATACATACAATGAGGCCTGGGAGACGTTATTCATTTCAGGTGTGATTGTAGACTTTGACGTCTCCAAGGCGGTAAGAACTTTCTTCGGCGAATGCCGGGCAGTATACTATTAGGTTCTTTAACTGCTGCAGTCTGTTTTGTTTAAGATGTTTTCCCCCTCTCAACAGTACCGATTAAAAAAATCGCATTGGCTAAACCAGTAAACGACACACGATAAAAGCGGTAATCAGTACAGTACTGACCTCAAGCTACAAACGCCGTAGTACATATTTGAAATTAGTAAAAATTAGAAATAGTGCTCCCAACATGTCTCAGTTGGATGTATTATATGAAAGTGTATTAGATTACTCTAGTGATGATAATGAGATTGAAAATGGTCATCAAAGTGTTTATACTGTTGAGTATACAAGAGAAGCTATTCTATTTGACAAAATGTGCATAAACGTGCAAGACCTATTTCAAGCAGTGACGAATCTGCTGTAACAGAGGATAAATGTAATTGGAAAGAAAAAGAAAATATTGTCAATATAAAACAATTTACTGAAACTGCAGGCATGAACTGCTCTATTCTACAAAGGTTGCGTAGAAATGCAACACCTCTGGATGTTTTCAAACAAGTTTTATGTAATGACTTTTTTGAAATGATAGTCAGAAAAACGAATAGATATTGTTATGTTTTTTTATAATATATTGTTTATATTTAAATTTAATCTGAGGTTTTATAAGTTCTGTTAATATAAAATAGAATCCTGGCTAAAGGAAAATTGTTTGATTATAAAACTATTCATTAATTTATAATATATAAGCACGTCTGTGACAAAATTACAATTTTAAAAATAAACTTAAAATTTACCGTAATATTACTCCCGACTGGCCAGATTTATTATTCTTACGTCCTCTGGCGAATTCTTCTTTTTTCTTTGTTCGTTGTTGTGCCACGCGATCAGTACACCTCCACTGCAATCATCTCTTCAATCCTTCTTCTCTGGATTAAATTATTCTTTATTCTCTGTTCTTCCATATGCTTGCATCATGTCTCCTGCGATGATCAAAATGAACAAGCTCACCTTGTCTCATCGGGTGGTCAAATTGAACAAGGACGCTCCCGCATCCTTTTGGCACTCGTCTTTTTCTTGCCTTCTTGATTTTTTAACTTTCTTATTTTCCAATGCCATTTGTCTCAGATATTATTAACTTTTCTTATTTTAAAGTTAACAAATCCAATAATAAAATATTTATATTTAATTCTTCATATTATTTATATGATAACTATTAATAAACTATTAATATTAGATATAACGGCAACAAATAATGTTCATCCCTTCATACCCATGATCCACAGGTCATTTACCCCCCTTTATGCCCGCTAATTTCAAATTTAAATCAAAAGCAACATCATAAATTCACAACATCAAATATCACAACAATATGCAGCACAAATGTGCAATATTGATAATAATAGGGAATATTGATCAATTCACTGTTTGTTTAATAAGGTTATATTTTTCTTTTTAAAAATTATTAACCATTACATCACTTTTTTTCAACATTAATCCTTCAATTTTATTGTATGAATGATCTGGTACGAGTGTGAGCTGTATATACTGAGGGAGTGGAATCTATGGATGAGCTCTTAATTCACAATTGTCGTCTTAATCATAATTTTACAAATAAAAAAAATTTAAAAATTGAAAAAAAATGAACCCTAGAACACTTGCGATGCTCAGTTTTTGTGTATTGCTAGCGATGCTAATTTTTCCTATATGGGGTAGCCATTCAAAAAAATTGTGCCATTTTTTTTAAAGCGCACATTAAAATATTTGTAGTGATATCTTTACATGTATAAATTGTGTTTCATTGTTAATATTTAGAATGTTAAATTATTGTTTGCTCAACTTTCAATGTTTTAACATGTTTTTACTCTGTACAATTTGAGTCAGTTATATACCTGTCGGGTAGTGTGTAAATTCAAATTAAAAATAAATTGAATTGAATGTGAAAGACACCTTATTTAAAATTGTTGTATTTAGTGTAGTAATTCATTCATTTATTTTATTTGTTACTTGAATAGAATTTTATATATCATTTATTTTTTGTTTTTTTTATTGTTTCTTAATTGAGACAATGATTTTAAACGCTTTTGGTACCAGTAAACTTCCAAATTGTAATTAAGAACTATTAACTATGTTTCGCCTTGTAAGTTTTTTGTTGTAAACATAGCAGCAAATTTTTTTAAATGAATAATTTTCTTTTTAATTTTTAAGTATAATATTTTTTTGGAATCATTTTCTATTCGTCATACATTTATATCTGTCATCGTAATACATTTTTAAAGAAAGATTTAATGAACTTCCCAGGAAAAATATGTGCGCATTTTGGAAAATAAAGAGGGTAGAGGTTAAATAGTGAAAATGTTCATATTTTATTTTACAGTTTGGTGACCTACAAGTGTGTATTTTTAAAATAAATCTGCTGTTTTATAGAATCTTGGTTGGCATCCCGTTTTTATCGCTGAATTAGCAGATAGTAATATTTTCCCCAAGATATCTTCTCAATGGTGTTGAAGGGAAAATGGCTATGATTGGTTTAATTAAAATAATCCAACTTTCTAAAAGTTAATAGATACCTTCCTTAGATAAATTAGATGAAAATTGAATGTCTCCTTTTAATGTAAATCGGCTAACATTTGATATTGAATATTTTTTTGTATTATTGCCACCCTTGCGTGCTTTTGTCTTAGTGGTTTCCATTTTTGAAATGTGCCATGATTTTATATTAGCTGAGGTGGCTATCTTCAGCCTGCCACCCTCCTCTAGCCCATGGGATGGCACTGGCAAGTGATTTCATCACAAAATAAAATCACATCTCGGGGCACAGTCTGGGAGATAAGCATGTAACCCTTCCACCACACCTGGCCACTGGTATATATGTAAGACAGTTATTGAAGGTGGGGCGAATAAACTGCAATCGGTTTCTTTGTAAACAAAGAAACGACAATTACAGTTTATAACTATTACTTCTCTATTCACAACTTTTGTTACTTAATATAACCTTCTCTATATCATCTCACTTTTTAGAATATTGCTGATGACTCCATCTAGTGGAGGCCAGTAGAAGCAGCGCGGCATATTCAAATTAAAGAGAGTATACTTTCTTTACATGTATAAATCAAAAATGTGCAGCTTTGGACCATTAATTCTAATCTGTACATTTTGTAGCTTAAAATATTTTAAACTATCTTATTTTTTTTACTTTTAGGTTGGAAATTACCAACGGCCTGTTTGTAACCTGGAAACTCTAGTCGTTACAAATTACCCAGGTATTACCGATGTAACACTAAGGCATGCTGCTACGTCAATGTTTCACCTCAAGTACATAGATGTGACTGGGACTGGCTGCTCTGAAGCTGGTATTATAGACTTTAAGAAGAGTAGGCCCGATGTTCAGATCATTCCAGATGTAGTAGCTTGACAACATATCATTAAAAATCTATATATACCTCTATATAACTTAAATTGTACATTATAAAATTTTTATTTTAATAATTTGGTTGTTTTTGAAACGAACTATGCCAGATTAACTAGCTATTTAATTTAATTTATCGAAATATATTTACCAGTATTGTTTAAAACAAAAATTGTAGAGCATTCATTGCACTGATTTATCTTGCTTAATGGATTTTTAAATGAAATGCTTGGTTTTGATTTGTAATGCGAGTTATATTGTTAGCTGAAACTATTGAAACATTGATTGGTAAACAAATAGATTAAATAAATCTTCCCACCCCTTAAGACAGCAATAAAAGGAAACCCTAAGTGATATGTAGCACCTTTTTTTTCTGTTAGTAAGTAGAATTGTAATTTTAAATAATTGTACCTTTTTTAAACTTATTAAAACTTGTATTTTGTATATTAATGTCTTGAAAATAAAAATATTTTTTTTTATTTATTATTCTTTTTATCCTACAACTTCTGGTAGCAACATAGTATTAAAGCGTAATGTATCTGTTTATTCATAAACAACACCAAATAAAATATATATCAGTTAGGAAATAAATATGAAAATGTATAAAAGAAAAGGAAATTTGTACTCTACTGCAAATAGGTAATTGGTGTGGATTTTAAATGATTAGAAAGCTTTGATTTAAAAACGGAAATGGTACGTGCCTGCCGGATGGAAGTTAAACATATCTGTGGAATGAAGTTCCAAACAAATGACAATAAGTAAAGATCCTCCAAAAGAAACATTTTGTTGTTAATCATTTTTTTTTTGGCAGAACATCACATTTTGGTTATTAATAAACCAGAACCCTACTCTAGTATTTCATGGTTTGTCATAACAGTGATTTGAGCCACAAATTTAATGTTTCACTAACAAAATCATAAGAATCAAGTATTCTTCCATAAGTGCCCTACCACATAGCCCAAGGCTCATTCACCTAGACAAACCAGGTTACTAAAAGTGATTCAATCGATAGAACCATTAGTAACAATTGCTTGTGTATAAGCTCACAAATACTGATTACAAACTTCCTTTTATTATGAAAATTAAAAATGTGTAACAGGAGCGGGCTTGATTAAGTAAACTGCTTGGAGGGACACAAACACAAAATTATAAGAATGAACAATCAGTAGACCATGGCCCGACCATCCTCCACAATGTAATAATATATAATAAAGCATTTTGTTCTCTGTTACCACTATTTGTTGTTAGATATGAACTATTTCAAATTGTGGAGTTTTCGACCTGTAGTAAATACTTAACAATAAAGCTAGCCACAATTTTAAGAGACTAAGCGATAAAAGTTCCTTTTTCAAAAGCATTTTGAGTATCTGCTGCTGTGTGGTGTGCCAGAATGTACAGGCCCCAAGAACACAAACAACTGAAATGGGAGTGAACTGATAATTTGAATTGAAGGAGTTTGTTAGTATTTGAAATGCGATGGGGTTGTATAATTAGCTAGAGAAATGGTGCTTGGAAATATTGGTGATGGCAAAAAATATATAGCATAGCTTTAACACATGTGGTGAAGGATAATGTCATACTTATTGTTGTTTCCAGTTCCCGTCTAATATAAAATACCTAGCTAGTTGCAAATTACATTGCTATCCATCAAAGATTCTTTTAGACCTTAGAATTCATCTTATATTTATGGCTATCGAGAATACTTTGTAGCATGGCGTCTATAAGATAATACTTTTGATATTCTCACAGGCAAGTTCGTAATCTTTTGTTGTGAATTAAACAGGAGAACCACACTATGTTTGCTGGCAATTGTTTTGTTTGTCCATACATTCCATAACAGATCATATATCTGTTGATATAGAGTTTCTGCATATTTCTGGATCTATGCAGGCATTTCATCCAACCTGGGCTGTAGTCTGTGGTGAAATTATATTATTTATCTCTGAAATGATATTCTTCAAACTACTCGCCAACCATCTTCCAATGTTTAAAGCCTGAATATTTATTGTCTTCTTGCTTTTGAATGTGATGGGAGTAGCAGTTTCAAATGAAAATAACACTCTAAAAGCTAAGTTGAAAATACAAAGATTTAATCAGAATGTTTATTTTCATAAAAATGGTGTTCTAATATCTTTATTGGCCTTTTATTAGTATTGTTCTCTTATAACATTGATTTTACTTTCTCATTACTTTTTCCTATGCTTTATATTTGATGTTATTTCTTTCTGTTATATTTGAATTATACCCCTTACAGTTAATGACTAATATAAAAACATTTTGATTGGTTTAAAATTGCCCACTACATTTGTAGAATGTGTACTATGATAACTGGTATTGGGAAATGTTCTTGTCTTTCTGGATAAATTCCAATGTATCTGAAATTACTGATATATTAAGGCCAAGGCATAAAACCTAGAAAATGAATTTGTTTAAAAAGCGAGTTTAAAAGTATTTAAGAAACTTTTATTGAGTCCACTAAGTATCTCTGTACATATTTATTAACTCCCTACGGTATTTTATCATTCTATTATTTATATTTAATGTACTCTATAATAGTATCTAGCCTGGAATTTGAGTTTAGCGAAATGTAAATACGACTATTTTAGTCGAATATTTTGTATTGCTGCTCTTATTTTAATATGTTTAATATACAAGAAATAAAAATTAATAATTGATATAAACAAAAATTTAGAATAAGTTTAAAATAAAATCGTCAACGGAATGAAAGAAAATAGTGAAGTTACTGATCTACGGATCAACTAGAAGTAAACAAAAATTGATATACGCAAAAGTATGAAAACTTAACGAATATTTCGGAATGAGCAGGATTTTATTTTATGGGGCATGCCATAATTTATCGGAGTTTTAAACATTGGTTCAAGAACAATTGTTGGTTGGAGCGATGTTAGCCGCTACGTTAGTCGTATCGTATACGACCTCTTTGGAGTTGAGCACTAAACTTACTGAGGGTAGGTCATCTGTGTTGTTTATCAACAATTGTTTTCTCTCTCCCATGAAAATTATTTAATTGTACTCTATAATGGAATCTAGACTGGAATATGAGTTTAGCGAAATGTAAATACGTCTATTTTAGTCGAATATTTTGTATTGCTTCTCTTATTTTAACATGTCTAATTTGTTTTCCAGTCTAAGAGAAGAAAATGTGACAGGATGTGTTTTAGCAGACCCGCAAGGATTGTGTTTACTAGGTACTTAGTAATGTATTGTAAAGCTAATATAATTAAGTGCAATTTACTTTCATTACTATTAAATATGGAGTAAAAGTAAAATGTAAAGTATAACCAAGGAAATCATTGCAGGAGTATATAAATTGACAGCTGACAATCTCATTTTAAGACTTTGCCTTCATTCAAAGTTAGCAGGTAGTAATGCAAAAGTAAGTGTTGTGCCCCTTTCTTGATACTTAAAATGCTTTTGAAAAAGGAACTTTTATCGCTTAGTCTCTTAAAATTGTGGTGTTAAGTATTTACTACAGGTCGAAAACTCCATAATTTGAAATAGTTCATATCTAACAACAAATAGTGTCAACAGACAACAAAATGCTTCATTATATATTATTACATTGTGGAGGATGGCCCGGCCATGGTTTACTGATTGTTCATTCTTATAATATTGTGTTTGTGTCCCTCCAAGCAGTTTACTTAATCAAACCCGCTCCTGTTACACATTTTTAATTTCAGAGATAAATAATAAAATTTCGCCTGTAGGACTACAGCCCAGGTTGGATGAAATGCCTGCATAGATCCAGAAATATGCAGAAACTCTATATCAACAGATATATGATCTGTTATGGAATGTATGGACAAACAAAAAAATTACCGGCAAACATAGTGTGGTTCTCCTGTTTAATTCACTACAAAAGATTACAAACTTGCCTGTGAGAATATCAAAAGTATTATCTTGTAGACGCCATGCTACAAAGTATTCTGGATAGCCATAAATATAAGATGAATTCTAAGGTCTAAAAGAATCTTTGATGAATAGCAATGTAATTTGCAACTAGCTAGGTATTTTATATTAGACGGGCACTGGAAACAACTATAAGTATGACATTATCCTTCACCACATGTGTTAAAGCTATGCTATATATTTTTTGCCATCACCAATATTTCCAAGCACCATTTCTCTAGCTAATTATACAACCCCATCGCATTTCAAATACTAACAAACTCCTTCAATTCAAATTATCAGTTCACTCCCATTTCAGTTGTTTGTGTTCTTGGGGCCTGTACATTCTGGCACACCACACAGCAGCAGATACTCAAAATGCTTTTGAAAAAGGAACTTTTACCGCTTAGTCTCTTAAAATTGTGGCTAGCTTTATTGTAAAGTATTTACTACAGGTGAGAGCATTTATCTTAATTACTTATTGCCTTATAAAAGGCAGATTGTAATTATGGCACAATAAAGGAATTTAACTAACTTAAAAAAAAAAAAAAAAAATTACATATACATATATTTGAAATTGTTCATATCTGACAACAGATAGTGGTAACAGACAACAAAATGCTTCATTATATATTATTACATTGTGGAGTATGGCCTGGCCATGGTCTACTGATTGTGCATTCTTATAATATAGTGTTTGTGTCCCTCCAATTAGTTCACTTAATCAAGCCCACTCCTGTTACACATTTTTAATTTTCATAATAAAAGGAAGTTTGTAATCAGTATTTGTGAGCTTATACACAAGCAATTGTTACTAATGGTTCTATCGATTGAATCACTTTTAGTAACCTGGTTTGTCTAGGTGAATGAGCCTTGGGCTATGTGGTAGGGCACTAATGGAAGAATACTTGATTCTTATGATTTTGCTAGTGAAACATTAACTTGGTGGCTCAAATCACTGTTATGCCAAACCATGAAATACTAGAATAGGGTTCTGGTCTATTAATAACCAAAATGTGATTTTCTGCAAAAAAAAAAAAATATTTACTAGAACAAAATGTTTCTTAATATCAAGACAAATTATATAGGGGTATTTGGTATTCTCCTGTTAATGCCCTATAAATGCTATCGTTAGAATAAGCATAGAACATTGTACTTCAATTGCCCACCTAACATTTAATGAAATAAACGGTTATTTTTGGGATACAATTGTTTGAGGTAAATAGTTCTTTGAGCTAATAGACAATAACAGAAAATTAGTGGGTATCAATGTCTGTGCTGCTTGAAGGAAGTGACTGCTGTATTCATTTCAGTTTGACTGATGAGTTGATGGACCAGCGGTAAACACCCTTTTTAAATGGGGTTGATGACAAGTCAAGGCAGAGGGCTCGGATTATGTGAATTAACAGTGTTTAAAGAAGCATTGGTTTTATATTTGGCAGGATAGGATGGGGCATCATAAAAACCCTTTTTGATACCAGAGACTGCTGATCATAAAAACACCCTTCTTTACGCCTTGTCGAACCTCTGGTAAAAAAAGGTACAAAATGGACGTGAATAATGTGAAAAGACACCTTCATGGTATTTAGTACCCTCTGAAAGTGATTTCATTTGGTCAAGGTGCCACTGAAGGCGATCCATCCTCCTTCCCAACTTAACCATTGTAGCTGGCAGATTCTTTTTTGACTTAGTAAGATCCCGCACATGGTTCAAGAGTTACCATCAGTTTATATAAAATTAGCTTACATAACTATATCATGACCTCTTATTTTATCGCTTCCTTCATCAGTTCAAGTACTTTAATAAATTACTTCTATTTTTTTTAGCGTCCCCTGGTATTAACAATGAAGTTGCTGGATTAGTTGCTGCTATTGCTCAGCATGCTGCATTGATTGAACCTTCTGGTAACTCACCGGTGGTCCTACTCGAGAATGATACCAGGTTAAATTTTATAATTGATGAAATATCCTCGTTTTACTTCAATATTTTGATTTTTTTTTTGTGCTTAATGTGTAATTTTATAAAAACGTTTTCAGGCAATGCTTAATTCAACGCGATGAAGGGATAACGACAGCTATATTCAAGAAAGTTCAAAGTAATTGATTTACAGGTAAATTTTAACTGACAGTGTTTTAGTAATTAATTTTTTGCTATTAAAGGACATAGTTGCAGGATGATAAATATATTACTATTATTAAACAGTACTAGTGAGCTCTGTGCCAGGTCGTACTGTCAACGATAAGCTTAGACATCACTGGATCATTTCAGTTTTCCATTTAATATTGGTCTGTCACTTCAAAGATTTGATCACCCTTCCACTCCTCTTTTTCTATGTGGCATATTTCCTTTCCCTCATTGGGTAAATATTTAAGAAAAACATTACCAACAAGTAGCAAATTGAAAATTTGTGGTGTTTTGCAAAATGGAGTGGAAATAAGGTGAGGGGATAGGATGTAAGACTCACGTAGAGGACTAAGCTAAATAATCGTGTAGTATTCGATAACATCCTAGAGGAAATATAACAGTTTTCAGAACAATATGTAAAGTGTTTACTTTGTGTAGATTTTATGCACACACACACACTACACGAGGGCTTCATGTTCATTTTATATCTAAAATATATTTTATTTTCAAATTTAACTGCTCATTGAAAAGATTTTATGGAAATTAATAGATGTCACCGATGTGCTTTATCCTAGGTATAGTTGTTCATCATATGGAAATTGCAAATTATTAATTTGTATAAAATGTGCAACTAGTCTATTAATCAATAAACGAACAGATCATTGGAATGACCTGTTAAGCTCAGTGAAGGGGTGAAGTTAGAAAGAAGGGTGTCCCAGAATTAACGCTAGATTTGATTTAAATAGAAAGCACAGTTTTTAGTATCTTTGTTGTTATTTTTTTATTGAATTATAAAGTAAATACAATAGGGTTATTTATGGAATAACACATCGGGCAAATAGCCTCCACGACTTTGCTGGCACATACGCACTCTTTTGTCATAAATGTGGTTGAATTTCGTTGATGCAGCGTTGAATTTCCTCTTTTAATGCATGGGTGGATG
Source organism: Acanthosoma haemorrhoidale (assembly GCA_930367205.1). Lineage (NCBI taxonomy): Eukaryota > Metazoa > Arthropoda > Insecta > Hemiptera > Acanthosomatidae > Acanthosoma > Acanthosoma haemorrhoidale. Next base: position 29,440,162 of record OV884012.1, read on the forward strand.
TGGGCTTGTTGACATACACCTTTGACTTCAAATAACCCCATAAAAAGAAATCTAAAGGTGTTAAATCACGATCTAGGGGGCCAATTCTGATCATCGAAACGAGAGAGTACACGACCTGGAAATGTCTCATGCAGTATTTGAATTGTTTCATGAGCTGTATCGCATGTGGCACCATCTTGTTGAAACCACATATTGGCACATAGAACTGTGTTTACGACGCCGAATTGATGTTCCTGGATTTTCAACAACACTCTCACGCACTGCTTCGATATTGACATTTGAACGGCTTGTTTTTGGACGACCAGTGCGTTTAGTGTCTCCAACTGATCCAGTCTCCCTAAATTTTTCAATTAATCTCTTCACAGTTGATGAAGTCAAAACATTATTCCGAGCATATTTTGTATGAAATTTTCTAACTGCGGCCGCCAAACTTTTATTATTTTTGAGATAATGTTCAACAATAAAGATACATTGTTCTATCGTGTAATGCTCCATTTTTACTAACCCTAAACTGTCAGCTGTCAAATTGTTTTTTTTTTAGGGTTGCCAGCACTTTACTGCTCAAATGGCAGCAATTCAAATCTTGCGTTAATTCTGGGACACCCTTTATATATCCGTAGGACTCACTAGAACTTATATTTATTGGTTAGACAAATGTCTTCATCCCGTGACTCCAACTGATCCAGTTTCCCTAAATTTTTCAATTAATCTCTTCACAGTTGATGAAGTATTTCTCATGAGAGAAATATTGAGTAAGAAGTAATTATTTGTCAAGAGAAAAGTAGTGCTCTTGCCTAAGCTCGATTTTGGATCTAGCTGGTTTTTATTTGTGAAGTAAAAGTGGGTCCCAATGTTTTTTGTTGAGCAATATCATCAAAATATACAAATGACAGGTAGTACTAAAAAATTAAGCTACATATAAAAAAAAAAATCTGATGTTTTATAAACATTACGGCTACAATTGAGCGATAGGGGTGTTACAGTTCGATATCTTAAACCTACAACTTGGCAGTGCGTTCACACAATAAAGAGGTGTAGACTATTTCTATTTCTGGAAATGAATAATTCAATTCATAATATTAGTATAGGATATTAGTTTTGTTCAAAATCTCTTACCCCTTAGTAAATCGTTATGGGTTTTATTACCATTGCTCATTATCAATGCAAAAAGCTGTATCTTCTTGGCATTCTATCCAGGGATGAGCCTTCTTGGCAACCTGTGATGGAATGGAAAACAGCACAATGGAAGAAGGCTTTCCTCGATGTTAGGTAACTGAGAAAATCAGGAGACTTACTTAGGACCTAGGATAAAATGATAATATTTGTTTGTGAAATATCTTTTAATATTTTAAACTTACTGTTGTAGGAAGAAAATAAGACTTAATAATTCTTAGACGTTTCATTGCTGCATCATCAAAAAATTTGTTTAAGAGTATGAATAATGAACTCTAGTATCTATATGTTTTGCCTTTATACAACCATTAATGAAACCTTTATGAACTGACTAGTCATTTAATATTTTATACTTCTAAATACTTCCTTTCTCTTCATTTTAATATGATTATTTGTTGTGTAACTATATTATCAATAAATGTATATTTATACTACGCTTTAATTCTTTTGAAATTAATGTGTACGTTATGTAATTTTAAATACAGAAATATATTTATATTTCAAAATGATAATTATGTTATTCATTGTACATCTCAGAAACTGTATAATAGTTTTTATAGCTATCTGTGATTTACTAAATAAAAACTTATTTTCATGACTTTTTGTTCTGCTGTTAGTTTTTTAAATTCTAATGTTGTTAACCATGATATTATACCCTTTTCCCTCTGTTTTCACCTCTTCAGCAAATAAACTCTTATTTTTTGCAGTTTAGGGCATTCTTCGTGGCATTTTTACCGCAATTGGAGAACTCCTGCCGTAGTTAGAGAAATCTGTGGAATGCCTGAGAGGGAACCGCTATTAGATGCACTAAAACATACTGTGTTACTTTCTGTAGCTAGACCCGAAGAAGCTGGATTGATCCTTAACTTTTTATGTTCATTAGTTTATTAAAGCGAGTCTTACATGTTAAGGGGTGTGGAGCTACTCAGATTCCCTCGCTATACCCTCTTAAGCGCTAAAGAAATACAAAGTAGACTCGGGGCAAGTCAAGTGAGGCATACTGAATCGATTTGTAATGCGAGCGGGCATTGATTTCTGGAATCGATATAAACATAAAAATGACTCAAGGAAAGACTTTAAAAGCAGTGATGATCAGAGATATCAGTATAATATAGAGTATTATATATATTAGTATAATATCAGAGATATAAGTATAATATAAATTACATTGATGTGAACAAAAGTACAACCCCTGTACCATTTGAGAGGCATAGGCTATTGTTTTATTTGTTTTTTTCCCCTATTGCCTGTTTTCCTCTTTAATTATGTGCATCTAAGGATTTGAATCCAGAACTTTCTCACCATGAAATAGTTATGTCCAGAACGCACTTATATAAAAACATAGGTTATTAGAAAGATATTGAAGCTTATGATACTATCTGCAAAATACAAGGCCAACCTGAGTCCTGTTATGTTATTTCAAGTTCTGGGGTTTATTGAATTTACAGCTAACCATACATTTTTGATTTAAAATCCAGCAAAAGTAAAATTTATTACTTGTGATTTTATAGTCTAAAAATTATTAATGCCGCGAAAAAAAGGACTGATTTGGTTGTTAACTAAAGGTATACTTTTTGTCTGAAATATGAGTTTTTGTTACTAATGGGTGTGCAGAAACTGGCGTGGCAAAGCTAAATATGGATGTATTTTAAACCTAAGAAAAGTCGACCTTCATTGGAACTTTCATTTTTCCTCAAAAGGAGCCAGATGATATGTTCTAAACATACACAGATGACCTTTGGCGTTTTGGCTTTGATTACGTGAGCTATTTCGTGAATTAAGCGGATTCCTGAGCATACTCACCACCGATTATCGAATTATCCCTCCCGTGGATAGACATTTTTGTGGAAAAGAATTACAGCAATGAAGATGGGCTAAGAGAGTCACCCAACTGGACAGTGGTCGTCGAATGGCGGAGGGCAGACAAGTTTTGTTTAAGGACCGTGAAAAAATGGCGAATAACATAAACTAATAATGTACAGGTGGAAATTGGCGTCGCGTCCCAACGAGGGTAACTTCTCTCAGTAAAAAAAACCCTACCTCTATGACCTTAAATTTGAATTTCTAGAAATATTTACCGACTTGGAAAAAATTGAGAACGTTGTGCAGCTGATGAACAACAGTTTTTCACTTATGCCAATAACTAATACTACAAATTAGTAATTAAAATGGTACTCAATGGGAGAGGTTTTACTTTCAAGGAGCTACACTATGAGAATGTTTCTATTTGTATGTACGCACTGCGATAGTGGTTGAAAAAATGATTCGATGAAGTTAAAATTTGTGAGTGATATTCTGCAACACCTCGGTGGAAATACACCTTTCAATGATATGTTATATTCAGATTGATTGAATCATGAAATCTTTATCGTTGAATATACAGGGGTAATTGGCATTAGACAGATAAAGCCATTTGAGCTGAGCAATGAAGGAGTTACGGTAACCACTAAACTGTAGGAAAACCACGTATGAATATATCGTATCCCAAATAATCATTATTATTTTAATTTTTATCTAAAAAAAAATGGATTTTATTTCTTGTCATTTTCTTTAACTCTGTCTTTGAGGAAATGAACTTAGTTAATTTAATCCCGCGTTTGTTCATTTCCTAGGCTGTTTCGTCCATTATTCACTTGTTTTGAATTTTATCGACTCTAATATTCTTTGGAAAATTTGGCCTTCTTTAATAAAATTTAACTTTTTCAATTGCTCTTTAGGAATTGAGATAATTTCTTATATATTTGTTATGTGCCGAAGACGTAGGTCAAACAGCTGGCATTGCTGCGTGAAAATGCAAGTTGTCGAAGTCGAACTTCGTACCTTCAGAGTGCTGTCAGTTCTTACTGACACGTTCTACTGTTACAGAGGATATTAGTTTTATCTTAATTTTTTTAATTAGTTCAGTATTCCACTGATAACTTATCCTCAGGTTTAAGTGTTTAGTGCTGTATTTCAAATTTAATAGCGATTTTTTTAACCAAAGTTGGTTTTCGAACCTACTTGATGGTGAAGTTAAAGCGAGTGTTGGCAATCTTTAGAACACATCAAAAAGTAAGTACATACCCTCTATAAACTGTAATATCATGTTATATTTTGGATTATTGTAAAGAAAAGGAGTTTTTGGAAAAGTCTGTTTCACTTATAATTACCATTATTAATTTATGTTCATTTTTCCTGAAAATAAATCCGTTGTGAGATATTGGACCCTTATATCTGATATTTAGTAAAGACGCAGGCAAACAGCTGGTTTGCAGGCTGAGACAGGTTCACCAAGTTGGACTTCGCACGGTCGGGCAAAGTTCTTACTGCCACGTCAAATGGTACACATTTCAGTATTTTTTTTGTTAGTTTGTGTCTTAGCTGAATATTCCATCTATATAAGTTATCCTCTGTCAATAAGTAGTGCCATATTTCATTACAGTCGATTAACGTGATACAGCTACCCTTCACACGCACCATAGAGTTACACCATCGAAATGTAAGTACATAAATATGTTACGTTACAAATTGTAACGAAAAGTAGTTTTGGGAAAATATCTCATAAGTTAAAAAGGAAAACAGTAATATTCATCTGATTGTATCATATATAGTTACAATAATTAATTGTAACATAGTTTTTAAACTTTTATTAATAGCGTCAGTACAGAAATATTTTCATTAATAGCCTACATATTCGGAACTTGGATAAAATGTAGGTGAAAAGCTGGTTTCCAGGAAGTTATTTGTTCGATGAATTGAACTTGTCACGATCGAACAGGAACCGTCACATAATGGGTCGAAGTCCCGAATTAGGTTGACAAAAACATTTTATTTTACGATTTGATTATTCTGGTTATGATGAATAATATTTGGTTGTTTTATTGAATAATTTAGAAGCTTGGAAAATATTTATATTAAAAAACCTTTGTACGGAATAAAAAATCGTTATTGTTATAACAAGAAAATTATGTATACAATTTAACATTGTATAAATTATACAATACAATTTATTCATACTACTTATAAATTAAATAAAAACCATTAAATTAAAGTAGCTAATAATTATCATAACATTACTCATCATCAATCTCACAATCAGACGCTACCTGATGTGTTGGGCATGAAGATGGGACAATTAAATTGAACCTCCACCGGTGATTTCACGGTTTACTTTCAAGCCAATTCTCTGAGTGATTTCATTACAGGATCAGACTTTAAGCACACAGGATCTGAAAAAATAAATTAAAATAGATTGGGGCTCGATGAGATATTCAATCATATATCGTTATAAAGCTTAGAATTGTCGCTATACAATATTAAAAAAATAGTGTTGTATGGTAGTATTTGCCGGAGATCTTTAGAATCGCTTCATACCCAAACAAAACTAATACACAAACTTAATTTTATTCATAGTTAAGAATAATATTATATAATTATTATATTGATCTTAAAAAGTATACAATTTTTCAATGCTTTACTAATTACGATCATAGTATATTGAAAAAGTAGTAATATGAAAAAAAAAAGTAGAAAATATTAATTTCTTTGATAATAAAATATAAAAAATCGTTAGTTTTGGTAAAACTTGATTTATACAATTTTTATGAAATTGAATTATGTAATACAGTTTCAGTTTTTTTAACTACTTTACAAATAAACTTAAACTTCAGAGCTGAAGAAGAAAAATTTCATGTTGCTTGTTGTCTTATATTTATATGGTTATAAATATTTATACTATCCTTAAATTCTGATTTTATTGCAATATTATAAAATATTACGCTTTAACGGTTAGGTTGTTCAATAATAATTCGTAAAATATATGAAAACAATCCATATCTGTTATGACTGTAATTTATTTCACATATATATTCAACACATTTCTAGTTATTATCTAGCTTTTCTTTGTCAATTCCTTGTTTTCAGAAAATATGTAAGGCAAAAGGTTTAGTTCTATGCTCTTATTGGATATGACTTAAGTGAGTTGTAATTTTACTATTACATGGTCCATCAAATCGTAAACCTGAACACATCCCTATAATCTTCCTTAAAGATTGAAGCGGGAGTGGCCCCGTGACCTGCTATAAATACATGACAAAGCGAGTCCTGCCAGTGGTCTGTTTTTCCATTCTTGTCATGAGCGTCAGTGACTCTCAAGCTCCTGGCCAACCTCTACTGACTCTTATCGGTTTGGTTGACCATCATATAGGGCTAGAAGATCTCCAGGTAGATATTATAGGAATTAATGAGAGAATTAAGAACATGAAATATGATATTGTTCATTAGCGGAGATTGTAATTGTAAGAAAGGAAAAAAAAAACATTACAAGGAACCTTGAAATAAAAAACAAATTCTGAGAGGGAGGTTGGCCATTTCTGAATGGAAAAAAATAAGAAAAAATTGACATTCCGATTTATTTATTTTCTTCGTACCTACTTTTAACAGCTCAAATTTTCATTTTCTAGTGCTGTCGTTTTTGCGTTGCTAGATTAATAGTGAATAAAAATTGAAAATAAAAAGAAAAGTTACCATTGTCATACATTCAATGAAAAATAAAATATTAAATTAAAAGTGTATTTATGATATTGATATGCTTGCATTTCAAGTGCCATTTCTTGTCAGAAATTAACGTAAGTTAAGTTAGTATGTTCTAGAACAAACGGTAGAACCTCTGACCTTGAACAGGTTTGACAATACTGACCTGTATAATAGTTTGATAAGTTGTTCATAATAATTTATCCTGATCAAAAAGGTCCGCCTTTTGAATATTGTTAATTACCTCATCTGAGGACCTTTCGTAATCTACCTGTACTAATCAATCATTGGAGGTCAAGGTCCAAAAGGAGTTTTCATTGAAAATCAAATCTAGGAAGGGTATCTTTATGAAGTCGATAGGTCAGGAGAGCAGATCGTGTAAGTTTGTTCTACTATTGTGAACTTTAACAATAAAAAACTATACTTTGGTATAAATATCATAGCGGAAATACTCAGGCAGCCATGCCCTTGCATCGCTGTTATCTTGTATCAGTAGATAGAACTGACTGCATTAGCCTGGTGTTGGGGATCGATAAACGAGATCGTGTTTTTTTATCAAATCGTGCACGCATCTAAAAAAGGCAGGTGTCTACCGTACGAGTGAAAGTTACCTTGTCAAGATCAAACTTTTTGGGAGTGGCAGAGCACAGTAGAAGCGGCCGAAGGTCAAAACCGCAGGCACCGGAATGACCAGTAATGGTCCCTAATCGGGATTAGACCGACCGCGAAGGTACCTCAAACCCAAATGATACATATCGCAGAGAGACGAAGATAACTGACAAATTTACTTGGCTATCGTAACATATCTTTTGCGAGTAACACAAAATCAGTTCTGTTTTCGTAGTCATTGGTGCAAGTAAATTGGTTACTTTGTTCGAATATATCCTGGACCTGATTACACCTTTGAGTCCACATTGAAGATTACTGAGAAATATAAACTGATCAAAATTATCAGCAGATTTATACGAGGGCGTCGTCTTCAAAAGGAAGCGAACCATTTTGGTACAATCTGATCAATTTTTTTTACGAAAAATCTTTTTTTAAATTCCTCTCTTGAGATGGTAGACATCACCTCCGTCGTTTTTGTCTTTACTTTTTCAACGTCCGCAAAACGCTTTCCTTTCATGTCCCTTTTCATTCGGCGGAATAAGAAGAAGTGGTAGGAAGCTAGATCGGGTGAATAGGGAAGAAGGGGCACAGTGGTCATACCATTTTGGGTCCAAGATCGGCGCACAGAGTGGAGAGGGTCGTGTCAGCGTTGTCATGATCGAAACAAATCTCTTGAAATTTGCTGGACTCACTCCGCATTTCTCCATAACTTCGTCGATGGTCCGTCTTCGATCTTCCAGGGCTATTTAGTGAATTTTTCAGACATTCTCGTTAGTCCAGTCCATCGAAGGACGTCAAGAGCGCGGTTGTCAGGTCGTCACGAGGGGGGTGCCTAGTTACCCTAGCCCTACTGGCGAAGCCCGGTACTACAAAAGCTCCACCACAAACATCAGTTCTGTTTCTATTGGGTACGCCCTCGTATAGTATAGTGGTGTACATACCGATAAATCAATCAAGAGGAAAACACTTTACAATAACGAGAGGCTGTCCAATTTTTTCAAAAATCAAATATGACTAAAGAAACATTATAACGTATTGATGGATCTACCTCTAAGACCTTGTAAGTCCATAAAAGACATTTTACACAAGAAACAACTGTATTTCTTTTAAATAAAAATAAAATTGTGATTGTTTTTTTCAAGCTATATTTGTAGGACAAATAACACCATACATTATGAGTTTTCAAGTAAACAAGTGAGCATTCTGTACTTAGAAGATTTTACAAAGGAAGTGAATTGGAGTTACAAGGTTTTATAAGTAAGCTATCAACATATTACATGTTTACAGAACGAATTTAGTGATTTTGAATAAGTGATGATGTTTGATGATTCCCATTGAGCCAGCTATAATATCCTCAGTCAGAAGACAGCTTTTTGTGGTCGTTCCCCAACTCCTTTAAAGAATTCATTGGTTTTCTTTCGATTTGTGCCTCTCGATGGTCAAACCATAGACCACGCACATCGTACTGTGGATGGAACCTTTCTTTATAAATGTCCACACATTTGTCATAAATGGACTTGATAATAATATAGAATTTTTAATAGTTATAAAATATTATGCAATTCATTGGATATAAGTTTGGGCTAAACTTTGGAAGATAATGACTTTACATAGGGTCAAGCTGTAATGAGGGTCTTGAGATATGTAATCAAAATAGAACAACTCTTGAAGCCCAATAATCCTATGCTTTTACTACTAAACATTGAGCTATTAGAGGATTAAATGTATAGCAGCAGCTGACTGTAATTTTCCTCGCACGAAAGTTACCTTGTCATTAGTCAGAGCAAGCTAATTAGTAAACATAACAACTGGGCAACTTCTTGGAATAATTAAATTAAACAGCAACGAGGACGAAACTAAATATCGAGGCCCGTTATAGCTGAGCTGGGTCCTTGTAGGCCCGCGGTACCCGCTGGAAGATCTAGCCGCTGTAATCCTATAACAGTGTAAGCCACACTAACGGCGAAAGGTCACTTGGAAACGAAGTACAGCAGTTCAGGGCTGAATTAGTGATACTGATCTAGCCAACACTTCTCCGCGGTAAAGTGACACTAGGCTTTATCATTGATACTAGAGCCTCGCTGTAATTACTCAATCTTCAGCAAAGCATTCGGCTGTACCCGTAGTCCTAGTGACTGAACGCCTGGCGGCTAGTGACTGAACCCCGTTTCGATACGCAACATCTACTTTAGGATTTTTTCTGTGTGGTATGAAGCTGTGATTCACTCGGCATCATGTGTAAAAATGAATTTTAGAAAACCTTTTGACAGGGTTTGGCAAGCAGGTTTGCTTTACAAGCTTAAAATATATTTACTACAGACCCTTTTCCTAATTCTAAAGTACTTCCTTTCAAACCACTTCTTCCAAGTAATATCCCATTAATATATCCGAGGTGTATTGTTGTCCATGGCTTCGGTCATCTGGGACTTGTTACAATTACACACTAATTGTAACAACCAATATTTATTGCTTATAAATTTTTATTTACAGGGTATTCTGATACTTCTTTTTATATCTGTAACATCTTTGGTAAGATATTTTTTTTTAAGATAAAAAAAAATAAAATAAAATAACACCGGATTTTCGTAACGGCAAAAAGCATTAATCATAAAAAATCATTAAAAATCGATGTTCGTGTCTTAGATTTTTGAGATATAGATAAAGCGTTATCTTAAAAAGAAAGGGTTTATACCGTAATAAATAAATTGCGTTGACAAAATTAAGTGAATGGTAATATTTTTTCTATTAGAATACGTAAACTATAAGATATATTAGTGACGGTTTAATTAAGTTCGATTCAGTGGTTTTTAAATGATACGCGTTCGAACATACTTTTACCACTCGTAATAGTTTTACGTAATAGCATAGACGATGCATGAAAATAATTTTCTAAGCGATTTTTTTCATTATAATTATCTGCGTCATGATAGATAATTACTCAATTGAGCGCATTACGCAAGACAAAGCGTTTATCGCAACAGTGGTGTATGTGAGATTGTAAATCTGTCAGAATATTTACGAATGTGATTTCTTTTAATTACCTTATCAATTACTTGTACTGATCCAAAATTATTTTTTATGAGGTGGGCATAAATATAAAAACAACTATAAATGGACGTAATAGATGTAATTATATATGTTTAGTTATTTAAAAATTTAACTTGAAAATTGACGATTGGTGAATGATTAATAGGATTAATGATAACCATGTTTCTTGTATCTAATTTTGTTCTGATACCCGTAGGTTCTGATACTACAGGCAATGAAATAGACTAGCTTCTCACTATGACAAGTATCCAATGTAATGCTCAACTTTCCTGGCCATACGTTGGTGGAGAACATGGACCCCAAGTTCATGTAACGCACTGGCTATTTAAACTGTTGCAGTGTATGCAGGTGCTACGGTTCAGTAAATAACTGCTTCGAAGGGAATCAGTTTCCCGTCCTTGAAGATCGTTATGGCTGTGATGCCTGTAAAATTTCATTGATACGGTCGAAGGATATCAGAAAGGGTGTGAAAAACCTCAGAGCAGCCTCTGAGACCTCTGAATAGCGGGTTCATTTCGCAACGTATCAGTTTGCCATCGGTGGCCGATCGTTCCACGCACTCTGCGTACCTTTCCAGGATTAAGTGATTTTTTTTTTTTCATAGTTTAATTCTCTATAAAGAAAAATCAACCGTGAAAAACGCACAAAGAGCTATTTTTCCTTTAAATAAGATAATAATCATTTACATCAACACCGTTCCGTGCTTTTTAGTATGTTCATTTATAGACGAGAGCACATTTAGCAGTTCACGCTGTTCATTTTCAAGTGTTGTAATAACAGAATTCTTTTGACTTCAATTCTTCTCCACTTCCTTCTTTCCCACTTGAATTTGTGAGCAGATTATATACAAAAATTGAGATAAACTGCTCACAAATTGAAGTTGACCATTACTTATTAGGTTATTGGGTTTAAAAAAAGACTGAACGAGTGTTGAAAGAAACGATTTATTGATAATTAAGAAAAAATGAAATTTAGATTTTTTAAAAAAAAGGCATGGTTTTTTTGTCCGTTTGTCCAACGTCTTTAAAGCTTCGAATTAATGATATACATCGTTACTTCTTGTAAGGCTCAAAATGTAATGTTGGGGTAAAGAAGCCCTTTGCTCAGTTAATGCATCTGCAAGTTATCTGGACACGGCTAACGCATGTATAACTTTTAACTCGAACTGGGGTTGGAGTTTATCACAAACATGGTCAATCGGATTCATGTCTGGAGAACATGTGGGCCAGTTCATACGTGTGATTTCTTGTTCCACTAATAAGCCAATTTTTTTGCTCTATGAGGTTTATCGTTATCATCAACAAAAATGAAGTTTTACCCATTTTCTTGTGATAAAGGGAAAATAACAGGCCTTAGATCATTGTCCAGATATGTTTGTGTGGTCACGTATCCCTGAACCATATCAGCTAAGTTTTTCGATTACTCGATATCCCTGCTCAGCTCATCATTGAATCTCCTCCATAAGACCGTACTGAATCAGTCAAGCCTGCATTAAATCGCTGGTTTTCCTCTCTCCACACTCTAAAACGTCGATCATGATGATAAAGAACAGATTTTGATCCGTCAGTAAACAAACAACGGCCCCAGTCCTCATAAGTTCAATCAACATGTTCCCGATCCCATAGGAGACGCGCTGGTCTCTGTTGCCTTGTTAAAAAACCTTCCTCGCTAGTATTCTAACCATCAAACTGACTTCATGGAGGCGATTTTCTAACTGTTTCAGTTGAAATGAGACCCTTGTTACGTCTCAAAAGTGCTTTACAGTTGTCGTGCTGTTAAACCTCTTTGCCAAGTGGTCTGTATTTTCAATTATCGGTCCTGCTGAAGGATTGTTTTTGAACTCTGCCTTCTACATGCGTGTAATGAGCAGTACCTGTTCCCTGATATCGTGACCAGGCTCTTCCGATAACTGTGTGAGACCAACCAAGTCTACGGCCAACATCACGCTGACAATGGCCTAACTCTAAAATAACCAAAGCCCTCCCTAATTCTTCAACAGTAAGTCTTCGTAAAGGCATTTTAAAAAGCTGTCTAGTACACTGGATAAATGAGTACTGATGATGAAAGGCGATTAAAAAAGATTAATTATTTTAGGTGATTAAATCCCAATTGCGTAAAGCAAATAAATTTGTTTTTGTTTATTTTTCTTTTTTCTTTATCCTAATAGAGATTAAGATAAAGATTGTGGATAAGTTGTAAGAATAATTTATTTTAAACTGGAAAAAATTCAAATGATCCTGGTAAAATACATTAATTAATATATAAATTTTTGGAAGTTCTCCACTTCAATTTGTGTACAGTTTATTTCAGTGTTTTTTTAAATTACCAATAACAACAAAATTCAATAAAAACTTTTAAACTTATAATTTATTATTTCTAAACTCAGGGAGGTCCTTGACAACCAAACATTTAGCATTAAATAAATAAAAAAATAATACATATACTTTGTGAGTGCCTCACAAATTTCCGTCTCGATTTGTCTCCTTTCAGTCCAAGTAATGTGTTTTGTCATTCAAAATCCTGACGCCTCAATGGTTTTCCTTAGATTCTACATCTTTCATAAATTAACAAATTGACGAGTAATGGATTTAAGTATACGCACGAGTAATTAGTACGAACAAATACGAATAAATGAAATTCGAGGTATTAGGTATCAAGAATTACGAAGAAATAAGAGGGTATTAGGTTTGAGGGCCCTCACTTCAATATTTGACCATACGCGTACTGCAAAAACCGACATCAACACCTCTCTTCTCAAGCAATTCTAAACGACTGACTTCTCCTTTCAAGCATCTATAAACAAATGAACTCTCGGCGTCCTTCCAGCTATCCACGCTGGCCTCACCCCCTGCCTTGTCATTCACTTGTTTGAATTTAAACTTCTTAGAATTTATTTCCCTTCTTCCATACATATACATATTATTATTATGCTAAAGAAAATAAAACAGACTAATCTGACCAATAAAGTCAAGCGTTTTCTATATCCACATATATCACACATACATATCTATATGTACACAGGCACCATACGTAAAATTCTAGACACAAAAAATATTACGACACAATACATTAAAATTCTTAATAACTGAATATAAAGAATACAGTACGATAAAGTAAATAAAATGTTAAACAAATTAGATAATGAGTAATAGAGATTGACAAAAGATGTCTAAACACTTAATATTCAGTTTAGGTACCATGCACAGCTGTAACAATACTAGAGACAGCAATTCTGAGTTAAAATTACTAGTTTTACAAGTTAAAATAAAAAAAAATAGAAATGTAAATTACAAAGGTTCAGATACTCTACATGTGTACAATGCAAAAGAATTTTAGAATTAAAATCTTTTGCTTGCTTGGACTAGATAGCTGCAGCCTGTTATTTATATTGATATATTTCTTCTCTTCTTTTGAGATCGAGGGACCATATTCCCTGAGTTCCTAATAGTTTGCTCTCGTGGTCTTCACAAAGCCAAGACTTTGCATACCTCTGCCATTCAGATGTGCTTCAAGAGTAACCTAGATGATAGCATGTTTTCATCTGTCTGATGCAATGCTATAAGATGCACAGAAACGATTACAAACATGATAATAATAATAACATCCTATATAAAAACAATTGTCACTGATAAATTAAAAACTTTGTCTCTCCGAGGTTGTATTAAGTTGAAGGCGAAACCATTCACAGTTGACATTTATTTGTTTTCTTGGACAATATCAATAGTTTATTATGAGTTCGTGCCAAAAATTAATGATCTAACATTCTCATTTGTTTCTTCATACATATTTCTTTAGTTGTCCAAAGAAAAAAATGTTCATACTTTCATTGATTAACAATACCCGAGTCGATTTCCAACTAAACGAAATTCTCATATTTATGTGATATAAATTTGAAACGTGGCGTTCGTGACGTTGAATTAGTTTGCTCAGATATCTTTGATGACACCATAAGGAAAATGTGGACAACCTTTGCCGTCGGGCCTTTAAATGGCGGTAATGGGTAAAACCCATTATTATCTATTATTATCCGAAATCACTAAGTGATAAACTTCAGTTTCTGAAAAACAAATTATCCAATTTCTATAAATAAAAGAACGGATAGAGAAACATGGTGTGCCTTCATAACGCTCCATTGAAAACTATAGCTGTTTTAATGAACGTTTTCGAATGAGTTTTACTTCCAAAACATTAATTATGTACTGGCTCTTGCATTTTCCCCAAGAATCAACTATGAGTCGGATAGTGATTTTTCTACGATCATTACAAGAATGCGAATGACAAGCCTGGCAGATCGAGCTCCTACGGCTGAAAGACGAGCTATCGTGTCAGGAGCTACGTACAACTATCTGCTCGTTCACTTTCCACTTGGGGGTTTCAAGCCAGAACATTCATCCTCGGAAGCAGGTCATCTGAAAACCACTATTTAGGTCGTTTTATGTATTTGATTTTATATATCATTAAATACAAGATTTGCACAGGTCTCCAAACAAAACCAAACAAACAGCTGTAAGGTATTTTTTGGTTAAGTTTCATGTTTTTTGGCTTGGTGGATTCTACAATGGCCTTTGTTTTTTTTGTGAATGTTGAAGGTTTGAAATGATGTTTTTATTTTTGAGTCTTGACTTCAAAAATTCAGCTGCATTTTCTGAAAGTCTTAAATCCATAACTAGCTCATTGAGCTTAATACAAAGTTGGGGCCCCTCATCAACATCAAAATTTGAATTGAATTCCTCCTTGGTATCTACGTCCTCAAATATGATGTAATCCTAACTTGAGGGTAGTTCAGGGTTATGAAACACGGGAAGAATATCTGAAATTATGGTTGGGTAAGTTATTTTCTCTTTGTGTTGTGTACCAGAAGTAGCATTTGTTAGTGTGGATCAGCTGTTCACGCCATGTGCTTGGAACGGCAAAACGAAAGGATTGTCTCTTTCTGTTAGACCTCAAACCACGATCTATGCTCCACCTTCTGCACACGTTACGAAGCCCAGGCCTTGTGTTGATCTCCAACTATTAAAATATACTTTACTCACAAGGTCATTTATGTTTCTTTTTAATTTGTACGTAATTAAAGAATAAAAAAATGAGAACAGTTCAATTCGGAAGCAGATTGCAGAATGAGAGCGATTGAACAAATAACCTGCGTTTCCTTCATGTTGATTCATGATAAAATGTGCCTATAATCTTAGTGATGCTCATTCCTAACACATCATAGACCACGTTCGGACATGATCAACATCACTAGAACTATCAATAGAAATATTTGGTTAGTTTAGTAGTAAAAGTAATCTGCATTTATGTAAAGATTCCATATTGAAGGGTTTTGAAAAAAAAAAAACTCATTAGTAAAAACCATAATGGCAAGGTTACTTTTGTTTCCCAAGATCCAAAAGGAACAAGTTGAAACGTGAACAATCAGTGAGTCTGCGCCTACCTCTCCTTCGCCACAAACTTCTCACCGAAATGCCCACAAATTCCCCATCCCCATATTACAAATCCCTAGTTTCCTATTTAAATCATCTTGGAGCTAAGATGATATATATTTCTAAGAAATATAGAAATGAAAAATCGTCCAATAATATAGGTTTTAGTAAGGAATGGAATACCTTACCGGTTTTTGGGTGTATGTAATAAGAATTTACTCAGCATTTTCACGGTTTTAGCGACCAAAAATTTATAAGGAACTGACAAAATATCATTTGAAGTTTTTTTAGTTGCAGACCTGTGATATCACAAGTTCAGAATGATTATAACTAAAAGATTAAATAACTGTTAGTTGTAAAGTTTTAATAGTTTAAAAAATTATATTTATAGCAGATCTGTTTGATAATCATCTGACTTGAGTTAGAACTTTATAGCTTTCAAATAAGGAAGCTCTTTGAAGTGATGCATGTTTTATATATACAATTTAGAATTTACAGTGAATCACAAAAATGACATCCGAAATTTAAAATTTTAATATGTTTAATTATGTTGGAGCAGATTGTAACTTCCCATGCCTCTCAGGGTATTAAAACCACCACGTGGAATGTACGCTTATAAATAGGAACTAAAATAAATATTTCTATTGACGGTTACTCATTAATTTTTTTTTTTTAACATTGACTCATTAGTAAACATTATCATATTCTACTAATGAGTCAATGTTTTCAAAAAATAAATGATTTAAAAAAAAATTAATTAGTAACGATCAGTAGAAATATTTAGTTACTTTAGTAGTAGAAATAATGTGCATTTATGTTAAGATTCCATATTGTGGAACATTTATGTAGTCATTAACTAACGAACTAATGAGGTCTATGTATATTTGTTGAAGGGCAGTAATTGTATCATTAATAGTACATTTGCCGATGTCAAGATAATGGTTTTTGTACTCGCTATTGTACAACATATCGTTAGTATATTTGATAAATAAATTTTACTGGTGAGGCCCTAGGTTTTCGTTGGACTCTACTATAAATTTTTTGCTATTATATTAATTAACCATTTAAGAAGAGTTAAAACCATGACTATGGTACCTCAGTAACGTTGGACCGTTGAGAACATTTAGAAAGTCACGAATTGGATAAGATTATTAAACAAGGTCAATGCTAATGCGGAATAAAAAATTTTAAAAGGATAAATTTAACTTGAGGCGTGACTATAAAAAAGAAATTTTTGGCTGGGAGTTGGTCCATTAACTTGTAAACGATAAGCAATGATTGATTTTTCCTCAGGATAAGTAATTCAGGTGACATTGAAACTACATTTCCTCAAGGGATCGTGAAGAATTTCTCAAACGGGTTGTTTTCTTTTAGATTATTAAATCTGAATCCCTTTGAAGGCCTAGATTTTAGAATCTTGGCTAAAAACATTTTGGGTTTTTGTACAGTTTATTAACAAACTATTAGAACAGTTTATACGAAACTACGTAATATGCGTGATAACATTGCATAATTTGTGTTTTTGCAATGGGTAATTGAAATTATTAACCAATAATAAATTTAACCATGAAAACTTCATAATACACGGAAGTAGCTTTTGTATAAATGGGAGGGAAAGTTAATTCATCATACGGTTTACCTTACATATACAGTTTATGATAGTTTTGAATATCGTACTAGAGTGATCATTCATATACTTTATTGCAACTTCGTAACTCATATACGAAAATCAACTCATTAAAAATTGATTTATGATTGTTAAATCTTTATAACTTTTCCTTTTAATATATATACATAAGTTAATCTCCGGTGGTTAAGATTTGATAAAAAGGGAAAGAGGGAAACGAACTGACACACTTGGGCTCTCAAGAGAAAGACTAACTTTATTATTCCGACAATCCTAGACATATAGGATCATGGGTTGTTTACATCCCATGATCGTATTTATTTACAATACAGTCATACTCCTGACTTTAACTTATATTTATTTATACATATATTGTAACATTCATGATATTAGAGAATATCATGTCCTGCAACCCTTCCCTCTGGTCAGCATCAGCCCTTTGTGCTCTTAGGAGTGGGGATGAGATGAAGGGCCAGTCTTAGCCAGTCTTAGCCTAACAGCCAGAGAGCGAACAAGAGCAAGCTCCCGACTTGGCGGTATCCAACAGAAGAAGAGGAGAAGAAGAAGAAGAAGAAGAAGAAGAGATCAACAGTAACGTTGATTGGATTAAACGGAGATCATCGATTGGGTGATATTGATATGGTTTTTTTTATTGTGAATCCATTAAAAGAGATTGAGCTCAATTTTCATGTTTTTATTGTAATTAGTAGTAACTATCCTTGTTCAAAAGGAATTGAATATTTTTATATAATTTATGTCACCTTTCTATATAATTATAATTATTTGTTATAACCATTTTATTTGAATATATTTCACAATTCCCAGTTTCTCAATTTATTAATAACTATAACATTAGCCTTGAGATCGGGCGATTCAATCGGGATAATTTCCTATGTCGAAGACATAAAAACAAGTTGAATTAAAGATCTCATGACGGACCTACCAAATTAGGTAAATTGATCAAATAAATTAGAAAAAGAAATGGTAAAAAAATGAGGTAGGTTCCAATATATATATATACTGCTACAGGTTCGGTGTCACCTGTGGGATTTCACCATGAGTAACAACCAGTAAAGATAAACACTATTGAGATAGCAATTCTTCGAACCAATAACTTATACATTATTTTTATCTCTCTGTCAAGGTGTTCAAGACATTATTTTAATATTACTTCTAAACAGGTAACTTATCTGTCTGCTGAAATGTGATACTTTAGGGCCTTGAACGAAGGGCAATGGACTTAAGGTAACTTAATGGAGAACTGTGGATTACCTTACTTACGTGTAACCTGTATCAACTCCCAGCTCCCCAAGCCGTCCTAAGTTTGAATTTATGGTTGTCACCGTGGTTATTGGAAACAACAATTGAAACAATCATTTAAATAGGTTTGTTTAGCCAATATTAAATCTAGAGAAACAAACCCAGTGTTTAACACTATGACCTCACCCCTGTCCCCTATTCCCGCATCGATGGCAACAGGCTGTACGGGAAAACTAGGTTAAGTTAGTTATTTAGATTAAGGTTTGTATTAGCACAACTCATTCTTAAGGTGAGCCCTATCACTTTCTATGCTCACACGCTTTGTATTCTGTACATCAGCCTACATGCCACACATTATATAATATGTAGCAAGATATAAATATAATTATCGCGATGTGTATTTATGGTAAAGATTACATATTGTGGAAACTGTAACTCACTGTGTGTATATTGAATGAAGGGTTTTGAAAATTCTAAATCCTTCTTAAATTTAAGGCTAGTATCCGTTGACGTGGCTGACGGAGGAGCGTGGGGGACTTCCCAAGACTCCACTTCCTCTTTCGCATGCGATGGAGGTGACATCCATGTGGAATTGGGAGGTCTCTGGGCTATTTGTTAATACTGCGTGAATGAAAATTGTAAATATGGTATGAATGAGAACATTTATCACATTTACTTATTGTCGAATAAGGCAGATTGTAATTTTAGCGCAATAATGAAGTTTCAATATATCTTAAAATTAAATTTTTAAATATTCATAGAAAATACAATTTGCTGTGAACAAATAAAAGGAACTATTTCTTTAGGAAATATTCTAGTTTCTTAAGTATTTAGGAAAATTCCCTGGAGTAGGTTAAGTATATTTTTTCTCCACTATGACATATTTAAAATAAATTAAATATGTTGACAAAAAATATTTTTCAACCATATGCTAATAGTCTTCTCATTGATGATTAAAATATAATAATATTTAAGCCGAAAAAAATAAGACAATTTGTCCCAATAGGTGGAATGGTGGCATAATAGGCAAAATCCACGAGGGAGAGCCCCATAGTTATATATTTGCCTGACGAAATAAAACTAATCACTATGACTTTTTTTTGAATATTGAATATCACTTTGAATATTTTTATTTTACAATTTTAATACTCAATACTAAATTTAAAATGGCGGCAGTATTAAATTTAACAAACGTGAATAAACTATGTATATAGTTTTCATTATCATCAACTTTTAATGATATAATCATTGGATCTACTCCATTATCATTTACATGATTTTATTGTCATCGATAATAAGATGTTGGGACGACTTGATTAGGAGCAAATAAGTTTTGAAATGAACTAGTTTGAAACAACTTTTGTAAAAAAACATAGCAACAGAACAGAAAAATAAAGGTATTTATTCACCAGTATTTGAAATTAGGTCGTCCAATTGGTGGAGAATAATTCTTAGAATACAGATACGTAGGTGTTTCGCTGATTTGTTCAGATGATATATGAATTTACAGCAATAACCAGGCAGATATTTTCATAATTGAAAATGCCAATGTTTTGTCTTATTCGCTGTTCATCTATCTAGCACATTTATCGTGAAAAAATAAAGTTTAAACCTGCGAGACCATTTAACAGTGGACAAATAGATCTGTCATGGTTCCGGTCTGGTGGTGCCCCTTCAGATGGTACGCAACACTCGCCGAAGTGCACGGATGGGTAGGTGCGCTTCACCAGTCGGCAAGGCGCTCTTGTAGCTGAGCAGAAGGAAATGCTGTAGAGCAGTTGATGTGTGACTAGATTATAGTCAGTAATAAACTCATGATGTACGAGTTGATCCGATTTCCTGCCCATCGCCATTATATCACATATCCCTAATTTTTCACCCACTACATTTGTTTACTTCAATTGTTAACTAAGTCATTATTTCGGTTCAAAATATATATCTGTGGCTCCAAAAAATAAGCAGTTAAGTCAACTAACTTTTTTCAAACTTTGTAGCATCCTAGAAAATTATGAGTTCTTTTTTTGCACCTTCTCTTTCCAAAATCAATAATACCCAATAGGTGAATATATCACCCAATAGGCAAACGGTGAACAAAGCCTACATAACCCTGTATGAATACTTGCAGTCGTCGAATTCTTAACAGCTTATTGAGTGATTGTGATACCTTTCGAAGTTGTTTAGGGTGAACGGTTCACGATTTGAAAGTTTGTGAGCTATGCGATAGAGAGCTCGCCTCGCCTTCAAGTCCAGTATAATTCTAAGTAATTAATTAATTAAATGTTTACTACCACTGCATGTATCAAAATAAGTTTCCTTTCTAGATCAGCAAATAGCTAATTAGTGGGGCTATGAAAGTACCAAATGAAAAAGTAATTGTATTTGCACTTGATATAAAATAAAAAATATGCTTACTATTAAATAAAATAAAATGACCTTATGAAGGTAAAGTTATACTCCAAAACATACTCGACGATTGACAGGTTACGACCTAAGTCGTCTAAGAATGTGGTCAGGCAAGTCTAGCGTCGACAGTCTGTACGACCTCTTGCTGTTCGTTGTACTTACTTAGGCGTACTTCCACGTATTTACGTATGTAGCTGAGGGGGGAAGTGTCCAAGATTCTGTGTTTTTTACTGCGGAGATGGAGCCATAGATAATTGTAGGATTCAAATATAATTAAATCAAACATCTATGGCAAAATTAGTTTAAGTATAGGCTAGCTAAGTGGTCTGGATGGAATGTTGTACTAAAACTTTCGGTAACCAAATAACATGTTTTTGAGAAAGGGAGACCTGAAATAAGGACAGATCTTTAAATGTCTGTGTAGTTATGTGCTGTTAGGGTATTTATATTTGTAACCATTACCATGCTCGTCGTCTTGATTATAACGCTATACAACGGCAACACTATTTTTATGGTTACGAATTATTATGTCTAACCCTGAAGAAAATTGTCCTAGTAAAATGAACTTTAAATAACCTATAAAAGAATCCAAAGAGGTTTCATGGAACTCCTAGGTATTTCATAAACTGTTTATTAGAAACAAAGCAATCATTTTCGGGAAAAGAATTTGTCTCCCCTTGGAGTTTTATAAGTAATTATAGTTTCAATAACGTTTCTTTTTTCATTTCATTGTTTAATTGAAGATGTCTCGCAAATCGAATTTTGTTCTTCATTATCATTATAATTTACAAATCGCAAGATATAAGTGGCAACCGTGGATACGCTTATATGCTATTAGTGGGTAAGCGTTTATCAGTCACGAAAATTTTATCGTTTTCAAAAGTAGTTTAGCCTCCACGACCCATACACACAACACACACACACACAAAAGCAGAGCATAATGAAGTTCCCAAAAGTGTACATGGTTTTTGTTTAAGGCAAAATAATCAAACGCCATTGGGATTTCTTAAAGCGCCTGAGTGGGTAAATGTAATTTGCATCTGGGCTATAATGTATTTTGTATACATCAGCTCATAGCTGATAATTACTTATGCCTAATACAACGTCACAGCATATTCAAGTGTGAACCCAAGTTAATGCTAACACAAGTGTATGTGATTCATGAAAATATTTTCGGATGAAAGCTAACGATACTGTAGGAATACTGACAGTTTAGTCATTCACAATATTTATTGAATGACCGCAGGCTAACCAACACGGTTTTGAGACCTTTTACGGCTGCGGTATTTTAAATTTTCCCGTCACGCCATTGTCCTAGATTGCCTCTACCGTGTTCTCACCAGGAACGAAAACGTCATTTTAATTCTGGTGAACAGGTCAAAGACATCCTTATGCAGTTAAAGGTGGTTCTTTTCCTGCGTGATTCCCCGCGGCTTTCTCTGCTGAAGATTACCCCTGTACTCTTGACAATGTCGCATCGGCACACAGCCAATTCTACGAAGAGGAGTGTAGTAAAGTTTTTTCAACATATTGGCTCATTTTAGAAATGCCCGCTAAAAAAGGGGACTGGCGATGTTGACCTCTGTAGGTTTTACGCCAATAAACCCCGACGACCAAGCTTATAAACATTGTTTTGAATGATACAGTCTTCTGTATCAGTCTCCAGTATCTTATAAGCGTTAATCTCCACTGATTACTGAAACAGTTTTTTATACTGAAACTATTTACTCATGACAAACAAATAAATATCGAGTAAATCAGCTATAATAATAGCTTTATAAGTTTTAAATTGAGTTAATGCTGGTTGTAGATTGTGCAATTAAATAAATTATGGGTATGTTTTATTGCCTATCCTTTAATTTATTTATCGAAAACTCTATTGCACAAGATTGTGTTATTTGTGTCACCGAAGGAGGACGACTCAGCTGTAAGGTTTTTTGTTTCATCATTCTTAGAGGTTTTGTAATTTTTCCCCTTTTTCGTAGAAGGGAAAATTGGAGAGATCGTAATGGGTTATCTATTCATATAAGGCAGTTTTTAACATTGTTACGTCATTGAATTACATTATCTATTTAGTTATTTCTAATAATCCGGCGATGTAAAAAAACCAAGTTACATATTTCAACAAAAAAAGTACAAACAGAAACTGAAATTTTACCTTTCAAACTACAAAATTGATATTCATTATATTGATAATAATATATATCTTGCGTTGAGATTAAATTAAATCATCAGCTTGAAAAAACAAAATACTTTTGCTTCAATGTAATAATTTAAATGCAATAATCGCTTTTTTGAAGATGAACAAAAGCGATAAATCAATTGCATCAAATTGATTTGATGTTTGATGACAGAGCCTTGGCGTACCTGAGAGAGATCTGAGGGTTTTGAATGAATGGCTATTAAATTAAATCTTTTGAATCAGATGCTGTTACTGTTTTATTATACATTTTATTTACTGTATTTCACATACCCAATCATGGGGATTATCAAACCATTACATTTACTAGATTAATTTTTTCAGCAAAAAAGGATTAAAGAAAGGTAGAATAATTTAAAAACTTATTTCTTAAAATGAACGATTAGATACTGACACTTTACCGATAGGAGTGAAATGACAAACAGCGGATCGACGGATCGATACATTTTATTTGAATAAAAAGCCTTTTGTTTATGTTTTGTCATGTTTACATTTCGTATTATTAGATCAAGTGCGACGTGGCTGACGTAGGAGCGTGGGGGACTTCCCAGGACTCCGCTTCCTGGTCTATGGTGATACCATGTGGACTTTGCAGGTCTCTGAGCTGTTTGTAAATACTGTATGAATGAGCGAGTGAATGAAAATTGTAAATATGATATGAATGGGATAATTTATCACAATTATTTATTGCCCAATGAGGCAGATGGTCTTTTTATCATAATAAAGTTGTTGTTAAAATCAAGTACACGTATTTATTTAAGCAGACTTAATGCATACAAATTGATGAGTTATTAAATTAATAATTACAATTACTTATTTAATTAGAGAACAAATTGGTATTGGATGCCGGTCTTGAAGACAGAAACTTCTTTATATTACACGCTTGTGTCACATTTTTGTTTAATTATATTTACTAATATATATATATAATACATTTAAAACAGCACTAATAAAAAAATACATGACTCAGTTTCAGTTTGATTAAAAGACGCGAGTTGTAAATAAATGCCAAGGTTTTTTCAGTGTTGTCCAGTCGACCATTCTCTGTCTTTAGTGTTTCATTGTCATCTTCATCCATGGAGTTCACCAGGTTCTCAATCAGGAAAGCTGACCACCACGCCAGGATGATGGCTGCAGTGCTAGTCGTCAATATTCAAGTACATGGAATATGCCAAACTTTCTGTTTTGGAGCGTGTACTTTTGAAAGTTGAACTTGTGCCCTCTGCGTCGGGACATTGGCCTGCCCTTGACTGAAGGGGTCAGAACAGTTTCCCAATCGTCAATCAAAGTGGGCTCCATTAGAACCCCGATTGAAAGCCTTTCGCTGCCATTAATCTCATCAGGATGTTATATCATGCTCCGAACAGTATTTCATCTTGACGAGGCTATATTAAAAAATAAAAAAAATTTCTAAAAAGGCCACGTATTTTTATCTAAAATATAAATTTACCTTAGGAACATCTATACCTTTGCCTGTTGATGGCTTAACCTCTAAACAAAGTCTGTGACTTTTTTCTGGCGATGTCTACAGGGAGAATGGCACTTATTTCAGATATCGGTGATGAACTTGTTTTTCCTATAGTAATGAGCTTGAGTTATCTTCGGGCCTGTTTTGAAGCACAAGGAAATCACCAGCCACCACCAAATCACCAGCAAGTTCAATGATCTGCATACGTGTTACAGTTAACTGCGCACCTTACTAATTACTTAATTAACTAATTATTTTTGTGATTATCATATCTTTTCAGAAATCGTAATTAATTTCACTTTATCAGGAAATTAACTTTACATGAAAATGAAAAGTATACTAATTGGACATATCTGTTCAATTAGTAATAACCTGATCGATTTTCCGCAAATATATTTAATCTTTATGTATAAAGATATACCCATCCGTGCCACTATCTAATACATAGATATGTATACATAGTATTTGGCATTAACTTGGTGTTGGCGTGATTACAACTAGACTGTTACCTCTCAACCTTCATTTTGTTTCTTCTAACCACTCACGGGTGGGTTAGCTACTTAGTAATTCAGGTGGTTTCTCATTTTCCCTCAATATGGTTAATGAACCCCTTCTAGACCTATCCACCAAACAAAAAATTCCGTGCAACAACTGGAAATTAAATCAATTTAAATAATTTCAAAATGAATTTAAAATTTCCATCCGACTATAACGCTGGAAGTCACATTTCATCGTTGTTATAGGACAGGAAATTGTTGTGTTTAATAGCCTCTTGTAATATGTAAATGTATTTTTCACTGGTGTTTTACCAGAAGAAATATTCGCAAAAAGTAAAAGTTATCGCTCTAGGTTAGGTTAAGGACAATTTAAGCACAAATGTCGAAAGTGGCCGTTTTATATAAATTGAGGAATTATTTTGTATACCTAAATTATCATCCCTCTAAATAAAGACAATTAAACAAATTTTTTATTTTTTCTTACATCGACTATAAAGATTATTTGCAATCGCTGTAAATACAGAACCTCTTTATTGGCTGGTACTTTATTGAATTTTAAATGCATGTAATTTTATTGATCGCATCAGATTTTAGGTAACGTGATGTAACCATGAAAATACTCACCACCTCTGGTGTAGTATCTAATACTATCCTGAAAAAAATGTATATAAATATATAAAATAAATTGTCTATGAAATCGAAACCAATTATGTGAGCAATATTATTTTTGTTGCTTCCCAAATCCACTTTGCTCTGTATATCTTAATATCATGAAACAGTTACGCACGCGAGTTCTTTTTTCGTAGTGTTAAAAAAATAAATATTTTCTATGAATTATAAAAATATTTTATTGCAATGAAATAAATGAATACATTTTTCCCCCTCATAGCCCCTTTAAATTTACAGATAATTACTTACAATTATAGATTCTCAGGTGAATCTATTTACAAATTATTTATGTATTTCCTGTATCGTCGCTACATTATATACAGGTTTTGATATTTTATAAAAATTATATAATGAATAAACAAGTATAATGATATAAATTATACGTGACTGTGTTGTACTGACTAATAAAGGGGCTCACCTTTTTGATCAAACGTAAAACTAACTTACATACTAATTCTTAACCTATTTTTTCCCAACCAGTCTGATGAGGGAAGGGTGGTGGGGCCATAGTGGTAAACACTGGGTTTGTTAGGTGCTGCAACGAGTCAAAAATCTTAATGTGTCTCCGGCGGATGAACTCACCCACCGACGGCATACCAAGCATCGGGTGCAAGTCCAGCGTTCTTTAACCTCTCGAGAGAGGTATGTCGGACCACTTTTCGCATGATCCCATTCTGGAAATGGGAATTCTTATTTTTATCCGAATACAAAGCTATATAAAGCTTTGTAAGTTATAAGTGTATATAAAGCTAGGGAACCTTTTAAAATTATCTATTAATGTATTTTATTGAGAATGGCACAGGGTCTATGCTGGCAGTAAACTGTGATTATCTATTTAATCCATCGATAGTTTAAGAGCTTAAAGGGGAAATCTCTGCCACGCTTGAGAAAGCCAGTTATCCAAATGCCTTTAGCTCACTCCATCAGTGTGATTTACCCGGACCGATGAAGGCCCGTGAAAACATCGGAAAGTGGTGACTTTCGTCTCCTCCACGAGATCCTTTTGTAGTCGGATCAGTGTCAGATATCTCTTGAGGTATCTCTGTGCGATTGTCGCGTATCAGGAAGCGCTAGCGCCGACGGCAGCAAATAGGTTTCTACACATAATTTATTTCTGT
This sequence comes from Acanthosoma haemorrhoidale, assembly GCA_930367205.1. Taxonomy (NCBI): domain Eukaryota; kingdom Metazoa; phylum Arthropoda; class Insecta; order Hemiptera; family Acanthosomatidae; genus Acanthosoma; species Acanthosoma haemorrhoidale. The sequence goes on from OV884012.1 coordinate 29,467,168, forward strand.
AGCAATGGGAGGGAAAGTGTGGGAGTTGACGCACGCCTGTATAGGAGTTAGGCTGTTTGGAAACAGTCAGGATTCAATAACCGCTTGTCGCATTATTGGCTCTGAACTTTCTTACACCTTCAACCGTTTATGACAACAATGGCGATAAACTTCAACTGCCAGTGAGGGAAAACAGAAAAGGAAGATGTATGAGCGGCTGGTGTCCCCTGCTTATAATAACTGATCTCCAATTATTAGGCGCAGGGTATATTTCGAAACACATCGGACGTATGTTGGAAAAGAAAGTTAAGCGTGAAAAACCTGGTTCGCTAACATTAAATGTTTCTCAATTCCCAGCTCAGAAACTTCTTTTTTAATTGCTTTTAAAGTTGCTTTGATCAATGATAGAAAGTTAGATTTCTATAAAATTAATTAAGAGCATATTATGTACACCTGCATCACCTCCTTGACTGACTTCTCCAATATGCGTTGAACATTGAATTTCTACATCTCTCAGATGCAGAAACACACATAATATGTCGAAACGATGTCCATCACTAAATTTGCTCAAAATTTAATATCTTTCGTTCATCGACCATAACCCGACAAATAATCTAATTTTTACTTAAAAAAAAAATACGAAGTTTTCATAACCGATAATATAAATTTCGTATTTATTTTAAGATGTTTTCAAGAAATAGACGAGTCCCATTTCTGCTGTATTGTTTATTCATTTTATACATGTTTTATGATATTTATTTATATATGTATTTCAAAAATTTAGTTAATAAATCAAAGTAAAATAAGAAATTAACTGTAAAATTTAAAAAAAATCTGTTAATTAACGAATACAATGGTGAGAATTTGTTGAACTGGTATTAATAATTATTAGTTTTAGTTTGTAATCAAATAGGTGTTAACTTTAGCAATTATTGGTTAGAGAGAAAAATTAGTGGCAGATCTCGATTCAACCCATAGCCATCTTATCAACAACTACCTTTCTCCTCTCATATATGGATTCTCTAAAAAAAACTTTTTAAAAATAGTTTCTTTCAATTTAAATATATTTTCACTTTCCAGCTATAAATTTTAGCTAACGCCGTCAAATAACTAATACTGATATTGTATAGGGATGAAAACTGTATCAAATCCATATTTTGACACTTTAGTGACCTGGTAGAGAATGATCTTTTTGCCTATTGTAAATTCTTCATTTGAGTTCTTCTAGAGAGACGGTCCGACGGTACGAAGGATGCGTAGAAACCCATTTGCGACTACAGAATTCTCTGAAGGGGAATGTAATTGTGGTGACATTATCATTTTGCTTATAGAAATTGATTCGTTTGTAAGTAAAGGGACAGATAGCTATAAGATATTTCAAAACCAATCAAACATGTTTTTTATGTTCAACTATTCTGGAAAATTATTAATTGCAACTTTTTAAATCAAGTGCTAATGCAATCAAATATAAAAACAAAAATGTCATTTATATGCAACTAGAACTAAGTGATTAATGAAGTAAAAATTAGCATTCCTATCATAAGGATATAGAAAATGTGAAATATATATTTCTGAACCGATCATGCAATGATTTTTTTCCATGTAGTAAAATGTAGCATTATTTTAATTATCAGCGTTTTTCTCTTCCGAAGTGGTTTCAACATTTTTCGAAGGCATGATAAACTTAATTTGCTGCTTTAATGAACCTGTTTATCTTTGAACGCGTTGTTGCGGTTGTGTATTGAGTGCGACTAGTTCGGCTAATTGATAAGGTATTAATTTATATCTATGGTTCAATTCCCAAGAACAGCTCCCTTTCCAAAATAACTTCATGGCCGTGTGTTTTGGCTTTCATGATGGTTGTTGTGGCAACTTTAACTGGCTTTTGCTACACGTAGTCTCATGAGGCAGTGTAGAAAATTACTTTAAGCATATTATTTAAACAAACTACCAAAATAGGACTGTATTCGTCATGCTATTAGTATTGATTTAAATTATAACATTGAGCCAGGTAGTCACGTGAAGCTTTTTGGTCACCTCCGTTACAGATTTATATATTAATTCTTTATAAACATTATATTTTTGTCTATCTCCCTATGAAAATATCACCGAGTGTTGGTTATATATAGTTGTTATTTATTTATTTCTTCATAGCCCCTTTAAATTCATAGATAATATATAGATAATACAATTTTAGATCCTCAGGCGAATCTATTTACAAATTATTTTTGTATTTCCTGTAGTGTCGCTACATTATACACAGGTTTTGCTATTTTATAAAAACTATATAATGAATAAACAATTATAATGATACAGATTATACGTGACTGGACTGAACTGACTCTATGGTTGTCATTAAGTTGTATAAATTTATTTATGATGAATGAATATTAAATAAAACTATTTTAATTGAGTAGCTGCTATACGGATTTTGTATAAAAAAAAAGGCATATCTTCATTTGATATTTTGTAAGCTCATTTCAATCATGTCACCGTCTGTGTAGAACCACATCGATTTTGGAATTCCCTAAACAAAACCATTCATTTAAATTCCTAAAAAATGCCTTTATTAAAATTTATCTTCCACATGCAATGAGTTCATGTAATTATACACATCCCCTAGCACAGTCATTGTACTGTACCACTCATCCCTATAATCCTCCTCGGAGACTAAAACGGCAGTGGCCTCGTGACCTGTTGGGTCGTGGATTCGGGAGGTCTCTGGGCTGTTTGTAAATACTGTATGAATGAGCCAGTGAATGAAAATTGTAAATATGGTATGAATGAAAACATTTATCACAATTACTTATTGCCCAATGAGACAGATTGTAATTTTATCACAATAAAGCTGATTTATAAAATTATACACAGATAGATAAACAATATATGATTATAGAGGCGGTTCTGTAGTTATGGGCAAAGAAAATGCATAAATAATCTATATGGTTATACCGAAGGGACTTACTAAGCAGGTAGGCTTTAGTGAAAGGATTTCTGGTTCGGAAAAAATAAACGCCAAAATGGGATTTCTTTCCACGACAACTTTCCCTTGTATGAATGTTTTTTAAAAAAAAATTTTGATTGGCTAAACATTTTTTTCATTGAAGGTAGGAAATGCGGAACAGAAGATTATTTCAACTAACAGAATTAAAAGAGAGGGGAAAAAATCCTCTGGGGATCTGAAGTAAGAAGGTTCGTTTTGAAAAAAAAATTAATTAGCATATGTGCATACTTTCGACGTTCTTTATAATTTAAGATTCTCCCAGGTAGATATAACTTTCAAGCAGTTAATGCGTAATCGTTTTTTGTCTGTCATCAGCGTGTATATTAAATAAGGCATTGGGAATCCTTTGGTAAATTTTCAGTTTTTTTCTTACTTTTAAGATTTCTGAAGTCACTGCCCAAAAGATTTACAATAATGATTTTCTCCGCGAGTCAAGAACCTTCTCAGGTATTCAGGTCGATTTTTTTTCTAGCAATTTCTGTTATTATTGTGGTTTATTTAGGGAAATGAACTACTTTTAGAAAAAAAATACCCATCATTTTTTCGCAATACGGTTCTTTCAATTTATTAGTCCATTATTTTGCTTATATATATTTCATTGTAGTTGTTATCGAAATTCGCTTAATTTATAATAATTTTAAGCAGAACCATCAACCATCTATTTTAAGTAACGTGGCCAGAAAAACTACGGTATAAGCTCAATTAACGACAGTATTTACCACTAGCTATGTAAACACAATAGCTACTTACAAATCAGGACCAAACCAAAAAAAAAAAAGAATTAGCAGCCAACCAAGGGTGAAAAATAATTTCGTGCTTAGATAAAACAAAAAAATGAGAAAAATCCAAATAGAATGCAGGAAACACTGTAGGTAATGAACGTGTCTGGTCTGGTTACAGCCTCTGAACCACATCCCCCCCCCAAAAAAAAAATTAAAATGTTAAAACTTTCAAAGGGGAATAATACTTTAACCTACTTTCTTATCGACATTTAGTTTCAAATAGTAAGTACCTAATTCAAAGACCATGCAAATATCCCGAAGAAATATTGAGAAGTAAAGCTTAACAAGAATTTTTTAGTTCAGTTTGTTCATTTGGTTTAAATAATTTTTTTAAAAAGCGTCAAAATATTTTTTTATTCTCTATCTTTTTTTTGGGGCTTTTCTTTTTTTCTTTAAGCACAAAGCACAGTATGGGAATCTACCCTAGTCTTTTTCAGTCACTTGTCCAAGCTAGACATATAAAATATTTGTTATAGAGAGGTAGCGATCCTTCGTTTCAAACAACGGGATGATGAGGCATATCCAGAACGAAAGGGACACTACTCAAAAAGTGCTGTTGTTAGGAAACCAAGTTTAAAGGGTCTTAGACATCATATCGTGGATGTTTTGGGAGTTTTTTTTGGAGTTTTACGAGGGAACCGTTAACTCTAAAAAAATGCCTGTTAGCTATAATGTCAAAACTGGTTCCCGCGATTCCGACAATGCTAATTACTCAAAAAAAAGGCATTTTTTGTTAAAAATAAAAACAATCTCATGAAAATTAATTAATGTTAAGTTATTAATCAAGTACTAGTAATTACATAAAATTAAGTAGCGTATCGAATCAGTTTCGATGTTCAGAGTAATTAATGTATTTATTATGCTTTTGAGATTCAATAGACTATTACAAAAAGTCATTAAATCGTTTTCGCAACCGGAAAGAATTCTTAATTTGTGTATAACAAAAAAAAAAAAGAAATGAAAATTATAGAAAGCTCTAAACCTGAGACAAACAGATGTTAGATGTAAATACCGTGTTGCCATTGTTAGTGAGTATTTAAATGAGTAGAAGAGTACAGCAACGGCTTAATTTGATGAAAGAGAGTTAGCTTTTCATCAAATTAATTAATGGACAAGGTTTCGACATACCATTACACATGTCTGCATCAGGTTATGGTAACACTCTATAAACCCTTACGTTGGGAAATCAAACTAATATGGCTTTTACGCTCATAATAAATATTATAAATTATTAATTTTTTCTCGGGGGGGGGGGTTACCTGGATATTTAGAATAAATACCTGGAAACAAAAATATACACAAAAGTAGACAATGGTTAGAATTACTGCACCAGAGCTGGATTTTAAGGAGGCATCACAAGCTGACATTACCATTAACTGTCTGCATCATATATGTGCCCACAAGTAGGCCATTTTCTTTGAGATATTTTATCTCTGTGTAGTCATTTTATGGCCTCGAAGGGTCAGTGTTATGTCCTTTAACCTTATCCCATTCCAACTTTTACTGAAATCGGTGAGAAATCGGTTTTTAACTTTTAGTATTAAGGTGGGTGAGATGGCTTGCTTCAATATACCTGTTATATATGATATATATGCTAGCAATTAAACCTGTCCACATAGTTTTAATATTCTCTTGTACTTAAATTTAGTTACTAATTATTACAAATCGTGTTTTTAACTCCTACCTTCTTTTTCTTGTTGTCAAGTATGCCCAAAGGTTGTCCGTTGGTAAATTGTGATTTCAAAATGAAACATTAGGAACCACAAATATCGATAAATAACCTTGTATTTAAGTTTAAATAAAAATAATTATACCATAAAATGAAACCTTATTCAACTATATAATAAAAAATTAATATATTAAGCCTACTTGTTGATGATTTAGGTTTGGGGAGAGAAAACTCCAAGAAGCAAGGTTTGTGGCAGGCTCTCTGTGCCTACCAGGTGTACTGGATCCTAAAACAACTGTAATTCGTGCTATGTCTTAAGGATATAAACTACCTGGTGGAAAAATGAGTATGGGCTCGGAGATGCTGCTGATGGACAAAATTAACGCATCAACAATATTTTTTTTTTGTTAAAGTTATATAAATTATCTCCCGCTTTTATTTTGTTTAACTATTGCTATTGAAGTGATATCAGTGCAAATATAAACAGTGAATAATGCTTTGTTTACTCTTAAATCCCTTTTTCACAAACAGTAGCATTTGATCCATCCAATCTGCACGTCATATATTTCGTTCTCACTCATTGTTTCTCTTTGTAAACGTTTTTAATTTTGTTAAATGTCCCTAAGGGATTTATGTGGGTACGATGGCGTTAGGGCTGTGGCATTGATAGAGGAAGGATACAGCTAGCGTCTCCAGGAGGCTCGTCCATAGGCATGATTCTAAAGCGATTTAGGGAGACAGAGCGTCACCCTAGAAGAAAGGGTCAGGATCGACCAGGAAGAACTGCAGAAAGAGGCGATAAGTACATCCGGCACCTGGCTTTGCGAAACCGGAGCATCAGCGAAAATTAGATACAAAGTCTCATAAAGCAAGTCCGCAATGTTTCCATTTCCTGCAGGACTGTAAGAAGAAGGCTTAATGAAAATAACCTTAGGGCTAGACATCCTTTCCGTGGACCTCTCCTTACCACAGCTTACAAAATGGCCAGGCTTCAGTTAGCAAGTTTGAACCTGTGAATTGGATTTTGGAAAACTGGCTTCTCCAGATGAGGTGAGAGTTGGTCTCAAGTCTTCGGATGGACGTAATTTTACTTGGAGGCGTCAAGGAGAGTGGAGTCAAGAAAGTGGCGCTATGATGTATGGTTCCCCAGGTGGCATTCGTGGCGGCTCACGGATGATCTGGGGTGGGTGGTATTTCCTTCACGCTTTTTGGTTGTTGTGAGGGGAAGGTCCCAAACGTGTCAGAGGTACTTAGGAGACACAGAGCACGAATGGTTGATGACTACCGGATTTACAGATTTAGATCCACTACGGACCTATCGAACACGTCTGGGACCAACTGAATCGAATAGTACGTCTTCGGAATACATATCCTATCACCCTTGAAGAACTGGAAAGGGCTGTGGTTGAAGAGCGGGACAATATTCCTTAGAACTTCATTGAAAACCTTTTCCAATCAATGATAACGGGTTGAAGATGCGTGATTCGTGCCAGAGGTGGAAATACCCGTTATTGAGTACCTTCCATTATCTGTGTAAAATACCATTTTGTTTTTAAATGACTTATAAGGGTATGTAATATAAAGGTGGTGCGTTAATTTGATCCCTCAGTATATATATACTATATTCGACAAATAATTAGACTATTTTATCGCCTTAGTATTAAACATGGCCACTAATCTTCAGATTAACTAGTGTTGTTTCAAAGAAGAGGCGCAGAAGGAGGAAGACCGTACAGCCCTGACCGTGGCAATGGCAGCTGGCAGTCGGGAGTCTTTAAAGCTGCTGGCGGGGCGGAGAGGACCAGTCTGTGCTCCGCTCTTGAGGGGGTAGGTCCAAGTCCGCGGTCCCCGTGTCTCTGCGTCTTCTATCGCCGTGTCTGCTCTACCCAAACATATCCACTGCATACAAGGTAAATAGACTTTTATTTATTTAATATATTACATTTATTTATTCAACAAAAAAAAAAAACTGTTAAATACTGTTCGAATAAATTTGATACCTGTGTACATAGCTCAGTTTCTTCTTCTTTTTTTTTTTTTTTAAGGGTTTTCTTGTTTCAATATAAGATAATAAATTCCATTTTTCTAATGTGCTGTTGAAACAAAAATTTTTTTTTTTTTTTTATATACTTTTACCAGTTTCCCTTTTAATACTGGAAGGGAAACTTATAATTTACCGAGAACAGACTGTTTTAGAGATTTAAAACCAAAATAAAATCTTCTGAGCTAACCCTTGCATGAAAAAAGAAAGAGTAAACACAACATGTTTACAACTGTCAAACTACTTTGACTGACTAATATAATGACGCGAAAAGAAAATATGTTCGTTCTTAAAAGTGATCAAGGTGTGCGAAAAGGTATTAGAAAATAATTAAAACTTATAATGAGGGAATAATACTAAAAATAGATGAATAAAAAGATGATAATATTTTATGTTTAAAATAACTTACGCGAAATTTCTTTTTGCCTCTAGAATTTTAAATACAATCTAAGAAGCTATATTTATTTTAATATTTGTGTAATAGTGAGATTTTGTCTGCGTACATCAAAGCGAATTCTGAATTCCATCTGTTTTCATTATTTCTTAATACTTAAATCAATAATAACATATTAATCATCAACCATATCAAATAAATAATGACTTTCAAAACCAAAGTTAAACCCATAAATCATCTTTTGTCTGCAAAATCAACATCAACAATCAAATCATGCATAAAACAGGTTCAGAACATGATTAATAAAAAAATTGTCCTTATCAATTTTATAACTATTTAAAAATTATACAGCACGAGTTAGTGTTCGTAATATTAAATAATAACCCATAATTTATAGTTAACTATATGACCCAAATCTGTTAGTCAATAAATTTTTAATTTGAATTAATCGTAATTAATAAAATAAAATCGTAATTGTAATTAATATTATTATATGTAATTATTAAATTAATATGTGTAAACTAACATGGTATTATTTCTGTATCGATTCATGTTGTGGTCCTATATATTTTTTCATGCCTTAAGACATCTTAATAACAGTTTCAAACGTCAGGGATGATAACATAATATTTCTTCCTTTAAAATTAATTAGTGGTAGTTAGTACTGGTAAAATTGAATGAACAATTTCAAATTCAGAAGAAATGAAACCTTCACTCACTGAGTAGTTGCCAATCATCAGGCATCACTCATTACATTTCGGTTACTCCAGCTCTGACATAAACAGATAATGGACGTTAAAAAATCTAAAAACAATGGATTTCACAGAATGCGAAATAGTTACAGATAAGTGTAGCATACGCGCCGGGTTCATATCTTAGGGCAATGATACCAGTTCACAGTGATTACTACCCACACTAGTTATGTTTCTTATTATAAACTAACAGATCTCAGACTCCAATTACGTAGGAATATCTTTAAAATTTTATTTTTATGATTATAAACTATATTTTTAAAACAGGTAAAAGAATTAAGAAACGTACAAAAAAATAAGCAACATTTATTCCCGTGTTTGAGTCACGTTGTGGCCGCTCTATGTAAAGGAATATTTTATCCAAAAATAAATAATGTGTTTTTTCATTACTGTATGTAATGTACACGGTCACAAAAACTAGCTAAAAAAACAAAAAAAACAAATGGTATATTGATAAAAAAACGTCGTTTTTTAATTTCGGCTCTTAAAACATTGCTCGTCGGAATAATTTTTATTTGACATTACTTTACCTCGTTTAATTTGTCATAAGTACTTTTTAAAAAGTAAAATCTTTATTAACCAAAGAAAAAATGTACCGTACGGTCAGAAGACGATCCCGGGATTTCCCCACAATCTTAACGGGGGACTACCATGTCATTCGTCATTAGAGCTACACGAGTATCTTCCGATTAGAGCACCCAAATGGGCATTGGGAAGGTCCCGGATTTTTTATTGGGAAGAATTATATTTTTTATATATAATAGAAAATATTAATAATAGTTGGTTTCTATATCACAAAAAAAATTAAGAGTAAAAATAAATAGATTTTTTTTATCTATATTTGTTTCCGAGTGAGCTAAGAATTTATATATTAGAAATTACTCAAGCTTGCCCGAAGTTTTTCTTATTTTTATTATACTTCCACGTTCTATCTTGTCATAAGCAACTGTAAATTGGAAGTGTACAATATGCCACAAAATTGCAAGAATATGATGTACATCAGAATATACGAATATGATGTTTAGGACAAAATAAACAACATATTGTGTGTTTGAATATTTATTTAGCCTTTTGAATTATATTATTGATGTATTTTTTTCTAAACCAAAGATTTATTTTTGTAAATTACTGTTCATTTCGCCATACAAACAAGAACCAACACTAATTCTCTACTGATTAAGTTTTGTTAAATGTATCTATTTATAGCATTTTTTCCATTTTCTTTATCTAAATGATTATCTGAAATTAGACAGAAAGTAAAATATTCGTTTAGCCTCTAAACTTTGAAATCCTTTCTAACCAAACCGGCTTTGTTGATTTTCCTTTTTAGAGTGTAAGTTTTTTGACGTGTGTGAAGAAAGGGAACCACGCCTAAGCACGTAGCCGCAGACATGACTAGGACTTCTTAACAAGACTTTATTGAAAAGATACTTTTTACGACAAAACGGTTATAAAAAAAGTTACCCCTGTCACTTACTAAGTACCTTGTCGGTCGGGGAGCGAATGTAGGGTATGCTTCGATTTTTACCAGCTTTTAGCACTGTCAGTTATCTACTGATCTGATTTATGTTTTTCTTTTACGTCTGCTTATTCTTATTGTACTTGGGAGTATGAGATACTTCAAAATACTAAATAATTCAAAATCGATTCACACGATCATAGGAGCTTCATGACTTATAATTGCTTGGATTTCATACACTTAAAGCTCGGTAAGGTAAAGCTCTGTCTGCCATAAGTTCTATAGAACGTATGCCTTCAGAAACTGTTTTAACCAAAATGTTTTCCGGTTTTATCGACACTTGAATAATCTTTGTAGAGAAAAGTCTTTAAACAAAAAAAAAAGCTTCATTATGAAGTACAATCAAAACACTGGTATATATAAATATTAAAAGCTACGTTACTACATACTGGGTGGAATTTCTAGGAACAAGTGGGGTCTGGGGCTAAAGCTGAGACATATATGTATAAGGAAAGGATAAGATTCTGAGAAGTAGGGAGGTCTTGCTTGGATGCGGTTGCTTACTTAAAAAAAACAGGGAACCATCAATGACTTTCATTAAGTCAGGAGGCAGGTATACAGTCCTGCTCAAAACCCTTCCACTTGTTCACAGCATTACAAAACTGACCACCAAACAGTAAAATAAACAGAAAAAAACTAAATGAGGAACTAAAAATAAATAAATAAAACATTACACACAATTAAACTGGAAATACGTTTCACATGTTCTTAGCGTCAAAATAGGAATAATAGGACTCAAAATACACTAAGTGAAATAAGAAAGTAAAAGAGTTTGTCACACTTATTTTTGAACGTTCATTCATCTCGAGTGGTTCTGATTTTATTTGAAGCAATAAAAACGGACGGTTCAAGTTTTTTAAAAATAAATGAAAAAAAGGCTGTGATAAAATTAAAAAAAAATGCAAGACTTTTCGATCACGAATGCAGTTATAAAAAATTGGTTGTTTTTTTGGTACCAATTTTTTACCAAATAATATCCTATTTTAGAGATATTTGTATTTTCCTTGTTTATTGTGGCTCTTAGAATATGTCAAATTATGCAATCAGTAATACAAATATTCTTCTAAGGACTAAGTCAAGACGGCGTGCCTATAGTGCCTAACCGGCAATTATTTCAAGTTTCTTCACAGTATCTGAATGATTTCGTTATCAGGTGGGGTCCATTTTACCCTCGTTTATAAGCAAACACGCTGGTGCTCTAAGAAAATAAACTGCAGGTAAGATCTAGTGGTTGAAATTAACTGCTCGATGCTTTTAAATCTCTGTTTCTTATTGGGTTTAAGGCCAAGTGATCGTTGAGAATTTACAGATCCAGTCCATCAACAGCGTTGACCTAATTGACTCAAACTATCACAAATAGCCTTCTTTAAAATTCGGTCTTGCGAAAAGTCGGTTTTTAATGGAGTGAATGAAATTTTCAGGTTTGTTCCATAAATTAACATGATTAGAGGCTGAAATTTTTTAGCATCTTTTGGCATTCTCAAAGACTAGGCAATAAAGTACATCAAAATTCTATAATAATCAAACGATTAACATAGATCAATAATTCAAATTGTAAAAATGAAATTTAAAGCAGTAAACGAATTCTGGACCAAATAATATTTGTATATATTTTTTTCTCGAGAGTTACTGGCTAACGTTCCCAACAGTGAAAGATCATTTTGACGACGAAAATTTTATGTGAAAAGTAATAAAAATTGTTAAATTTTCATTTGATCAATTCATTTTCATGGCTTAACAAGGGAGAAGTTGATATTTTAAATGTCACTTAATTAATATTTAAAAAAAACACACAACATCCTGACCATCATATAGACCTAATTTATTTAGGGTTTAGTCCATATTTACATCCGAATTCTCATTACATATATTTAGTTGTTAGTTAAGTTATTCTTGCCTTAATTAATATACATTTTTACGCATGTTTCTATTGTTGAAAATTCCACTGACTCGTAGATTTACTAGTATTTTACAATTCTATCAAAATACAGTAAATTGAGTGTTGTCACATAGACAAGCATCCCGTCTATCCAAAATGACGTCCAGACATCCAAAAATTGAGTTGACTATGAATAGTATGAAACGAGCCTCGGTACGAATCGCATGTCAACGACAGTTTGTTCTCTAGACCGTACTCCGATATGCAAATCAGACATAATAGACAAAGGAACAAGCGATGTTTTGTGCAATAAAATGAAAGGTGTTAAGGCAAGGCCGTACTTACTCATAGGTATTTATAAAACCGCACACTTATAAAGCCAAGTTTTCAAATGTATCGGCGTTTCGAAATGGCGTGGAAATCGCGGCTAAGTCACAGTCTACGACATAAAATTTCTGCTTCAGATTTTATTTAATATCTCCCCGGCGTTACTTGCAAATTTTCGCCTCCAAGGCTGCCTGTGTATGTGTGTGCTTGAGTGACTGTGCGTTTTGTGTATGTGTAGGATATTTGACACGATTTGTGTCTCACTATTTTTTTTTTTTGTCTAATATGTGTAACTAAAGGGTTATAAATAAGGCATTGGACACGGGGCAAGGAGCAGCTATAACGGTGTGTAAGGAGGCCTTGAACCGTGTGTGAGTGGCCCGGCATTGAGCTGTCTCCGGATTTGACCCTTCGTCGGCCACGCTTGAGAATCGCTAACTATTTCTAACTCATTCCTCTACACCGTACTCCCTTCACGGCTAATCTGTAATGGATGCTGCTACAGCCCACTTTTAATGAAAAAAAAAACAACTATTGGCAATAGAAATTTAAGTGCCTGATACCGGTTCTCCTCCGACGCGAACTTCCAGTAGTCAAAGAGTGGCGTGAACAATCGTACCTTCCATAGCTTCTAAGAAGGAACACTTTTTTCCAATTTGTTTTTGTTTACATTGACATCGTGACTTCAACTTCAATGGTTATTGGTGGTGACTCTTGGGCTTATAACGGTGTCCCAGAATTAGCGCAAGATTTGATTTAAATAGAAAACAGTTTTTAGTATTTTTATTGACTATCTAATAAATAATAAAAATACAATCAGGACGGATATACACTGACAGGAAAAAAATTCCACCCACCTGATTTTTTCATGTTTTTAACTCAAAATATTTCTGCTTTGGATTGGTCAATTTTTTTTTATGAATAAATATGTATTTTTTTTTCAATTAGAAATGTCAGTATAGAGGATAGTTACCAATAATTCTTAATTCAATTAAAGGACTGTCGTTCCCAATGTTTACTTTCCATGGAATTAAAAATGTTTATTCAGTGTCATTTGCGTTCCGGTGCAGCAAATTTCTTAGTTTTCGGCTTCGATATTTTAATTTTCTCAATTTTAAGTTTAAAAATGCCTCTTCGTGCAGAGGATGTTGCACGTGATGATGGACGTTCTATTAGATATGCAGCTAATGCCATCGGAGTTCCCTATGAAACTCTACGAGACGCAGTCAGGCGTTTTCGAGAAACTGGGTCTTACCATAGAAGGGCCGGTTCTGGACGGCCTAGGGCAACAGAACCACAGGATGACCGGTTTCTTACTTTAAGAATTTTACGAAACCCGCACCTTACCGTTGTTCAAGCGATTCATCAGCTCCAAGAAGTTCGAGGTGTGCAAATTTCTGAACGTACTGCTCGGAGAAGATTAAATGAGTATGGACTAATGACTTTTCTCCCAGTAAGAGGACCAGAATTGACCAGAACTCATGATAAATTTACTTCGTCAGTAACGAATATCTTTTTCTATTATTTTTTAGGGGTTACTCCATTAATTGTTTAGTAATACATTTAATAAGTTTGGTTATCCTAATTGCGTTTCTTACTTCCTTTCAGTACATAAGTCATTGTTTATAGATTGGTTTATCTTGATATGATAAAATCTAACCACTGATGTATTAAAGATATTTCTAGATTAGTTTTTAAGCAGGATACTATTAAGATAAATGGTAAATTGGCAAATCAATTATGTCTTAACAACGTCAATTCATATCCCGTAAGCAGCTGTTTCTGCTTGTGGCGTAAAATTTTGATTAAAACAGTTGAAAAAGAATTTCAAGGTTTAAATACGAGTTATTCTTACGTGAACAGTTTCCTGTTTGTAACAATTCTCTCATTGTAGCTTTGGCGTGTATTTATCGCGTATACAATCATTTATTGGTCATTACTATAGAAATGGAAATTGCAATTATAGTAAACAGATCAAATGCAATGTTAGTGATAGGGTTATGTGAGTTTTTTTAAGGATAAAAGTGGTTATATTGAGCGTTCTTGTGATATAAAGATACGTATATACAAACATTATACGCAATAAAGGTACTGGGTTCAAATCCCTGGACAGACAGTGAATTTATTGAAAATATATAAGGAGTTGAATAATAAAAGAAACCAACAAAAATATTATGAGTAGTATTTATGAATGAAGGGTGCAACAGATGACAAAAACCCTTCATAACAAAAAATGAATAATTCCCACCAACCAACATGATTTTACATTATAGTTGATTACAACTACTACGGTTTTTGTAAACATTTATTGTTAACTAGAATTGAAATTTGGAACAATATTGAAAACTGGTAGCAATAAAACTCAGAATACATTTTTTTGTTAGAGGTGAATGGTGTTTCAATTATTTTATTTAATATTGCTATTCTTATTTTATGTAACCCTTCACATAACGAATATATCATAATTAAGAACTTTTTCAAGCAGTACTAGTGATGTCACCGACACACACAATAGAGTTGTGCGTGCGGCCTGGTTGTTTACCTTAATGCAGAACAATGCAATGGAAAATTAACAAACTGCATCGGATGCGGAGAAAGCTTGAAGTGCATGTAACAATATTCTACATAGCGTTGATAAATATTTACATTTCCCTGGAAATGCAAACATGTTAAATATGTATATTCTGTCGGTACTACGCTGCAATGTTTTGTAAGGGCTATATTAGTTTATTTTCTTCATAATGAAAAAAAAACACACCATGTACATTAAATTATACATGTGAATATTAATGGTGTTTCTTCAGCTGAATTCCAATTGATAGCATTAGGGCTCTTAAGCAAAATTATTTACTCATAACGATGTTTTGCCAAAATTCAGGTAACCTCTTGACTAAAAATGTACAAAAAAAAAAACTTTCAGATTTTACATAAGAGTGTTGAACTATAAATTTTAGTCCTGAAGATACGATGAGAGAGCCAAGCGGGTTTTTTTAATTACAATTATTTTCACATAGCCTCTACTATCATCTAAGTCTCTACTTGGAGATTCTCTTCCACTTCATCTATACGTATTATGATTTAGAACAATTTAGATATTGTGGCACAACAATATTTTTCGTAAGATATAAAACATTGTGTCAAATTCTCTTCGGATAAAGTTCATGCTGATAGTAGCATTGGAGAGAAATGGTCGACAGGTTTCACCTTTGGCTATTTTATTTATCCGAAGGCCTCTCGGATTTTTCGTAAGTCGCGACCGAACGGAGTGAATGTTAAACACAATAAAGCATCAATGGGGCTCGAGCCAGCCGGTTAGCAAATTTATTGGACATGCCCTTTGAGTGCAACCAGTGCAACATTTAACCACCGGTAGCCAACTAGGAAACTTGTCTATGGATTCGCCACAGCGCTCTTCAAGTGGTGTTAAACCGTTCGAATCCGGTCACACCCAAAGTTCCTGACACCTGTATGTCTAAATACGGGACTAAAAGTAGAAGCATGCTCATTTGTAACACCTAATGCCCTGTACCTGCTAAATCTCGACAGATTATTGATCAAAGGGGAAACATCTAATGATGTGTCTACTGCTTTGAACTACGCCAAAATTAAATAATATTAGGTCTCCTGGCAAATATATTTTGTATGCCTAAAGTAAAATAATATGAATATCTATCAATATAATATCCGGAGAAGCAAGCATCTACGCTCGTCGAATAATTAAAATAATGTATTTAATTAAATTGAATCGATTTGGGATGGCAATAATTTTTTGTACTTGATACATGGTTTGATTACTCTATCAAACTCTGAACGTACTTGCATTGGTGTAAAGTTACAATAAAATGTATAAATATTGATTTGATGCAGGGTCCAATTAATTCTTTTCGTATGAAACATGTAAATTTCGTGTTGATCAATGGAAGGGATTTGGGCATTAAAATTTAATAAATGTGAGGAATAATTGAATTCACCATAAGACAAGTGATGCGTTTACATGAATGAAAACTAATTGAAATAAAACTAAGGATATGATCACATTAAACTTATCAACTAAGTATTAATTATTATAAGTATTAAGTCTCTCACAATACAGTGGCGTCTTCATTGAAGGAAGGTATATCGAGCTTGTCTCTGGTCTACTCAACTCTCTAATCTGGTTCCTCTTTCCCAAAAACTAGTGTCCACTCTCTCTCTATCTGTGTCTTCTCCTTGATCACTCTTAGAACTGAGCTGTATTTCGAACCCATAGAAGGGGTTTTCATAAAAACTGAAAGTATTTATTTCACAACCCTTTCCTACGTTTTTCTACTGGAGGTTTGGCCAGGTGTAAAGAAGGTTTTTTTTTTATTATCTGCACTGTCTGCCACCGAAAAGGGTCTTAACGATGCCACATCTTGTCGATCCCACGCCACTTCGCACTATCAAGCAGGTTGCTTTTCTTTTTTGTCCGACCAATATATATATCCTTAAAACTAATTTGTTTGCACAGAATATCAAGCTACTGGTATTTTATTTATCTTCATTATACATTACTACAAACTTGTAATGTGTTGTATAATGTATAATGATATGTTGTATAACAATATCTAGGCGCAAAAAGGAAAAGTTTATTTATTTTAATAAATAATATCAATAATAATAACGAATTAATATTAATAATATTATTATTAATATTAATATTAATAATAATATTGATTGATATGTTGATGTCACAAAAGGCTTCTCCGATAACCAGTAGTCTGCAGCAGTTGCCAGCGTTCCGCAAAAATGTCAGCACCACGATTTGAAACTCGATTTCAATCACGTTTAGCTCTCCTGGAATAGTTTGACGTATTGGTTCAAATTTGGTTAAATTAACCCCTAATACCACAGTATATCGCAATTAATCGAGATATCTTATAATAAAACAATGAATATAATTGATTAATAAGAAAAATCTCTGGGACTCATAAAGTAAAACTAGTCAACAAACATATTTGAATTGATTCAAATAAACGATTGTGGTTTCAACAAGAATGAACATTAAAAATTAGAATGGAACGAATACTGGAATAACAAAAATTATTTAAGGCTTTCAATACTATGTCAGGTATCCGAGCTCGAATACACAAAAAATGTATCATAAAACAGTCAGAGTTCTGTCTCTTTGTTTTTTGTCTCAAGTCCATTCGTCAGGCAGATATTCAGATTAGTCTCACTGTTCCTACATACAAATAATAATCGACATCAAACAGAACTAAAATATTTTAATATACTTAATGTACACAGGAGGTACAAATATAATATGGTGTCGTCAGGGTTTATTTTGTCGTCTGAAAAAAAAAATAATCAGGTTAGGCCCTATTAGCCTATTCATATTTTTTTCTCCAACAAACGTTTGAGCTCGTTGGTTTTCTAAGTGATGAGGTTTCAACGTTAATTCTGAGATCCAGTATCTACGCTGTTTTGTTCCTGCTTATAAATACCACAATATCTCCGTATCTTACCGATACCTAGGCATCGTCGCTATAATCCTCTTTTAAGCACCAATACCAGGATATATGGCGCGACCATCTAACTTTAGGCATGTATTCAGACGACAGTTTCCAGAAAACGCACGAGCTCCATTCAAACGGCTGGTAACTTGCAACCAATATAGTCCACTATTGAAGTAAAGTCCACTATTTCCCCGCCCTACCTGAGGCTGAGCCTCAAACGGGCTTGCCCCAGAAGCCCGTGAAGCGGGCTCGTGGGGTTACGTAGCCTGCGGTGCGCGTATTCCGGTGCAATGGGATTGTTGCACCGGTCAGCGCACCTTCGGTTATTCTGTTTTGTTTCTTTTATTCTCAAAAAAATAATATATAAAAAGAAGAAAACACAAAACTAAAGTAAAGAGAAAAGAAACACCTCTAATAACATATTTACAAATCCTAACCTAGCTATATACTACATTTTTTTTTACCTTTTACAGTAGGGAAAACCAGCCAGTTTCACTTATAAACTGTAACGACTAAACACCGCTAGACTAAACACACCGAATACATTCTCTTCCTTCCAATACTCTTCCGTCAAACCAACACCGCACAGTTCCAGGACTTCAGAGCTAGCTCTCGTTTAGAAGAGAGACCTGAAGTGCCTGGTTCTCCATCATGGCACGTACCTCGAAGCACAACCACAGTCCAATGGCATTCCGCTCTCTACTATAAATGCATTTGCAAGTAATGCAATAGATAAATATCTTAGAATATAAAACTGTTTTAGCTTTCATTTGTATCACTGTTCCAATCAATTCAGTTCCTCGGAGCATTCAATCATGGCATGCCATGCGCTGAGGTTACAAAACTAATGGCCTACGGAATGTTTATTTAAAGTAAAAATATTTTTGAAAATGAAATTGCAGATAAAAAATAAAACGGTTACTGCCGGATTGTGGAATGGCATAATTATAAAACAGCTTTATTGTCTTTCCACAACTGATAATTTCTTCTTTATTGTAATATCGCTTTGGACAGCTCAAAGCTGTCATCTTCAGTTATCTCTACAATAAAATGTCAAATGATAAAAAACTTTTGCCTGCCCATATGGAGACAAATTTTATTATATTTAACAATGACCAAGTAAAATATATTATATAGTGCTGAACTGTACTTAGAAATTGTCCTTCTGTTCTACCACAATTAAAAATGCTTAAAAATAAAAAAATACAACAACACCATACAGTAAATAATTTTAATTAATAAATATGATTAAATACTATGAAATAACCATTAAGACCATTAAATTTTATTTAAAAATTAATTTTGTCAACAAGTTGTCCTAAAATTATTAAAACTAAAAAAAACTATACATCAATCTCATGGCTTATTCAACCCTTATTATGTGGGATATATAACTCTAAAACAGTAATATATATTTTTATCTTTTATCCAGGGCTGCTACATCCACGCTCCTCACTTTACGACTGGCTTTGCCCAATAGGTATGGAAGGGGTGGGTTTGCTATTTCTTCGTCTTTATTAATATTATCTGACCTTCGGAAATCTAATTTTATTTCAGTATTTTCCAGGCAATTAATTAATCTTTTATTGTTTGTGTGGTATAGCAATGCAACATTATGTATACCCGTAGATGTTGTTAGAATTGCTTCGTTTCATATGTTCTTTGCATATAATTGATAATTTTCTGTTTGTTCTACCAAATATGAAATTTTAGGGTTTATTGTGACCCTTGAATTAAAATACCAGATAACTCGAGTTTTATGAATTATTCTTCGGCATGTGTGTTGCTAGTAGGAAAATCACGCAGTTAACACGTAATATATGATAATTAGTAATATATTTAGCTGACAAATCTGCTTGGTCTCTTGACAGCATCAGATCTACATCTGTGGTTGTATCTAGAATCGTGCGTGCTAGCACAACGGATCTGTTTCAATCGCAGCCGTCAAAGTCTGCAATCAAATGCCCTTACACAATCCAGTGGAAATACTGGCAAGGACGAGGCGGTCGTGGTTACATAGGACTAACATTTTTTTTCACAGGTCCTTGGTAATTATTGCCAGTTGTTTTATTTTGACTAGCATCAGAAGGATTTTCCTGGAATAGAGTAACCCCTAACGGACAGTTTGATCCGTAATCACTTTATAACTTATGTTGAAAATTAACAATCAAAGGGAAACGAAGCGGCACCTTCAGTCCCTCGCGACCTTGTTCACCAACGAGAAAGAAATTGGTACCGGCCTTGTTGAACGAGTCGTACTTGATTGTTACCATTTGAGGCGGACAAGCCGGTAGAAAATCCTTGACAAAATACAATTTTAAGGAATTAATATGGTATTAGCATTCGTCCCGTGCACCCAAAAATAAATTTGGACATCCTCCAGAAGCTACCGGAGCCTTCATGATCGAGTATATACCTTTTCCTCCTTTTTGTAGTAGAACCAAAGAGTACTTAAATTAATGAGTTTCTGTCAAAACCACTGTTGTATTTTTATTGTTTCCATAGTATTTGCATCTACATGTTCACGCCAAATGGAGTTTATAAGAACAATACATTGTTGTAACGATTATGCTTACGATGCTATAGAAGTAATTTATAAAAATTATAAAGCCACTCAATAATAACAGTACTGTACAAGAGACACATCAAGTTTTTTGACTCGTTGTAGTACCAAACCAACCCAGTGTTTAACACTATGGCCCCACCACCCCTCCCGCATCGATGGCAACAGACTGTCGGGGAAAAATTAGGTTAAGAATTAGTATGTAAGTTAGTTTGATCAAAAAGGTGAGACCCATCACCTTTATTAGTCAGTTTAGTTCAGTCACGTATAATGTATATCATTATACTTGTTTATTCATTATATAATTTTTATAAATGTATATAATGAAGCGAATCTACAGGAAATACAAATATAATTTGTAAATAGATTCACCTGAGGATCTATAATTATATATAATTATCTGTAAATTTAAAGGGGCTATAAAAAAAAAAAAAAAAAAAAAAAATACTGTACAATTATTCCTTTGGTTTTGTTTAGATAATAAATGTGTTGAATAGTTTGCGGTTGTGTAAAGGTCATTGCCCTTTTTTCAGCATAATTATAGTGATAGGTCTATCTCTTGCTCCTTTGAGAGGTTTAAATCTTGGCCAACGAACGATTTTAAAATTGGCCTTATTAAAAATGAGAATCTCGAGAAATCGGGAATAAACCTGGTCGGTTGCATCACAAAACTAACGGATGACAATACACAGTGATGTAAAAGTGCAGCACACGCCAATAAGGAACAAAAACCCGGAAGATGTTGGTCGACTGCGTACAAGACACACACAGCTGACTATAGGAGCCTCTTCCGATCTTCCTGTGTCATGTGCAACGAGAACCACCAACCATTGATTTTCGAGCTTGTAACATGATTATTCAGACGTGACTTATATTACCGGTTCTATAATAAATGAATAAGATATTAAATTCATATAAATGATAAATAATTACTCATACAGAATAAATATAAAGTAACATTAATCTAGATTTTTTTTAACGGAAAGGTAAGTTAGAAGTAAAGCCAATAAATATAAAAAATAGAACATATTTTCTGCAGTGCAAAACTGTTTTTTAGTTTCCTGAAAAGTCAACACCTTATGACCATTCCCATGTCAACGCCTTAAATACTTAATAATTAAACAGTAGTCATTATTTGAAAACTCATCTATGAAAATATATATCATCGAGACGTATTTTCGACAGCTGCTGTTCGAATGAAGTATGTTTTTTGCTATCCCGATTGGGCAAAATCACAAACAAAAAGAAACAATTAAAAACAACATAAGTTTAAAAAAAAATGAGTTTAAGGTGCACCTTATTTTACTAACTGCATTTGATCAGTAACTTCATGATTCTGGATTAAGATCAATTATGTAATATTTTTTATTAAATTCATGAAGAAAGACTACTACAAAAAATATGGATGGAAATGAAATATTTTGTTTGATATCATTCATTGTTTTTAGCGTTGCCCATTGATAAATGGGATATTTAGAGGGGACGTATAAAATATATAAGCCCGTTGAGCACCCCAAAGGACCTTGAAAACTTGCTTAATTTGAAATAATATTGACATAGTCAACGAAAGCCAAACCAAGTCAACGCTTTCTTTACTGGACTTCCAGAGCATTTCTACACGATCTTACTCGAGAAAAATACCAAAATAGCGTAAATACCATGTAACAATTAAAATGCTGTTAGCTGCAGAATGTGTTCTGAATCTGATCCGCGAAAAATACCAAAAAAACTTAAATACCTTGCTAGAGTTAATATGCTACCTTAAAAATCTTTACGAGCCATCAAAACTCTCCTATTGTAACCTCATGATTCAGACAGACGCTTGCTTGAGAATTATTTATTTCTGCTATGAGGCATTGAATTTTTATTTTTACTGTTATTTTTTACTATTTATCTAATATGTATTGATTTAGATTTATTTTTAATTTAATACATTACTTTACAGACTTTTTTTTTCTTTAGGTATTCTATTTATAAAGTTCCATCTATGAAATTTACTTACTGGAATGCTTTTAAATATTTTTTATTTCTTATTAGACAATAACTCTTTATTTTCTTTGTCATGTGATATATATATATGCTTTATTAGCCAGAATTGATTTTTATTTAATTGTACTTTATCATTAATCATAGTGGACATGGGCACAGAATACATTTTTTTTTATCTATCTTTGTATTTTTCTAGCTTAAGTAATTCAGATTAATTTCAAAAACACATTTGGAAGATTGTTTTTTCGGTGTCTTCAATGCAGCTTGTTCTTTACTCGATACAATAGTTTCCTTAGAGCTGTTGAGTTGAGAATCCTCTTAGAAGAAAAATCAGTTTTATGTTAAGAATTATTATGTAAGTTAGTTTTTAAGTTTACTTTTGTTGTGATCAAAAAGGTGAGCCCCATCACCTTGCAGAGTTTTGTCAATGAAGCCAAGTACATTGTGTATCATTGTACTTGTATTGATTATATAACTTCTATGCCAATTCAGACCTTGTATAGAGTGTACCGATGGTACAGGACATATAAAATGTAATATGTAAATAGATTCGCCAAAGAATCTATCGTAAATAAAAGTTTTGTCATTTTTTTTTAAGGGGATTGGGAAAAAAAAAAGTTTCTGGGTATAAAAATGGATAGGCATCTCCATTTCTCTACTCATTTTAGTAACAAAATAGAATAAGTACGACACAGGTCTTATCGGCTTCGCCACCTGCTAACTTCACCAAACTTGTCGCTGCGTCTCAAACTAATGATGTATAAATGTTTCCTCCGGACAGCTCTGCTGTACGGTGCCCCGCTATATACTCGCATGACTGACAATATAGCTAATCGTCTATAATTTCAGAATGGGATCATGAGAAAAGTGTTCCGAAATACCTCGCTCGAGAGGTTGAAGAACGCATACCTGTACCCGTTGCTTGGTGTGCCGTCGGTGAGTTCAGCCACCGGAGACACATCACGTGTTTTGACTCGTTGCAGCACCTGACAAACCCAGTGTTTAACACTATGAACACCCTTCCCACATCGATGGCAACAGACTGTCGGGGAAAATTAGGTTAAGATTTAGTTTAAGTTTTTATTGTTAGATTTAAGTTACCTTTAAGTCTATGATAAATAAGGTGAGCCCTATCACTTTTAATAAATTCAGTCCATTATTGTATAATGCAGATCACTGTAGAAAAGTGAATTTGTATAAAATGTAGCCAAGCTAAAGGAAATATAATAAAGCAATTGTAAATGGATTCGTTTGTAGAATCTATATTTTGTAACATATATTAATTTTGTAACAAGGGGATATAGGGGGGGATTAGTATACTTATCCAGATTTATTTAGCTTAGATAATTCTGACATTGTTTCCTGAGTGTTTCTAGAAATATTTCTCCAAAGGAAGACTACTTAGAATGGCGGTTCTATGTAATTGCCTCCTGCAGGAGGGTCTGTCACCACTTTCCCCGGGAACGTGCACGCACTCGGTATCTAGTCGTTAGTCACTTTTTTCTTCTCTCTCTAGGCAGCTAACAGGATTTTAATTGTAACAAGGTATTTGCGCTATTTTTCTATTTTTCTCGAGTAAGATCGTGTTGAAATGCTCTGGAAGTCGAGTAAAGAAAACATTGGCTTGCTTCTCCTTACGTTGGTTGTGTCAATATTATTTAAATTGTTTTTAAAAGTAGAAGTTTTTTTCTAGGTCCGTTCGGGTGCCATGGGAACTCAACAGAATTATTTTTTTCCCCTTAAAAACCGTTATAAACATCACATTTATCGGTGGGCAACGCTAAAAATAACGAAAATTTAGTCTGTTGCCTAATAAGATTAGAAAGGATTTATTTTGACATTTCTCATTAAACAGTAGTATCTTTTAATGACACGATAAATTAATAAATCTCTTTGAGTAATTAAGACTTCAAATAGAAAATTGTTATTGTAATTTTACCCTCCTTCGAATGCATACGCAGATATGCAGTAAGAGAAGGAAACTGTAAATCGAGAATTTGTAAATTGTAAAACTTTGATCAGTAAAGGGGTTTTGAAATAAAAAAAAAGTAATTAAGGTAAAAAAAAAAGCAGGTGGACTATAGTGTGGGAATGTAAATCGATAAACTTGTTATTCAATCATGACACGTTCATACTGTTGTAGACATCTCTAATTAAGGAGCTATTGATCACTAGCAGTTGAAGCTCTAATTAACCTAAATTCCACGTGACTGAACACGTGGCCTGACATTCTTATCTTTACTACTGCAGTTCACTAATTTATAGGATGTTTGATTGGTTTTGGTCACATATTTTAAACAAAAAAAAGTCAATGGCTCGAATGTTCCATACCCACAGTTTATTTTTGAAAAGTTCACGCTGCCTTTGAAAGTGCTGCCGAAAACGCTTGTGAATCAGCAACTTATGTCATGACTGTGGGTATGATTTTTTTCGTTGAAAAATTGACTTTGTAAGATATTGTTTAGCTTAACGAAAAATGTACCAACTGACCACAATGTTTGTATACTATTCTACATATACCCTACACTATATAGGTGTATTATAGACAGTGTGTATGTACCTTCTACAGAAAGAACTTATAAATATCTGATCTTATAAGATCTGAATTAGGACTAAACGTTAATTTAGTGGAATGAGTCTGATATTTTATGGTTTAATTAGTGGTTGTGGGTATAGATTAAGACAACAACGACCAATGTTGTCTTAAAATTGGTATATCGTTGTCTTGATATATATCGTGAGTATAAAGAGCTCACAATTATTCTAACATTAGCGGTGTCGGACTTGATCCCATTTTTTTTTAGTTATTATGATTTAACTAACCATCACATGTTGAGGTTATATGAATATCAATTTCAGACTTTAGTGGCAACTATTGTAGAACATACATACCGTAAAATATACGAAAGATGATATTCGTACCGTTTTGAAAGTGAACCTTCTCCTGTTGTCTTGGCATATTTACATCGTTTTTAACATCACATTTAAAAAATAATTCCTTAATACTTGTTACATAATACAAATTGTGTGAATTTAATTTATAGATTCAAAAATCAAATTAATATCGTTGAAAACATAGCATTTCAACTCTTAAAAAAGTAAACCAATGATATGTTATATAGCTCACAGTTGGAGGTTTTGTTGCATTGTATTGATATTTCTATAGCTTGATGAAGATAAGAGATCGGAATAATTCAGAACCTTCGATGAATCCTATTTCAAAATGTCATGTAATCCGCCAAGAGTAGTGATTGACGATGATGCCATAGTATGAATAAATCAAAGAATTGGCTATTCATGATTACAGAACTCATATTAGGGTAACCCTACACTTAGCGAAATTAGAGTAGGCCTTCCTGGAGACAAAAATCATTTGCGTGAACAAATTCAAAGGTGTTTTAATTTCAATTGATTAAGTGGTGGGTCCTAATTATTTTAGGCGAAATTGCCAATACCCTTCTCTTCGTTGGGATTAGTATACAAAATTAATGGCTCTGGTACAGGGTGTAAACATCTATGCAGATGTTCAAAATTTATTTTATTTTTTATTGTAATGAATTGAAGTTCCAGAAAAATCCCAACGTCAGAACGGTGGAATCTGTCTTCATCGCTACGTTGGGGGAGTTTGAAATTGACTTCAAATTTGACGTGTAGTTGCACATTTATAAGCATATTTTTTACTACTTGAAGAATTGAAATCCCTTGACGAAACAGAGAACCTTCAGAACTGAAAGACAGATACTCAGATCAGTGCTTCAATTATTAGCTACAATGCATCCTAAAGATATAGTAGAACTTTTTACAATAATATAATACAATACAACAAATAAAGACATCGGACAGATTTTATTTATTTTAGGTGAATTTTCAAGCTTTCGATTAGATTATGTGAGGAAGGAATGTTGGGCGATCATATTTTTGAAGCCACCGGGGGGGGGGGGCGGGGGAAGCTAGGAAAAATACTTTCTTTTGAGTGTTATTTAATGCTAAGAATATTATAATGCTAAAAGTAGAAGCAAGTCCCTTATACTGTATACCTGCCTTGTGACTTAATGGAAGTCACTGATGGTTCCTGTTATTTTTTAAGTAAGCGACCGCATCCCTCCAAGACCTCCCTACTTCCCAGAACCACCCTTTTCTTATACATACATGTCTCTCAGCTTTAGCCCCAGACCCCACTTGTGTCTAGACATTCCACACAGTATGTTCTAACTGGTCTCTTAATATTTGTATATACCAGTGTTTTTATTGTACTTCTTAATAAAGCTTTTCTTTCTTTTCTTTTAAAAGACTCTCCTCTAAAAAGATTATTTAACTGAGGAATAAGAAAAACTTGTTGCTCTTTGACGGAAGTCTTGCTTGTTATGTTTATATTATCCCCCAGTATTTATTTGTTCAGGCTACTTAGCATGAATTCCTCATTCTCGATCGTTGAAGTACGAGTATACCAAAAGATAAAGGTATATTGTCACATAAGATATCACACTTGAAAGAGTGCCATACATCTTCTAAAGCTTCTTCAAAAGATCTGGTTACCTGACCCTTTTGTACAATGACTGAATGACATTCTAACGCTCTACTCTGCCGAATGGAGAGAAAATTGTCATTTATGTCTGAAAAGGTTAACTGTCAGTTTGCGGTATGAAAGAAAGATATCCTACCCGACAACTTCTGCCTATTGCAGAGCCTTTACACTAAGCGTATAAATAAGCAGTTGACAACTCTTAATATTCTTATGTAAGTTTTTTTTATGAAAATCAGCCAGGTCCTAATCGACAATGAAGTGAAAACCGTTGAGTGTTATGGAAAATGTTATTATCTGTTGTATTCAATGTTTTTAATTTAGGTTTGCAACATCCAACTCACGCGTCAGTTTCACGTCAAAACTACACAACAACACGTCATCACAAAATCATTGCAGTTGACATTCTCATACGACAGTAGGCATTGGCTCTCATATGCATACACAATAATTGAATGTCAATAACAAATACATTCAAGTACTTCAAGGAAATGACCAAAGAAACCGCACTCATGAATAAAAGAGCAGACTGAACCGACGTCAAAAAAAACAAAAAACAGAGCTTGAAAATCGAAGATATTACTTTTTAAGGCCCATTTAAGAGTGCGTATCCCGGACTAGTGGAACTACCGAAACTTGTTACCTAGGGACTATGCAGAGCTTTCAATAAAATCCGATTAATCAGTTCACTTTGGTATACCAAAAATATGACTTTAAACACAAACCTAACAATCATAATATCAAGATTTGACAAACAATTCCATTAAAAAATAGTTGGAAACCCGCATCCTGACATATGACACTTTGGCCACTATATTTTTGAGTTAATTTAACATTTAGATTTGTAATTTTTGAATCTGTATTCATGCAGAGACACCTCTGTAGTACCAAACTTTGCCATTTGAAAGCAAAAGCGTCGTTACTACAAAGAGTCAATTTACTTTTTTTTTGTCTATGTTTCTTTCTCATACTGGAAAGTTAGGATTTTTGAGTTGTGACGTTATTGTAGTCGACTTGTGATATTTGTAATTGGAACAAAATACTTTGGCGACACGCTCCAATTAATCCAAAAAAAAAACGGTGTGGGGACTTATTCATATAAATTAATCGTGATCCGTTTTGATAGTTCTTCTCCGTTTATTACGCTTTGTTACGAAACAAAGATTAAAAAAAAATATATATATAAGAAAGATTTTTTTTTAATTGGTGGTTATGCAATGAATACGCAAGTATTAGTCACGGTCGTGCTAATTGAAGGTAATATTTTATTCAACACTAGGATTCGGGTGAAGTTGAATTAATTTGTATGCCGGTCTAGCTGACGATCATCTTATTCAACGACTCTCGTTACTGTTTATACGATTGCAGAGCAGCTAGTATGATATTAATGATAATGATTAATTAGGCAGTTTGGGTGGTGGATTTGTTGTGGAAATCATAGCAAGATTCTTCGTTAAAATTTCATGATAGGCACATCTTATATTACTCGTCAAATATAAAAATGAAGAACTTCCACGTATTAGTTAGTGGCCTTACTATTTTTTTTTGGCTGAGTTTGTTCAATCATTTATTCGATAAATTTCATTTGATGAGATATATAAATGGAATTTAGGTCGTATAAGGTGAAGGGAAAAGATATAAATATGTTCCGATTGCTCAGCGTGACTCATGACATTGTTATATATAATTATATTTTATGTAATATTTGCAATGCCACAGGATTAATAACTTAATTTAATTAAGCATTTATTTAACCACACAATTCGGTGAAATTGTTTATTTCTGATCCACGCAACTCCTCTTTTAGAGTCGACATAAAGCGCAATGAATGAACCGAGATGCGCAGATATATACGCCGCGTTATTGTATTTACATAATTCCAAAAATAAATGACTGTCGACAAGTAAATACAAGATAACAATGGCTGCGTATTATGCACCTTAATGAACCGGTCACAGTTCGTTTGAAGTGAAAAGAAATGCACCTCCTGTCATGAATTGAGAACTTTCTTTCTCATTCGCGAGCACGGCTACCCTCCCTTCTGCATCAAAATAGGAAATTTAAATCCATTGGTCGATACTTTCTCACTGCATCAACGTCACATTGCATCGCTCCTGTGCATATCCATATCTATTTAACAAAATACTTCTAGCAAAACAAACAAACATTGCGAAATAAACATACATTTTAAAAGATAATATTTTATACAATTGTATAAAATTTATTTTTTATTATACCTCACGTTCTTGTATGCGATGCTCTTTTGGAATATCTCATATAAAATTAAAATTGATGGAGTCATTCTGTTTAAGGTAGAGTCTTCGGAAAAACATGTAAAAGTACATGAGTAAAAATTAGTTAATTTCAATTCGTTTATATTAAAAATAGAGTAGGGTATAAAGGATCTCCACTTTCTGATTACTAACATGTAATTTTTATTTTGGTGCTTAATCTATAATCACAAAGAGGCATACAAAGTTTCATCAATATTTCGTTCCGAACAGACATTTTTTCGGCTGCATGATTTTTACATGGCGATTCCATTCAATGCAAATTAATGATGAACGTGGAGGCTAAAAATAATTTTTAGGGATCCTGTTTTGCATGAGAGTTACACTTAATGCCCCAGATATTCTTCAAATAAAGTAACTTTATGAAAAATAATGAAGGGTCGATTATCAAAAAACCACTTGTAATAAAAGATAAATATTTTCCTATTGGATTAAGGTAGGGTATCAAATAAATCTCCCCTCATAATTCCTATATTGTTTTCACCTTAACTCATTCATGTTTTTTGTTTCAATATTTTTCTGTTGTAGTCATCGTATGTATATAAACTTTAGTTTTTATAGCCTTATCATATCAGTGTGATATTACGTATTTTTTCTCTTGACAGTCTATATTAATAATATATATTTGTTGGGGAAGATTTAAGGGACTATTCTTAGTGATTAAGTATATCTAATATATAATCTATAATCTCTTTCATAACACTAACTCCTAAACCTTTATGACCAACGCCGTACTACTGGCGTAGAGTACAGAATAAAGAAATACTATTGCCTGGAAGTAAAGCCCCTCCCTACAGGCTCATTAACAACCTCCTTATAAGTTAAAAACTAATTTTTACCAAAATATTTTTCCAATTTTCTCCATCCATGATACGGGTCGTGTGGTGATTGAAGGGGTGTTGGGTATTGCAAGCTAGGAGACTTGCTTAAGGAAATACGGTGCTTTTGTCCGCGATCGCTTGGAAATAACCTTGACCAATGGTTTATTTGCCCGGTCCAGTACAGAAATTTTTATGGATTGAGTTACGCTCTCCTGCTTTCTAATATCACTTGACCACTCTATTAGTACCTTTAACTATTAGAAAGGTACTATATGGGGGTTTTAACCTAACTATAATTTTCTATTAGATAGATAGCAATTTTTTATTTTATTTTTTTTTTACAGGTAAGACGTTTTTATCATGCACCAGACCTTTATAAGTATGTATGATTCTTTTTAATATGATCAGCTAATTATTATTTTTTTTTATTTTTTATCTATTAATCCTCTCCCCCTCTTTTAATCGAAACTTTACCAGTTTCTTTTTTTCCGTCCAGTCTTACAATTCATAATTAATAGTTTTTTATTAATTGTTTTAAATGTCCTAATACACCTCAGCAACCTACCGCACTAATTTCCCCCTCGTAATTCTTATTACTTTCTTTTTTTCTTTTTAAATTTATATTTTTTTTCCAATATTTTGCTGTTGGTTTATTGTAGTCATCACATGTATAGATACTTTAGTATTTATTAGTAGCCTTATCATATCAGTGTAATATTATATTTTTTTTATCTTGTTTTTTGTCTGCTAGACGTATTTATTTACTCCCTTTTTGTTTTTTTGGGTTACAAAGGTGGGTCCTACATAAATGAATTACATAGGTTTCGTTCAAACATTACATATATTTACATAAATTGTGAAGGATGAAAATTATCTTTTAAAACGTATGTTTATTTCGCAATGTTTGTTTGTTTTTCTTGAACTATTTTGTTAAATAGATATGGATATGCACAGGGGCGATGCAATGTGACGTTGATGCAGTGAGAAAGTATCGAACAATGGATTTAAATTTCCTATTTTGATGCAGACGGGAGGGTAGCCGTGCTCGCGAATGAGAAAGAAAGTTCTCAATTCATGACAGGAGGTGCATTTCTTTTCACTTCAAACGAACTGTGACCGGTTCATTAAGGTGCATACAACGCAGCCATTATTATATTGTATTTACTTGTCGACAGTCATTTATTTTTGGAATTATGTAAATACAATAACGTGGCGCATAGATCTGCGCATTTCGGTTGATTCATTGCGCTTTATGTCGACTTTAAAAGAGGAGTTTCGTGGATCAGAAATAAACAATTTCACCGAATTGCATTGAATGCTTAATTAAATTAAGTTAACAATCCCGTGGCATTGCAGATAGTATATATAAAAGAATTTAATATATGTAATCCTAGTATTATTAAATTGTAATCTAAACAATTTGGCCATTGTCAGCATCATTTCACCTTTCATTAATACCATAGTGTATTAGACTGTATCCCTCTACCTCATGAAAGGAGGTTGATTGTTGTAAGGGCATTTCTGTTTGTTCAACATGGCATTGACATACCTTGACGTACAGTAGTTCTCTACAAACTCAGGCCATTACTATTACTCACATACGGTTTAATCTTTAAGTGTCCTACCTCGATAAACGCTTCTTCAGTTTTCTAGCAAGCTCATCAATCTCGATCTTTATCTATCACCTCGTTAAAGCTGTTGTTACGCATGGGCCAATACTTTCTCCACTTCTTTACATTATTCTCACCCACTGATTCTTCAAAATCACCTAAGGCTCTTAGATCCAAAGGAAAGCTCAAATGATGAGAACTTTAGTCAATACAAATATCATTTCCACTCTATCGTGTGATCTCCCCCCGGTATCAATTGGCAATCAACTTCTGGCTAACGGAATGAGACCATCGTACAAGACATATGGAAAACGCTTACTCACTGCCTTAAAATGGTGTAGTATTTACGTAACAAGCGCTCAAAACAGAAATTAAGATTTAGTACTATCTACTGAAACCCATTTGCCTGCGTGGAGCTCAACAGTTATATTGACTCGCAATAAATGCCACATAATGTACAGTACTGAGATTACAATCCGAAGTACTGAGGCGGATAACATACACAGTAAGCAACCAAGCACGTAACCTACAAGTTTCAATGTACGTATGAGTGTCGTTAATTTTAGCTGGTTGTAATTTCTTTACGAATTATTGTATTCAATTAATTAATACATAAACAAAATACAAACATATTATGCTTTGTAGTTGTTTCGAGTGAGTCCAAAGCAACTATCTCGCTCATTGGCCAGTGTTGTGTCAACCTCTTTATCACCAATAATTAGAAGTTCCCCTCTTCTTGGCCCAGAAAATATCCATCTATGTTTCTATATTTTAATAATAAAAGACCTTAAAGCGTCAGTTAAGAGAGGGAGAAACTAGTGTACGAAATAGCCGCAGATGGCTTTCAGCCACTTTCAGCAAACTTATACCGCCATATATTTTTCCTTTGGAAGGCAGGTTGCGTTACAAATAATAATTCTCTCTTTTTAATGTTAACTTCATCCTTGCAATGTAAACTGACTATTGCTCATTTTCCTACCTTATTAAATGCCAGAGCGTAGACATATCTAGGTAAACCATCTTTATCGATGCACTTCGTTTCTGCAATCCTCTTCTTGCCATTTTAGTGGAGATCACTGACAAGGAGATTGCTATTGAAACTCTTGCACAGCACAAGAACTGAGTTTCTGTTACATTTGTGACATATGGGCCCCATCACCTCCAATGGCCTAAAACAGTGTTTTTAGTTACTTTCTCTCTTTGGAAAAGTTCAAGTTTACCCAAAAAGTTTTCATTACATACATACTAAAACTTCACGACTTAAAATTAAAAGAACTAAGATTTATTTCTGCATTTCATAGTTAATTTTGAACTGGAAGAATCGCTTTGTGTACCTGTTAATCACTCGGCACAGTAATGCAATCCACAACCGACACGCCATATGTTCTCAATGTTAATTAATTAGTAGCTATGTAGAAATCGGCTCATTGGCCAAGATGTAATTGAGTATTTTCTATTCCTATTAATTAATAGGCAATGACCTATATAGCAAATACTAGTCGCTTGATATAGAAATGTAAAAACGGCCTATAATCTATGTAGAATTTATTCCTCTACAACTCTCTAAATGTTTATTCATTAAATAATTACTGCCATTTAAAAAATAACTAAAAACAATTTAGAACCATGGCCGAAAATCCATTGTCCTCTTTAAGAGTTTGAATCCAAGTTAATTGTGAATTGGCATAGGTTAATATGAAAAACGGCTTAGGTCAGATTTTTAATTTCACATATTAATGGGCGATAATGGGCCCTACTTTTTATGTATAACATGAACATAATAAAGATACGCTATAAAGGATGTAGTAAAGTCTTACTAACAAACATTAATACTAAAAAATATACGTATATTTTGTGGAAGAATAGTGCATTAATGAATTGGTTAATCAGATTTTGGGAAAATGGTAGAACCAAATAGATATGAGAAAAGACAACAACGAAAAATATATGAATGGAGGTATATCTTTTCAAATAACAAATACACAGTATTCATAATCATCGACTAGATCATAGGTAAGATGGTACATGACGAATGAAGCAAAATGTTTTTCACGCCACCATATGTTGTTAGAAACAGATAATGGGGAGTTCGAAATGGCTTGCTACTTAATAGAATAGAAAATATGTAAATAGTTATTAAAAATGTTTCGTTTTCCACTTTATAGTTTCGTTTATTGCCTCAGTTGTTGGTAACTTTTTTTAATAGAAATCCGCAAGTGTGATCTGTCTGTAGGCCTATGACATGATGTTATGCTTGTTCCTGTTGTATTCGGGGTGTCTGGTTTCGGCCTTGGCGATGATATTTGGTTGTAAACCATATTTAGGAAAAAATAAAAAAGCTACAATCGCTATTATTTTTGATTATTCCTTTGATACAGTGAGAAAAATTTTTTTGGAAGGTTTGTTCAAGTATCCGTGCCTGTTAATGGCCCACGCAGGCTAAAGACCTGAGAACCAAAGATCTGACTCGGTCGAAGGCCCAAATAATTGCGACAGGCCATTGTCCAACATCGCCAGCCCGTGCCATACAAACAGAGCATAACCAGGGCCCCTCTGGCCTACCCTTACCTAGGTCACTAGCCATTATAAATACTTACAAATATAAAATAATAATATTGGTCATTACATCAGCCCACATTAAAGGGGAGACGTGTAAAAATCAGGCAATTCAATCAAACTAATTAATAAATGGCTCAGTGAATTGGAAGCTATGCGATATATACATACATGTACACTGCAGCACAAATTCTAGGACGCCTGTCCTGCTCGTGAGTTAAGTTTATATTCTTTTGTCTGCAAACAAACTAATATGTCTGATTAAACTTACTAGCACTTTCTACTGGCATTATTATTATTATTGTGATAATTGGGTCTGATATCACTTGTGAATGGCAGCGTGACCTGTTGAAAGCGCTATGCACTCATGTGATGACAGATAGGTTTGTTCATGAAAATACAAATTCTCATAGTCACAGCAATTTTTAGGGCTTTGTTTATTTTTTATGAGATACATAATTTAATATGTAAATTAAGGAAACAAATATTATTAAGTATATTTATAACTTTTCCTATATATATATCTGTATATATATATACAGAGGGGTCCGAAAAAATGTATCCACTGGTTAACAATCCATAACTTGCAAACTAATTGACGGAGTTGCCTCATTTTTAGTGAAAGTGTAGCTTAAAGTCCAACTTCTCACTGTAGGTGATATCTTGAAATGGTCACCATTAACATCCACACACAAACGATGCCGCCGAACTGCAGCACGAACTACTGACTGCAACGTGTTCAGTTGGATATTTGCATATGAATGTACGATGGATTCTCGAAGTTCTTCCAATTAGCGTGGCTTTTGTCGATAAACGACGTCCTTTAGTGTTCCCCACAGGTAAAAGTCCAGAGGAGTTAAGTCTGGGGAACGTGGTGGATACTCTACAGCACCTCTACGACGGCCTATCCATCTTCCTGGTAGATTTTCGTGGAGATATGACCTAACACGATTGAGGTAGTGGGCTGGGGCACCATCTTGTTGAAAGTAAAATCTTCCGTCTCCATGCAAGTGTTGGAAAGAATCGACGAATCGTTAAACGTGTCGGTGGCTCTGTTTGATACACATTTCGCCATTTCCGTTGAACCTCATTAATGGTTTCGTACTTAAACTACCACTTTAAAACAGACTTCCTTTCATCAAATGTAAGCCTTACGCCAGCCATGTTTACTTGAGTAACAAGGTACAACTAACAATAAAACACTAACTATCTGGCGACTGTCATCTGACAAAACAAAACAACGCAATACAACGCTTGTATGGCAATTGCCGGAACTACAAACTAAACACTACCAAAAATGAGACAACTCCGTCAATTAGTTTGCAAGCTATGGACTTTTAAACAGTGGATACATTTTTTTTAGCCCCCTTTGTATTTAAATGTAACACGTTTATCAATATATAATATATGTAATGTTAGTTAAATGATTACAATAACACTGGGTATTTTCGAATCTGTTGAAATTGACTAAAATCAGAAATTTGTAGGATAAAAGCTGTTTCCTCAGTGCTCGTTTGAAAGTACATTTATTAATAATTATTTGTCGCTTTATTGATGTTTAACTTAATAACTGAAAATATAAACTACCAAAGTAAGTTGTAACAACACAATACGATTTATACTCTTTCGAACAAATAAAACTTTACCGGTTTACCAATAAAAACAAACGAAAAAACCTCAGAAAAAGAGCATTTAAGATAATTAATAATTTGTGACAGATTGAATACCTTGAGTAGAAATAAATGTATTGATAAATCTTAGAAGTTTTCTTTTTTTTTTCTTTATGGGAGGGGATTTCCTGTTGAGGAATTACTGAATGTATGTGGTACAGTTCCGACTGTGTTTTATTGAGCACCCTCCTGTTATCAAGTGATTACTTTTTTTATTGTTTTTTTTTAGTTATTTTTGAGTTCAGAGTTTTTGGGAGATTCAATCTTGGCAGGCCTAAAGAAATCACAGTTAGATCGCTAACACTCCTGGGTGAAGGCTTGTCCAAAGCCAAGTGGCCATGCGCTTGGGAATAAACCAATCGTTGGATGGCTGGATACTCCGTAGATTCAGGGAGACAGGCAGCAACCATAGGAGACTAGCGCAAGGTCGTCTAGGCTATTTTTTTTATTCCCCTATCTTCTTAAAAATGACAAAATGATTATTCATTGTAGATTCTCACTCGAATCTATTTACATTGCAGTTTTATATTTGCTGTAGCGTCGCTACATTATATACAAGGTCTGAATTCCGTATAAAACTGTACAATTTAATACAAGTATATTGATACACATTATACCTGACTTCTTTGATAGGACTGTAAGGTGAAGGGGCTCACCTTTTTGATAAAAAAAGGGGCTACTTCAGCCAGATATGATCGTTATATATCGCCGTCGGCCTTAAGGCAGAGATTCCAAACATGTCTTCAACTTCGAATTGAACGTCATTCGGCCAGAAATAACGATCGTGGGATAAATAATGACCCAGAACTCCAGACGCCCTGCCACTGGTCTACTTCTCATCAGACAGCATCGAGTAGCCAGAATTTCCACGGGTCCATACAAATTGGACAATCACTGGAGTGATTTTGTCCACTTACGAGTCAAGCAAGGCTTCCCCTATCTTCTCCAGATGGGCGGATAAGGGCGCTAAGAAGCCCTGCAGAGTGGTTTCCTGCATCCATCACCACTTTCCCAAGAGTAAGTAGCCTTTTGAGGTGGTTAAGTGATGGCATGGGCTGGACACTAATCCGACAGAGCGTGTAAGGGATATGCTTAATAGGTGCATACGAGTTAGGAATCATGCACCAACAATACTTGTTGAAAACGAATGAAAAGAGAACATTACCAGAACATTCCTTGTTCGTGATTCATTAATACCTAAAGAAAAATATGAGGGGGTGTTGTTTATCTACCGCATGCTGTGAAAAATAAAGCGATGTACTAGTTTTGTCCAGGAGCAATATAATTATTTCCATTAATACAACATACTCGAATAAGTAATATTCATTTTACACATTAAGGTATTAATATATTTTCTTTACTGAAGACTTACTACTGTCTCCAGGATCTCATCACAAGCCCGGCTATATCCCTGAGGCTGAAACTCCTCATATATCAGAGCGTCCGGAGGTCAGCACTGCTGTTTGGAACTCCGCTTTTCCGTTTTCTCCACACCAGCACCATAACTCGACTCCAGAGCTTCCAGAACAACATCCTGCGCACGGCACTATAGCATACCCCTTTCGTGAAATGAAGGTTCCTGGCATTCACGAAAATTTCGAGCTCCCCACCATCGCCGAAGCCATCAGCAGAAGACACATCAAATTCTTCGACTCGATGAAACATTGCCCATATTCCAACATCTGACACCCCCACCACTACCGGCAAGATGGCAATTCTCTAGATCTGGGAAAGCAGACCAAATGGTCTGATGATAAATTACGGCCTTTGGCCAACCAACAACAAGCCTCTGATGGGCACCCATCACTGCTATCCAACTGAATGTGCTTGCACTGCATGCCTAGAGAGACTCTAGTCTCAGCCTTCAGTGGACTCTCGCCACTGCACCGCAACATTTCCACCTCTACCGAGGCTTCCCACACTCCTTTATTCCCTCACTCCACCTTCAAACAGTTACTCCTAGTAAAACCCCGCTCACCCCAAATAAATTCCTTTATTTTTCCCTTGTCTATAATCTTAAAAATTTGAGAGCTAAGAGGGGAAAAAAAATTGCTGAAGAACCGTAGGAGAGCCCCATCATCGAGTCCTGTATATTGTATTTTGACCTTTTAACTGCAAAAATATTGTTGTTGTAATTCTACCCTCCTTCGAATACATCTGCGTATTCAGTAAGAGGAGAAATTTGTAATTCTTGTACATTGGAATTTGTTCATCTATTTGTAAATAATATTGATATATAAAGGGGTTTAAAAAAAAAAAAAATTTACTAAAGACTTTGGAAAATGTGACGGCATTGGACTAATTCTGTGGAACTCAATTCTTTTCGGCTTTCTTAACCTATTTTCCCCCATTGGGTTGTCCTTGTCCGTGGGTGTTGGCTCCTCCACGCTGAGCGATCAGGAAAATGTAGGTTTTTTATAGAATTTTTTTTTTCAGGACGAAGTCATATTATATTGGTAATGTATCGGTGTAGGTAATATCATTGCGTTTAACATTCGTCTCATATTACATCGAGTCCTAGTTTCGTGGTGCCGTGGCATAATCCGTTTAACGGAAGGTCAGTTGAGGGTGGTGGTCATTCACGCGTAAGAGCACATACGGTCAAGTCTGCGGGTCGTGGTCTTTACAGGCGTGAAGAAGCGTATCCGGCAGCGTTGTCAGTAATTTAACACGTACGCAAGCTGATTGAAGGATATGCAGCAATAAGGTCTGGTCTCCATTCTCTATCTTCTTATGAAAAAACTCCTTCTTTCGTTTATATTTTAAATATATTTTTCTTGTGATTTATTGAACTTTTGAAGAAAAAGTTTCGTTAAGTTTCGTCTGTTTAATAAAGCTATTAATATACACTCGCTATGCCTACACAGGAAGTATAAGACTGCAATTAGTTCAAAATCTTTATCGTGATAAAATTACAATCTATCTTAATGGGGGTATAAGTAATTGTGATAAAGGATCTCATTCATACCATATTTACAATTTTCATTCACGATTTCAAGTATTTACGAACATCCCAGAGAACTCCCAAATCCACGCCCTTATCCCCTCCCTCACATGTGAAAGAGGAAACGGAGTCTTAGGAAGTCCCCACGCTCAGGATACTATTGAATTTCGTGAACTTGGGAGGGATGAGCTGAAGAATGTAGGGTATATTAAGTTCGTTATGAAGGGTTTGTTGCTGACGTAATAATGGGCATTTACTATAGTTCTCAGGACTTATGATTGGTAGAGTTTGATACGCTTGATATTGGGCTTTTTTGCTGTCCCCCATAGCTCTATTCCGTATGTCCAGATTGACATAAGTATAACTTTGTTGATTAGTAATTTATTTTCTATTGAGAGATGGGATATTCTTCGAAGTATTCTGTACAGGTTCATATAGCGTCTGTGGTGTAGTAGTTTTTTTAGTCGTGTGTAGGTTCTGTCGAGATGGAAGCCTATATAGCGCAAAGACTATATAAAAAAAACAAGATTTAAATAATTACATTAATGAAAAAAAATTTATATCTCTATAAATCTTGTTTTTTTATAATTATACTCCTTGAATACGCCTGACTAGGCAAGACATTATGCATGATTAAATAGTCAATAAAAATGTTATGAAGAGCCTCAAGCTTTATTAAAGAAAGCAAAGTGAAAATTTAGGCATTTAAATGTTTCTTTTCAAACAACACTCTGGAAAATAATATTATATAACATAATCTGTATTGACATAAGGGAAGCCATTTCTCTTGAAGTATTGCTTGAAACTACAATGTATGAGCAGATCTTTAGTAGTCTCGTCGTGCAACACGAAATCCGGGAGGTTTTTTAACAGGAAAATTTAATTTAATTTAATAAAAAAAAAACCATGTTGCTGGTAATTGGAAACTCATTTTTTGATAAATAAAAAACTATCTTTTAAGTTTTGTAATTTTCGCAAGTGTTTATTCGCTATCGGCGGTTACAAAATTATATTTATAGAATCAATCAGATTAATTGTTGTTTATGGACAACTGTATTGGGAGTTTTAGGTCTTACGCAGTTACATCATATATTTAGACGTTCGGATAGCATTCTCCATTTTACGGTATTACGATATCTCATAGTTGTTAATTTCAAGGCTTTCATTTTAATTTAATATTATATTTTACGTAATTTTTCATATTGTTTAGTATTTTATAATTTTTTATCTACGAGTTTCTTTAATAGGATTCTTTTAACTATTTTTTAATCGATTCTTAATCGAGGATTACTCTTTATTTTACCAGAAATGTTTTTTCTTTATTTAAACTTTATTATTGTACTTATACACATTAAATAGCATTTAAATGTTGTTCCTACACGTACGGGCTCGGTTTTAACGTGGGACTCGACGATCGCCTAACACTTTTCCTTTCTGACCCAGCAGTGGCCGGTGGCTGTGCGTCGCCAATTCTTTATACAGGACACTGGATTGTACACTGCAGACTGGTATTTATCTTGCACTCTACTTTCGCTGCTTACATAACTTGGAGATCTAGGGATATCGGTCACACCGCTGTCTAATTTGTTACGATTCCCACTTTTAGGATTGTGTCAGAATCTACAGCGTCTCGTAGGATTTACATTCGAACAGGAGCGGGGCAATCTGCATTTGTGAATTTTCTATTTGTGAAAAGCTCACATTCAGCTTTCGTCAGTCAGTATATCCGTCAAACTTTGAAAATTTATTGGATAGATAGATGACAACACTGGATCTCTTAGGCTGTTAAGACCCATCAAGTACAGACGAATATACTAAGCACAAGTATGCACAGTTCTTAACAGCCTTCTGACAATAAGTTTTGTGCTTTACTGGCTGGAGAGTGGCAGACAACTAATGAGTAATTCAAGAAGAAATACTTGGAAATTGTTAATAATTCGACCAATAATACACAATTGAGGGATACAGTCTTCGTTACAAAACAAAACCCTGCCCAGTTCAAATACGTTAAGGAACCTCAAACTCCTCATATTTCCTCACAGTTTAAAATAAATAATGACTTTAAAATACACAAATATTTAAATATATATTATCCTTAAGGCAGACATTAAATAATTTGTATAAGTCAAATATTATTTAAGTAATTTGTATAGTAAAATTTCGATAAGTACTAAATGATCGATATCACCTGTTGTCTCTAACTATATTTCTAGTAAAAAAATCACAATTAAATAGTGTAATAGTTAGCATTTCTCCAGAGTAAATGTTGTAGGCAGGCGATTAGTGGTGTGTTACAGTATTTGCATTGTTTCTTGTTTAGCGAAGAGGTGCGTGAGTATGGGTCAGTCTTGTATACCTTATTCTTATGCAGATATAATATATTAAATAGACGCATGTTGTAACACATAACAGATATAAAATATATTTAAATACAGCGGTGATACAACGTGACGAGACAGGAATATGTAAGGA
The DNA here is from genome assembly GCA_930367205.1 of Acanthosoma haemorrhoidale. Classification (NCBI taxonomy): domain Eukaryota; kingdom Metazoa; phylum Arthropoda; class Insecta; order Hemiptera; family Acanthosomatidae; genus Acanthosoma; species Acanthosoma haemorrhoidale. The sequence continues at coordinate 29,508,429 of OV884012.1, forward strand.
TGTCAGGAGGTAAGGACGAAGAAATTAGGTTAGTCCAAGTGGAACCGCAGTGACTATCGAGGCTTGGCTCCTCTTTGGCACTGCAAGTAACTGCATCCGGCAATATACCACGGGTCATTATTGCCTATTGCTGGGCAAAGGTATTTTTACCAATTTTCGGCCCCATTTCGAATGGTCGTTTGGCTTAATAGAAGGTATACCCGATTCCCTGATAATAATGGTCCAAAATTGTTGGATAAGTTAAAACATTTTTGGGCTATTTAAAGGAGAGGAAGTTGCACCCCCTTGGGAAATACATTGAATAGGTAGATGACACAACACTGGATTTCTTAAGCTGTTAAGTCCCATCAAGTACAGACGAATATACTAAGCACAAGTAGACGCAGTTAATATTACATATTAACTAAATATGTACATCGCAGCCTACTCAAGTATTTTATTAATAAAAGCAACACACATTTTTGTAACATATTTGTTTGTGAAAATTTTAAATTAGGTATTAAAATTTTTATAAATGGAAAAGTTTTTTTAAATCCCTATGAGAAAACGATGATATTGATACAATTAAAGCCTTCTGCCTCTTTCTTGACAATAGGATTGTTCGATTGCTTATTTAGATGTGTTTGAATTTATTATTGATACTTAATTATCAATTAGTAATACGTCACTAAGGTCCGTTTCATTCATAACAAGATAAATAACTTCCGCCGTTTTTCTACTCTCGTACAACTCTTACTTTCTTCAACGCAGAAAAAAACAACGGATGTCCAGTAAAACTGTCCCTGTATGGGAAATCCAAGCATGATATGTATCGCCTAAAAATGGTTGACACTGGGAAAAGTAGATAAGTGGTAGATTTCTAATGGCAGGAAATTGTGCTGTGTGAGATACGGCAATGCTGTTAAGGTATGGACCAGACAACTTCTCAAACAAGTGTGAAAATCGGCAGTTTTCATACCACACACGCTAGAAAGGTATGTGAGAATGACATTCTACTTTCACTGAATTTTCATGAAAGATTAACTCACTAATTAACATTTAAAGCCTAAGCGAAATTTATCTAATTTTATCAATATCGTCGTTTTCTTATAAGCATTTGAAAAAACTTTTCCATTTATAAAAATTTTAATACCTAATTTAAAATGTTCACAAACAAATATGTTATAAAAACGTGTGTTGCTATTATTAATAAAATACTTAAGTAGGCTACGCTGTACATATTTAGTTAACATATAATACCAGGAAGTTATAAAATTATTAAAATTGAAAAAAGATGTTCCTGTTAAGATTTTACTTTTAAACACACAGTTGAGATAAAAACCCAAGGATTTTAAACATATTCTGACAAATAAAGTTTTGGTAGCTAGCAATAAAAATTAATTATTTATTATCAATTATGTTAGAGACAATAGGTTTTGTGCTTTACTGAGAGTGGCAAACAAATAAAGAGTAATTCAAGAAAAAATACTTGAAAATTGTCAAAGGGACTGGTGCTCAACGAATGGTGATACATCAAAAACATAACAGAGCCGTGGATCTTATCAATTAAGAAACGTGATGAATGGTACTAACTAGACTAAACATATAAATTTTTAGTAATTTAATAATTCACACAATAATACACAATTGAAGGATACAGTCTTCGTTACAAAACAAGACCCTGCCCAATACAAATACGTTAAGGAACCTCTAATTCCTCATATTTCCTCACAGTTTAACATAAATAATGACTTTATAATGCACAAATATTTAAATATATATTATCCTTAAGGCAGACATTAAATAATTTGAATAAGTCAAATATTATTTAGGTAATTTGTATAGTAAAATTTCGATAATTACTAAATGATTGCTTGCATATATCACCTGTTGCCACAATATTTCTAGTAAAAAAGTCTATTAGTCCATTAAATTGATTTTGTTTGTTTTGGACATGTCAACCACAAGGGTCATTGACACCTTGGCAATGATATATATATATATATATATATATATATTTTTTTTTTTTTTTCTAAAATTACAATCTGCCTTTTATAAGGCAATAAGTAATTAAGATAAATGCTCTCATTCATACCATATTTACAGTTCATCATTCACTCGCTCATTCATACAATATTTACAGACAGCCCAGAGACCCCCCAAATCCACCGCGAAGAGAAAGCGGAGTCTTGGGAAGTCCCCCACGCTCCTCCGTCAGCCGCGTCACCGGATACTAGCCAGTGGAGGCTGACCAAGAGCGCGAGAGCCACAGACGCTCAGGACATGATTGGAGAAACTGGCCATTGCCAGGACTCCCACTGTCACGCGTTTATAGCAGGTCACGAGGCCACTGCCGTTTCAGTCTCCGAGGAGGATTATAGGGATGAGTGGCGAAGTGCAATGACTGTGCTACAGGATTAGGGTGGTTGGAAAGGCTACTGTGGAATTTCATAAACTTGGAAGGGATGAGTTCTAGAATGTAGGGTATGTTAAGGTCGTTATGAAGGGTTTTGTTGCTGACATAATAAGGGGCATTTACTATTGTTCTCAGGACTTTTGATTGAAAGGATTGGATACGCTTGATGTTCGACTTTTTTGCTGTCCCCCATAGCTCTATTCCGTATGTCCAGATTGGTTTAAGTATAACTTTGTAGATTAGTAGTTTATTTTCTATTGAGAGATGGGATGTCCTTTGAAGTAGTCTGTACAGTTGTCCAAAGCGTCTGTTTAGTTCTTGTCTTTTTAGTCTCGTATGTGGGTTCCAGGTCAGTCGTTTGTCAAGATGGAAGCCTAAGTACCGTACTGTCTCGGATACAGGGAGAGGAATAGAATTAAAATAAACTAGTGGACAAGACTTGCGACAAAGGGTGAAGGTAATGTGGGAGCATTTTGCTTCATTAACTTTGATCCGCCATTGATTGCACCAATACTCGATCTCGTCAAGGTGTTTTTGAAGGTTATGGGATGCTATGTCGGGGTCTGGGTGGGATGACAAGACTGCAGTGTCATCTGCAAATGTGGCCAAGAAGGTATTGGGAGTAGAGGGGACATCAGCGGTGTATAGGTTATAGAGGATGGGGCCCAGGACACTGCCCTGTGGAACTCCTGCACTTATGGGATAGTAGTTAGAGTATTCTAAACCACAGCGGACTTGGAAGAAGCGGTTTGAAAGGTAGGACTGTAGGATTAGGAAAAGGGTCTGTGGTAAATATCTTTTGAGCTTGTAGAGCAAACCTGCGTGCCAAACCCTGTCAAAAGCTTGAGCTATATCGAGAAAGGCAGCAGTGCAATACTGTTTGGTTTCAAGGGCTGAGGAGATGTGATCAACAACGCGAAGGCCTTGTTGAGCAGTGGAATGTCGTTGGCGGAAACCAAACTGGTGTGTGGGAAAAAGGTTTTTGGATTCAACAATTGGAAGTAGACGTTTTAGTAGGAGTTTCTCAAATAATATATATAGATATATATATATATGATAATTTTCTTGTTTTCGATTATGCGGCTTGTTAATTATTTTAAATTGTTATTAATGTACTTTACAATACCTAGAAAGAAATTTTGGTGTTTTAATGCTGTTAAACACAGCAACTATAAATATCACGGACCCGAGTGAGCAAAATAGCGAGGCCCCAAGGACCGACCAGTTACATGGGCGGCACCGCAGTCCCACCTGCCTGGTAGGCAGGACATGTTTTCTCATTTTAAGGATAAAACCACGTGGCTTGCCAATATTTCATACATCAGCACAGTACACCGATGTTAACATAGCTGTGAATGTCCATGGAAAATCCCAAATCCCCTCCCCCCACCCCCAAAATGTTTCAAATAAAAAGTGGAAGGAATATAAAAAATAAAAAGAAACTTTACTTTATACTTAAAAAATAAGAGCAAAGGCAAAGATAAAGATAAGGTATAAGTCTGTAAACAGAGAAAATAAAAAGTAAAAGCGCGAGATGCTTGACTCAAGCACTTAAGCTCAGGTCCAAAACATCCACAGGTAGGGTGGGTTTCATTAGCCATTAGGTAGCCATAAGTCAGTTAGGTACGGCTCAATCGTTTGACGAGCCAACACGACAATATCAAATTAACTATGTAACATTGTTCAACAATCAGCACTAACGCATAATAATAAAAAAAAATGTTTATACTCAATATTTTAGCTACTTAAATTTTATTACCGAGATGGCTTAGGAAATAAAATGAAGCATTTTTAAGCAACAATTACCATCTCTCGTTCACTTTCATTTCAAAATTGAATTTACGGTTGGTGTATTCTTGTTGAAATACTATTATGCAATGGTACCGACGGACATAGGACGAAGGCCAGTACACACACCAAGACAAGACTGCTAATGTCAGACAGACGTGACCTTCCCAGGAGAGAGTGCTACTTTCACGACCGAAATTCTCCTCAGCCCATCACTTATGTAATGGCTACTGGTGCACTTTGTTTACTCTCTCATGTTTTAGTGATTGCTTTACTGCCAGCGCTAACAGTATTAATCTGCTAGTTATAAATCGACATTTATGGGTCAGGTACCTTTTAAGCGGTGTTTACATTTGCGTAAATGAGCCTGGTCCAATAGACAGTACGCTAGAGTGGTAATGAAGTGTGGTTATGCGTCTATTAACCTTCGACGTGTGCTCTGTCTCGCCTGTGGTTTTATATTTCCTCATTTACTTTTCTACAACTCCATCATAGATTTCATTTTTACAGATCAAATTTTGATTAATTATAAACTAAATATGGGAATGTGTATAAACTGAATTCAGCTAGTAGAAAGCGTGAAGGGATATTACATCGAGAGATTTTCGGTCTGGAGACCCGGCCAGTTTTTTAAAAACTGAACGCTCGTGACATTATTTTCGTGAATTTTTTACCAAAAATTCTTTTTTCCTTCATGTACACTGAACATAACATTTTAAACTAATAGAAAACTTGTAAATTTGACTTATTAGAGCCATTTATATTGTTCTATAGATTCTACTTCTATTGTTGTTTTTTAATACGTATACTGTCAGGAATATCTTATAAATTATTTTTACGTTACATCTGTTACGTTATGTGGAAACTTAGAACTTAAAAACTTGAGCAGCTTTTAAGCAGGGACTTAGTTAGTTGTAGACGTAGCTAGGGAGTCAGCTTAAAATCAGAGGGAACCGAGTTAGTTAATATAAATGATTTTTTTTTTTCAAATAATTTCCGTTATCAGATCTTAGACACAGAACAGCTGAAGGTAAATCTACCTATGAAATTACAGATATTTTACTGACAATGTGATGCTCCAACTATGAACTGTTGACGGTCTTTTAAATGATACGCTGTTAATGTCTTCATTAAAACAAACACTCCGAGAAACAGGTTTTTTTTTAATTTTCCTTTTTCTCCAAATACTCTACCGCGAAATGTTGTCATGAATAAATACTTTTAAAATAGATCTTAAAATAAATCTACGACTAGGGCTACAAAAAGTGATACAAACCATCACAGATTACAACCAACATCTTGAAATGTAATAGATATGTTTTTTTGACCCGCATCTTGACCATACTTTTCTATAGTCCATTAAATATTTTTATTTAAAAGTTTAAAATTGGCATTTTAGTCAGTAAAAATTACCAGACAACTGATTCTCGGAACAATAGTTTTTTTGTATAATTAACAATATAATTAATTAAGTTATATTGTAGGCTACTAAAACTGTTGAAAATGACTCAGTTGGTTTCAGCACAAAGATATACCATTCGGCCTTGAGTCGTTTGATGGCTATGCAATTACCAACATCTATCGATGATCGACCGCCTCTAGCCAACAGTTCCTGCTTCCAGCTAACACTCGTCATAAATAGCAGCTTTATTTATTTATTTTTACGAACTACTCTTTTCCTTGACTTCACCATTATTTTGTGACCTATGATCTAACAAAAATGGGAATTGAACCATTTTGAGACAAAAGAACAAAGGATTTTTTTATCTCGAAGTAAAACATCAATCTCCCTTAACGTTTGTTCCAAGTCTAATCGATGTGGCGGGACAGACTGTCTCTCATTACCTCATCACAATTAGTTTAAAAAATGTTACTATCAATCTTACATCAACTAGATACGAGTGAGCTGTCAGATTGTTGTAAGCGACATTTTCAACAATTCTGACTTGAGCCCAGAAATACAATCCAGAAGGGCTAAACTGTCGAAAGAAAACGACCTCAATAGTTTGCTGTTTTTAGTTTTAATCAACCTCAAAAATTGTATTTATTTACTTGGGTTTTTTGTGTGTCATTTCAGCAAAAATAAAATTTAGACAAATCTTATTTCACAATTATCTTTCGTCAAACCTCATTTCAATAAACAATTCAGGTTCCCAACACAAATTTGTGACTTCGGAATTTATCACAATAACTCTAATAAAACCTTTTGTTTCTAAATAATGGAGAAAATGTGACTTACACCAGTCTGTCTTTAACCCTCTCTTATAGTGTCCAAAGTTTCTCCTTGTGTTGTTATTAACTTGAAATGAAATACGGAGCAATCGTCATTCTTTTGTCTATATGTGAGTATGTGGTGCCATGGTAACGGTAGTAAAATGATTTCATTGATTCAAAATTTGATGGAATAAATTATATAAAATTCCACAAAACCTTAGAATAAGCTAAATAGTTTATGGATGAAATAGACTAGGTGGAACTATAAACCTATAATTAAACCTGGCTAACTTGACGGGTACACAAAAAGAATATATAAGACATGATGCTTTGCGAGCCAGCAACAGAAATCGCCGTGTTGTCTATATTTCTAAGAGTGCGACATGGTTAAACAATTAATATGAATTATTTTTAGTTAAAATTACTGAGCATTTTTTTCATCACCGTTTAATAGTTATTTAATTTTGTTAGTTATTAATTTCTTTTTAAATTATTCTAACAATGCTAGTTCATATGTGATCAGGAAATTTGTTGCGCCCCTCCCAAAAAAAAAAAATTATCTTTTTATTAATTGGGAAATATGGTGAGGCAACTGATCTCCATCCAGATGATATGATGACCTCGAAGGCTATTATATGCCAAAGGTTTGATTGAAATTGGTCCTTTATTCGATCTGATCGGTATCCGATGTTTTAAGTTTATTTGACAAAGTTTGAAGTACCGCAGATTTACAACTGACCCGATACCACCTTGAGATGGAATTCCGAAAATCGGATTGCCAAAAATTCCATAAAATCATGATTTGCGCTCGGTCGGCCCGAAAGCATAACGTTATACCTACCAACAATTAATTTTGAGTATTTTGAAAAACTTTAGAGATAGGTTTTAGTATAGTAGTATAATTATAATAGTACATTTTCCTTTTAATTTACATTTAAACCATTCGTCCGAAACATAAGGATATTAAGTATTGCGGGCTTTGCCTCTTACTTAATGATGCAAGACTTACCCAACAGACAGCGTAGATGCACATTCAAGCTTTGTTGCCTCCATTTTTTTCAAGCACAATTGGCTGCAAATCGTAGAAAATATTGCATAGATATTTCTTTTTGTCTTGCAAAAAGGTACCAGTGAAAGTATATATATATATTTCGATATATAATCAACTTCCTCATTTTTATGAGTTATAATTTCATTTTCGGCAAATAAATAAAAATGTTTCGTAACAGTTTGGATGAAAAACAAATAAGAAATTATTTTACCTGGGTAGATTCTAGTGAATGCCGACCATGGACCAATTTATAAAACCAGTTTGTGAAACGACTCATTATTACCGTTTTTAAACAAATATCTATCATTACTGAATAGCCAAAACTGCTGGTAAAATTGACAAACTGGTGTTGATAGGGTGTGTATGTACCAGACAGCGAAGGTCAATAGTGTAATATTGCCCCCCCCCCCTCCTCAAATAATAAGTAATGAAAACGGAAAACTTAAGAATATGGTTGAATTACTACAAGTGAGGTTATTATATTCTTTGCTTGATTTCATCGAACTCGTTCGTACGAAGAGTAGAATTGGTCAATTATATAATATTACTTTTGTCTTCTTTCAAAAATAACGGAGGAAACGTATTTCATATTTTGGTCTGTCTGTAAATTATCCTATATACACTTTTTTCAATCAAGCTGAGTCTTGATCTTCTGATGACTTGATATCCTGACGTTTAGATGTAAATTAAAAGCAAATTGTACTATTATAATTATACAACTATACTAAAATTTATCTCTAAACCTTTTCAAAATACTCAAAATAACTGTTGGCAATCCGATTTCCGAAATTCCATCTACTGGTGGTATTGGGTCAGTTGTAAATCTGCGATACTTTAAACTTAGTAAAATAAACATAAAACATCGGATATATACCGAGCAGATAAATTAAATGTTTATGTTTTCAAACGTTGGTCTAGACAGATACAATAGGAAGTACGATATACGAGTACTTTAATGTAAACAAGTTTGTCCTATTTCGCAAAGTCTTGAGCAATTATAAATTATAATTTATATGGTAAAATCTTATACATACGGTCTATTGTTGTGATTTTTTCAAATTTAACCAAATTTAAGTTCGAAGTGACAAAAAGGTTCACTTCTTCCTTAAATTTATATTCTATGTACTTTGCAAGAATTCGATTTGCTCGAGGTACTTAAAGATTTGTGTTACAACTTCTTCATTGTCTTGACGTGTTTCTTTTAAGTATCTTCAGTGATGTTCTCTTCTGGTCAGGTTCATAATATGAACACTCTATTAACCCTTGACTAACTCTCATAAGTTGGTTGCAGCTTTCACGCATCATTTGATTTAGCCCTTGTATAGTTACGTGAGTGCTTGTCAGTCTTGTAAACAATATAAAAAAATATGTAGTCAAACATAATAACATGTATAAATGAATAATATATAGTATGTCAAATCAAGCTCACTGATCCTCGAATCTATTGGAATTAGTATCTGCCAAGGAGAGAAAACGTTACATTACGAGAACTAATTGCTGGCAGGATTGAGGACATCAGAAGCACCGACAGGGCAGGCCGTAGTCTCGTTGGAATCACACGTGTGCGGTCACGTAACTTCTTCAGCTGTTAGTCAAGTCAGCAATTATAGCTGCGTTGAAGAGATCTCCTTCCATACTGAAGGAATTCTCGGGCCCTTTCTCTGACTCGTACCATGCTGTAACGGCTGCCCTGTGGAGCGAACATCTGGACAGATCAGTTACACGGTTAAACATCTAGTATGACTAGGCAACTGATTACCGATTCTAAACCCGCTCTTAAACGATCCCGATGAGTGGTTTCTTTCACCCTACATTTGGCACTCGGTTGCGGATTATCGGCAAATCGATCCAAGGAAGCGTTGATGGGCTGTGGAGGTGTGTGTGTACTGATGAAACGAAGATCCCATGCAAATTGGACAGTCCTAAAACGGTTCGCAATTACAGCTGACATTTCGGCGGGATTAACTACCGCACTCTTCCGATTTCACCCGAGTCAGATTCATTGTTGACTTTCCCTGGAAAAGGTTATTGCGTAATGTGACGGATGCGGAGGTAGCTCAGTTTATGTCTTTTCGAAAAAGTGACTGCTCACTTATCCTAAATGAAAACGGAATGGCTGAGCGCACCCTGTTGTCGGAGATCCCATGAAAAATAGTAGTCTCTCTATCTTGTCAGTTGAAAATGTTATTTTCAGATTATATCGATATCTGATCATTAATTGACTGTTGCATTTCACATAGTATAATTTTATATCTCCCTGAAAGTTTATAAACGATATTAATAATATATATGAGATTATTTTTTCCATATGTCAGTCAGGTCTGCTTTAGAAATAAAACTGAGAAGTCTTCCTCAATCGAACAATTGATACTCTCAGGCATTAACACCACATGTTCACAGTCAGAAATATAAATCTGTACCTCGGAGGGATACAACACTATGTCCATTTTCATAACTTTACAGGAGAGGAGTTTTAAACTTTTTTTCAACATTGGCACAGCTATTTATTGAGATGTTGAAACAATATTTTACCAGAACATTCTATTTATTGTTATTTACATCTCAATAAATAGCTGTGCCAATAACACTTTTTGTTGAAAAAAAGTTTAAAACTCCTCTCCTGTAAAGTTATGAAAATGGACATAGTGTTGTATCCCTCCGAGGTACAGAAATGAACATTACATTTGATAAATATAACAAATATAAACGAACCGAAATTTCTACATGGATGAGCTTTTTATGTTTCTCACTTTCTCTTTACTTACCAACTCTGGTCTTTATGCAATTTAAATAACAAGTCCTCTCTGTTTGCTGGGAGACCTTGTAGTAGTACTTATGATTGCATCAGCCAATTTCGTGTTGGATCAAGTAATGTAAAGTTGTAAATTAAAAAATAATAGTATTACTCAATTCGCCAGCTGCAACTTACTGGTATAGCACTCAGCCGATGCAAATTTATTCTGACAACACTCAATATCATGCAGTTATGTTGCAGAGCGTTCATTTCTCTACTAATTTATCTACTGCCCGAATACTGTGAAATGCGTGAAAGGATTTCTTGTCAATTTGGAAAATCTGCTGAGGGAGACGAGACATGTCCTGAGTATTTCTCGGTGAGGGGGGGGGGGGTTGATATAGTTTTAGAGGTCATGTGACTTAAGTGGATTGTAGTTGACAGTATCTGATGCTCTGATGTTGCTAAAAATAAAACTAATCCTATGAAATCAATAAGTCAATTACTTTGTAATAAATATTGTTTTTCCTTAGTCAGTAGGGTATCGAATTAAAGATCTTAATTTCCGACAAATTAACTTTATATCCATATATTTTTTTTTTTTAAGCTAACAAAAAATCATTAAAATTACAGTCTTCCATCTCGATAAAAGGCTGACATGGAACCCACACACGAGGCTAAAAAGACAACAAAGGGGGGGGGTTGACATAATTTTAGAGGTCACTGAGATGAAACTAAAAGTGTTGTTTATTATTGTACTACTTGCACTCTTATTCCACAGTAAAATAAATTTAGCAAACGTGGGATAAGTAACGATTGTCGGTTTATGATGAGGAACTGCCGAACGCATTTCGAATATTGATATGCTCTATTGATTGTCCTCCATTATCATAAAGGGTGTCCCAGAATTAACGCAATGAATTATAAAGTAAAAAGGATAGGGTTATTTATGGAATAACACATCGGGCAAATGGCCTCCACGACTTTGCTGCCACATACGCACGCACTCTTTTGTCGAAATTTTCCATGACCATTTTGCATAAATGTAGTGGAATTTCCTCTTTTAATGCACGAGTGGATGTGGGCTTGTTGACATACACTTTTGACTTCAAATAACCCCATAAAAAGAAATCAAAAGGTGTTAAATCACACGATCTAGAGGGCCAATTCTGATCACCGAAACGAGAGAGTACACGACCTAGAAATGTCTCATGCAGTATTTGAATTGTTTCATGGGCTGTATGGCATGTGACACCATCATGTTGAAACCATATATTGGCCACATCAATATCATCCGGATTTCGGCACAAAACACTGTGTATCATGTCGCGATATCGTGCACCGGTAACAATCACTGCTTGACCAGCCTCATTTGACACTATCACGCACTGCTTCGATATTGACATTTGACCGGCTTGATTTTGGACGACCAGTGTGTTTAGTGTCTCAAACGACCAGATCCAGTCTCTCTAAATTTTTCAATTAATCTCTTCACAGTTGATGAAGTCAAAACACTATTCCGACCATATTTTGTATGAAATTTTCGAACTGAGGCCACCAAACCTTCATTATTTTTCAGATAATGTTCAACAATAAAGACACGTTGTTCTATCATGTAACGCTCCATTTTTACTAACCCTAAACTGTCAGCTGTCAAATTGTTTTAATTTAGGGTTGCCAGCACTTTACTGCACAAATGGCGGCAAATTCAAATATAAGCCATGTATCTTCAACATAATTGTTCTAGAGATTATAATATGACAGTCATGTTACGTTTTCCAGGTGAGGTAAGCCGTGGGCATAGAGCTAGTACACTGATAAAAAGAACGGTTTCACTCTGCAGACTCCTGAATCTGTTGACGGGAAGTACTACAAAAGCGCCGAAATGTTTTACTGACGGCGGGGACTTGGCTGAAACGAGAACCACCATCGACAGCCCGTACTCCAGAACTTCCCCGTCGGAGGGTCAGCCGGCAGAACCTATTGAGCAGCCGTTAGCCACAGACCGGAGAAAGCAGTGGGTAGCTCTTTGTCGCAGATATTGCACGCTATGGGCTTTCTTCGTTTTCGGTTCGGTCCCCTAAGCCGGCCATTATTGTCACTTTACAATTCGGTGGGGTAACAACCGACAGATCAAACATCGAATCTGGTTTCGATTGAAAAAAGGGTACAGTTGTAGTTTACAATAGTCTGTGTAGGTCTCAGTCTAGCCTCACGAGTGATTTCGAAATTTTTCTACAAAAAGCTACTCCGTTATTGACTCTTGCCGAAGATTCCAGTCAAGATTTTGAAAATTGTGAAATTTAGAACTGTGTGACATGAGAAACTTTTCCATTTTTGGCTCGCTCTTGCGGCAATAGCAATGGGTATTGTTGTTTTCCGTATTATTCAACCATCGATAGGAAATTTAGTCTCTGATTTGTTTTACTTGTGTCGATAATAATATCGTTATTATTTTTAATTAATTAAACTATTTATTGTACAAATATTATTAGTATCTTTATATTTGTTTGTTGGCTTAACATTTATTAATATATTTAATTTAATGTGTGCATCAGTTATTGTGGAGCATTTACTAGTCAGGAGTAAAGATCATTATTTAGTTTGATGAACTAATGGATATGTGTGATATTGATATCATTTGGTTTGAAGATGAACTGAACAAAATCCGTCGCGATTAAGAACGCAAAAATATCAGAATATATCATTCATACAATATTTACAGACAGCCCAGAGACCTCCCAAATCCACATGCGAAGAGAAAGCGGAGTCTTGGGAAGTCCCCCATGCTCCTCCGTCAGCCACGTCACCGGATACTAGCCAGTGGAGGCTGACCAAGAGCGCGAGAGCCACAGACGCTCAGGACATGATTGGAGAAACTGGCCATTGCCAGGACTCCCACTGTCACGCGTTTATAGCAGGTCATGAGGCCACTGTCGTTTAGGTCTCCGAGGAGGATTATAGGGATGAGTGGTGCAGTACAATGACTGTGCTAGAGGATTAGGGTGGTTGGAAAGGTTACTGTGGAATTTCATAAACTTGGAAGGGATGAGTTCTAGAATGTAAGGCATATTAAGATCGTTATGAAGGGTTTTGTTGCTGACGTAATAAGGGGCATTTACTATTGTTCTCAGGACTTGTGATCGAAAGGATTGGATGCGCTTGAAGTTCAACTTATTTGCTATCCCCCATAGCTCTGTTCCGTTTGTCCAGATTGGCTTGAGTATAAGGAAGTCCCCCACGCTCCTCCGTCATCCACGTCATTGGACACGAGCCAGTGGAGGCTGACGAAGAGCGCGAGAGCCACATACGCTCAGGACATGATTGGAGAAACTGCCCATTGACAAGACTCCCGCTGTTACGCATTTATAGCAGGTCACGAGGCCACTGTCCGTTTTAGCCTCCGAGGAGGATTATAGGGATGAGTGGCGCAGTGCAATGACTGTGCTACAGGATTAGGGTGGTTGGAAAGGCTACTGTGGAATTTCATAATCTTGGAAGGGATGAGTTCTAGAATGTAAGGCATATTAAGGTCGTTATGAAGGGTTTTAGAATATATCAACCGTTTACAGCAATAATAAATTCCAAAATTATCTGTGATTACTTTAATAATATTGATCAATCAGTATATACTTCTAAGATGTTGATAACAGCTTTAATCATGAATAATAGGACGAGCTATTGCTTACTAGGGATTATGGACGATAGGTTTTAACTCGCACATGTGAATTTCTCTCAACTCAAATTTTTGCTTTAATTTTAATCACCTAATGAACTTTTAAATAAAATGATTATATCATTTTTAAACGATAAAGGAATAAGTAAAAGGATTTTATGAACTACCAAAAACTATATTAATCAAAAGTAAGTTTAACAAAACATAGTTCATTTTAGTAAGCTATCATCGAAGAATTAAATGAACATTGCAAATTAAAATATGAAGAAAAATAAAAGTGAATAATCACCAATAGATTTCGTGCACGTATAATTAGTGTGTGAGGTATATTTATTGCATTTTCTGCACATTTTCTTCGTTTTATTATTCTTCAGTGGACAGAATGCACAGAAACTTTCTCTCACACACTGTTTTCAGAAATCGCCCCGTTTTCAAGTCCACCTATTCTTTTGGTACTCATTCTCAGGTCACATCGGACGACGTATAATGAGTCATGCAAATATTTAAAGCAAAAACCGTAATATTATTAACATAGCAGCAACAAACAAATGAAACAATTAGAAATCAAATTGTGGTACTTACGAAAACGTGATATGAACACTCACTATGAGTAAATCAAAAATCACCAAAATTTTATCTAATATATAAAATTGACATGATTATGTCAACAAAGAATGTAAATACAGCTAAATATATTATGCATTTTTTTTTTTTTTTTTTAATAGGAATTATATCCCCAACTATTGTTTTTCACTTTACAAAATAGTTCACACATGTTAGGTAATATAATTCATGAATATGCACCAGTTTACAGGTTTTAGCAATTTTTAGTTGCGTTAGCGAGATTTCCTACTTTATGCAAATAGGATGTTTTTTTAAATTAGTATATTTGTTTATTTCATTCATTACTGAAGTTTATGATTAAATAGTTCAATAAACTGCTCATGCTAAAAATAGCGTTAATGGCCATTGAAATTGATTCGCGATAGATACGGGATCTATAATTGGCGATTGTTAGATTTGACCCGAACCTGACCCAACATTCTTTTGTTTCAATATAAAATTCACATACATAAAGTATGAATCTAGTAAAAGTATAAACTTATGTTTATACATTGTGTTTCGTCACAAGTTACATTGCACCGAGTGTGTACTAACACGACGAACGCCGTGTAACTAATGCAGAGACACACCACGCTGGACATCACATTAAATCAGTTTCTTCAAGCGAAAGGTCTCATTACAATGTCTAATGCTATAAAGAATTTTCATGAAACCATTGCTCAATTGTCCGCTTCTTGTAATTGTTCTTGGAGTCGTTGCCGAATCTAAAGACTACCTTCAAGCAGTTTTAGGCAGTTGTAAGTCTGTTTGTTATAGGCCGTAAAAAATAGAAATCTAAATGTTATAATCCAAAAACAGCCTCAAGTGACGCTCCAAAAACCACTAGGTATTGCTTGAGATATTATAATACAAAATATGTGAACAAATAAATAAACAGTCTTTTGAGATGTGAGTTGACAAACATTTAAACAAAATTTCTGACGATCGGTCAGATCATGGGCACACACACTTCCATTTTGTTGTGTTGTTCCAATAGCATGAAGGTGTCGTATAACAGAAGCATGGCTGACGTTCAAGTGTACTTGTCTGATGTGGATTGGCCTCTACTAAATTCTTTAATTCATCATCACTGAGCTTTGTTTCTGGCCTTCCACGAGAATGATTCGGAAAACTTGCATTGCCAGATTGATCCCTAGAAAACCACCGATATAAAGGTCTTTCATTTACGTACTGGCGGGAAAATATGACGTCCAAATATTGTTAAAATTGTTAGCTTGTTAATTTTTAGTTTTTTTTGTTTTTTTCCCCATTGTTCAATACCAGAAACACTTTTCTTTACATTTAGGTCTGTCTGTCTGTCCGGGAGTCAGTAAGTCCCCTGTTCGATCTAGAAACATGAAATTTCATATGAAAAGATGTGAAAAATATTTTCAAACCATTAAAACATAATTGAGTGTATTTGATTAATTATTACGCAGTAATAAAAAAAACGTTGATCACGGATCCAAATTAAACACCTTAAGGGTTTAATTATTAATATATCTTCTTAACATATAGTATGTTATGGGACTACAATTTATTCTGACAACACTCAATATCATGCAGTTATGTTGCAGAGCGTTAATTTCTCTACTGAACCACGTTACAAAATATCTACTGCCCGAAAACTCTGAAATACGTGAAAGGATTTCTTGTCAATTTGGAAAAACTGCTGAGGGAGACGAGACATTTCCTGAGTATTTCCCGGCGAGGGGGGGGGGGTTGATATAGTTTTAGAGGTCATGTGACTTAAGTGGATTGTAGTTGACAGTATTTGATGCTCTGATGTTGCTAAAAATAAAACTAATTCTATGAAATCAATCAGTCAATTACTTTGTAATAAAAGTTGTTTTTTCCATAGTCAGTAGGGTATCAAATTAAAGATCATGACGTTCTAGTTAACTTTATATGTATTTTTTTAGCCTTAATCACAAGAAATCATTAAACTTACAGCGTTTGAAGTCTTAGACCTAAAATAAATTAACCTACGGAGAAATTATGATTGGGGCACAGATATGTTTTATTATTCATCGTGTTATTTTATAGAAACCAACAACTTCGATGAATTTGAACGTTAGAAAGAATGAATAATTTTTAAGATCGTTATCATCACAATTATTACTTAATAGATCTTTTATATAATAAGGGGTCTGACATTGTGCTCGATATCGCCTTGAAGAAATCCTGAGAGAAATTAATTTCTCCCCCAAGGCAGAATATGAATCCCCTGATCCGAACGCTTGATAAACGGCCTGTAACTGTAAATTCCGCTATTGCGAAAAGGTGTTTAAAAAATTCTTTCGCTCATAGAAAGTGGGGCCTCAATGCATGCAATCACCAGGGTCTGACTGAATGACTGAAAGGATCACATAACGATACATTGCGTAGATTTTGTATGCGTTTTTCGCATAAGGAACCGGGTGTATACATGCACTAGTTGAGCGTTTAAGCACCTAATTATTATCGATGGGTATCCAACTGGTTGGAAAGCTGGCGAGCCTACGGACAAAAAACCAAATTACATAACTAAACCAGATACACCAACTTGCTCTCAGATAATTTAAGTATACTGAATCTAAACGCACAGAAAGTCAACCTACATTCGAGTATACTGTATAATCATGTACTCTCGTACATGTTTGTAAACATCTCACATGGAGGGGAAAACTTTATGTCTTTGTTTTATTTTATGATTCTCATATTGCAAGTATCTCTCTCACTCTATTCTGATTTATACTAAATAGACCCGCTTAAGTTATTTATTACGTTTTTAGATATTAAATGCAATTAACAAAGGGGATTTTTTTTTTTGTTTTTCTTTCATAGCCCCTTTAAATTTACAGATAATTATATATAATTATAGATCCTCAGGTGAATTTATTTACAAATTATTTTGCATGTAAGTATATTGTAAGTATGTAAATACAAAAAATACAAGATCTTTTTTAAAGATCTTTCCCATTTTATCAACCTCCATTCAATATTACTACTGTAACTATAGCACAATAATATAAATAAATCCACTAAATTTAACCTTTTAATTTTGACGAATTAACAAGACGTGTAACCTTTTGTTGCATGCAGTAGTTTTTATAATTAATCTTGGTTAAAAAACAACAAAAAATAATCGTATTTTGCAAACTTTATAATTTTTTTTTTTATTTCAATCACTGACGACTGCCAGACCGAATTCTACGATTCAGTTAGATATGAGCAATATGAAACTTATTTAAAACCATTAGTTATTATTTATAGTGAGCAACAAATTAGTCTTTACATGGTTGAGGTTAAGTTAGTGCCTAGTTACAAAAAAAAAATCACTTTATAGCTTCTTGTCATGTAAACTTTGTTATTTTACAGAACCCTCAGGCTTTCTTTACATACAATTTCATAAAGTAACGCGTTTCGATTGAATACATTACGGGGCGTTAACCTCTATTGCTACAGCCTCTATTGTTACGAACTGTTTTTTCTCTATTTTTTCCATACAAGTCTTACTATAATGAGAGCAATCATTCAACGAGCCGCAGCATATACTATGGATGTGACATAATGCGTAATGGCCAGTGCGTTACACTCGTTAACGACCTTACCTATGTTAACAGGGCATAGGACTCATATACCTAGTTCCAGGATATTATCCCTAATACCTTTCTATTCTCATCTATCATGCCGATCGAGTTTTCCTCCATCTGGATCAAAAAGAATTTTCCTGGTTATTTCATGATACATCTACACGAAATAACCTTTTTTATGACTTTATATCTAGTGTGGTGTACTAAGCTTCCAATCGAAACTTTGTCTAGGACGAGCCATTCTACTGTCTACGTGTTGTGAAGAAATAGTTGAATACTATGCGATTCTCGAAGAATATAAAGTGTGTTTACAATTTAATGAATCAAGGGTTGATGTATTTGGTTTGTATTTGGGCACGTGAAAAGAAAATCAATAAAACCACAGGTACTCTGGGTGGAAGATAGAAAAATTAGCCATGGCTGCTACGGATTAATCCACTGTAAAGAAGTACTTCCATTTTCTTCTAACACTTTCTTATTCTGGTGTTGAAGTAATATCTAAAGTTCTCATGGCTGAGGTGATAATCTTGTTTTATATCAGAAGCTCCTTAGCTTACTTCTTCCTCAGCTCACCTGAAGTTTTTTACTCTCCATGTTAGTTTATCATAGTTATTTTTAAAATGCAATTTTTTGATTCAAACATAAATAATTCACTATTATTTTACCAGTATTGGAATAATTGGGCTCTCGGTTATATATGCCAGATAGTAGCACCTACTTTACTGTACTCCAAAAAAGTGAAAATAGAGCGCAAATAGAATTTTCCTATAAGTGGTGGGAAACGCCATTACCTAGATTTTATTTATATATAATGAATAGGTGCTTCCGTTTTACCTAAACACACCACGACACATCAGAAGGAAACTCAAGTGCCTACCCGACCAAAAACCATAGTTTTATTTCAATCTGATGC
Organism: Acanthosoma haemorrhoidale; assembly: GCA_930367205.1. NCBI lineage: Eukaryota > Metazoa > Arthropoda > Insecta > Hemiptera > Acanthosomatidae > Acanthosoma > Acanthosoma haemorrhoidale. The sequence goes on from OV884012.1 coordinate 29,527,378, forward strand.
ATGCTGAAGCCACTTAATCACTTCTCCGAAAGGTGCTTAGAAAGACTTCACCAATTTCATACTGGGGTACTTAGAAAAGTGGCCTCACATAAAATGTGTTATGACTTAAGGAGACTCTTGAACCGTCAACGGTTGAATATCAGGCATGTCAGGTTCTTAAATTAGTTTGATTAACTTACAACTTAGTATTAAACACTATAACTCATGCTTAACTTTTCCACAGTGAGATCAGCTAGTCATGGAAGGCTATTGATAAGTTATTTAGATATTGCTCTAGGAGTAGTTTTACATCCTATAATCTGGAATTCTTATGGTCCTATTTCAATAAAAATTGGGGTTAAGAAATAAAAACAATTAAATGATAATTTGAGAGGGTCATCTACTACACAGCCCCACAAAAAAAGGGGAACACTTAGACAAATGCCTACTTCATAGAATCATTTTGGCTTTCAATTCTTTTTTAATTAATATTAACGTTTTCAGTGATAAAAGGGATAAATATGGAGGAAAAAACCAATAAATAAAAAAAAAAATTCTCTCTCTGAACGCTCTGCGCTGTCTGTTGAAAAAATTCCAGCCCACACCAAACTCTCTCAGTGACATAACACTCAGCGTATTATGTCTCATCCGGGCCTTCGGTAAGCTCTCATCCGGCCATCTTGTGTATAAACAGAGAAACGTGACTCATCCGAGTAAAGGCCTTCTCGAGTAAATTCCGAACGATCTCTACAATGTTCTTTTGTCAATAGTGGCCCTGATGCTGGTCTCTGAGGGTTCAAATTCATTTCAACAAGTCTTCTTCTAACAGCTGTACGAAGAAGTTTTTCAGTCTTAGTAACAGTTGAAAACCGATTCCGAAGCATGTGTAGTACAATAATCCGGTCATCTTTTGGCTATGTCACTCGCGGCCGACCTCATTCGAGTGCACCAATCTGTTTCACGGTAACGAGTTATTGCTCCCCGAACAGCTGTTTCAGGTACACCCAATGTACGCATAAAGCAACAATAGAGCCTACTTGCTCGACCGTCAAAACCATTGTTTAAATAAAATTTCTAGAGATCAATTATACAAGAAATAAAAATAGAAATTTCTGTATAAATTTTTTTGAATATTTATTGGAGGTTATATTTATATTTATAGCCCGTTAACGTTTAATATTAATTAAAAAAATAATTTATAGAATAGCCGAACAAAATCAATTAGGAAGTGAATATTTGATTTTTTCTAAGTGGCAGTATAGTTATTTTATTTTATTTTTTTTTGTTTTTAAACCAGACACCCTTACGCTTCACCTAGAGTTCCTATCTCCATGCTTTTTATTAGTTCTCTAGACAGAGAATTAGTTCCAGTTGATGTTTTGATGACATAAAAAAATTCAACAGTAAAACATGATTGACTAACTCTCATTAATTAATAGGTAATATATATTGTCTCTTTTTATAATTTGGAGTAAGGTATCAGATTAAAGACCTAGTATATCATTAGTATTTTGTAATTTTAATTTATAATTGGAGAAAGATCTGAAGTTTTTATTTGTGAGGAATAATTTGCATATCAGTTTCATTTTACGGCCCTAGGATGCTGAATATGTAACCAACGTAATGCATAGTAATGAAGGGCCAACTCCATAGGTCTCAGTATGGTTAATACTATGGTTGTATTATTATGTATTATTATTATTATGTGTAATACTATGGTTGTAGCCTCTCAACTAGATTCCCTGCTTCTTTATTCAATCAGAAACTCATCCATCTTCCTAAGGCTGTATCAACCCCTGAGCAGAACGATTCACTAAAAATTTCTTTCCGATAGAAACCAGAGTCAGTATGCGAACTGCTACTGTAGGCAGTATTATAATTCACACCCTAGAGATAAATAAAGTATGAAGCCTTATTCATGCAAAGGCCTTGTGTGCAAGCCAGGAAGTAAATATGGTTGACTAGTTCTTCATAACTCATTTGTAGATGCGATATTAGAGGCAGGATCTCGTATGGGCAGTGCCCCACCCTGTTTACCATTTAGAAGACGTAAATCAGCATCGGAAAAATAAAAAATGAAAAGAAAAAAGTAGCGATTACTATCAGGATATGTATATGTAAATGTAACAACACGTGAATAGTTTGTACTGATCTATCCTGATCCTGGAGTCATTATATTATAAGGGCAATATTATGTTGTCAAGAAATGACAAATGTGAATAAAATTGTATTTCCATAACCGGAGAACACTGTTCCAAGTCAGCAATTATAACGATTTGAACGCAAAGTTCTACTAAGGGGTAACCTTTTAATCTGGAGATTTTAAACTTACTTTTCATGAGGCGAAATCACAGGTTCGTGTTAATTAGCAGCCGTAGGCTTAGAGCCCGGAAACGTTCTCAGCATCAGCTGATATTTATCGATTTATTAACTAGGCACGCCACGGACTGCAAGTGTCGAAACTTCACGAAGTTTACAAATCAGGCGTCCTTGCGAACGGCGATGTGCAACGCGACGAAATGTTCGTGGCGAGTGTGTGTGCGGTCTGAGTGATTTCGGCAACTAACGGGGTCCTTGATTTTAGAGGTCGAGGAAATGTGTAAACGAATCCTGTGGGATGTCGGAGCTAGATATCGATGATAACACTTGGAAAGTGAAGAAGAAAAGTTATTTCGGGGGAAACGGCTGATTTATTTCACAGAACACGTAACCAAAGGATTTAACGACAGAAACACGAGGTGATCTTTCTAGATTTAGCAAATGCATTCTATAACCTTTGGTACAATGTTCCCGCCTTAGTAAACATTATACCCTAATTTCTCTTTACCAAGATCCTTTAAATTTAGCCAAACCAAAAATCGCCTAATTTTTGCGGGCCTCCTTCAAAGTTCTCTCATCCACTTTCTTTAATTTGCATACACCAGACCACCTAAAATATACAAATTTCGAAAGATCTCTCTAGCCGACGATGGCACCACGTTATACGCATGCTCACATCAATTCGATACCTTTGCTAACAGGCTTTAGAAAATATTTAAGAAAATGGAGCATACACACAAAAAAACCTCAATTGAGCAACAATATTCTCATTAAAAATTCTTAAAGCGAGGTGTCAAAACTTAGCGGGTTAAACATATTTCTTCAAATATTTAAACAAACGTAGAACGTACTAGAAATGTTACAATAATAAAAAACAATAAAGTGAGCCTATAAGTATAATTTGATTATTAACTAAGGTTTTTTTTCTTTTTTCTAGGTGGGTCCCGTCTTCCGCTTATTTGATGGTGAATGTATGTATTTAATTTATTTACTATAATTATTTATACTATCTACAGTATGCAATCAGTGCATTCTTTACAAGGTTGTGAATGGGGACCATTTCTTGACCACCAACTAACTAAATCGTAGGGTGGATATTGTGGGTGGGCTGTTAACAGCATTGCAGATTTACAATTCTGATATATTTATTTACTCTAAAATATAAATACTTTTTTGAAGTCTTTTCTCTCTTGTTTCCCGTTATTTGTAAGAAAGTACCGAGAAAACGGCGGAAAAATAAATACAATCTGCCTGTGTTGAGTAATCGGAGGCCACTTATTCCCTATTATTGGTCTAATTATGTTTTCGGAGTTGGCCTGTCGCAACACAGTGAGACTCTATTGACTCATGAAACAGAAGAGAGGTTCCCTGGGGCCATGAGAAAGTAGGTCTATACTAGATTCCGCAAAAACTTTTCTATCTTGTCAATAGCCAGACCATGAGTGGTGGCTCCCCGTCCACCTACTACACAGCCCACATGCAAAGATGATTTCAAAAGCCCCAACGGCTGATACACTTCCTTAGGATTTAATGACAAAACACTCAGGCCTAATCCTTTCGAAACCGTTCGGCCCAAAGGTCTGATTAACGAAGTAACATCTTTTAAATTTTATCCCAACTTGATACAGATTGTACGCTAAATTCTCTTTAATTGACACTTATATATTCTGTTAAATTTAGCTAAATCCAAACGCCCAGTTCGCGTCGGCCTCCGTCTAGTTTGTATAATCGAATTTGTATATATCTGATCTTCCAAAACAACCAACGACGAAAGATATCTATGATCTTCTTTAGACAAATGTTCACATCGAATTTATAAGGTTGCTAGTAGATTTCAGAAGATCGTAAAATACACAAGTTTAGCGATAAATGTACAAGCACACAATATTTACAAAAACATAAATCATTAATAATGCTCCTTTTCCACGGTACAGATCTGCCAAGTATCTCGGTTTAAAACTTGATCAATTATTAACATTTACTGAACATATAAATAATAAAATAAGCAATATTAGAAGCCAATAAACAACAACAAAATTCAAAACCTGAGCATGAGAATTATATACCTACGCAATTTCCGAAATGATATCTGACCATCATTTGGCAACGTTTTAACAGCTAGTATGTGCCAAACAGAAAACAAAAAAATTAGGAATACAATTTTATCATACAATTCTTTAATGTAAGACAATAATTAGTTGTGACAAACTATCACTACATGTTTTTAGATCCAAATAAATTATTTTTAGCATAGTTTGAATGTGTGAATTGAAAAGGTTGATATAATTATTATGTTGTAATTATACTGATTTAATTTTTATACAACGTCATTTATTTTTATTTTATTTATATTTCCTACTAACTACTAGAAAATTTTTGTACGAATAACTTAGTAGCTTAGAAAGCTATAGAAAATGTAACATGAAAAGGGATACCAAATTATGCAAATAAAATATGTGATCCTAAAATATTATTTGAAAATATTGCTTGATGACTGAAATGTTTTCTAATGCCTTATTAGCAGCCAAAATGCTTACCCAAGCTTACTTTTGTCAGTTGAACAATGCGTGACAATAAGTTTCTTAGGCGCCGTTGGACAAATTGGTCCGCTGTCACTGGTCCAGCTGAACAAAGAGGATTGTATTTAAATTAACGAGAGCAATCAAGGCCGACAAATGCTCATTCTCATTACCATAGAGCCTGGCTGCTCTTGAACTTTACTCGCTTGGTTACGTGCTTGAAAGTTGTATAACATTAAGTAGTTTTTGTAACAAGTACAACTATTATTAACAGGTCCAAGGATTAGCGGTGCATTAATTACTCGGTGATTTTTTTTTGTCGCCTTTGCGGTTTCCGGATAATATGCATTTAAGCCCCAACTTCAAGTGGAACAGCCCACTTCTTCAAGGCTCCGTAAATTTCAGTTGTATCTCGCAGAGGAAACACTGATCTGATGAAGATCTTTGATTATTTTAACTCAATCGACTGCCACGGGCTGGAACTAAGAAAATTGGCAGAATAGATCCAGAAGTTAGCAACAGAATGCATACGGCCTATCAGGTGTATTTATAATTGTATAAATACAATTGGGAAAACTAGATGAGACCGAATGGTGAACAGGCTTCCAAAGAATGTATTGGAAGCTAGCTACTAAAAGGCACTCAAGAAAATATAGGATGGATCATGTGGAAAAGAAGTATCCATATCAAAGAAAAACATCACAACAGGGCTGAAGCGATTGGGAGAGGTCAGACATACACACACAGCAGGCTTCTACAAGCTGCAAAGGTTTGATAAAGAAGAAGATAATTATAACAACCATACAACTTGATTTGCAATACACAATACAAAGATAAATTTCATATAAAGGTCATACAGCTGGTTCCTTTTCAAAGAAACCATCGTAATTGTACCATGTACTGCATCGTCGCATACACAACAATCGTTAAAAATATCAGTAACTTTTGACCCCAACCAAAAATCTATGCAAAACCTAATAATTTGTTAGACAACCATAACCCATAGAACGTCACACGACAGAATTTGTCTTAAATGAAATCTTAACGATACTGAATTATTCATGCCTATGAGTGTTCATTAACAAACTTTTAGTAGATGACTAAGAGTCTTTATAACTTGTTTTAAGCACGATATCGGGTCAGTAATGCTACAACAGTTGGTCAAGTCACGAATTTAGTATCATACAAATCAGTAATAAATATAGCCAAATTAATAAAAGATTTTTATTTGTGAATATTGTTCTATTAGTAAATTACGTACTAAATAGAAAATAAAATTATGAAGTGACAAAGAATTTATTTTTCTCTAATAGAAGTATGCAAAATTCAGAACAAATATTTCCAAAAGTTGTGACTCTTCAACATCCGGAAAAAACTTGACAGCTTTACCTGATGTAATTCTTGAATATTATAATCGTCATGGCTATGGAGCCTGTATACTAAAATCCTTAAAAATAGCTATAACTTTTGACCGCAACCAAAAATCTCTGCAACAACCATAACCCATATGACGTCACGACAGAATTTGTCTTAAATGAAATCTTAACGATACTGAATTATTCATGCCTATGAGTGTTCATTAACAAACTTTTAGTAGATGACTAAGAGGCTTTATAGCGTGTTTTAGGCACGATATCGGGTCAGTAATGCTACAACAGTTGGTCAAGTCACGAATTTAGTATCATACAAATCAGTAATAAATATAGCCAAATTAATAAAAGATTTTTATTTGTGAATATTGTTCTATTAGTAAATTACGTACTAAATAGAAAATAAAATTATGAAGTGACAAAGAATTTATTTTTCTCTAATAGAAGTATGCAAAATTCAGAACAAATATTTCCAAAAGTTGTGACTCTTCAACATCCGGAAAAAACTTGACAGCTTTACCTGATGTAATTCTTGAATATTATAATCGTCATGGCTATGGAGCCTGTATACTAAAATCCTTAAAAATAGCTATAACTTTTGACCGCAACCAAAAATCTCTGCAACAACCATAACCCATATGACGTCACGACAGAATTTGTCTTAAATGAAATCTTAACGATACTGAATTATTCATGCCTATGAGTGTTCATTAACAAACTTTTAGTAGATGACTAAGAGGCTTTATAGCGTGTTTTAAGCACGATATCGGGTCAGTAATGCTACAACAGTTGGTCAAGTCACGAATTTAGTATCATACAAATCAGTAATAAATATAGCCAAATTAATAAAAGATTTTTATTTGTGAATATTGTTCTATTAGTAAATTACGTACTAAATAGAAAATAAAATTATGAAGTGACAAAGAATTTATTTTTCTCTAATAGAAGTATGCAAAATTCAGAACAAATATTTCCAAAAGTTGTGACTCTTCAACATCCGGAAAAAACTTGACAGCTTTACCTGATGTAATTCTTGAATATTATAATCGTCATGGCTATGGAGCCTGTATACTAAAATCCTTAAAAATAGCTATAACTTTTGACCGCAACCAAAAATCTCTGCAACAACCATAACCCATATGACGTCACGACAGAATTTGTCTTAAATGAAATCTTAACGATACTGAATAATTTATATCTATGAGTGTTCATTAACAAACTTTTAGTAGATGACTAAGAGGCTTTATAGCGTGTTTTAAGCACGATATCGGGTCAGTAATGCTACAACAGTTGGTCAAGTCACGAATTTAGTATCATACAAATCAGTAATAAATATAGCCAAATTAATAAAAGATTTTTATTTGTGAATATTGTTCTATTAGTAAATTACGTACTAAATAGAAAATAAAATTATGAAGTGACAAAGAATTTATTTTTCTCTAATAGAAGTATGCAAAATTCAGAACAAATATTTCCAAAAGTTGTGACTCTTCAACATCCGGAAAAAACTTGACAGCTTTACCTGATGTAATTCTTGAATATTATAATCGTCATGGCTATGGAGCCTGTATACTAAAATCCTTAAAAATAGCTATAACTTTTGACCGCAACCAAAAATCTCTGCAACAACCATAACCCATATGACGTCACGACAGAATTTGTCTTAAATGAAATCTTAACGATACTGAATAATTTATATCTATGAGTGGACATAAAATTGTGCCTCAAACAGATAGTATCACTACATTATTTCAAACATAGTTTGAATGTATGAATTAAAGGATGATATAATTATTATTTTGTAAATATGCTCATTTATTTTTATTTTCTTTATATTTCCTATTATTAGAAAATTTTTGTATAAATAACTTGTTATACAAATTTTTATGCAAAAATAATTTGTGTGAATCAATTGTGTTATGGGACTTCATCTGACTGAAATACGAACTGTATTTTATTGGCTCTATGGGTTATCTCTGCAAAATTTGAATGATTTCTGCCGATTTCTCTAGTACCAGCAAAGCAGGCGCTATTCGATTTGCAACTTTTTTTTCTCATTTAGGGTCAAATCGGTGATGATAATGGATATAGAATTTAGAAAGCTTTCAAAAATTAGAAAACATCTTGCATCTTCTTTATTCTTGCCCTTAGAGGGACACCTCTATAGAGTTTATGAACGTAAATAAAGGTAAAGTCCATCGTTAAGAGTTAGTTGGTCCACTCCCTGCTTTTTAGTGTGGAGGAATATTTCCTATTTGTTAGGCTTGGATGAAGAGCAGGAAGATAGACATTTGCCTTAATATATGATCTAAAAAGTCAAAAGGTTGCTTAGAAACGGTCTCTAGGTCCATGAAGTAAACGTAAAAACCGAATAAAAAAAAATCGATTATTTCAATCAAATTTGCTCCCTAATTACATAATACAGCACATGCTCCATAATTGAGAGATCAAAAACCAGTTTAGCTCCGCCATGAATAGACCTTTTTAAAACATTCCAATAGGGACTTTGACTGAAGCTCAAATAACCAGCAATTCTATAACTGGTTCTTAGGAATTAATTTTTCAATACATAATTTCTTGCGTGAGAGCAACTAATCTTGATATGAAAATACTAATTATTTGAAAAAAAAATATTGGCAAATATTAGAAAATTTGTTATTATACAGGAACCTGGGAAATTGACACCGCTAAGTAGAAGAGAGAGGGGCCACGTTATTAAATATAATATTCATGTAATATTTTGCCATGCAAGGCTCTATATCTAACCAGGTGGTTTATATCGACAAGGGTTGTAACGACGTAATTCAGCAGTAGAGTGTATACTAAGTGGTTATGTAAACGTTTTGAAACCGCTCTACAAAATGCTTTAATTAAAATTAAAAAAATTAACACACAAGGAACCGAATATCAGGAGGCGTCTGATGGATTGTCTAAAGAGTATAAACTCAATTCAACAACTCAAACATTACTAGTTCATTTACGGACATCGTCTTTTTTTTCCTAAGTTTTAAAATTTGTTTGGCTTTTAAAATTGTCCACTGAAATGTATTTCTTTAAAAAATATATGCAACCGAAATAAGCACGAAGGTAGTTAAGTCATCGAGAAAAACTTTCAAAAGATTTTATTAGTTATATAAGAGTTTATTTGTTAAAACATCCCTATCACTAAAATCAGCGTGAAGATTTTTTTAGGTAATATATTTAAAGAAAACCTGATGGGCTTGAGACTTTAAATATGTGATTTCCGTGTTCCGTCTCAACATTTTTTTGGGAATATCTTTGAATTTGGGAGGAAAAAATCTTTAAAACCATTAAATATTAAGCAGATTCTTAGCACTGCCTTTAGAAAGATTTAAAGTCAGAAATAGTCGAGTTATATGAAACATGTTACATATTGTTTAAAATATTGAAATCATCTGTAAGGGGCGCTAGAGTTCCGTAACTATCCTACAGGAGCCTACTCCTTCGGGAAATTATCCAGAACATTATCAGAAAATGTTCTTCAAGTTCTGCTTGTGAGGAGGGCGAGTGAGAGTCAAAATGCCTTCGAAGAAACCTAGATGGATTATACAGAGAGGCGTGGCGATGTCCAAGGAAGGCCCTTGGCAGAGAAAGATCACCCTTGAAGAGATCTGCCGTTGGATAAGGCCTTACATAAGACAGTAGATAGTTTCTACATATTGATTAACTCCCAATGTGGGAGGGCTGAGACCACGGTTTCGAAGTCATCCTATTTATTGCCCCAGGCCCGGAAATTCAACTCCTGAAACTCTTCAAAATATCAGCAGGGCGATCGTTAGTAGGTTAGCTGTTAGTTTCGATGTCTGAGCTGGTTGAAATGTATAGTTGCAGATGAGTTTATGGTTTACTTTTAAGGTAACAATAAAACCGTATTTGTTCATTATATTTAGCTACATATATTTTTGATTTTTCAACTATATACTCGTGTTGAATGGTAGTCAACTTTGTTATTATTATTTGATTTATTTTTTTTTTTTCATTCCGAATAATTGATTCATTTGCTGCAGCTCGTATTAGCAGCCAAAATGCAACGGGGATTTTAAAAATAAAGTGCTTGTCTTTCTTGAAAACATCTCGTGATCGGTTTCCATCACCAGACCTTACTAGAAAGCAGCAATTAATAAACCCATGGAGGTAAAGAGAAAGAAGCCTGGTTCTCTATATTAACTTACAGTATAAAAAAAAAAGGTTTTTGTATAAATTATTTTTGACGCCAATAGAATTACACTGCTATGGGCCTCGTGTGACTTGACTCAAATGTCAGGATAACATGAAATACATCAATGTAAGCTTATAGTCTTATTGTAATAATAAATATTCACGACTCTGTAATAGTTCAGGAAGTACTTATAAAGTACTCGTAACAAATACAAATCGTGTCAGTAGCGTTTGAGAGTTTGTTCTGAGCAGTTCGTTTTTTCAGTCACCAATGGATTTCTGTAGAGTAAGTATTCAAATTTATATCAGTGATTGTGTTTCACAGAAACGCTAAAGGGAAAACAATAACCCGTGATTTTAGATAGCAGATGGTTTTAGAAGTATTATTTGAACATCACCGGTAACTTAAACCCGAATTATTCTGCTGTGATTCGTACTAGTTCTCGTCAACAATGGTGAAAACCAATATTAAGGAAGCATTGCTAATCCGTATATCCTTAATAATGTTACCTGTATAGACCCAAATAGTTTTTTTTTTGTTTTGTTGATCTAAATTAGATACTTTCAAAACATAAATATTTTAGCTCTTTTTTTAACTTTTCTTTTCCCTCATTATTTGGAGTAAATGTTCATAAGTTTCCTAATAATTATTAATAATTAATAATAATTAATCACTAGCAGGATCTTCATTTGTTATATAACGATAAGTAAAAAATAACCTTTGTGGAGTTTCTTGAAGCTTATAGGACTAAAATCCTAAAAATTTCCATTCGATGCGCTAAAATAAAAAACATGAATTAAAATTTTAGCTGGTAAGCTACATTTTGTTGTTCGGTCGTAGGTCTAGCATTTTCCTACCCCAGCCGTCACAATTGTCTTCAGATGGTACAATCCTTTATATAGGGTTGTGCAGTCTTAATAATACCTGTCGGTAAGAATCGTTTTTGTTGGCATCTACGTTGTTGGCATACCTTCAGTTCTGAAATCGTTAAAAAATATATATAAGGTAATGTGCCCCGGATGGCGTTAGACACTGACCTTATCTATTAGTATGTCAAATAGTCTGTGTAACCCATGGGCAGCCCATGTAAGGAAGGGTGAATCCTTGTATACAGCGTTGCGAAGAATGAAGACTATTTACGCTCTTATTTGTGAAGGTTACATTCGTAGGACTCCATTAGCCGTCTTTATGATTGTTTATGACTTAACTTACTTAAGACTTAAGTACTTTCCATTTATAGACAAAGGACGGGGAACTATGGGGGGAAAATAGACTATAATATAACAGCTGTATATAGACTTACGGCGGAGGTCGCGCATGTAAGACGTGCATTCGTGAAGACATTAGGTGTCTAGAGAATCCAAATCCGATTAGTGATGAATAACATCTAAGAAAAAAATATATATTTTACACGCGTACACGTGTAGCTTTTCGAAGTTCAACAAACTACAGTGTGGTCTACTTGCGCTCTTTGGATATCTCTTGACGAGCGATAAAGCCATTGTGTTTAATGCAAGACGACTTGTCAAAAAGCAGAATGTTTTTGTATGCATGTTGTTTACTGTCTTTTGTGATAACATTATCACATACACTGACCGTTCCTGTCAGATATACGTCGTCATGGCAATTATCATTTAGTACGAAGAAAGGACAGCAATTAGCATCTACTTGATATATTTAATATTCCATGTAAAAGTGGACTCATGAAATGCAAGAAATGCACAACCCAATTAAAGATTTGGCTACCAAAAAGAAATAAGAAAACGTCACACATGCTCAATAACGCTAAAATAACTCATATATAAAGAAAACACGTTTCTCAAATCACGAAGACAAATACAGCGCCTGTTCAAATCATTCATCTCAGTTTGGTGGCAAGATGTTTCGATAAAAAAAACAAAAAAAGTACCATTAAGTCAACTGGTTTCAAAACAAGGCTATTACAAAATTAATAATTTGCAAAAAAAAAGCACTTTATTGTGCTATGCTATTTAACTTCACGTGACATGAATCGATAATATATCAATTTACAACAACGTAGCTTAAGCAAACATTGAAAAACTTATTTGTGAAATTGATAATATCACTGAGATAAACATTTATTAAGATATAATATTTTATTAATAACGGTTCGGGAATTTATCAACCATGATTTAAATATTGACGATTTAACAGTTTGGAAACGCTGTAAAAAAACGCTTGTAGTCAGAATCTTACAAGATTTCTATTCATTCGCAATTGATTCCATGTCGGTTTAGATAATCTGTTTGGCAGACAAATAAGACCAGGGAGTAATATGAACTTTTTTTCCACTGTACAGTTTACCGTAGGTTATGGGAGTTTATTGGAATCCACCTCCGACAAGGATACTGCATCTATCAATCACTATTTACGTTAATTCATAAAAACAAATTATAATTCTTGAAAAATATATTTTTATCCAGCTTTTATCAAAAGGGAATAATAACGCTATGATTTGAAATGATTGTGATTACCTTAGATGTAATCAAATTCTATACTTGCCGTATTAATTTTCTGACATTGTTCTTTAATCCAAACATTTTACAATCATTTGTAATGCAGACAAAATAATTTAACATAGACAGGATATTTAAACTAAATACTCTTGATTTTGTTGGTGCGAAATTACTGAATTTGTTTAGTCAAAATTTAATATTTGTTATTATTTTAGTTTATTTATATTAGATTTTTCTTTTTTTGAAGAATCTCTTTATTTAAAAAAAAAATATTTATTTGTTTCTTCCTCACAGGAAATGAGAATAAAAGGAAATAATTAAATAAGTAAAGTAGAAATTTTCCTATTATAAATATTGTGGTAATACATTAAGCACACTATATCCCATATTGTACTGTGCTTCCCACGAGGGCCGGTTAGTTCCGCGTGAGGACAGTACTGTAGACTGTGACGAGATCGGTGACCGGATGTTTGCCGGTCGACACGGAAGTGGCGCCAAGTGCAACGGTGCAGGCTTCACGAGTAAGTATCACTTAGAGCGCCAAGTGCGGTCAGCCAAGTGAAGGGACTTGGGAAGTGACTGCTGGGAAATGGATATCGAGGGCGGTCTGACGCTAACAAACAGAATACCGTTTCTATTCAGCCTCGTAGGGGAGCGTATTGGAGCACATCCACCACCTCATCTCCGGTATGTCCACTCAGGACTTCACAGGATTCCCGCATTTTATCAATAAATCTTCGGAGTCATCATAGATTAATATTTCTACATGTATCCCATAGCCTGCCGTTTACGTATTTATGGAAAATAATCATTGATTACTACGTGCAGATTTTAGAATGTTTTTTGGTATCTTGAAGCAAGCATACTTTACGCCTGTTTCGGATACTTCATCTAAAGTTGACAGCCTCCTTGTCTAAGCCTGATATCAAATACCTCAGACATTTCTTAGACAAAACATTTCTTAACGTGTCAGATTTACTGGGGAAAACGCTATAAATAGAGTTCTTTGTTCAGCAATAATCACACCATTAACAGGCTGTAGTAGGACTACGGGTGGTCTGAAAAGCTTTCATTTATTTTATTATCATCTTCATGTTGAGGTCGGAAACTTTTCAGACCGCCTGTGTATGTATCGTCAACACGGACAAATAGAAGTTACCCTCTTCAGGGATCAGAAAACACCCACCTACCTTCCCGTGTTTTATCAATAAATCTACGGAGTCCGTATAGAGAGAAGGGACTAGTTCACGATCCCGATACCGCAAGAGCTCACTAGGGGGGCATGGGAGTAGTAGACCCTTATTGTCCAAAATAAACAGCTCTCTCATTAGTTATAGGCCTATGTAAGGTCGACTTGGTCGGCGAGACCTCCCCCGGCGGACACCCCTCGACAGAGACCATCAAATATAACATTCAAGAAGGAGTCACTTATTATTATTTCTAAGGTTCTGAAATGTTTCTCCCCTTCGAATATAATCCACAAATGTATCAAATGAGTCATCATTTTCAGCATGACTAAATAAGTCGGTAAACTAAAGCCTAAATATGATCTTATAACATGAAACTAACAATAAAATACCGTTGTTTAGTCGAAAGCATTATGTCTTTAAGTACTTTAACTTGAGCACCCATTCTACAGAAAAGTGATCTGTTTTAGATGAGTGCATGTAGTATAAAAGATTCATAAATAAATATTTCAAAAAACGAGATACAATGATCTCGTCCCATGTCTTGTCAGTTAATTACTACAAATATAGTTCTTTACTCGACTTCTGGTTGAGTTCCGATCGGAGACCGTCAATAAACGTGTGAATTACAGTGTCTCAAACCAAAGTGATTTAGGACTGTGGCACTCGGGCAAAATGTCCTAGACCTCAAACGGCGAACCCTCCTATATCTGAACAGCTACTGATATTTCTACACTATATAATCGCCCAAACAATAAATATATACAAAAATTAGTATAGACCATTTATTTTGATTTTGATATTAGACAGGATGATTGTAAAAAGCCCAATGAATCATCTTATGGTTAATTCACAAATCACAAAAAAAAAATCACTTTTGACTCCATGAAAGATGACACCGAATCAATAAACGTCATTAATCTCAGTAAACTTAAACTGAAGTTGCTCAGATTTTTCATTTTGAGTGTGGGAAAACAAAGTTGAAGTTGTCCGTACGTTGACACTCTTACGACATAGAGAAACGAGTATAGAATGGATACGTAACTAGATCGCGCATATTATGTGAAGCCATCCTTCGTTATAGTGGGAGGACAGGGACCCACTAGCTTAGCTCGTCGCATAGTGCTTCCCTTGTCAGATGAACTGTCACTCTTACGACAGAAGGGATTATTGTGTCAAACCTAGTTTTCCTGTCACAATGGCGTTTACGTAGCCGGTAGGCAGCTAAACGACCGGCTTTGTCCCGCCAATTATCGAATAGGTTCCAAAATGAAATAGTCGGTTTTGGCTGGGCAGAACTGTCCTGCGAATAGACAAGATGGAGGTGAAGATAATCCGTATTTGTCTGAGAGTCTATAGTGTTTATTCTCAATCCTCAAGGGAGATAGCCGTGAAGAGAGATGAAAGGAAAATAGCTCAGAGTCGAGAAAGGAGTGAGTGATCAGCACTGCAGGATTAAGGACAAGGCACGGTAGGAGGATACAATGGGAAAATCTTTGAGTGTCCTCTTTTTCTCCGTTCTTCGCGGAGTTGGAACAAATGAAATGTCAGGTCCTAGGGTATAAGGCAAATGAAAAAAACAAAAAAACACTAACTTTAACGAAATTATTTTTATTCTAAATAACTTTCGTTAGTCTAATTACATTTATCCCAACGCACAAAAGGTTTTTTTTTTATCCCTTTTTCAAAGAAAATTTTTGTCTTTGAATTAGTTAATTCGAGAAATGAACAATTTACCTCGTTTTCATTCTGGAATATTTAGTATTTAAAAAAATGTGACAAAAGTGAAAAAAATGATAGTTGGCAACAAGTCAGGTGAATCCATTTTTAGAGCAGGTAATGCTTTTAAAAGTTAACTGCCAAACATTTCAACAAAGTTTCTGGCGATATGTCAAATCATGTTGCACCAACTGGTTGATTTTTTTTATTTTCCAAAGAGCATGAAGATGTATAACAGAAGTATGGATAAGTAATTAACTCGGTTCATGATTATGATCCATATTAAATTTCTGTAATGTGAAATTTCATTCTAAATCTATGAACGTCCTTCCATTGACTGCTACGTCAATTTATTAAGTTAAATTACCTTGGGTTAGATGCAATCCCAATTGCATCTATCTGCCCCAGCAGATAGTAAAATAAATGAATATTTTTGAGCAAAGAATAATTTTGTATAACTTTATGCTAATGCGGTACACTCGGGATTTGATAGAGGAATTAAATCTGTTAATAGTTGAACAGTTAGATGTCATCCCTTTTTAATCAAATATATTAATTATTCAAGTCAAGTGTAAGGCGTGGAGTTGAGGGTAAGAAGGCAAATATATAAAAGGATATGTGTGCCCGTAGAAAATAATCACACTTTATATATTTCCTTACAGTTTATATATGCGGATACAAATGAGTATCAAGAGTACAAAAATAAAAACCCTTATTTTCGCCGAACCACCATATGGGGGCATATGATCCCCCCTTAGTAACAACTTGTGTTTTAATGTTACGATGGTTTAACATTGCAATAAATGTAATTATCTAGAATAATGTACCTATGAAGTTCGCTCTATACAGGTAATTGTATGCTATTATTTATAAAGTTATTAGGGAAGCAAACATATTGCACAACCAAAGATCTTGGGTTTTTACTATTGTTGCATAGGGATTTTACTCTGTTAGCAAATTATATAATAAATGAACAATAAAATTGCATGGTAAGTTATTTTCCTTCTTTTTGTTTCTTAACTCATATAAGGTACTAAAACCCCAAATATAACAAAATTATTTTAAACTGCTGAGAAAATGACTGACATGAAATTACTGGAGTACATTTTTCATCATGGGACGAGAATGCTTCCAGAATTCCTTCCATGCTTTACCGGATTTTTCTGAGATACAGTTGTGCAACAGTTAGCTGTGATGAGTGAGTGGTACGTCAAGTACGTGGTGGATATCTTGAGCAACGGGCCCAAATACGGAGCAAATAGCTGTAGTTGGAACATGGTGTTGAAGAACATTCCTTAGCGGAGGGCTCAACATCGTACAGACAAGGGTCACGGCAGCCCACTGCATCGGACCTTCGCCCGGGGTCACGCCGGCTTAGCAGTGCTGTGCGGGTCGGGAACATTACCCGTTCTGTACGGTACGGCCATTACTTAACCACGCTTATTGATAGTGTTTTTTTTGGTGGTCACCGCCTACAAGATAAAAAACCCAGAATGCTACGGAACATACCCCTATTGTCCAAACATTCTCTCGGGTCTATATGTAACTATTGTTCTCAACCCGTGATAGATTGTATTTGTACGTAAACTTTTTAATCCTCCATCTGCAGTACAGTGATGACTAGTTAAAATACAAATTTATTATTTTCCTCACAATATTCTTTGTTGTGTTTTTTCACCGGTCTAATAATAATAATTACACGTGGATAAATAACATTAAGATTAAAATGAACAATGCAAACGCATAACTTCTCATAATGCCAAGTAATAACATTGGCCGAGCAATGTAATAACCCACCTAGTACTTTTTGGACCAATATAAAAACTATAAACCAATATAAGAACGTTTTAATAGAATTCTTTATTTGTTTGAGTCGATGAGTTTGGATAATTGGAGATCGTCTTCGGTTAATAAAAGAGAGTTATTACGTTAAGAAGAGGAGCGAACAATTATGACATTTAAACCTACAAAAAAAATTATAATTTGAAATTTTTTAAATATAGATTTTTATTATTACTACTTTAAATTGTGCTATTTGTAATAACAGCATTGAAATCACCACATGTAGTAGGAGAAGTGGTTTATTGAATTATAAAAAATGTCTCTAATTGTCAGGTCGAGTGAAGAAAAATTTCTTAATCTTCGCAGAGGGTTTCCAGGAATATTGAAACCAAAAATTGTGAGGTACTAATATATAAAATTTATATATGCGACGGGACCTTTATTTTGTAGAGAAAAATATTCCCTGAGAACATATAATCGCCGTCATGAAATTAGGGATGAAGGTGCTTCTTGGGACTGTGTTGCCGCACACGGGCAGGGACTAATTTGCTTATCGCTTAATGATTAACTTTATCGAAGCCAAGATATAGAGTAGAAGTAGTTCATAGAGCACCAACAGGGCTTATGATTGCGGGTTCTCACGCTTCGAATTTCGTGACGACAACTATAAGTAATTGTATCATTACATTCATATAGCCCATCATCACAGTAACTAATAATAAAATAATTGAGAAAGGAACTAATACTATAAAAAAAATTTAAATGTAGAATTTGCATGGTTTTTTATTTATCTGCGTGCCACATTTTCATTTGTTTATTAATTACCATCACAGGTCTGACGTTTAGGTTCTAAGTGGAGTTTAGGTAATTTGAATGTTGAATAGATTTAGACTTATTTTCTCTACAATAGCAATGGTCTGATGATCACTTAGCTAATATAAAATGTGATAAATTTTATATCAAATTTGCGAACGTGCGCGAGAAAATTACAATCTATAAAACAGACATGCAGAGGAGTATAAGCATAAAAGTCATCTTAAAGAAAAAAAAAACGATTCAAACGCTGAAAACGAGAATTCTTGGATTCACAGACCTTTCTGAGGTCATGGCCTCTACAATTTTTTTTTTAGTTTTGTTTTAACGTTTATTGGTGCTCAAGGCAGCGTTGGCCTTAAACTTGCTGGTATCCATATTTATCGAGGAAACAGTGGACGCTATTTCCGAATTAATTACAGTAATAAATGTAACTTTCCAAGGTCCACCTTCCTCGACCTACATAAAAAATATGCTAAAATTATATGCCGGAAAAATATAATAGCCTTATTTGGATACAGAACAATTATGATTGGTGAATACCAGCCTATGGTAATAACCTAGAATTGCCTATAAGAATGCTTACATTGAAAGGAGGCAGGGTCATTACCTGACGGTATCCATTAAGAAGGTACCTGAGACTGTACAGGTGCCCATATGCAATCGACCTACTTGTGAGGAGTGGGTTATTGGACCGCGCCGAGCCTTCGAGCCTCATCCGTGTCTAATACTCGATTGTTTGTATGCTAATGTCTAACATGGTCAAGTTATATCACCCCGTCTTTTATCCTATCTGAAATAACCACCTTCCGGCTTCGTAAGCCTGACTCGAACCCAGCCTTGGATACCTGCAAGCAATTCCAAATAATACAAATCCTCTTTTTATTAATTAAAGGTTTGAAAGCTCTTGGTCATCCTCCGCTGGCTCGTATCCAGTGAGACGACTGACGGAGGCGCGTGGGGGACTTCCAAGACTCCGATTCCTCTCTCGCATGCGAGGAAGGTGACAACCATGTGAATTTGGGAGGTCTCTGGGCTGTTTGTAAATACTGTATAAATGAACAATTGTAAATATGGTATGAATGAGATCATTTATTACAATTACTTATTGCCCGATAAGGCAGATTGTAATTTTATCATAATAAAGCTGTTTAATAATAAAAGATTTGAATAATACAAGAATAATATCTTGTTAAGCATCTTCTACGATAATTTGTCGAAGCCTGAAATACATTTTATATTATAAAAATAAAAAAAATCATTTGCTATACATTTTTTTAGTTTCTTGTACACTTGTTTCCTTTTAAATATTTCAAGGTAGTAGCTTTATAGTTGTTTTTTTTCTTGGCATTGAATGAACCTTGTCCTTCGTACTTATTATTCCATTATTATTTGCGTAATATATTTCACGTAATTAGAATAAGGTTGTAAAGGGAACAACACAAAGTAAATTAAACTCATGAAATAAATAAATAATCCAGGACATGTATATTCGAGAACTTTAAATAGTTTGTTTTAAAATGGATCGTTAAACAAACAACACACACCCTTGACATTAACTCACCGTGTTCAAAGTATTTTTCAAAAACTAATTCTTGAGAACATTTTATTTCCAAAATCTGAATTCCTGCTAGTATTCTAAATACTATTTAAGACAATGACAAGTCAATATTTTATTTATTGCATTTGAGGGTTTTTGACTCCATATTATGTGGGATAAAAATCCGGGCTCTGTTCGTAGTGTCAAATTGTAAGGATAAGTAATTGGAGGATGTGGCTAAAAACCACCTTGCCTCCGTCAGCAAAATCCAAAGCTGTTTACATAATTCTATTTGTATTCTATTGATTTTCTAGCAGAAAGGTACTCATTGGAATTTATGGGTGGAGGCCAACTGATAATTCGATCGAATAATATCCAAATAATGCTATAGTTTTTCTCCATCCGTATTAACTATGATTGAAATGTCTGTTTATCAGGCGTGAGCGAGGGTACTTTATAAAACTAATCGTTCTCTGGATTGAGGTTTTGAGACGTGTTTGTGTTGTGCCTAAAGAATAAAGGTTCAACAGAGATATTTTTTTATTTTATTTTATTGGAAGCCGTTTATCTTGCGATGTTTTGCACCTCATTGTGCCTTCTCTTAGTGGCTGTGAAAGTGAGTTCCTGGTAAGACAAGGCCGCAGCCAAAAAAACTGAATTATTTTTGTACAAAGTGATTTATTTTTTATATTAGTTTTTACAAAAAAACTTGAATCTCCTTCAAAGTACCCCCCCCCTCCCATTCGAGCCAATACGCTTGATTTCATTATTTTATTCCCCTGATAGAAAGTCGCAGGGGGCTAGGTCGGGTGAATAGGGAGGATGGGACACAGCGGTAATAGAATTTTTCATCGACAACCGTCAGCAGTCGACGAACAAATTTTGCAGCCGCCCTTCTCATCCAGAAATCTTCACTTAAAAGTCACTGTACTGAGCTCCTAGTCACTCTATATTTCTCCACAACTTCTTCAATGGTCCATCGTCGATGATTCAGGACGATTTATTACATTTTCGTTGGTCCGATCCGTCAATGGACGTCCAGGGTGAAGTTGATAATTAATTGACGTTTACCTACTTTTATAACGGGGAAAATAATCAAAAACTTCAGTTCTCCTCGTATCGTCATCATTGCAGCCGCTTCTAATATTTAAAGAGTTTTGTGCCAGTTTTCCCGAACAAGAAGCAAAACTTTACGGTCGCGCGCTGTTCATGAATATCAGCTATAATAGTTTTGAAATCCAGTTTATAAAAGATGCATTAAAAATCGTATGCAAGCATAGGCCATTTGGAGTAATATGACTACGATTTGGTAAGTGCATCAAAAGTGATGTAAAATACGACATCACAAAAACGACGAGCGCGCAAAAGAACTGACAAAAATTTTTTTTTTTAATATGCAACATATTTAATTTATTGTGCTAAGATTACAATCTGCCTTTTTTTATTAGGCCATAAGTAATTGAGATAAATGTTCTCAACAAATAAATGAACGCAAGCAGAACGGAACCTTCTCCGGTGACGGCACTTGGCATGCTGACTGGTGAAAAAATGCTTTATAAGGTCCTACCGGCGAAACACGGTACTACAAAAACTCGTCCACATACAACATCAGTTCGGTTTCTTTTAGGCACGCCATCGTATTGTTTGGAGGTTTAACACTAGGTCTCCTTGAATTCGCCCATTTCTAACGAACCGCTGTGGGTCGTAGTATCAGCTTATAATGGAAAGTTTGTTGTCTGTGAAGTTGTACAATTGAATTGAAGTGACCCGAATCCGGGAAGCGTACATCAATGAAGATTTGAAAATTCGCTCAGCACAAAAATCATGAGTGGTGTAGGCCCGTTTAAGATTGGGAATACTTGAATTCCGTAATTTATTTTTGGTGGATAAATATGGCCATCAAGTTACTAATAATCGAGACGATAGACAAATACAAACGGCAAAGGCTATCAGACGATTTTCCGCATGAGAGGTAACTTTCAAAAAAGTGCCCCTCGTCGACTAAGTACCGGCGACATGGCTCAGGCTCCACTTGCCACTGACACCGCTTCCTCCGGTCTGGAAGGCAACTGGCACCTCAGGTCTAATACGGTCTGGAATGCACTTATGATGTACATAACAGGTCGATTAATCACAGCGATTATTGCTTGTGCATGATTTTCTTGAGCTAACAAACAACAGGATAACAAAAAAAAATAATGCTCAGTGCAGTTTTACATAAAAATGTCAGTGATAATAATAGTTGAATCGATAATTTAATATGTAGATCTCTCAGTTTTCTTATAATATCAACCCCCTTTTATTATTGAATTTGTATAATTTATTTTATTTTGTTTTTTTATTTATAATATTTGGGTGTAATTTAATTGTACTTGATTAATTATTTAGCCAGTTTATTTTTTAATTACCATAAACAATTGTTGGTTTTGATACCTCTTAAGGCCAGGAGGTAGAAGGAAGTACATTTTTGAAAATAATTGAATAGATGTACGATTATTACATTACAATACAAAGATAACTTGCTAAAAAACCAATAATAATTTCTATTTTTTAACAATATCAATTCACAAATCAATGAATGTTCGATTTTTCTTACAGAAATAAATACCTAAAGTTTTGTTCGATACATGACACAAGTACAGATACATGATCGACAAAGAGAGTAGACAGTGCTTAAGTATGCTTATGTAAGTAAGACTGAATAAGCAAACCACTTAAAATATAATATTAAATTGACCGATTCCTCAAAATTTAAATATTCAACTCCATTATTAGTGAATTTCGATATAAAATTGCGGTTTTCAGAAAGGTTTATAAGCTCTACAATGTAATATTTTCAAAATCAAAAACTAATTTGGTCATTTTGAACTGTCTTCTTCCGGATTTGTTATTATATATTATTTCTATACAGCACAATTAATTATACAGCGCTTTAAAATCTAAGTTATTTTACATCTGCACGGATTATATGGTAAGCTTAAAGATACTAAACTTAAAAAAACAAAAAAATTATTTCAGTTCTAGAGCATGGTTTGTACTTCATTAGTTCAATAAATCTTTGTAGTCTTTGTTTTTATAATACGGTTTAGGCAGTTTATGTTTTGGATGTAGATATCTCATAGAAAGTTATAAAAATACATACAAAAATAAAAACACCAAGCAAAAACAGTTAATACCGTCGTTATAAAATAATTGAGTTAGCATTTAAGCCCAATTAAGATAAACAAATCCATATAGTAGTTTCCTCCCTTATTAAGTTGGCTATATCGAAAGTGACCTAGTTTGCGCAGTCGATCTTGCTGTGTAATTTTACGCTTTGGTAAGCATATCATTTTCAGTTTCCACAGCCACACATTTGATAAACGACCTGATATTCCTCCTTTTTGGTGGTTCTCATGGCCAAATTGCCTCATCTCAGCATCCACTTGCCACATCACGTCATCCCACCTTGTGGTTTACCTTATATTATCCCTGGTTTGTGCATCCTTATTGCCATATTACTGAGTGTAATACAGAACCTTATTTTTTGAAGATTGCGTTTTAGAACGTGATGGGGTTTTAAAACATCGAAAGCGCTTGCAAACATAAAAATACCCAATTCCTGAATTCATATGCTCTGTACACTAAAATGATATAGTATTTCTTAAATGAAATTTATCACGTTTGACTACGGAACAGACATCACCAATGATAACTGGACCATATATCTAGTTCACTTCTTTATTGTGCAATAATTACAATCTGCCTTTTATAAGGCAATAATAATACAGATAAATGATCTCATTCATACCATACATCATTCACTCGCTCATTCATACAATAGGACATGATTGGAGAAACTGGCCATTGCCAGGACTCCCACTGTCACGCGATTATAGCAGGTCACGAGGCCACTGCCGTTTCAGTCTCCGAGGAGGTTTATAGGGATGAGTGGCGCAGTGCAAAGACTGTGCTACAGGATTAGGGTGGTTGGAAAGGCTACTGTGGAATTTCATAAACTTGGAAGGGATGAGTTCTAGAATGTAGGGTATATTAAGGTCGTTATGAAGGGTTTTGTTGCTGACATAATAAGGGGCATTTACTATTGTTCTCAGGACTTTGGATTGAAAGGATTGGATACGCTTGATGTTCGACTTTTTTGCTGTCCCCCATAGCTCTATTCCGTATGTCCAGATTGGTTTAAGTATAACTTTGTAGATTAGTAGTTTATTTTCTATTGAGAGATGGGATGTCCTTTGAAGTAGTCTGTACAGTTGTCCAAAGCGTCTGTTTAGTTCTTGTCTTTTTAGTCTAGTATGTGGGTTCCAGGTCAGTCGTTTGTCGAGATGGAAGCCTAACTACCGTACTGTCTCGGTTATAGGGAGAGGAATATAATTAAAATACACCAGTGGACAAGTCTTGCGGCAAAGGGTGAAGGTAATGTGGGAGCATTGGACCATATATCATGAGTATTGTTACAGTATTCCAAACTCGGAATTCAGATCTAAAATCACGTCTAGATTTTTCAGATAATACAATTTTATTATTAAACGTTTATAATTTGAAGTGGTGACTGCATACTTTAGGAAACTGGGAGAGAATGATTCAACCGAAATTATTGAATTATACAATCAGCTTTATTATGATAAAATTACAATCTGCCTCATTGGGCAATAAGTAATTGTGATAAATGTTTTCATTCATACCATATTTACAATTTTCATTCATACAGTATTTACAAACAGCCCAGTGACCTCCCAAATCCACGTGGTTGTAACCTCCCTCGCATGCGAAAGAGGAAGTGGAATCTTGGAAAGTCCCCCACGTGCCTCCGTCAGCCGCTTCGCCGGATACGAGTCAAAATTATTGATTGATAAATTTATGAGTTTTATTAACACTCATTTATTATGGACAGAAGGTTTTTCTCCCGGAAAACGCCAACTTTCATTTGATATCGTCCGTTGTTTTCTCATAAGGAAACGACAGTAATCCTGCTCTCATAATGAGAGAAACCAATGACCATTTCTAACGGAAGTCAGCGTTATCCAGGAGAAATACCGTTCGATTATTATATAGCAAGCTGTGTAAATTGATTGGTGTAAATGGATGTTAGAGATAAATAGTTGGAGTGAAGGGGAGGGTCATAAAAACAATCTATTAGTCCAAAAACTAGGCCTAACGCCCTTTTTATCATCCCTTGCCTTTCCCCATCCTGTTTCTCCTGGAATCTACCTGCCCTAACGAAGTAAATAATTGACCTTCATTTGCTGTTCTAGTGGGGTTCAGTGCCTCTTATTCTCCCAAAAAGTGATAGGAGTTTTCATCCTCCAATTTGCTTTTGGAGCAAATGGAGTCCTGGGGCAAGTTTAGGCTTAATCTGCAGTGTCCGGTCAAAAGGCTAGTTATGGACTTGATGTTTAGCAGTTCGG
Organism: Acanthosoma haemorrhoidale; assembly: GCA_930367205.1. Taxonomy (NCBI): domain Eukaryota; kingdom Metazoa; phylum Arthropoda; class Insecta; order Hemiptera; family Acanthosomatidae; genus Acanthosoma; species Acanthosoma haemorrhoidale. The sequence goes on from OV884012.1 coordinate 29,552,671, forward strand.
TGACCATGAGTAAATGGTTGTTAATAGGATACATTTTTGATACATATAATTGATCGGTTCAATCATTTCATTTAGTGCGTGTGAAATGATAAACATTTAGTGTATTTTCTAAATAACCCTTAACGTAATATATTCAGGTAAAGCTCTGTACGATTGACGCTCTGTTGTGAATACAATTTCTTCCTGTTGGCAAGTGTTTTTGATTCATTAATCATATTGTTATAATAATTATATCCTCTTCAAAAAGAATCTTCAAAGACATGATAACTAAACAGCATGGCTTAGTAGAATTTATGTTCAGTTTATTTTGAAATACTAGGATTCCGAAATATAATTTCCCGCATTGCTACATGATTGGGTTCGCTACGAGGGTTCATACGATTATCTAGAAAACTTTCTCTTATTGCTATGACTTCAGCAATTTACCTACGATTATTGGCTCCTTGGCCCGAATGTCCTTGTTTTTTTTTTTGAATCGTTCAATATTATTCCGGTAATAGAGAACCTGCAACCAGCCAATGCCTAACGAGAAATACAGATTGGTCTGGTTTGGTCAGCGAAGTAATAGCAGTGAGATTGAGTGGTTCTTAAACGGTTCGCGGTTTAATGGTTTAAGCTAAACAGTTGTAATAATTGCAATATTATAATAAAAACCCACTTTATCATAATTATAATTGGTACATAGGATATTATATCACAGATGTCGCACAGACTGAACATTGGGCTGAAACTTACCGAAAACAATCGAGAAACAAGTATACCAATATAACGGGTATTAAATATAATGGATACTTGAATAGAATCTTCTTATCTGGTGCAGTGATTACAATATTGGCACCTTCAAGACAAACTAACATTAAGTTATTTAAAGATTTTTTTTATTTAAAAAAATTTTAGTTATTAAAATATTCTATATACAAATATAATTATTATATTTTTTCTCTTTAATTATATTTTTATTTCATGTATATCTTATTAATTATTAATAGTCAATTATTTATTGCCTACTTTTTCTATTTTTCCCTTTCCATATAATTATATTATAATTACCAATACAACTCTAACATAAAACCTCTTTGTAGACTACACACAGGAAGAACTTATTGTACACAGGAAGACCAAAAGTAAATAAATACAATGTACTTATACTATCTTTATAATCAAACACACAAGCTTAATTTTATATTTGGAAGATTGTTTATTTTTCCATATAATATGGAATTTGTTTATATTAAATTAGGTTTGTTTATTCTTAAATAATTTACACCCTTACTCCCTCCAATTTATAGTTGTATTGGTAAGGCTGATCCCTAGATCCCACATTTCTATATATTAAATTCACATTCCATCCAGGGATTTTAACCCAGGGCATTGATATAATGAATCAGTTACGCTAAAAACTACTTTATTAAGTATTAAGTTTAACATATTTAAAAAAAAAAACGCGATTTAGTGTACCTCGACAGATCCTTTATTCCATATAACCCTTTATTATCAATTTTATCGTTTACATCATAGTTATATAATTAATTTTAATGGTATTTATTATTTAGACAGTTTTTTTTTTTGTTGTTTTTAATATATTATATTAGTTGCAATTGGTTAAAAAATAAAAATATTACCTAGAAATGTAAATTATAAACCAGCTAATTTTAATGGTTTTTCAAAAATGGATTTAGGCCAATTTCAAAATTTGGTCTCATGTATATGGTAGTAGGTTTCATCCCTTTATTTAAGAATCTCAGGCCGGTATGAATGGCATGATGATAACGATCCAAGTTTCTTTTTCAAATAGAGCATATTACTTAAGCTGTTGTACCCGAAGGCTGAGGAAAGTGGACCGCCACGTGTATGACAAAGAAAATTACCACTGCGTTCTTAATAGTTTTTCTTAGCTCATAGCTACCAGTAAGATCAATACAGTTGCAGTAATTGTTGAAAATAAGTCGGTTTTTGATACTTCAAGGTCTATTGTTAGATCCAAAGATATAATATCTTTGCCAACAATTTTAGATTGAATTGAAAAATTGTGATTTGTTTCCTACCGAAGTCTATTGGTTACGTGATTTTCCTCCTGGTTCGTTCTAACCAATATAGTCTAACAGTCGCTATAAAATAAAAAAAAAATGATTCGGCTACAACGTGAAACCTCGCGTGTGAGTGTTTATATAACAGCCGTCTCATTAGCACCTGATAAAGCACTTTCACTTGATACCATCAAATGTTATGCTTTATAAATAAGACAATATAAATAATCTTTATAACAAATGAGAGAATACTTAAATACAGTAATAGTAATAATGTTTTATATGTTCTTTCTTGCACGCTATGCATCCTGCACCGTTTTTAATTACCCTGAAGAAATCTTCCCTTATTCAACCTCACCCAAGGTTCTTAAAAATATCTTTCTTTTTTTTCGAGGGCTAGTCAACTAAACGTTTTTAATTGTACAACAGCGATGTTTTTTATTATTTGACTTCGATTATTATTTTACAGTGCTTGCAATGAAATTTACTAATGTATATGTTATGGATCCGAATGATGCCGAGGCCTGTCGGGGCGCAGGTGGCACCTCAGTCCCACCTGTCTGGCAGACAGGACATGTATTCTCATTTTAAGGAACGGAGGTTCTGGGTAAAAACCACGAATCCTACCAATATTTCACACATAATCAGCACAGTCTGTTGGCATAGCTTTTATGAACGTTCATGAAAAAAGACCAAATGCTTGGAGCCAAACGTGCTCTTTGAGACCTGATGTGCCAGCCAAAGCCCCAACAGACCAAGGACCTAAACCCACAAACCCTCTCCCGGGTTTACATTAGTATGCATTACTTTGGGTTCCTGAACCTCTTGCCTATGTATGGGATCTATAATGGTCTTTATTGATTTATATTTTTCTCAAGAAAGCCATCTGTTCCAATGGATTTCCTCCACTGAGCGACATGGTATTCCCCATTGACTTCCGCTCTTCACGTTACCCGTTTTATTATTATGACTGTTCAGTGAAATTTTGCCCGAAAAACACAACATCCAACTTAATATTAGTTTTTCCTTATATGCCTTAAAGTATGATATTAATTATTATTTTAATTTAGACATATGATTATACTCCACCGATGATATGTTGTAAATAATTTTTCTTATAAGAGAAATATGATTCAAAAAATTTACATCGGGCGGATCATATGCATGTATGGGATTAATTTAAAAACTATACGCTGACATAACGTGCATTAACAATTATCACAAATAAACGAGGCTTCAGGAAACATATGTACGGTAGCTCCTCGGTAGGACACTTGAACGTCAACGAGGCGTGCCCTATTGTTGAATAAAAAATATTCAAATGGCATTGTTACACTATCCTTTAAAAAACATACCTATCTATATATATATATATATATATATATATATATATATATATATATATATATATATATATATATATCATTAGAGTTAATATATTTATACGAATGTCCGGGAATATCATTCAATCTTAAAATACGGCTGTAAAATTCATTAGAGCCCGACCCAAGTCAAACATTTGATAATGGCGTTCATACATTCGTGGTCTGCATTAGCGACCCGAGGGAAGTCAGCTGGAAGAAGCAGGGCCACTAGATCGAGTACGTGGAATAGAAAGGTGAATGAATGGAGCGGCAGTTGCGTAAGACCATTACCCAGCGACCTACAGCAGTAATGATCGCTAACTGGTCCATGAGGTCACTGTATTGGGTCCGATACGTGCTAAAGGTCCTTGTTCCTGTTGTGTGTATGTCCGATGTACGTTCGAATCTTGTTATCTCGTCTCTTAGACTAGAGAGCAAGTTGTTGATATGTAATTTTCATTTATAAGTCATTATATTTTCAATGTCATTTCATTCGTATATGATGCGCTGATTATGATAAATTCAGTTCTCAGTAGCACTCAGCTCTATCGTAAGTTAAATAATCTTTGTAGAGGAGAGTATTTTAAAATAAAATAAACAAAAGCTTTATTATGAAATACAAGCAAAACACTGGTATATACAATTATTAAGAGCTATGTTACTACATACTTGGTGGAATGTCTAGGCACAAGTGGGGTCTGGGGCTAAAGCTGAGACACATATGTATAAGAGATGGCGGAACTACCCTCCATTGGGGTAGAGGTCTTGGAAAGAATGCGGTTGCTTACTTAAAAATATCAGTGACTTCCATGAAGTCATATACAGTTCTGCTCAACCCCCTTCTACTTTTAACATTATATAACTGTAGTTGCAAAATTCCAATGATGTTTTCTTAACTTGTGATTTCATTTTACAGTTATCAATCGATAAATACAAAACATTATGTTCACTGTTTCAATATTGTTCAATATTTATTTTATATTATATTTTGTTAGCTATCCAAAAGGGGGGGGATAGAAACGTCACCTTGGCAGATTTTTTTCTTAGTAAAGCTACTACAAAATTCGTTTCCCAGAATCATCGCAAATGGCGAGAACTTGGAGGAATGCGAGTCCAATTCAGTTACAATAAAAAAAATTGTTTTGTTTTTTTTAATTATCAATTTTTATTGAGATAAAATAACAATCTGCCTTATTAGGCAATAAGTAATTGAGATAAATGTTCTCATTCATACCATATTTACAATTCATCATACACTCGTTCATTCTTCTATATTTACAATTCATCATTCACTCGCTCATTCATACAATATTTACAATCAGCCCAGATGCCCCCCAAGTCCACATGGTTGTCACCTCCCTCGCGTGCCAAGGCAGAAGCGGAGTCTTGGGAAGTCCCCCACGCTCCTACGTCAGCCGCGTCACTGAATAAGAGCCAGTGACGGCTGACCAAGAGCTCGAGAGCCACAGACGCTCAGGACATGATTAGAGAAACTGGCCATTGCCAGGACTCCCACTATCGCTTAATTATAGCAGGTCACGAGGCCACTGCCGTTTTAATCTCCGAGGAGGATTATAGGGATGAGTGTCACAAACTTACCCTAAAACTTCATTCTAATTTCAAGATCACGACCTAGTCATTGTTACATAAGTATATTATTATTTCATTGATGCAATTTACTACATAAAACTTACTTAGCATAGTCAGAAACTAGCATCACCCAGCAAAGAAAAAGGAGGAAAGCTTAAGTTGTCATATTAATTCTTAATTATTTATATTATAAATCATTTTAGTCAATATTTGGTTCGTTCTATTTTAAAAATTATTTCTCAACTTAATTAATATCAGTTAGTATGTAATGTGCATTTTGGATTAAAATAAACTCTCACATTACTGTAGACTACAGCATTGTGGAAACGAATAAAAAAAAATGCATTTTATTATAATAATCATATCACTGGTAATTTAAAAAACATGATATTTAACTAAAAAGTTTTTTTGATCAGAAATTCTTCAATTCCGAAATACTATTTTTCGCATCGTAACACTTTTCGTTTACTTCAGAGTTCCTACGATTATCTAGTAAAACTTCAAAACTAGATGGACAATTACAATAATAATATCTCATTTTGTATAATTACTATTATTATATGTTTCGCATTGGTGTTGTACATTGTCAAAGATATTTTGACGTGTAAGGTGCAGTTAGTGACATTGACTCCATAGGTGACGTTGTGGGCTTCAGATGCGCATGGTACACAACACAACAGTGGCTCTACTACTTCTGAGCCCTGAGCGTGAACGATCAAAAGATGACGAAAAACCGGTCCGTGAGAAACAATTATATAACGGTATAGTGAAGCGTACTATAATCATAATTTGTGGAATCTTTTACAAACCTTGTATTAGAAAGCTATTATTTAGGATCCAACTGATTAGAGAATACTTACAGTCACGTCATTTATTCACAGGGGGCATTATATTGCCATAGAATAAATCTTCTTTATGTACTTTCGACTTCAACCTGTCAGCAAATAAATATATCAGTTGGAATAATTAAGCGATACTTCAGTCTATTTTACGAGTTGATAATAACTTTATTTTCGCAGGGTTCTAATTGGCGCAATATAATCTAGACTAGACTGAACATTTAATTAGGTTATTGCAATATAATTTATGTCGGGTCGTATAACTAATTGGCTTACAGCTGCAAGTTTTATTGTTTACCACATTTACAATGATTTATATTTTGGTAATGTTATTTACATTTGTTTACAATGTATATACAATAGAGTATAGGGTGATTTATCCTTATGTAGTTAGCGGTTGCTACACAAGCTCCCCCAAATTAACCTATACTCGGTGAACTTTGACAGTTTTTTTTTTTTTTTTTTGTGTATATTTTTACCGTCGCACTAACGAACTTCTTGTGTAGAGGTGTGGTGGTGGAGTGTTTCGTACCTGCTCTGGTGTTAATAATAAATGTTATGTAGTTAGCGGTCGCTACAATTTATTTTGATCTGATCGGGGTCTGTCATTCTATTTCAGTATTGATTCATGTCACCTTTATTTATTAATGTAAATACATAAAAAAAAATTAGTATAAATAATAGTGTCTCTTGACTGATAAGTATTCCGCGTAGGTAGCTTCACATTTTTTTTATTGCTAAATTTTTTTCGTAAAGTTGTAATATATTTGTTATAATGTTTTTTTATTCATAGTTGATTTATATATTAATGTTTTGTCATTATATTAATTTTTTTTGCTGCGTTTGAGCAACTTGATTATAATTGGGCAGCCTCTCATTATTTTTTTTTATCTTTCTTTATTATGATAAAATTACAATCTACCTCATTGGGGAATAAGTAAATGAGATAAATGTTTTCATTCATACCATATTTACAATTTACCACTCACTCGCTCATTCATAAAATATTTACAAACATCCCAGAGGTCTGTAAAGTCCACATGGTTGTCACCTCCCTCGGATGCGAAAGATGAAGCGGAGTCGGAAGTCCCCCACGCTCCTCCGTCAGCCACGTCACCGGATTAAACACAAATATATACAAACGATTATATTTATGTGCATATTAACATAATAAAATATGACTAACATATAGGTGTATGCATACATATGATCAATAATAAACAATATAATATCAAACTAAAATCCCTAGGTGTATTAATTGAAATAAATAATAAAATAAAAATGGTGCCACCAAGCTTTTACTCGGTTATCCGCCTTTCATGATGAATGTGGTATCGAATAATGCCATCGTCTTGATTCATATCATGCGATTAGTGAACATTGTTTTTGTCCGGCCCTTGTCGTTTTGGAGGCAGGTAACAAATTATAAGATATATCCAGGACCCTGTAAATTTCATCCCATCTCAATGTACTCCTGAGAAGTATCGAATAAAAATTATTCTTTATTCGCATGAATTGAATAAAATCACTACATACGCTGAATATTTATCAGTCAAGAGACACTACTATTTATACTACTGTATTTTATGTCTTTACATTAATAAATAAAGGTGACATGAATCAATACTAAAATAGAATGACAGGCCCCATGTCAAAATAAATTATATTGCAATAACCTAATTAAAGTTTAATTAAATGTTCAGTCTAGTCTAGATTATATTGCGCCAATTAGAACTCTGCGAAAATAAAGTTACTATCAACAGCTAAAATAGACTGAGGTACCGGATAATTATTCCAACTGATATATTTATTTGCTGACAGGTTGAAGTCGAAAGTACATAAAGAAGATTTATTCTACCGCAATATATTGCCGCCTGTGAATAAATGACGTGACTGTAAATATCCTCTAATCAGTAAGATCCTAAATAATAACTTTCTAATGCTGTGCAATAATGTTTCCTAATACCATTCTATTTTGATGGGATATGATTGATAGTACTTTTTTTTTTTTATATTGCTGAATAGAATGGACTTAGACTTATAAATCACTTTTGACGAGTTTCGTTTCCTCGTTTTCGACTTATTTGTCACTAAAAAACAGATCAAGCTAAAATAAGAATATCAAACATTCCAAAAAAAAACGTTATTGAACATCGAAAGGCTGGGACGAGGCAGGATTCTCAAAAAAAAATGTCAATGATATTATTTATGGTCAGTAAGATGGGCAATGGTCTGCGGGCGGGGGGGGGGATCACACGTTAGAGAAAACAATAAATTATTAAAAACATAAAAATAATAAATTACTTCAGAGAATTGTTAGAAATGCACTTCCGGTTAATGTTTTTCACCTGTCTTCTCTCGCCTCTTCGAAACTTTCGACTTTTCCTTAAAACTTTAAGCAATCACTTTAACAGATTTCAAGTTCCCATGACCGGGAAGAGTCTTCCTGAGAAATTATTGTATTTTCGGAAGACAAAAAAAAGAAGTAATAATCGTATATGATTCGCTACGCTTCATTATTCATCGTTGTGACCAATGGACTACTTTATGTAACAAGTGTTCAAGTTGTATTTTTTATTTATATAGAAATTGGTTCATTCGTAGCACGAAAAAAAAATATCCCAAATAATACTAGTGGGCTTGGTGATCGTATAAATTACGATTTATAAAAAAAAAAATAGTTCATAATTGGCCTTCGAAATCGTTATACGAATAAAATCGACTAAACAAATTATCGCCTAAGACTTTCGTATACCAATAATGAACTAAATTTTTTTTTTGTGTTATATTTAAACGGGCGGAGGAAATCGAGCGTGAATTTCGTGTGAGTTTTTTGACTTTTTCAATTATACAATACAAGTTATACAGAATTACCCGCGATTTTCGGCCACAAATACTGCAATGTCTAATGCACTCTGCATTTCACTTTATTTCGTGCCTCTTAATGAAAATGACACTTATCAAAATGTTATTGAATCAAAGTGTGGTAATCAAGATGCGCTGGTAATGAAGATATATAAAAAAGTTAATCCGTAAAACAATATTGCAGACAGATATACGTTTGTCGAAATGTAATAAAACCTTTCAAATGTGTATATTTTTATTTATATATAGGATGCTATTGTAAAATAGTCCATTAATGAGATGTGCTTGACCTTTTGTCAAAAACAGTAAGGATTGACTGAAGCATTACGAGGTCTGTGGTGACTTGCCACTGGAGGCGCAATCCAAAGATTCAACAATTCTTAATAGTAGTTGGGTTGGGATCGACCGCAAATGTTGTGTCTTCTGTCTGAGTATATTTTTGCTGATTCTATGGGAACTGTCACCCATCACATATTTGGCTAATATTGTGTAAAATATTTTTTTCAGAATTGCTAAATTTTTTTCGTAAATTTGTAATATATTTGTTTTAATGTTTCTTTATTCATAGTTGATTTGTTTATTAATGTTTTGTTATTAGATTTATTTTTTTTCTGTGTTTTAGCAACTTAATTAAAATTGGGCAGCCTCTCATTATTTTTTTTTATCTTACTTTATTGTGATAAAATTACAGTCTGCCTTATGGGGCCATGAGTAATTGTGATAAATGTTCTCATTTGTACCATACTTACAATTGTTCATTCCCTTGCTCATTCATATATTATTTACAAACAGCACAGAGACCTCCCAAATCCACATGGTTGTCACCTCCCTCACATGCGTATGAGGAAGCGGAGACGTGGGAAGTCCCCTATGGTCCTCTGTCAGCCGCGTCATTGGATACGAGCCAGTGGAGGCTGACTAAGAGCGCAAGATACACTGGCCATTGCCAGGACTCCCACTGTCACATATTTATAGCAGCTCACGAGGCCACTGCCGTTTTAGTCTCCGAGGAGGATTATAGCGATGGGTAGCGCAGTGTAATGACTGTGATAAGGGGTTAGGGTGGTTGGATAGATTACTATAGAATTTCATGAACTTGGAAGGGATGAGTTAATACGTGATATACGTGTTGCTGACGTAATAAGGGGCATTTACTACTGTTCTCAGGACTTTTGATTTAGGATCGGATAAACTTGATGTTCGACTTTTTTTATGTCCCCCATAGCTCTATTCCGTATGTCGAGATTGGCTTAAGTATAACTTTGTAATTTATTTTCTATTGAGAGATGGGATGTCCTCTCATCATTTAACAATATGAAGTGTTTTTCTTGGCACCTTGATTGTCACGGCTAACCATAGAAACTAGTAGACTTTGAGGTGTGTTATACAGGTGTGGGATACACGTGTGTTATCTAAGAGGAATTAGAGCATGCGAGGAGAGAAGGACAATTGTTGCTGATCCAAAGAGTACAGTCGAAGGCACATCGCTGGCACAATGATTCCGTCACGGCTGTAGCTCTCATGGATAAACAGACCTGGCGACGCCTCCTGCAAAACAGGATTGCCATTTATATTTCGTTCCATGATACGTGATAGGTGAAGTTGCCACAATCGAATAGTTTGCGAAAAGAAACAGTTCATGAAGATAGCTATATTATCTTATTTTTACAGGAACCTGAGAAACCTCATCGTCAAAATCGGTGATTTTCACCGGAGTCGCTTACAAAACTGTTAACAAATTATCAAGAGACGGTCAAAACTGAAATTCTTATGATGTAGATAGGATTTGGGAAGAGGTATACCTTACAATACTTTTATTAGCAATCACCCACGTAGATTTTCATGAAATATTTGACTTCATCAGGTGTCGAAATATTTTTGTGGCAGAATAAAATAACACTTTACTCTAGGACAATGTTCCCTGAGAATAACAATATGACATATTTAAATGAATTAAGAAAAAAAACAAATCGTAAAAGAATATTTTTTGTGAATAAAGAACAGTATTAAAATATCGGGGTAGTACAATAATAAATTATTGTAAAAAATATTCATATTTATTATTATTATTATATTATTGTTATGACATATTTAAATGAATTATGAAAAAAAGAAATCGTAAAAGAATATTTTTTGTGAATAAAGAACAATATTAAAATATCGGGGTAGTACAATAATAAATTATTGAAAAAAATAATAAATTATTATCCTTCTGAACTTTTGTAGGAAGGAGCGTGAATGGTCAGAAAGACTGGATGTTGTTCCCCCGGAAGTGGTCTGAGGATTTTAACTGTAGGAGATTGTAAATATAGAATGATGAGGTTTGAAAAGGAAATATTGTCTGCAAATGTTTGTACGGACAATGAAAAATATATAATTAATGATTTGTTTCTACAAGCTGAAGCCATCCAGTGATTATAATTTTGAAAAAAAAACATAGTATTTGTCAAAAAAAAGATTTGGATATTGTTTTGAAACGGTCATCTATAGTGGTTGAATGTTCATCTTTGGATTGTTGATTGTGACATTTTTTTTACTTTTCAGTTTGAAATATCCTATACAAAATTAATGTAAGTGTTGGGGGCCAAGGTGCACAAAATTAAAAAAAATCAATAATAGTCAAATCCCCGAGCACCCTAGTAAAATATGCCGATTCCGTTACCTCTCATTGTAGTACAACTCGAGCTGAAGGCAATATTGAACAATATTCAGAAAATTATGAATATCAAAAATAAGATGATTTTGAAGTCAAGATTCTGAAAATAATTACTCTAATAATTGAATTAAAAGGGCATCTGAAAATAGAATTGTAACAGTGCAACTTCATCTAATAAATGCTGTCATAAACCTGATATTAATGAATTGTGAAAGAAAATTTGGCTAATGCTTAGCAATAAATTTATTTGAAAAATAAAGTATACATATATAATACCAAACCACATTAATTCCAATTTTTTTCATAAACAATAAATGAATCAAGTTGGTTGTTGAAAATATTAAATTCAATTTAACAAAATAAAATCGTGAACCTTCTAAGTTAATAATTAATTCCTAGTTTTAATTTTGTTTTGGAGAGGAGAGAGAATAGCGCAAATAAAATTGTTGGGTCTGACCTCTCAATCTGTGATAATGTCGTTGTCGTCTTCTTCTTAGTGTTGAACCAGGCAAGTTGATGCAATGTCGGCGGTCCTCTCAAAAGACGAAATCTCAAGTTGGATTTCTTCCACATCCCATTTAAGTGCGAAATAATTCACAAATTTAGGAATGTAAAGGCCGTTCAGGCAAGATGGCACATTTCCAATGGCTTGATCTAGCAATACTGACTCAAGATAATCCTTTACGTACACGTACAGTAAACAATAACAACTGTTCTCTTCCCTAACTCTCTCTCTCTACCGTCTCCTATTTATTGTCTCTCTCTCTCTCTCTCTCTCTCTCACATTGCTCTTTTCTTATCGATATCAAATCCATAACATCATAACATAAACAAAACAAACCAAATTTATTTCACAACTCATTAGTAAAAAAAAAAAAAAAAATTAACCTTTATTTTCGATTTACGTAATTAAATTGAAACACAAAATAAAGGAATTCTACTCAATTCTATTTACATTATTTTAGTCGGCCTTTCATACATACCGCTAACAGTAAGCATTTTAATTTTATGATCTCTTATAGGTGCTCCAGGCAAATATTTATCAAGAGAAAGGCTCAAATATTACTCATGTATCTAAGACACATTTAGTGTCAAATTTGATCGAATTGACATTCGTGTTTTTATGTACAGGCCTATATTATTAATTTCTACCCATTTCTAGTAGTTGAGAAACAAAATTCACTTCCTTTCTTGGAATTTGAACTGGCATACCATGGAGCAGTGATGACAAAACTATCACTTCGCTTTTATATTTGAAATAAACATGCTATCAATATGGAATCAAATCAAAGCAGAAGCTCTAACCCTTGGATAATTATTGGATTCAAGTGTGGAAAGTTAAATTCTTCGTTGCCTTTAGTCTGTCAACTCTAACGTGTTCTTCATCTCAGCTGTATTCCTCGACCATTACACGAAGAATCCTGTTTCTATATTGGAGGTTACAAACGGCACTAACTTGCGGATAAATCTATATTCCTTGGCTACCCTTGACCGGGGTGGAGACATTAGGGTGACCTTTAGTTCGACATTTGGGACTGCGCCGCCATTACCGCTGCAAGGCGCACGTTCACCCGAAATAAGCACTGTGGCCTGTGGCGAAATCAATTTAGAAATCAAAAAGTCATACGAGAATGGCACAATACAATGTTGATTGACGTATTCATCGCGTAGAATTCCGCGGCCACTTGCTTCATCCATGTTGGGGGTGGTTTTGCCAAAATGAAATAGTGTAATAATCTGTCATAAGACTCTTTAGTTGGTAGATTGCGCTAAGGAGCTAACTGTAATAAATTTACTGAATCAACAACTTTATTATGATAAAATTACAATCTGCCTCATCGGGCAATAAATAATTGTGATAAATGATCTCATTCATTCCATATGTACAATTGTTCATTCATTCGCTCATTCATACAGTATTTACAAACAGCACAGAGACCTTCCAAGCCCGCATGGTCCTCGTGTGCGAAGGAGGAAGCGGAGTCTTGGAAATCCCCCACAAGGTTCCTCCGTCAGCCGCGTCACTGGATAAGATAGTAAATTTGAAAGTACATACTACATCAGTACGGATAAGTCATGGGTTGTGTGACAACCCTCATTTTCATTGCAACTCACTTCTCTTTAACGTGAAGCTAATTGTGCAAATTATTTTTTTGTCTCAATGCTCAGCCCTGATGTCTGGATGAAATATGCAGAATATAATTTGAACGGTTGTTAATTGTGAATAATCAATGAATATAGGAAGATTCTCATTGTTGATGATCATTATTACCGGACCATTATAACGTAATTTGTTAGGATTAGAATGACAACTTTCGCAGTTCTTTTTGGCACAATTGGTAGATAAACTTTGTTTTTCTCAAGCCCACTGCAGTGCAGTTCCTACTATTGACCGGACTTTCAGAATAGGATAATGGTAAAGAAAAAATTAGGTTAACTGTTTAGCTCCTAAGGCCATAGTCAATCACTCACATTTTAAAATGTGTATATTTTTTAATTATAATTAACGGTCCTAGTAATTTTAAACCTGGAATTTATCGATTATTCAGTTGCTATCGTTACCGTACCTCAAGTGGCAACTGCTGACTTACTTCAGAAATAATAAAACAAAACAATTTTTAGAAAAAATATTGATGGTACATTAACCTCATTAACTAACCATTCCAGTAAAACTAGTCAGCTTTACTAATAAAATAATCAACTTTTTTTTGTATTACGGGAAGTTTTTTCTTATAATGTTCCTCAAGAAAAAATAATTTCAATCGGGTTGACTGACAAAATATGTAAATATGACGATGAAAAATATAAATATGAAGCTAAGCAATAAGTTAAAATCTACTCACAGCACGTTTAGGCAACTAGGAACAAGCGTGAAGAGCGTCAAGTTGGTTTGTAACGGAATGTAAACAGTGCTCAAAAGGCTTGAAGCGTATTAAGCTGTGGCCGTATCTTGTCAGTTGGTCACACTGTTTATTAGAGCAGGTTAGGCATAAGCAGTTGGGGCTGTTTAATCAGTAGTGGTTCATTCCAGGTATAAAACACACCAGAATTAACACATTTAAGTGCTTAAGCTCGGAGGATGAGAAAATGGCAGAGCATTTAGCGAATTTCCACCATCATGTTTATTACAGCTTTTGTTTATTTTTTATCCGTTTTACTAAACATACTAAAGGTTAAAACAGGGACAATTTTATGCTCAGTTCCCTAGCGTCGTGAAGGTTTCAACGTATTTATTTCATAGTTGGTTTTGCCATGAGAAGACAACTAGGAAACACTGCAAGACAACCGTTCCAACTGGAAGTGGATTTAACTACCGCTTTGTATGAAAACAGAATTTTACGGTCATTTGCGGTATTTTAGAAATAATGCCGGGTCACTTTCACATGGAACGGTCCAAGGAACCTTAAATGATCATCAAAGTGTAACGTTTGCTTTCTTAAAACCAAATATTATTTAACAGTTTTTTATGTCAACTAATATCATTGTGGGCAAATGCATAAAAAAACATTAACACTTAAAATAATAAATAACGAAATCAGCAACAGTCCATACATGTTTATTAATGTGAAATCCATAATAAAAGATATTTTGGGGAAGGATTTTTTAAAGATTTTTTTTGAGAAACTGATTTTCACTCATTATAAATGCAATAAGGAATATTATTAGTTGAATAAGTTGTTAAAGTATCTACCGAGCTTATAATTTTCCTATTATTCATCACCTTAAGAAAATCTAGTGATAAGGAAGCTTAATGTCTAGTATATATCATTTTTATAAGCCTTGTCACTTTTTATTTTTTTTAATATTTTTCTAGCATATAACACAGGCATAGTTTACATATATTAAAAGTGATTAATGTGAAAAAGCGTGTAGAATGTTTATGTAAATTAAAAAAAATATATGATGTGTCCAGGGTTTTCTCGGTAATTTTACATTTATTATTATGTCAGGGTAAGGACATTTTTAAGAACTCGATTAATAAATGAATTAATTATTTGCTGTGAGATTGATAGCTTACACAACTGAGGTCTCACATTAAAACACTCTTCACTCAATTCAAACTTTTAACACGATATTTCCGACACTTTTTAAGATTTTACGATAAAACCAACAAAGATGACATATACTTGAAATAAGAGCATTCTAGCGTTTTAGAGGCACATTTTGGATAAAATAAAATAACAGCCAATGTTTATTGTCCCAGCTATTCCTAATTATTATTATTATATTGACCAAATTTGTTTGTGACCCCTCCCAAACGAGTGAGAGGCTTAAGCTAAATTATGAGGCATATGAGGCAAATCCCCATTAAAATTCCATTAAATAATTATTATATTAAATAATTATTCTATATAGAGTGGGGGGTGGATGAAGTGCAACATCCTTCATGTAAAATGCCATGCCTTTAGTTGAAACTGCGGAGCAATAATTATCAGAAACGAAGCAGCACAGGAACATTTATCTGTATCACTAATTGAAGTAATCACAGTCACTTTTGGGCACTAATATAATTGACACTCAGTCATGTAGCCAGGTGATCATGAGATCTGTTTATTCCGGACCCGATGTAGTCATATATACTTAGTGTCGAAACGTTGAGATGTTTGAAGATAAACACAGGATGATATCATACCATCTTCTGTATTCTTCCTTGGAGCAGTACGCACTATCCCGGCATTAGGCGCACGTCCATTCATTTATCTCCACAAGTATTAGTTAAGCTGATCGCTGGCAATCTTCTCCTCAGAGCCCATCGAAGGCTGAACGGCAATATCTGATTCTGTGGAGTTTCTGCCGATTGCCTAATCCCCTATTAGTGGTCTTCGCACGAGGGAACATTGACCTCAGGCTAAAACACTAAGGCACCGGTTATAGGCATTTCTCCCGATTGGCTATAAATTAGTACTACTTTGGTAGTGTTGTTTTGTAGTTTATAGCCCACTCATCACATTTTTTCAATCATCAATCTCAACTGCTAATCACCAGAAAACATTACTACTTAGGTATTACATAGACACCTTAGCAATCATTAAAATTAATTAATTAAGAGCTAAGCTATATTACTTAACGACGAGTTTTAGATGATCTGTAACCTTTAAAATGTGAAGTGGTGAAAGTGATTACACGAAAACTTTGGCTTTAGGCCCCGAGTACCTTTAGATTTCGTCGAATAAAAACTGGAAAAGTAGCATCATTTTAAAACCTTCAAAACTCCCTACAGAGACAATGATGGCAAGAAGAAACAGAATCTTCTTTACAAAGTACTTAGTACAAGTATAAAGTTTAGTAATTTCGGGGTAGCCTGTTTGATTTGGAGACTTGATATACAAAGGGTGACGTTAAATGCATGGCATGAATAAAATATTTCCTATCCAATAAAAACAATTAATGTTATAGGATTTTTAAGAAAAGTCAATAATTCTTGTAGTAACAAGAATAATAACAATAATAATAACAAATAATAACAACAATAATAATAACAAGAAATTGTAATGTTTTTATTTCGTAGGAAAAAAATTGTTCAAACCGTTCAAAAATGACCCAGAAACCAAAATCGCAATTTTGGTTTCTTTTGTGATAATTAGATTGTTAGATCTGTAAATTTTACGTTGATACTTATGATTTAATTTTATGGATTTCAAAGAGTATGATCCAAGTAAATACTATTTTTTGATAATTATTGGTACTACTATAGATTCTAATTCATTATTCATGACTTTTGCGTTAAATAAAACCGTGACAGTTTGTGGGCAGGTACCAGAAATGTTGACTTAACGTCCAACACATTGAGCGACAAACAACCCAAAATCATCCAAATATGCTAGAAGAATTAACGTTCGTTCATTGAGCGTTACTTGGTAAACAAAATAACCACCAATTCCGATCGTGGAGTTTTTTTTACAGTATTTGTGGCAAATTAAACTTATTAACGTTACGGACAAGAATAATTAGGATTAGTGAGGGCTTATCACGTCAATATTTCTTATAGGTTATCTCTTTTACCAAATTGACTTGCTCGTATTTTTTGTTTTTTTTCTCATCGTAACCAAAAGTGCTTTATGTCCAGTGAGCATAATATCTTTTGCACCGCACTGGCTTGTGTCAAAGAAGATGTATGACACATGAAAGATGAAAGAGAATGATGATTATAGCACCGATTTCACTAGCGTATTGCAGCTGCGACTGATTGGCCATTGGCCGATAGATCACCTTAAATAATTGCGTGTAAAAGGATTAGTAAAGGCTTGGCCGACTGACGGGAAAATAATGAAGGACAATGCGGCATCTATCGACTGAAGTAATGGAGTTGTCATATCCCAAATAGCTCCTTCGCAGGACGGAGTTCTTGGAACCAGAAGACAACCGATCACTGGTGGACACTAGTGACACTGACACTACTCCAGTGGCCAGTCACTGTCGTGCGTGTTCTCTCCATGACCTGTCATCGGGAGGATTCGATCCAGTGTACATGTACTTCGGCCTCAATAGCTTAATCCACGAGTCTCTGGCCGTACTAGAGAAAGTTGAATTAAGTTAGTAGGGTGTCATCTCTGGGTGAAGTAAGGGCGGCGTCTCAAGTATAATCATTGCAGCGGTGTCCCAGAATTAACGCAACATTTGATTTAAATAGAAAACACAGTTTTTAGTATTTTTGTTGTTATTATTTTATTGAATTATAAAGTAAATAGGATAGGGTTATTTATGGAATAACACATCGGGCAAATGGCCTCCACGTACGCACTATTTCCTGGCACATACGCACTCTTTTGTTGAAATTTTATATGAGCATTTGGCATAAATGACATTGAATTTCGTTGATGCAGCGTTGAATTTCCTATTTTAACGCAGGGGTTGATGTGAGCTTATTGACATACACCTTTGACTTCAAATAACCCCATAAAAAGAAATCTAAAGGTGTTAAATCACACGATCTAGGGGGCCAATTCTGATCTCCAAAACGAGAGAGTACAAGACCTGGAAATGTTTCATGCGGTATTTGACTTGTTTCACGGGCTGTATGGCATATGGCACCATTTTGTTGAAACCACATATTGGCCACATCAATATCATCCAATTTCGGCACACAGAAATGTGTTTACGACGCCAAATTGATGTTCCTTGTTTTGGACGACCAGTGTGTTTAGTTTCTCCAACTGATCCAGTCTCTCTAAATTTTTCAATTAATCTCTTCACAGTTGATGAAGTCAAAACACTATTCCGACCATATTTTGTATGAAATTTTCGAACTGTGGCCATCAAACTTTCATTATTTTTGAGATAATGTTCAACAATAAAGACACGTTCTTCTATCGTTTAACGCTCCATTTTTGCTAATGCTAAACTGCCAGCTTTCAAATTGTTTTTTTTTACCCAGGACTTTACTGCACAAATGGTGGTAAATTCAAATCTTGCGTTAATTCTGGGACACCCTTTATTTGCAACAATAAAGTTATTTTTCATGTTCTTATGCACTATTTCTCTAAATCCGTTGTGTCTCAATTTCCATCACGAGGCTAAGTGAGTACCTTTTCAAATTTTTTCTTTGTATTAACTAAGCATCAAATTATATTTCTATTATCGTATTATGGTACTATTTTTAATAATAATTAAGGCTCCCGAAATGAGTTGATGAGCTGAGAGTTTTACACCGAAATTTGATCAGTGAGGATGTTAAGTGTAACCGTCAATTATATATTATTGGAAAATGCACTTAATTACAGCTTGGAATCGAATCAGAATCACCTTAATTAGCCGTCATATGATTTAAATCAATGCGGTCTCTCCAAATATTTAAGCCAAGTAACATGTTCACTGAAATGAAGCTTACACAAAAGGTATGGGTATTTTAAGGTATGCGAAGTGATAAATACAAGTATGCTATTAAATCATTCAAATCTGTGAATGATTATTCATCGTGAAATATCAGAAAATTGCGAAGCCTTCCTTGAAAGAAAAAAACATGAAGACACGATTTTACCCTTTGTTATAGGACACGCGCTATTCTTAACTACCATCAATACGTAACTACCAGTACTAGATCATCAAGGCCAGAACAGTGCGTCTGTCTTGATCATAATGATTCGCTCAATGTGGGTACAAACGACGCTCAAATGAAAAACGTAAACATCCTTGTTTGTAACTAGCCTATGTGGTTTAGTAACCGAGGTAACAGTAACGGTAACGGTATCATCAAAGTCAGACTCATTACTCTCTGAATTTAAGATTCCACAAGACACAGTTCGCAACTTTTCCACCAACGGAAGGTACCGAAAGAACATATATAAAAAAGTAATACAATTATTAAATATTTAAGATAGCTTTATTTCGTTTATGAAAAACAGACAGAAATTATATCATATATAACGAATAATCTATACGAATATTATTTACACGATATAACTTCCAAAAGCGATACGTCGTACAGCTGTCATCAAACGACAGGAACTAAAAACAAATAAGCTACCGTCATCGATCACCGTTACTGGAACTATAGTTACAGTAAAGCCATGACCGATTTTTTCATTTTCGGATATGAGGCCAAGGCATGGCGCCATTGACTACACTTTCCTTAATTTAGGATAACCCGAACTGGTATAATCTGTTGAAATCGACCCGTTATAAATATATCAAAGTATAAAGAAAAAAAAAAACAATTTTTCCAAGGTTTCGAACCCACAGTTATAACATAAGTTTATTTTGTGTAATTAAATGCAGCACATACAACAGCTTTCACGGACATTCTCAACATAATGACAGCAACCATTAGCGTGACATTAAAACATATCAGCGAAAAACTCATACCAAATAATAAAAAAAACACCACTTTATCAATAAACCATACTTAATTAAAAATTGAATATATTAAATTTACATATATCAACGTAAAATATTTAAAATACTATACGAATTTCAATAGAATCAAAAAATACCGAAATTATACAAAACACCTGAAGGCCATAATAACAAACAGAGAATAAATATTACCTCATACACGATAATAAATAAATACCAGACTTCTTACTGGCTTAAGGCTTGGTGGACCATCAAGCGGGTGGTCTACTTAAAGTCCTCCTGTATGTTTTGAAATTTTTGGATTTTGGATGGACACAGCTCAATCTAATTTTTAAAATTTCAAAATAGTTTAGAACCTTCGACAAGACTTTTTTGTTTAAACTTTCAAATAAGAACACATAACCAGTTAAAACATTATACTATTATAAATCCATTTTGTTAAGAAACACTAATTGCGAGTCCTAAAGCTAGGATTTTTTTTTTTGGAAAATGTTCTATTTTGGGAATATTACTGCGAAACTTTTCGTTCCCTTTATAGGAAAATGTGAGTTTCCCAGTGGTTCGTAGTTCACAGTCATTGATCTTCGAGTAACGGCTGAATGATAATGACATAGTTTATGCCCTCATTGCTTTCGTAAAATATCTAGGAAAATGTGGAGAAAGTAAGCTGTCATATGAATAAAAAGTAAACGTGAACTAATATTTTATATTTACAAAATAGTTTTAAAAAAAAAAAAAAAAAATGTCCAAACAATTGGTGTAATGTATTTTGTAACAGTACGTTATCATTCTACACAAACACAAAATCACATGGTAACATGAGACTATAAATTCTCTTTTTAAGACGTAGAATTAATGAGATCAAAGTGATCTTGCTAGAAAAAACGATTATAGTAGTTGTTTTTGGCCATTTAGTGGCTGCTTTAGTGGTACAAGATAGGAAAAATGATATTTAAATATCCAAACTCTCAAGATACTTTCGAGGGGAAACGTTTAAATGACTTCAAACATCACAATAAGCATTGTCTGTGAAACGGACTGACGCCGTGTCGTCTATTTAGTAGATAAGTGCATCTGTTATTACATATTATGTAATTACTCTAGACTACGAACCCTGAACCTGAAAGCATACAATTATACTCTAATAGCGCAGTTTCGCTCTACAGTACTCTTATAACAAACCCTCATTAAAGATAATATCTAATTGTTCAAAATTAGCAGTTTATTCTCGAGGTGAAGGTGTTGCAGTGAATGAACTTCATATCTTAGCTTATAGCCCAAGAGCATCTGATAAATAAAGCTATCATACACACAGGTCCTGAAGTGGGCAATTAGGCAGGGTAGTTAATCTAAGTTTTTTAATTACCCCAACAAAATTCGTATAAATGGATTATTTTGATTAGTTTTCAAGAAATATACATGGACAAAATGAATAACTCATGGGAGGATAATAATTAAATGTCCGGACACCAGATCCGAATAATGGAATCGAGGGAATAAAACTAAACTCGACATTGCCAGGACAGTCAACGAACTAACAGGTTGAATCGAAATATTTAAAATACATAAAATTCAACACTTCTTTCCAAATTCACTCTCAAAATCATTTGCCCCACGTGGCCAATCTCAAACAAAGAGCCCTCCTCTATTACCGTTGATAAGATGGCGAAGGTAGATTCGATTAAGTTTGCATCCCATGCACATGCGCACACATGTGATTTAAACTGCGGTCAGTCGCAATTTACACCGGTCGTGACGTGTAACTAAAGAAATATCTTTTTATATTAACTTCTTGAAATGCATCGCTGATGTAATCTTTCAGTTCATCGACACTCAAGGAGTTTGACTGAAACAATTTTCCTCGAGCACATCCCAAATAGTTATAGTATAAATCTAGCTCAAACCACATCCATTGCCCACGTACTTTTGATTTACCTTGTGTATAAAAAATTCCAGATTGATTACATTACATTGAGAACCAGTTCCTTAAAATGTTTTAAACAATTCACATCCCCCTAACATCTCACACAAGGGCTCGACACACTTATGTGTCGTAGTGATGTTAGGACCTACTTATTCAAAATGTTGACCATTAATGATGAATGTGAAGCAACCCAATCCGATCTACCAACAATATCTTCACCTCGTTTGATATATTAGGTTGGCAAGAAAGTGATTTAGGTTTGTACGAGTAGATAGCGTTATGTTTGTTTCGTTATTTTGTCAATGTTAGATTTTTTTTCTTTTCAGGTTTGGTAGCCGATACCTTTAGGCTGCTATAGAAAGAAATTCCGTGTAATTTTGTTTACAACTGTCAGTTTACGGTCAGTTTTAACTAGGAGTGCAAAAATAACCGTTTTCGGCACATTTTACTTTTTTATTTTCAGAAAGTGGCTGAGGCTCACAAAGAGACATGTGAAGTTTACGGTGTTGATTGTTTAACAGAACGCACGTGTCAGAATTGATTTAAAAAATTTCGTTCTGGAGATTTTTCCCTGAAAAATGACCAACGTTCTGGTCGACCTTCTAGCCTTGATGATGACAAAATGAAAGCCATAATTGAATCGAATCGTCATATAACTGTGCGAGAGATTGCAAAACACTTAAATGTGTGACAGACAACAATTGAAAATCATATAAGACGTCTTGGACTTGTTAATAAGCTCGATATTTGGGTTCCGTCACGACAATGCGAGGCCAATCACGACAATCTTTAGCAACACATACGTAACTATTGGAGTTTGGTTGGGAAGTGATGTCGCATCCCCCATACAGCCCCGACCTTGCACCATCGGATTACAATTTATTTCGAAGTTTGCAAAACTTCTTAAATGGTCAAAATTTCAGTAATAACAATGACCTCAAATCGCACTTGGTTGAGATTTTTGCTGATAAGGACCAGAAGTTTTATGAGAGCGCGATCATGAAGTTGGCAAAGTAAGATGGCAAAAGGTCGTGGAACAGAATGGAAGATATTTGACTGATTAAAGTTAATTTTTTGTACGGAAAAAATTAAATTTTATTTCACATTAAAAAACCAAAATTACTTTCTTGCCAACCTAAATACCAAAGACAGAAAATGAACTCACAGTGTTATAATTGTCCCGTTTATGACACCAAGTCAGTTTAAGGTGCTATAGCATGAGGAATAAGGTTACAAAAGGACCTAAATGAAAATAATTTGAGGAAATTTTGAAGCTATTTTCAAAAATTAGACAGTTCAGAAGATTATTATACTTTCATTAGTCTTCGTATATAATAAGGACGTACATATGATATTGGGCAGTTCTCAGTAAGACCAACACAAGATTTTCAATTAACGCAAGATTTTCTTTAACACATTCGATAACATATTAGTTTGTTTGGAATATACATTTAAATTTTCAGATTGATTGAATAATATTTACTAACTGACAGGAAGGCCGTACCTCTTTGAAATAGGAGCATTACCCTTGGGATTGGGACACAATGAATTAATCCGGTCCAAACATGCAAAGTGTAGGGGAAGTGGGGGTATTTATCTGAACCGCAAACCTTCTTACCTGATAAGGGCTGATTCGTCCTTCCTTTTCTTTATTATGCAGACCAATATTAATTTATATAAATTTATTAATCTAAAAATATTATTATGTTCAAATCAAAAAAGAAACGAGGAAACCAGTAAAAACAAAATAAATAAATTTTACCGAATTTTATTGGTGCACACTTCAACATATTTGTACAAAATTAATAATGAAATAAAATGTTGATTCTTCTGAACATATTAAAACAAAACCTAGTTATTTTTTTTGTCACTATTGTTCAATGTAAAAATGTCTTAAAACAAAAAAATTAAGAAAAAATTATTGAAAACTAAAAATTATTATTCTTAACAACATTAATATTTTTATTACTAAGTCAGTGAAACTGGGCTAAAATAGTTTCAGTCTCAATTTCTCACAGAGCCTTCACCTACTTAATCTACCCTTGGCCACCCGCCAGCCAAATGCGGCATTGAACAGAAATTACGATGTAATGAGCGTTGTTAATTTTTGCGAGCCGGCCTAGGGATTCACCCGCTCTCGACAATTACCAGGCTGGGCTCTTCCGCCACTCGAGCACGCAGGTCCTTGACTCCACCGACAGAGGACAGTCTGGCTCCGCCTAATTGGCCTGGGTTCAAGGTGTGACTGCCAGCGTGCAACAGTGAGCGTTCTAGAGCAGAGCGACCGTGAGCTTACATTCCTAAGAAATGCGAATGATAAATCATTCAAGCTTTTATCACGGTTGGATCAAACTAAGGACTTTCTGAATTAGTGCTTTACTAATTGTCCCGTTTATGACACAAAGTCAGTTTAAGGCGCTATATCATGAGAAATAAAGGTTACAAAAGGACCTGAATAAAAAAAATTTGGGGAAATTTTGAAGCTATTTTCAAAAATTAGACAACTCAGAAGATGGTGGCTCTTCCAAGGTCCATCCAAGGTGGCTTTGGAGGAGCATGAATGGAGGAACTTGGCTTTCAAATGGTCAATAATAGAGCTGAGTAATAAAATAATTTCAAATTATAAGTTTAGTGGTTTTCGGCCAAGGAAAAAAAAAAATAGAATCGAGAAGGTTTTCCACTTGTGAAAGTAAGCTCAGTTGGTACAGGGAAGGTCCAGGATTCAACAATCCTGCAAATGCGTTTTTTCTTTGGCTAATAATTATTATCAGTTTTTAAAGTAATAATAATTTTAAACATAACACCTTTTAGGGAATCTACCGCCCTTAAGGGGGAGTATTTTAGGGGTTTAGTATTTGTATAAAGTACAAAAGCGTGCAAATTACGTTTTATTCACATAATTACCCTTATTTGACAAATATATTGACTAGTAAATAAATATACCCTCCTATCGTTAAAAATGTAATGAATAAACAGACGAATTGGTTTTTCAGATGGAGAGAGGAGCAGCAGCTTGTACGGTGCTGTTAGCAGCTTTGGTTGCGGGCTGTGCAGGACACATGGATGTGGTGCACAGTTGGCGGGCAGTAGACTACGCCTTCCCTAGCCTGGCTGCCAGGGATGCCATGATCAGGACTGGCAAGTTCGTACCACTCAACATAGCCCTCATAGACGTCGATGTCTGGGACGGTAAGTACGCTACATAATATATTTTCTAACACTGCCTCAAACATTGCTCAGGTTGATGAAGTTCCTCCATGGACGAGGGGAAGTCAAGAGCTCGCTTGGGCTGGGTTGTTAACTCCTAGAAATAGGTTTTCTCTCATCGGGATCGCTAAGAGTATACATTCACTACTACCATTTTTTGTTAAACGTTTTCTTGACGAATGAAATCCTAATTTTCACACAATGCTTAGTGGGTTTACAGAATAGTAATCGGGTACGTTTACAGGAGAAGAATATTACTTAATTTTTAAATCACATGGTGCGCCCGCAATCGATGATGCCCTGGGCCACTGAGAATCCTGGGCCTGGGGAATTTTACTCTATCTTTTCCCCTCTCTTGAGCACTAGGTGCAAATACGTGAGGTATATTGGTACAGGTAGCAGTGTCAGCACTCAACAATTTCCCATGCATACTAATTGAATTTGCTTAAGGGCCTCAAGTGGCCCGTTACTTCCGGACTGTTCTCTTGAGGGGTATTCCCCAGTGGGGCAGAGCTCACGATTCTAATGCCGTCATTGGATTCTAGAGGCTACCCTGAACTCAAAAATGGAGTTTGAATAAAACGACTTGACTTTTCTTGATTGATTACTTTCAAACAGGTTGGATTCTATATATTTATTTTTCTATATTTTATTCGCTGTAATTTCCCTTAGCAATTCAAAGACAAAACTTCATCCAAACCATCCGATAATAATGACTTGAAGCGTTTTGAGTGAGTTTTCAGTTCCACGTTCATGAATAAAGGGACGGAATTCTCAATTTTTGAGTTTTAAAGCTTTTATTTTAAGGCTTCCCGTACATGCCTTACCTAAATTTTAGTTAAATAATTTTTTTTTCTTTTTTTTCTTAGCTCTCAAATTTTTAAGATTATGGATAAAGGAAAAATAAAGGAATTTATTTGGGGTGAGCGGATCCTTTTACTAGGAGTACCTGTTTGAAGGTGGAGTGCGGGAATTAAGTAGTGTGGGAAGCCTCGGTAGAGGTGGAAATGTTGCGGTGCAGTGATAAGAGCCCACTGAAGGCTGAGCCTAGAGTCTCTCTATGCATGTAGTGGAAGCCTCCAAGACCTGACACCCCCAGGTCTTGGAATAAAATGCTGAGTTCATTAAATAATAACTCAAAAGGTAAAACCATGCGGGATTTTCAATGTGCCTCGTGCACAGATCAAAATTACGGTTTATGGAGTTTGACCTGATCAGCTCTCCTGTATAATTATGATAAACCGGCTCTTTCAATAATATGCAGTACAGTTTTGCGTACGTGGCTGTATTTGCGAACCGTATCCATTTTTAATTTAATTAAATTGGATTTTCCTTTATTGTTTATATAATTACCTTGCCTTCTTAAGTTCTTTCTTTTATTTTGTCATTTAAGTTGAAATTCTCTTCTAATCTTATCAGGTATCCTTCGCATAAATCTCATTTCGAATGTTGTAGAAGTCTCCTGCGGGGACTCGACTGAAGGATGTACGGCAGTCACTGATCTAACTGTCGGTTAAGGAAACGGAAAGGTTTTTTATTTGCATAAAAGTAACACAACCCTGCTTAGAGAAAGTTTTGAAAGAAACTTTCAAGATAACTTTCAGGAATGGGAGTCCTGTTTTTAAGTCATTTGTAAGCATAAAATCTTTTTGTCATGCCTACCCAGTACGTGTACAATTGATATAATGAATGATCAGTTAGATAATTCTGATAGATTCTTGTACCGTTATAGAAAATGTGTTATGCTAAAACCAAAAATAAAGGACGGATGGACAAGGACTACAGAAAATATAATAATAAATGGAGGAAAAATAGTTATAGTGGCCACCTTAACACTATTAAAATAAAATAACTTCTATCTATTTTTACATTTCCTACAACAACTTTTTACCAATGAAGAAAGGTTATTATTGTTATATAACATATATTTAGAGTGTAATTTTCAAGTGAATTAAATATTATGATGGCAGGATTTAATTGAGGAAAACTCCTCAACAGCATGCGCTGCAGAAAATTCAAGAGAAAATCGCGGTAATTATGAGATAAATTGTACAGACTGCGCGTCAAGGATACCTGTGAGCCTTATCCTTGTAGGAATCGAAAACAACGGAAACGGAAATCAACAAAACGTAAAAAAGAAAAAAAAAACAATTCCTCACCAACGATATTAACGAAAAAAAGAAAAGAAAAGAAAAGGAGATGTGTTGGATTGCAGGTAACAATCACACGAAGGGGCTAGAAAGGTCGGCACGAGGTGAAGGACGGGTCAGCCTTCAACTTGACTCCACTGAGTGCTTCGTGCTTAGCCCCGAAGTTCAAGTTCAGCTCACGTTCTCTGACCCAGTTCAGGGCTACCTTCCCGCTCTACATATCTTGTCGGATAATCGCGAGTGCTCACGTCAGATCATTCTAATTTGTCTATCGTCTATCATTGATATTAATAATTACAGGTCGAAACGTGTCTTAGATGTATTAGCCAAAGAAAAATATTTTAACAGCTTCGACAATCGAACCCGGGACCTACCGATCTCCGGTCGATTAAATATTAAACTTTAACCAGATCACAGCGGTATCTTTTGAAAGAATGTCACTATGATTTATGATTTTTCCAATTCAATGAGACATTAACCCACGAGATTGGAAATCGACTAGAATTATGTGCGATAAGATCGAGAGGTGCCGTATTTGAATCCCAGACCTATGGGTATCATTTTAATTTGAATAATTATTAAATTGTTAACAAATTTTGTTTGAGCTAAATAGAAAGATAACTAGTAGTTCCGATCCTCGGAACTTTTTTAGTGTGTAAATAAGTGAGTGAGAGAATTAAAGGATAAATATTGTGAAGACAACATTTCTGTTTGAGAAAATTTCTTCTATTTCTTAAACTACATCCAAACTGATTAAATAAAGAAAACTGTCAATAGCTAAAATAATATCCAACGAAGATTACAAATTATAGATTTCGCGACTGATATTTGTTCACCTGAGAATGTGAAGGAGTAATCGCATGCCCTGACACTTAATTTTTTGCGAAGTCAAAACGTACAGTGATGGGGTCATTGATCCTTGGACCCACTAGACACCTGCCTTCCTTTTCGTGCTAATATCCTTAACCAGTTTTTCGTTTAGGTCCTTTTCATTATAAATTTAAATTGATTCCCGGTCCGTTATACGGTTGTCTCTTCCGTCAAAGACGATATTATGCCCTGGATGCAGACGTCAGTGATAAGAACTTTGAATGGTGGTTTTAAAATTACTTTTTTATTATGATCGTAAGGCCTGTTTATGTGGATATTGAAACCTGATACAACTCAAAGTCAAAAGAAGTCTGGTATTGACTAGATCTTCTGATTATAATTTGAGAGAGAATAAGAGTTTTGAACTGAATGGCATAATTATGTAGCTACAGATTGTAAAAACTAGCTGAAATAGATGTATTAATTAGTATTGAATATGATTTGATTTTTTTCTAGTGACTCTTTCAAATTGGTTGTTTATTATCTACGGCTCGCAATAAACTCACTCTCACGTTGGTTATTTGTTTTAGCCGCGCAATTTTCACATAGAATACACCAAAGCTTATAAGTCACTGTATTTGCGAAACATATCAATTTTTAATTTCTAAAACAGAAGCAAATTTAATTTTAAACTTTATAAGTCATAATGTCTGCTTTTAATATAGAGCTTTTTTGTCTTCTTAAATGATTAACAACTACATATGTCTTCATCGGAGGAGAATGTATTCCATCCATATATTCGTAATCGAGTAAATTGCATTTTCCTTTATCGTTGATATAATTACCTGCCTTCACTGTCCGAGTTCTTTCTGTTATTCTGTCAGTAATGTTGAAATTCTCTTCTAACCTTATCAGGTATCCTTCGCATAAATCTCATTTTTTTATTATTGAAACCTCTTTATTGGGCTAAAATTACAATCTGCCTTATTAGACAATAAGTAATTGTGATAAATGTTCTCATTCATACCATATTTACAATTTTCATTCATACAGTATTTACAAACAGCCCAGACAGAGACGTCCGAAATCCACATGGTTGTCACCTCCCTCGCATGCGAAAGAGGAAGTGGAGTCTTGGGAAGTCCCCCACGCTCCTCCGTCAGCCGTGTCACCGGGTACGAGCCAGTAAATCTCATTTTGAATGTTGTCACCTTTCTAATTTGCTTATTAAGAGTTGTCCAAACCTGAGCTCCGTGCTACAAATCATGGGTGGACTTGATCAATTTGGAAACATTGCTGATTCCCTGTTTTCTAACAATAATAGTGCTGTATGAGTAAAAGTCTCCTGCGGTGACTCGGACACTAAAGGATGTACTGCAGGAAAGCCGGCTAAATTGGTTTGTATTTAGGAGGCTAAACCCAGGATCATATATTTTAAGTACATATAGAAAAAAAACAAGGCAGAGACCATTACAAGTCGAAGTAACAAATTCATTAATATTGAGTGTAGTTAGGATTAATGATGACTATATGATTTTCATCATTAAACACACTTCCTTTTTACGCGTCCAGATTTGTCTCGTATCTAGTCAGACTCACAGTTTCAATTAGCAAATAGCAGAGATGGGACGTCAACGAAGGCATTATAATGGGATTAGACGCTGTCGCCGAAAGTAACAAACAAAAAAGGGTCCCTACCGTCATCGCAATTGAATGACTCCCGTAGACGGAAACGAACACACTCATTAGTTCCACGATCGATGGGACAACTTGCACCGTGTAAGAACTACCAGAAGAAAACGGATAATTACCAAACTTAATTAGACTTCGGAGTCACTGATCTAACTGTCTGTCAGTTAAGAAAACGGAAAGGTTTTTAATTTAGAAAAAAGTACCCTGCTTAGAGAAAGCCACTGTCACTTTCAAGACAACTTTTCAAGGAATGGGAGTCCTGTTTTTAAGACATTTGTAAATATAAAATCTTTTTGTCATGCCTACCCAGTACGTGTACAATTGACAAAACGAATGATCAGTTAGATAATTTTGATGAACATAATGCTCGAACCATTATAGAGAATGTGTTATGTTAAAATAAAAAATAAAGGACCGACGGGCAATGACTAAAGAAAATATAATAATAAATGGAGGATAAATAGTTATAATTAGCAAGTGACATGTGAGGAAAACTATACAGTGGGTATAGTTCTCAAGAATGAAATAAAAAGTAAGGAGAAAGTGTGCTAATAGGATTCGCACAAGCGATCGGCGTCTAACGGTTTAACTCTAAAAAGTTAGCGTAATAATTTAATGGTCGAGACAATTAATTTTTTAAAACCCTTTTGTACTTAGTCTATGAATATATATACATATATTTTTTTCGTAATTTTTATATTTTTATGTCTTATGCAAAGCGATGATTATAAATTTATTTTAGTTAAATGCATATTGACTCTGAACCCTATTAATTTTCTGGTGGCATTTTTTTTTAATTATAAGATTATAATGTATAAATAAACATGCCTGAAAAATCTTTAAATATTTGTTATTGCTATTATATTGATTTTATATTGACTGTCGTTTCTATTGGTCAGCACTCATAAGTTGTAAAAGTCCGATTGATTCAGGTTATTTATAGGTTATGCCTATGTCAATGCAATGCGCATAACAAATTTTTTTAATTAATTGACCTTTAATTTATTTATTTATTGCTTATTTTCTACAGCGATTGCTTTTATATTTAGCTTTATTGGGTATTAAATGGAACTGACTCTCCACAGAGATAGCTACTCAGAAAGTAAAAATGTTTAATTGCCCTGTTTAATAGCCCTAAAGATGATACCATATTAGACACTTTGCAGGCATCCAATCGCAGGGGTGAGAGCATAGAGGTTTTGAAAAAAAAAATCTTTAATACAATCATTTATTCTCTGAGAGAAAACATGAAAGGTAAAGAATAAAAATCAGCCGCAATCAGCTTTTCATTATAATATTAATTTTTTGAATATTTGACAGTCCCTTCAGGAACTATAGACAGTGTGAACCTCACGCAGGCTAGCCTTTGTCTTTCGTGGTTAAGTACAGCGTCAATTTTGAATTTCATGTATGGCAGATCTGGGACTGGGATATCGATATCCAACGGGAACTTCTTTACATTCCAAGTATCCTAAAAAAAAAAAACAAGCATAATTATAGTTGGCAATTATTTCCTTATCTTGCTACTACTATTTGAATGATATTTAATAAACAAAATTTGTTCAAGGGTATAAAATGAGTTTAGCGCTTAGCTCTATTAATAATTATCTCCCTAAACAGGTATTTCGTACTTTGGGAATCCCCTCAGTTGTGCAATAAATAAAAATTAATATCTCAGCTTCTGTGCTTTTTTGTAGTGTAAAATTTAAAATAGTAATAAAAACTTATAATTCCAACAGTATTACTTGCATAATACGATAGTTTTTGATAAATATATTTATGACTGTTTCGACACATAATAACTTGACTCACTAAAAACCACAGCCGAATCTATGTCGTTTATCCATAATTATTTCTGATATTATAAATCTTTGGTAGTGGTTGCGCCGGGCAATTAATGGCTAAGATTAAAATGTTATATTTTTTAACTATAACGTACTGAATATTTATTGGTGTGATCAAAATTAATTTTTTCTTGTACCGTTATGACCCAAATGCACTTACAATTATAAGATACAATATACATATATAACATATCTTTACTTTACCTAAGCCATTTATTCCATGGAGTCACAGATATGTAGTAAACTAATAGATTGACAATTACAAATAATAAAAATTACTTACCGGTTGAACTGGACACCCTTTGATTCCAACTTTTTTGTACAGTTTTTTGTATGATTTAGGGAAAAACTTCTCTATGGCATCGCATACCGGACCCACTGGAAACCTGATCGGCCTAGGATCGTATTTTCCGTTGCGCATTGTGAAGATCACTGCTTCCATCTGAAATGCGTTAACACTCAAGTATATTATACTTTATATCGAATAACCTTAAGTGTTATGCATAATTGCTAATAATAAATATTTGAAAATTAAGTCACTATACTGAAAGGGTATCCGTGGCTTGTATGCAGACTTCTGTTTTGACTCCTACATACGGCATCATCGAGACGATTATGCGCACCTTTGGGGTCACTCTCACTCAGGTCACAAATATACACCATATATATAATATATTAACAGGATATCGGAACTTCAGGTTATATTTGAATGTTACATATTCATTTATTCAAGCATGATATACGCCAAAAGAGACGTAATAATACGACAGCAACAAATGAGACGTAATGAGGTGGTAAGGAAATAATATTCTGATAAAGGCTTATAGACTCTCCTCTCTCTTTTTTTTGGTTGGTTTTAATTTTTACCAAAGGCTTTTCTATTTAACATAATTTAGTTCTGTTGACGGTTAGACCAGTCAAATTCCAGTAGATGCCAGTTAAATAATCTTGTAGAGGAGAGTCTTTTAAAAAACTTTATTATGAATAACAATCAAAACACTGGTATATATACAAATAAAGAGATCAGTTACAGCGTTAGAACATTACTTTGTTGAATGACTAGGAACAAGTGGGGTGTCTTGGCCCTAATCGGGTCAGAAAAGGGTAGGATTTTAGGAAACAGGGGTTACTTACAAAAAAACTAGGGTTCTGCCCAAGAACCTTTCATATTTTATACCATTTCAAAACTTTGCCGAATAGGCGAAATGTCGAACGTCGATGATTTATTAAGAATAATTCAGAAGATACTATGAACCTTGCTTTTTATCTTAATAGACTCATACATCATACAAATAATATAAAATTATGGAAAAAGTGGCTTTACCGTGATGTTGCGATCAATAACAACTTTTGATGTGACGTCTACAGATACTACAGCCGTGCGCTTGTCCGACATTCTCACTTTGAAGTTTTCGATGGTGATGTCCCCGTTTCCTTCATCCTCGCACTTGGTTATGTCTTGTACATCGATTTCGAATGGTCCGAAGTTTACACTCTGCAACAGACCAGAAATCCATTCACTATGGGAAGGGTTTACTTACGAAGGATGGGCCAAAAATAGTAGAAACAAATCCAACAAGGATTTGTTACGTTGTGTCTTCTCCATTTATTTTTATTGCAACAATTTTTTTTCAACGACAACAAGGTTTTTTTTTATCAAAATTAAACACCGTCATGCTTTCACATTTGCGAAATAGAGATATAAACATAATTAATGATTATCATTTTATTGGTTACTTAGTAATAAAAAAAAACTGTTTTCAGTCATATTGCATTGAGTATGAAATTGAATGTCTTGAGTTCATTAATTTTAAATTATAATTACGTAGTGAGTTGATACTTAGCGAACCAATTTTATTTGATACTCAGAACAATACGTGTTTTTCCAAAGAGAGGTTATATTTAATGTCCTAAAGATGCTATAAATTACACAGGGTTAGTTAGAGAAACTGCTTTTGAATGTATATATATGTTAATAAAAATAATTAAATGAGTTAATTAATTAAATGAATAATTAAAAAGGAAAGGGGATTCATTATAAAGACCATTGCTGTATGACTTAGTTATATATTTTCATTAATTACAGTTTTCATAGAACGTTATGAACGATTGGGTAGTCAGGTTGTAGTTTTACTTGAATAATCAATTTTTTTTTTTAAATACTTACTCACCAGTTTTGAAAAAAAACAAGGGATCTTATTTTTAGCTCTCAAAACATCATTTTCGGAATATATTGTTATCTGGATAATTATATCGTAAAAAAATGTAATTGTAAAGTATTGCTAAAAAAAAGCTTATTGTTTTGACCGGAATAAAATTTCGTCTCTTGAAGTTGATTTGGATATGCCAAAAAGTGTTTTTTCCATTTGTACTGGTGTAAGCAAATCTTTAATTCGCATTTTCGAACCAAATACTTAAGGCAATCAAAGCGGTCTAAGCAATTTTGATTGAAATAGTTTCTGAGAAATTATGTTTACAAATACAGTTAATGTATTTATATACATAATTTAGAGGAGTTTATCCTTGATTAGAGGAGTTAAAAATTAAAAATTAATTTTTATAAACTTTTGTGGCTTGAAAAAGTGTGGTTAATTGATACATTTTATGGAAATTTAACGTCTCTTTCTCATCAACCTATGTTGACTCATTATATCCTGATGATTATAGAGCAGCAACAGCTTCAAGATGTTTTAAACATGTACTTTTTTTTTTTTTAAGAAAATATTTGATATGAATTTATTTTAGGTAAATATGTTTTAAATTAAATGTGTTACGATCGGTTTCATTAAATAGCTAATAAGAGTAAAGATGAAAACTTACAGCACCAAGTGATATGAGGAGAAGTAAGACTAAGCACTGAGAAGCCGCCATGACGTCCACTGGAGTAAGCCCAAGATACTGGGCTCTTCATAAAAGTATCAGTCCCACTCTACCAACATCATTATAAAATTGATGCTTGACGTCAAGGTCTAAACAACTACGTTATAACATAACGATTGACTACTTGCAATCCCAGGTTTTTTTTCCCCCTGCTTTTGTTTTCTATTTTCTTGAGGCATGCTACCTTAATTGGTTTAAGAGCATAATTCTGTGTAGTTCCGCTGAAAGCAGTCATTTGCGGTCTATCGATATGCGCAAGCAATCATGGCTGACTTTGCTTCTTCCAAGGACATTCAATTGCCAAGTCCGGTCCTCATTGATTCCCGCAAATGGGGGAATCATGACATTGCGCATTTGTTCATTACAAAAATAAAAATCCCTTTTCTATAAGTCTCCACCGATTGGGCTCTATTCTGCGTCACAATTCCCTAAAGTTTTTGCGTTCGTAGATGTATCGTCATGAATCTCCTTATACTGAAGAGGTGCTCATGAACCTCTCGGGGATCCGTCATCTCCTATTTACTTGCAAGATTAGCTGTATTGAAGTTTTTCAAGGTCTATGAACGTCACTTCGTCCAAGTAAACACCACGGCTTTTGAGCAGATCTCTGGAGATCTTTCTATGTATGCTTCATACTAACAGCGAACTAGCTTTTCTGTTGGTAATAAGCCAATTTTAGTCTTCCATGTGATGCATCAACTTATGCAGTTCTCCTTCTCCTTTTGATCTCATGAAAGTTTACTCGAGTCTCCAGAATATATGAAGTTTTTCTCTTGTTTGAACATATATGACCTAACTTCAACAAAATATGGATAACTGCAGAATCCTGAACGGGCACACTTGGTCTTCGCTGGTACAGTAGATCCCCAATCTGTGAGCCCCATCTCCGAGTACCCTTTACATTATATAATTCTTTTAACCCCAAAAATATTGTTAGTTCTTAAGACATGCACTCCTTAAAATGCATACAATGCAGTAAAAGGAGAAAGCCTCATTTGTGAAATTGTAATCAATTTAATAATTAATTTTAAAAATTACTACCCAAAGGGTATAGAAAAAAAAATTGACTCCTTTGGTGCCCGTCTAGTTATAGCTATGAAGTCATAATTATCTCCGCATCCGAGAAATTTGTTCGAAATAGGCTAGAGAACAATTCAGATGATTATTTGGTCTTTGTTGTTCCATAATGAATTATCCTGTAAATTTAACGCCTTCTAGGAAAAAATAACATATCATAATGGAACTGCACGAAATGAGTAGAACTAGCTGAAATAAAGGATTAAATTTAAATGGTTAATGTTTCTACATTTATCTAAAAATAAAGTTTTCTGATCCAAATTAATAAAATATGGTGTAAATTAAACATAAAATCGCCCTACATCTTTGGTAAGCAAGTCGTATCAATCCCAATTAAGCCCATAACAAAATTATTATCAAACCTGTTATTGTGCACCTATATATTACAATTTTATTTTGCTTTGGTCACTTTAGATTAAATATTTACCTTAAAATATTACGGTAGTAATTGTTGGTGTACAGTAAATACACGGGTGTTCTTCATGCTTTCATCCACAATTTTCATAGAAAGCTGCTGTAGTGCATCTCTGGTGAGGTTCACTTCAACCATGTTGTCTTTTTGTGGCCGTGAGTATGGTTGTACTGCAGACATTGTGGTTTTGGTCCTGCTGAGAATTTAGAACGGCATCTTCGTTCTCTATTGGAGAAGGTGTGTAGATGTGTGACGTTCCTGACTTTGGAACCGTCAATCTCCAGCCCTAGTTTTTATTTCGCACTCCTCTTGTTTCAGTTGGAATATGTGCGATTCGGCCTGACGCACTTCTAAATATTTAATTATCTTTCCATAGTAGTATGATATTTGAGTGAAAATAGTCGATTTCTGTTTTTGAAGGGAAAAATATTATTCCCATGTTATGAGGCTCCTCGTAAAGGAATTGCAATTTTAAACTAGTTTTGTTTGAATTTTAGGATGTTTTGTTGGGATGTGTGTTTGGTTTGTTTCAGTATCGTTGATGCCGATACTTATTTAGTTTTGATACTGCGCCCAAAACTTAGTGGTTCTAAACTCTGGTTTGGCCAAATTTGTGGCAGTTGGTAACTGTATTGTTGATAGACCTGAAATAGGACGAAACCCATCACCTGTTTTTGTTTCATCTTCTTCACCTTTTTGAGCAGCTTTGTGATTGTCTTGGAGTTTAAATGATCCAAATCTTGTATAGATTTACGTCCGTTATTTCTCTCACTTCATAGGGCTCACTATTTTTAGTGTTTTCTCAGTTTTAAAACTGAGAGAGAAAATAACAAAGCATGTTAAATTCTTTAACATTAACTATACATTTTTAATATGTAATTATAACAATTATTGTTTACAAAATTATAATGTAATATATGAACGACTTGCAGGAGGAGTGGACGGTCAGCGGATCTTCGTGACTGCTCCAAGGTTCAAGCCCGGAGTTCCGGCCACCCTGGCAACTGTAGCTCACAACGGAGCCCTTCAGCCCTACCCACACTGGAACTGGCACAGGGAGGGAGACTGCAACGGTATCACGTCTGTCTTCAGGGTCGATGTAAATAATTTTACATTTTATTACATTTAGTATCATATTTTAGTTATATTGTGCTCAAAGACTCAAAGAGAATCTGTGATCTGACCTGCTATGTTTTATATAAATTTAATAACAAATTCTTATGCATAATTATACACATTAGATGATTTAAGAATCATTAACATTTATTTTATTTGGGTATATATCTCATATAGTGTTTGGATGGAACGAGCGGTTCTAATTGTTGGCTCTCAATCATTAATCAGAGCTATAAGTACAGTGGGATTCCTGGCAATGACCAGTTTCACCAATCATGTCCTGAGCGTCTGTGGCTCTCGCGCTCCTGGTCAGACTCCGCTGGCTTTTATCCAGAGACGCGGCTGACGGAGGAGCGTGGGGGATTTACCAAGACTCCGCTTCCTCTTTCGCACGCGAGCGAGGTGACAATCATGTGGACTTGGGAGGTCTTTGGGCTGTTTGTAAATACTGTATGAATGCGCGAGTGAATGAAAATTGTAAATATGGTATGAATGAGATCATTTATCACAATTACTTATTGCCCAATAAAGCAGATTGTAATTTAATCACAAGTAAGTTGTTAAAAAAAAAATCCATGAAGTAGTTTCTGAATTGTTTGATTTGAGAAAGTTTGAATTTTCTAGTCACTTTTATTTTTTTTTACATCCGAGGTTTTTTAAAAACCTTATGAATATACGATCGCCGCCTTAATGCACTCAGACAAAGATACATTAAATGTCTGATACACATTTGACAGTAAATCTTCTTACTATGGACTCAGAAATTTCGAAGTGAAAATACCATATACGAGTATACCGGGAGGTCACTCAGTATTTTCACTAATGGTTTTGTCAGTCATGTCTCATAGCCTAACGAAAACAAATATTGTTAATAGCAGAATTATAGTCACAAGTCTTTTGATTTGAACAATATTTTTCCTTTGAATAAAAATATATTTTGAATAAATATATAGAATGCAAAGTTAATTAGGAATTCAGAGGATTATAATTACAAAAAGTCAACTGGAGTTTTAATAGTTTTCATAACTTTTTCACATGTCAATGTTTGCCTTGTAGACATTCAATTTAGCTTGAAATTTCACAATATTCCCTAATGAAGTTAAAAACCACAACCCAACATATGGTAATTAAAGCCTATCCACTAATCAGTTGGAAATTTCCATATTACTAAATAATTTCAAACGATATGCTAATATTAAGCCACTTGCAAATAGAAATCAACTATCATTCTTCTAATAGTAGGTGTTTATAACCTTTTTCTTCCTGCGACATAATTATCATTTATAGTTATACAATTACTGAATTTCTTTTATTTTTTCAAAGCTTTTAACCACCATGTCTGACTGATGCTAATATAGAGATCCCTATTCGTCTATGAGGGCTTATAATTTCAATCCAAGACTCTAATTGGTCGTAAAAAGTACCGACTCCAAGAAAAATATTGATAAAAGGATAAAAGTAATTTGAATAATTAATTAATAAATTGAATAGCATATAAAGTTGATTGGGCTGTAAAAGTAGGAGTTCTAGCAGTGCACAATCAGTTAGTACATGAATCGAAGATTGTAAGTTGAAACAACTAACCCACAACCGGGTGACAAACTAACTAATAAACAAACTTATACAAAGGTCATTGTGTTAAGTGTAATGTATATAAACTTGCTGAAGTTTTTCCGAAATTGCCCATGAATAAAACCGGAAAATAGTGGAACCGATTTCCCTTAACTCTATTATATATATTATCCAATGTTTAACGGAAAATGGAGTTTGTATAGAATCCGTTTCGCCAATATCCCCCTTTGAAGTGAATTGTCCCATTTCTTACAGGCTATATTAAAATTTCTTTCTACATTCTGTAATTAAACTGTAGATTACTTATTGAATCCGACCACACTGAGAGGCATATAAGGTATAGTTTCTTTTAAGGTGGGTTTCTCCCAGGGCTGATTAAAGAGCTACGGAGAGGTTGGGCCAGACAGCCACGGTGTCTGGGTATCTGGAGCGTTTCAACGTGGTTTACTGCGTCCTCGACCTCTTCCGACCCTCTGGTGCTAGACGTTTGAAACGGAAGCTTATCAAACCTGGGACCGGATATTATATAAAACCGACTGAAGAATGAACAGCTTCAGATCAAGCATCAGATATGAGCTGTCCCGTGAATAACATTATAAATAATAATTAGCATTATTTCAGTTGTTTGAATGATGCGATTTTCTTGATTTTATTTTTAAACCAATTAATATTGTTTTAAAAAAAAGTATTGAGGATTTAATTTTTCAATATAAAATAAAACGAAGGTTCAATAAAACAATTAGAAATTGTATAATTATTTCACTTACCACAGTGTCTGCTATATCTTAATACTCTACCCTGTGGTAATCATTGGGTAGAAAGGATGTTAAGAAGCGAGAAGACGAAATAAGGAAAAGAAACTTATTATACAACACTCTAATATGACAATAAGAAACTTTCACTGAGAGTACACCACCTGTTGCTTTGATGAAGGTCGTAGTTGTTTTCCTCCTACACTAGGGGAGGGCTAATGTAGGGTAAAAATGTACCCCTAGTCTCGTTGACCTACTACTCCCTTAGCTGACCAATCTTTACTCTTTTTCTATTTTATTATTACATGTATGCTATTTGTTAATTTTTAATTAGTATTCCCTATCCAACCACCCTAATCCCCTAGCACATTCATTGTACTGCACCACTCATCCCTATAATCTTCCTCGGACACTAAACCGGCAGTGGCCTCCTGACCTGATATAAATGCGTGACAGTGGGAGTCCTGGGCAATGGTCAGTTTCTCCAATCATGTCCTCGTGTGGCTCTCGCGCTCTTGGTCAGCCTCCGCTGGTTCGTATCCGGTGAAGCGGCTGCCAGAGGAGCGAGGGGGAATTCCCAAGACTCCGCTTCCTCTTTCGCATGCGAAGGAGGTTACAACCCAATGGATTTGGGAGGTCTCTGGGCTGTTTGTAAATACTGTATGAATGTGCGAGTAAATGAAAATTGTAAACATGGTATGAATATTGAAAACATTTATCACAATTACTTATTGCCAAAAGAGGCAGATTGTAATTTCATCATAATAAAGTTGTTTTATCAATACAAATATAATTTCATTTAATGTGAATGACTAGGAGGTTAGATTGTAGTAGAATATGTACACTCTGAAGTTTAGTGAAGGAATGAGACAATTCCAACTATTGATAGTGACATTTAAAAATAAGAAGGGTACGATTTTAGTTGTTTACATAACTTTACGTCGTTGCGTAAGGGGGAACATACTCAACATGTTTTTTCCCCTTTAAATGTATTGAGTTTCGCATGTGACAGATGATAGATTACATG
Organism: Acanthosoma haemorrhoidale; assembly: GCA_930367205.1. Taxonomy (NCBI): domain Eukaryota; kingdom Metazoa; phylum Arthropoda; class Insecta; order Hemiptera; family Acanthosomatidae; genus Acanthosoma; species Acanthosoma haemorrhoidale. Next base: position 29,593,268 of record OV884012.1, read on the forward strand.
GAAGGAACTGACTTTCCCAGTGGACACCGTGTCCTCACTGAGAAAAGAGGTAACTGCGAGCCGTCATTCTGTGGGCCTGGTTTGACTAATCCGCCTCAGTCAGAACTAGTCAGAACCATCGAGCGGATTCGATCTGAGCATTTCCCAATGGGAGAAAAAAAAACAGTCCCCCTCAGCTGTCCGTACAAAGAGATATACAGCCTATTGTCGAGCCTACACCATTGGCCACGAACCATTCTTAGGGGGCACCCAGCGCACCCAAACAAACGACTGACCCTCGACGAGATGGAGTATTTTCAAAAAAAGAAATGTGTCAGGGCGATAATAGAATGCATCCGTGCTGATGTGCGTTTAAAGGATCACGTCCTGTCTAGGCGCACTTGAATGGCAAATCCCTATCATAAAGGCGCCCCGCGACGCCTCGCCTCTTTTCATACATGAGGAGCAGATAAAGGCCTCCAGAATATTCCATGATCCCAGCTGAGAAAACTCTCTCCTTCCTTAGGGGATCTCAATATGGTAAAAAGGATAACTTCCTATTATAAAGAGCACGATTTTCCCATACTTATTCAATTATTAATGCATACTGCCTTAAAATAATATTATTTTTTATATTATATTCTCATTAAAGATACGTCTGAATGAATATTTTCTGTCAGTAAATCGTTTTGCCCACACACATACTCCAATATATATCAGCTGAGAACGATAATGACCTACCTCCGAAAAATCAGTCTTGAGATAGTCACTGCTGCTCTCACTGGTAGATCTATTTCTCCATCCCTACCAAAAAGAAGACTAGTACATTCAAGTGGAAATAAATTCTAGTTGAACTTTCAAACTCATGCAGAATAAAAAGAAGCCATTCTCAAACTCTTAGGTGTGCTTAAATCATATTTGATGGTTTCCATTCAGGTTTGATGGTCAATGTAGTTCTCAGCAGGAGATCCGTCCTAGCTACCAGACAGGGGTGCTGGGCATCATTAGCCTTCGAGGATGAGGGGCTTCTCTGTAACCCTCATACTCTTGTAGAGCCACAAATAAATACGATTTATGGTTTTTTAATTGTGACTTCTAATGATATAAGAATGTGTCATCCGGCCAGCTCTGCTGTACTGTCACCACTATATACTCGCATGACTGACAATAAACCTATAGGTCTCCAGCAGTTTCAGAATGGGATCATGAGAACAGTGGTCAGACATATCTCTCTCGAGAGTTTAAAGAACGCCCACCTGCACCCGTTGCTTGGTGTGCCACCGGTGGGTGAGTTCATTCACCGGAGACACATCAAGTTTTTCCACTCGTTGCAGCACCTGACAAACCTAGTATTTAACACTATGACCCCACCACCATTCCCTTATCGATGGCAACAGACTGTCGGGGAAAACTGTATTTTGTTGTAAGTTAGTTTTAAGCCTATGATTCATAAGGTGAGCCCCATCATTTTTAAACATGTTCAGAAAATGAATGTATAATGTACATTATTATTATACTTTTGTAATAATCACAAATCGCAATGTAAAATTATTAAAAATAAGGAATTAATAAAAACAACAAAACTTAATTATATTTTAGTTAACATATTATCTAGTTTATGGAAATGTTCCTACAAATATCAAAGTACGTATTACGTATCAAAAGTACGCGTTAAAATAATGGAAGAAAAATATTAATAACAATAATAATTTTACGAAAAAGCGCGCCGGCATAATAACGTACAACATGACTTTTTGACGGTATAAGATATCTATAAGTTTTTTTGTTTTTTTTACCTTAAGCTCTCTAATTATAAGATTAAGGATGAGGGAAAAATAAAGGAATATTTGGGTTAAGCGGATCCTTGTACAAGGAGTACGTGGAGTGCTTGAAGGTGGTGTGAGGGAATTAAGGAGTGTGGGAAGCCTCGGTAGAGGTTGAGTCTATAAGCTCCATGAACATTGTTAGTATATATTGTTCGAACCAAAGAACATTTTTGATATGCTGTAGCTTAATTAAATTTATTTGTTGGCTAACTATAATTTTGCTTAGTGTTAAGCAAATTAATGGCAAAAAAAGGCAGTCGGATTTTAACCGAAAAATCTGTTCTATTTGTTAACCGACGTCTCACAGTAAGTGGCTGTGTATTTAATTGTGCCATCACAGGATGGTGGAGGCTTCACTCGGGATTTTTAAAATTCCGGTATCATAACTGAAATTATTTATAACCGGCGTTACATTATTTCAAGGAAATTAACAATTTTTTGCAAATAATTATGTAATTATAGGCAAGTTTTTATTGTCTAAAGTAAATACTTAATAACTACTGGTCTACCCGTCAGTACCCGTCTCGCCTCACCCACATTCTGCCCTTTAAGTCAACTTCAAGTTTAATTTATTAAAGTATAATTTATTCAATAAACTTAATCTCGGTTACAGGAACTTATATTAATGTAGTAATTTAAAAGCAGCTCTGTAGAACGACCATTTTTTATCGATGATTTATTGATATCATAGGAAAAGGAAAAGGCTGCTTTATGTAAAAAACTGAGTATTAAGATAAATGATAAATATTTAGATATAATATATTTATTTATCATAGATCTCACTCTTGCTAGTAATTATTAATAATTAAACGAGAAGAAAAAGTACTCAGGGAGGATCAAGGGTCAAAACTGGGAGACCTCGATTATATATTGGGGAGGTATTCGACCCCGGATCCTGACTGTATGTTTTTTCGTCGGCAGTGGATTATATTTATAATACATATTTAGATATACTGTGATAATTAATCCTATAATTCTGATTCGATTTTCAGTCATTTTTATAATGTATTTCAATATAAACAGATATGATAACCTTTGAGAATTTCTTCCAAATTATGGGTAATAATATAATGAAAAAACAGTAATCACTTGTAAAAACAATTACTTGTGTAATTAGTGTCTTGTGAAACTTACCAGTCTATCAGGTGCTAAATCTTTGATCGCCATGAAAACATTATGATTCATCTCTCTCTCACACTCATATATAAATATAATCTATAAAAGTTTATTCGCATACCTTTCTAAAATGAGACTACTTTTCAGATCGACCAATGTGGAAGGCTGTGGGTCCTAGACACCGGGATGGTGGACATATTCGAGAAAGAGCCAAGGATGATATGCCCACCACAAATTCTAGTCTTCAACCTGAATAATGATAAGCTAATGGGTAAGTGATTAGTTGAAATTTTTGAATTTGATCAGATTGAAATTGTTAAAGCATTTCAGGTTCATAGTTAAGTTCATTTCATATACCAGTGCAGTGCAACCATTTCAGAATACTTTGGACAGACAGGGCTCAGTCTCTCCCAGAAGGGATATGAGTCATTAACATTGCAAGGTGAATATGCTACCTAGATTAAGGACCTCATTTTCGATTTCTGTAATTTTGGTATATTCCAAAAGTTGTCGTTCCTTGGATTTGATTCAGTTAAATAAACAACCATATCAAGAACATGTATTAACCACACGTGTTGTTTAGTTATAAGCAGTTACTTGCTTATATGATGCAGCTACTTTGCGCTATATGATATTTATATATTAGGTGCTAAAATTTATTATTCATTATAGTGGATAATGATCCCTTCTAGAATAAGGGTATTTTAACATTTTTTTGTTTAAATTACTATTGCGAAACCTTGTAAAGTTTGCAAAAACACACATCGTTAAGTAAAATATGAAATAAAAAACAGATTAGTATCTAAACTGTGTGTTTATAAATTATTATTTCATTTTTTTTTATAATTATGATCATTTAATTTGTACCTAAAAATAATCGGCTTAAACCATCGTCTTTATATTTTACAATATACTTTAAAATAACAGGTTGTTTAATACTTTTTGTGATTTCAATTGAGGAATACAAACACAGATAGTCCTTCGCGCTTGATGGCTAAGTTGATAAAAACGAATAATTTTGTTACATAATTTCACCATCCCGTTTCGGATCCCTTCAAACAAATATCTTAGAGGAAGACGACATATTGGGTAACCCACCCAAAGTGAGTCAGATCCAACGAGCTCTAAACCTTCCATAAGACGTGCCAGATAAAGAGAACGTTGCACTACACGAAGACGCACTTACTTCATTTCGTAAAAGTGAAAACTTGGCCTCCAGGCCCCGACAGATAACGTCTGAGACTCAGCCAGCCGCCACGAAAACGGATTTCGTACATATCTGATCAATTCTCTCTGATTTATTCTTCAGGTAAATTCCATTCTGGATATTCAATTAGCAATCATACGAGCAGCCTTTCCTCGTGCGGTTATTCGACAAGTTAAAAAAACAACAAAATTTTGAGTAATATGAACTTTGGCCTTGTGAATTACTGGGCGGGGAATTTTACCCTAACACCCCCACCCTCCTGATTGGGTACGTTGTATGAGATACAATGAGGCTTGATGAGTAAATTTGTGGTTTCTAGGACGAATTTTCTCATCAACGAATTTCTGTCAAAACTTTTCAGTTCAATTCGATGCTTACAGCCCTAGTCATCAGTTGTTACTGTCTTAATTCTTAACGTTCTCAATCTAATATGGACCTCTCAATGGTAGACAAAATTTCATGTGATTATCTATGTATTTAAACAAATGTGTCAAATCGGGCGTCAATTTTCTATTTGAACGTACAGGAAGTTTACGAGGACCATTGCCTGTGGGAAAATATTCCTAAGATTGCTCAGTAATAGAAGGAATAAGTTATAGTTATTGTAAAGGATTTTATATTACAATAGTGCTTCCTCCAGTAGTTATATAACTGATATAAAATGGTGGAATGGTGTCCAGTACAGAACTCCCGTGAACCCTAGAGCCAGGGAATTTCACCTCGACACCCTCACCTCATCTCGCATTGTATTACCTCACTCACTACGGCCTATGAGGGCATGCCATTGTTTTTATTATTAGACTTCTGGATCCCTGATAATAAAATCACCAATCATTCAATGACAAATCACTGCTCCGTATTTCAACTTAGAAGAAAGTTAGATAGTAGATAAAGTAATAAAGTTTCAATTACGACCTAAATAGGTCATATGTAGGGACCGGAATTTTTTAATCCAAAAAACGAGCAGTAAAAAACCTAAATTGTGTATGATAACTCCTAAAACATGAAAAAAACTCATCTTTTTTGTTTAGTTTATAATGTTAATACATTGAAACCTTATCTAATCTTGTTTGAATCAGAGCAAATTCGAAAAAAATCAATGTACAGTGTTGTTTTTTTTTGCCGTCTGTTTTAAGATGTTTTACCTACTGAAGTTATGGGGCCATTTTTGTAGCGTTATAAGAGGTTCCTGCTGAATAGCGTCATCTTCAATATTTTTTCAGTTAATTCAGTCATTAAATTGTTTTATGCGAATGTAGCCAGGGTTTTTTTCATTCTATGCATTTTAAATTTAGAACTTAGAATTTGGAAACAAACCTCTTCAGTATAGATATTAAAAAATTAAAAATTAAAATTAAATAGATATATTATATGAAATTGGATCACTGGTGCAATTTAACCCTGGTTCGTGCAATTTAAAAAAATATCCTTAATGTGCAATTTTGTCGAAAATAAAATTGGGAAATAAACTTTCTTAGTTCATGAAACAGATGGGCAAATTGATTAACACGGGCAAACAAGTGAAAACACAGAAATCCGCTCTCATGTGAGTAGAGCTTTGATTTTTCACAAGAATCAATGACTCTTTTCGTTTTTAGAAAAATCCAAGAACTAATTCATTTGCTTTTTCATGATTTAAATTTGTCCCATTTGTGCCTGAAATATATTTAAATATCGTTTTTTATTAAAGTGACCACTATCAATTTAACATAAGAGAAATTAGGGGTTCCCATTAAAACCCGAAAAGGAAATTTCTGAAAAATGTTATGCCCGTATGGAATTTGTTACTGGGTGGCCCAAATAAAATCACCGATATAAATGTGTTCGATTAAAAAAAAACATCTACAAACCTATCCTCGATGCGTTCCAAATTAAACGGCCCAATGTTCTGAAACAGCTCGAACTTTCGGGTCATTTCTTTTCACAGTTCTTGGCCGCCTTCCCTGGCGCCCTTGCGACACTGGGTGACAACAGGACGGCAAATTGCCCTTAGCGAATCATAACTGGTGCTAAGTAGCCCACACACGGCGTGAAAGATGTGGTCCAGTGTCGGACATGGGGTTCAAGCTCATTTCTGTCCAGTCTTCAGTGAAATGTCTAACGATTTGTGGAGTTGATTCTATTTGGAGTGTTTGAATTACACAATCAGTCTAAACAACATTCTTTTAGATGTATGCAGGTTTATAAACGTTTACCTTGCAGAAAGTTTAACCACTATTATTGATAATTACTACCCAAAGAAACAATTTGCTTGTTGGATCGGGACACGAACCCAGGAAATTTCCAATATCAAGCCTGGGGCATCTTCATGTACTGTACCTCGTTGCATAATGAGGTACTGACTAAACTAAAACCATAAGCTACGAGCCAGACAGGACTGGGTGATGGGGCTCTTCTTTAGACCACAAGACTTAACCTAGCTTCCATCCCCACGTTGCTGTGGGACTACAGTCTGTACAACAGCTTAGCCAATGTAGAGTCAAATAGGCAAGGTCGTCCACACTCTTGTGGTAGAGACCCCACTGGGTATTGGGGATGTCCTCTGGGCTGTAGTGCCGGATTTTTTCTTCAGCTAGTAGGTATTAATTATTAAAAACACAGGTCTTTGTGAGCTCTGTCCCGAAGGCAGAGGTGTCATTTAATAATTAATAAAAATAAAAAATCCAAAAAAAATTTCTCTGGCTTTTTTTTTATGAACCTGAAGTATTTAGAAATTGTAAGAGCATAGGAAGATTTATTTATCATCAGTGGTATATCGATTGCGTTATTCATGTTCGGAAATATCTATATTACATAAGTAATACACACAAAAATTATTTGAGCAGTGACCGACCAACTTGCACAATCTGCACTGACATTTTATATAGTTCTTTATGACGCAGTCTACGTGTTTGACGATAATTTGAGTAAAAATCGAAATGAAACAGTGCACGCACGTTCTGTTTTATAGAGGCGGGTTGGGCCCGGGCACAAAGCGACCGGGTTGAACGTTGAGTGAGAGCTCCATGGGCGCGTGGACGAATTTTCTCCTGCTCCACGTTAGAGAAAATTGCTGTGTTTGAACGTAATGTGACATGCACGTTCTCTCTTTACTGGAAATATCAAGACTTTTGCTTTGCCATTTCACTTGTGATATGTATTAGAAGAACAATATGTATTCAATTCGATTGAGGATAGCTTTCAAGATAAATTTTGAATTAATTTTATAAAATAATTTAACTTTAATGGTAAAAAGACAATAATTAACCAAGTAACTAACCAGTAATAAACATAACTTGCATTTTAACTTTATGACAGTAATCTATCCAACCACCCTAATTCCCTAACACAGTCATTGCACTTGTGATGTGTATTAGAAGAACCATATGTATTAAATTCGATTGAGGATAGCTTTCAAGATAAATTTTGAATTAATTTTATAAAATAATTTAACTTTAATGGTAAAAAGACAATAATTAACCAAGTAACTAACCAGTAATAAACATAATTGGCGTTTTAACTATATGAAAATAAATTAGTAACGGTAATTTATTAGTGAACTCGTTATCGGACGAGTAATTAGTTTAACGGTGACTAAGATTTACACTGGACATTTTAAGTATTTCAACTGCGGGAGATATCTTTTAACGATTCTATTTTAAGTCTATAAAACGAACAGAAATGAAAGTTGAAACTATTCACAACGCTATATATGAATTTTTTTTTCATTCATGTATTCACAGTACAGAAAACAAATGATACAACTATTGGATGAGCTGATGAGTGAATAATAGCTACGATATCCATGAATAACATGGGGGTTTGAACATCTAGTAATGCCTCCTAATATGAAGGATAATGGCAGTTTAAAGTCCCTACTACAGTTTCTTTCAAGTGTATCGGGTGTATCGGGTGAGTCGGGTTTGCCAGTCCAAGTATGTGAGGATTTGGGTGTCCGAACAGTTTTTGATGGAAATATTGTCTGTTAGGTTTTGATGTAGGAACGTAAGTCTGTGTGTAAAGTCTGATACTGAGGTGCACCGGAGTTGTTTTTTTTTCATACTTCCGATTATTTTATTATAATTAAAAACTAATCGGCTCAGGTTAAGATATTTTGGCACATAACCTCGACATTTGTCTTTACTACGGGACTGAAAGTATTGCAACTCCATTTGATCCCGACAATGTTGATAAAACAATTCATACTCAGAATGTTTTTTTTACATCTTCCAATCTAAAATTTAAATAACGTCAGATCAAAGTAATCCACAATCAAAGAGTAAAGTGGCTAGTAAGTAATGTTGTCATCGGGTGAAGGTCACCCAGGACCGGAGGACTGCCGAAGAGAATGTCCTTAGAGGACAGCTGCTGCAGAAATGTCCTGTCAGGTGACTATTGACTCTTGCAGCCTTGATATCTGCTTTTTGTTTACCTCCTGTCATTGTTCGAGGCCATCAAGCCGCAGGTTATTGGTTTTCATGCAACACTTCTCCATTTTCTAAACAGTGGAATTCGTTACTACAGGCTCCTTTGCTCCTAGCAACTCCTGACATATCGATTTTCATTCATTGATTTCGGATCGAATCGGCCGTCATATCCAAGTGGAGTGTATTCAGAAAGGTCGTCCAGCTGTTGAGGCAAGCGTCTATTGTGATGACTACAACTGTCAAAAGGTCAGTAACAGGGCACCATCATTAATATTCAAGTCAGAAATATAAGTTTACCTTGAACTGTGCATTCGTGCGGATGCATAACTATCGTAACAAAAGTTGTTTTTCTTTCTAGCTAAATTGTATATGGGCGTTGAACTGCTAAAAATCTAAATAATCCTTAAATTACACTCTGTGAAGTTAACTAATTTGATAAAACAGATACGAAAATATCGTGCGAAACAATGCTTTCAAAATTTCTTAAAGGAAGAAATAAAATACAAAAGATACAGAAGGATAGAAACCTTTTTTTTGACTAAATACATCAATAAATAAACTACATAACGAACTCAATTCAGCGATCAAAAACCAAAGCATCCCTAATTATTATTTATGAGATTACTATAATTTTTATCATCTATAGGTAAACGGAACCATTAAATAGATAGTGAAAAATTGAAACTTTTGTGATGATAATTTCCAAAATCCCCCTATCATAGTATTTATTACCTATTATTAATCAAGACGGCACATTCGTTATTTGAAACCCTTGTCAAAATTGAAGGAAATAATTAATTTTTTGTACCCAATCAACTAATAACCCTTAGTTATCTTTTATGAAGTTCACAGTATTTTTCTTTCTGCTTAATTTAAACCTTTATGTTAAATTAGATGCCCCTAATTCTAACCAAACAGGCAAACTGTACTAGTGAGAAAATAAGGTTTTTGTGTTGCATAAAAAATCACAAAAACAAATTACAAATCTTGTCTTCTACCTCATGTGTGCAAAATCCATAAGTGGATCCTTCTGACTCCTTATCCATTCTCCTTTTTAATGCGAATGGTGTTCGCACCCAGACTAACGAACTGACAGCACTACTCCACGACAAGAACGTAGCTCTCATTACTGAAACAAGACTTACGAGTAAACGACTCATGCAGGCACCGCTGTCATTGTTTATAACTCCATTTCCCATCACATAGTTCCTTCGGTAGCACATAATTTCCTTCAGTCCACTGCAGTGTCAATCAGCACATTCACTCTCCCCCTCATCAGTGTATTGCCCTCCTAATTAGTCCATTTCCAATTCCCAATTCGTCACCTTTCTAGACTCCATTGGACATCGTTTCCTTGTGGGTGGTGACTTTAATGCAAAGCGCCAACATTTGGGCTCAATATCCACGAGGACGTGCTTAGCTGGCTGCACTCACAGGTACATTGCTCCACTATCTCTCCTGACACAGCCACCTATTGGCCATCTGATCCAAGCCGAAATCCAGATCTCCTTGACTTCTTCTTCTACGATAGTTTAGAAACAATAAACTACTGACGCGTCTCGATGGCCTCTCCCCCGAACATAGCCCATTGATTCTAACTATTTCCCTAAGACCTATTCACCAAGTAAATAAATATGAAATATATAATTGATATCAATTGCAATTGCCCAGTAGGGCAGGTTGTAATTGTATCTCAAGAAAAGATTTCTAATAATAAAAAAAAAAAATTATTCTATGATTTCTGTTTGTGTCAATAAAGTTTAAACTAGTTGTTCGTTTCCAATGAAGTTGGATATGGTTTTTTTCCTAAAAAACTACTTGTTTTTAATCACCGACATATACCGCTGTTTAACTTTCTAAAGTTTTTTACAGGCTTAGAAAAGAGCCCTAACGAGTAACTAACTTTACGCCACAACCTGCACCAATCAGAGTAGAAATGCAGTTTCTATAAAGACACTTTCTTGCCGACTTGTTTTTATTGGTCAATGATAATTTCACCTTCCTACTAGACACTTAGCTATGCAAAATAATCATATATTGTCGGCCAGATTTCCAATGTGTTCATTTCCTTGTTTGAAATCTTTGAAATGTCTTTAAACTTATTTCCAATTGTAACTATTACGACTATAAGATAACCTAAACTTTTATTAACTCGATTAATACTTATCGATATCTATTATAAGAGCAGAAGCCTTCACATATTACTTGTAAGATTAGATTTCTTTCCTTGTTCACTCTTAAATAAAGTACCTGTCGTTTTTCGCAGACGCAATCCCGATTCATCATAAGCTTTTTATGCGACATGACACTTCCAGTTTCTCTCACCAATAATCTCCAATATATTTTCGCCTTACATGTTGTCAAATGTATACCACATCCTGGTGACCTCTGGTCCACTAACGGTCCAGTATAATAGCAGTCCAGATCAATTGAATGAATTATAATTCAAGATTTTCCATTTCAAAAGGGGGTGGTCATGAAAACCTCACTAGTCACCTTGACCCATAAGGTATATTGTGACATGAATATACTTTCATACAGACTTCTTCCGGTGGTTTTACCTGGTCCAGGCACATGCGATGTGTGAGCCCTCTAAAGTCAATAAATGTGGGGGGGCCTGTAGCAAAAACTTCATATTGATAGTAATAAACGTAATATATACATCTTATGTTTACTGGCTGTTGGTCAGTTACTTTTGAAACCTATGATCGCGAGTATAGTGTAAACACGGCCTGGAAAGGTCTTATGTAAGCCAGATACAGTAATCAGTTAATCCAGGTATATAGGCTTACAACATGGACCACAGTCGTAAATTATATAAGCACTTTTATTTATGACGACCGTTCAATAAAACCGATTAAGGTAATTTACTGGAGTCGATTCCGGGGATGACCTGTAGTTATTTAACGAGTTTAACACCTATTTAATCACAATTCTTTCAAGCTGTAAATTGTTTATTGATGTTCAAAGAGGTTTTACCGACTTCTGCAATTGAACAAGTCAATCCGTCATTACGAGTAGGCGTTTGGTCAATCTTAATTTAGATTAATAATTCACTTGGTGGATTCGTGTAAATTACATTGCAATTGAATAGGAGAAATCACTAATATTTTTTCTCTTATTTTTTGTTAATTAAATAAATTCTTGAATGCTATGTTCTAATTTGAAGTATACCATATAATTAGTTTTTCCATATTTATTTGCAGTGTTCCTTTTTTGTTAGCCAGAGTTGAATTTATTTATTTGTTGCTATTCACAGGGGACATAATATAGATTTTTTTTGTACATAAAAAAAAAGGTAGGCTTAGTCATAATCTAAGTTAAAACTAAAATAGAAGAATTTTTTTTTTATGACAATGCGATTTCCTCACTTCACCTATTCCTCTCTCTCTTCCACCAAAAGCCGTTAACCCCTCTGAGGTCAAATACCTTCTGAACGACCTTACCTTACCGAAAATCCCCTGGATATGATCTCCTTACTCCCCAAATTCTCAAACAACTTCCTCCTAAAGCCATAATCTTCCTAACCTACATATATAATTGCATAATCCGAACGACGCACTTTCCTCTCCTCTGGAAACATTCGATTATTGACCTATTCACCATACCTGCTAAACCACCCAATGACGCCTCATCTTACCGTCCAATTAGCCTACTCCCTATCCTGTCAAAAATATTTGAAAAAATTCCAATTAAAACGTCTACTTCCAATTGTTGAATCCAAAACCCTTTTTCCTACACACCAGTTTGGTTTCCATCTACGACAATCTACTGCTCAACAAGGTCTTCGCGTTGTTGATCACAAATCCTCAGCCCTTGAAACCAAACAGTATTTATTTTTGCGTTTATGTACACAGCTCAAGCTTTTAACAGGGTCTGGCACGCTGGATGCTTTACAAACTCTAAACATATTTACCACAGACCCTTTTCCTTATCCTACAGTCCTACCTTTCAAACCGCTTCTTTCAAGTCCGCTGAGGTTTAGAATATTCTAACTACAATCCCATAAAAGCAGGAGTTCCGCAGGGCAGTGTCCTGGGTCCCATCCTCTATAACCTATATACCGCTGATGTCCCCTCTACCCCCAATACCTTCTTGGCAACATTTGCAGATGACAGACTACTTCGGAGGACATCCCATCTATCAATAGAAAATAAATTACTAATCTACAAAGTTATACTTAAGCCAATCTGGACATACGGAACAGAGCTACGGGGGACAGCAAATAAGTTGAACTTCAAGCGTATCCAATCCTTTCAATCGCAAGTCCTGAGAGCAATAGTAAATGCCCCAATTTCGTCAGCAACAAAACCCTTCATAACGATCTTAATATGCCTTACATTCTCAAAATCATCCCTTCCAAGTTTATGAAATTCCACAGTAACCTTTCTAACCACCCTAATCCCCTAGCACAGTGTACTGCACCACTCATCCCTATAATCCTCCTCGGAGGCTAAAACGGACATTGGCCTCGTGACCTACTATAAATGCGTAACAGCGGGAGTCCTGTCAATGGGCAGTTTCTCCAATCATGTCCTGAGCGTATGTGGCTCTCGCGCTCTTCGTCAGCCTCCACTGGCTCGTGTCCAATGACGTGGATGACGGAGCAGCGTGGGGGGCTTCCCAAGACTTCCCTTCCTCTTTCGCATGTGAGGGAGGTGACATCCATGTGGATTTGGGAGGTCTCTGGGCTATTTGTAAATACTGTATGAATGAGCGTGTGAACGAAAATTGTAAATATGGTATGAATGAAATCATTTATAACAATTACTTATTGCCAAATGAGGTAGATTGTAATTTTATCATAATAACGTCGTTTTATCAATCAATTATTGTAATGCAATCATTAAATTATTTTGAAGTGTTACAATGATACATAGAAATAAAGCAAAAACTCGTTAAAAATAAATCTTTTTCATATGAAATATGTCAAAACAATTGTAAATTATAAAGCGAAGCTAATACACACGCGGATGCTGTTTGTGATGTATAAGGAAATTATAAGTATGTGTGTGCTTTTTCATTAACCGTTGAGTAATAAAGCCACGTGCAGATGCGCACGGTAGACTGCATTCTTTCAATATGAATAATTGTAAGGAACGTAGCTTGCAAGCTTGAGTGCATTAAAAATATTAGCATATTTGTGTTCAATAGAAGATGTTCATTTTAATTACCGTTAACATTTAATTCACGTTACAAGTACTGTCATAATTAAAAAAAGTCCCAATTTAAAAATTTAACGATTTATTCTATCGACAGCCTAATGGATTTGTCTTGTTTTGAAAGAACGAGCGGGAAACCCGATGTCATAATACAAATGACTACACTGAACTGGCTGGAGTCCATAAAGCTCCCGACAATGGTCAGGTTGGGATTTTCCCCTCGCGGTAAAGATCTTTTAAGCCTTTTTGTTGGAGATGGTTCCTGAGAGATCTAAGACAACATCCTGTTGCACTGTGGAGAGATCTGCGATCAGCACTTGAGATTAGTTTATTTCTTTTTCTTATAAACGGCTTGTTGTTTTTTTGTATGCCGTGGGTATATAAGCAAACATTTCCATATACTAATGATGAGGCATTAGAAACGCAAATTTACAAAAATAGGCAAGTAAACATACGAAGCAAACGAATTAAATTATGACGCAAGTAGCTAGAATATTAAAAACAAAAAAAGAACGCTAAGATTTTCCTGAATTAATACTGATTATGAAAAAAAGTACTTTATTTTTAATTATTTATTTAATTCCCACACATGAGCCTTGCCACAAAAAAAAAAAGTCACGTTGTATGTACTTATAATAATTATAACATTGGAATAATAAACTTAAAAGTTTACTTGCTCCAAAAGTCTGAGACATCCCAAGTGGAATAATTGAGAAAAATTACCTGCAAAAAATAAGAAATTAGGTGAATGATATCTCCCCTCGCCAAAACTAACGAGTTTAGGATTCGAATTGTCCCCACGAATAGATGGTCCATTTAGATCTCCATATAAAACACATTTTTTTTTTTCAAAATTACTTGTAGGCTAGGACGGTTTCTTGCAGGATTGTTCATTTCTTTTCGCGTGCTACAATTCGCTCCTAAAGACAGTTTGGCAGTAGCTAATATTTTACATACAATGATGAGGTTGTGAGTTTTGTTATGAGAGAAGTCTTGTATCCGTAATAATGAAAATATTTCCAACAAATATAGCTAGGGTTTACTACTCATTTCCTTTAAGTATTTATTTATATGTCACCATTAATATATCTTAACATTTATTTCACTCATCCCTATAATCTTCCTTGAAGACTAAAACGTGACCAGCTATAAATTTGTGACAGTGAGAGTCCTGGCAATGGCCAGTTTCTCCAATCATGTCCTGAGCGTATGTGGTTCTCGCGTTCTTGTGCAGCCTCCGCTGGCTCGTATCCGGTGACGCGGCAGACGGAGGAGCGTGGGGGACTTCCTAAGTCTCCGCTTCCTCTTTCGCATGCGAGGGAGGTGACAACCATGTGGATTTGTGAGGTCTCTGGGCTGTTTGTAAATACTGTACGAATGAGCTAGTGGATGAAAATTGTAAATATAGTATGAATGAAAACATTTATCACAATTACTTATTGTTCAATGAGGCAGATATTAATTTTATCAGAATAAAGCTGTTTAAAAATTATAACATTTATCTAAAATCTCAAACACTTTTAAGACTAGCTGAATACCTGTGTTTTATTTATATTAAATGAAATTGAGTAAAAACCGAAAATTGGATTACGTTAAAACCCCCATATTATATAAAGTTAAAATCCAAAGGAAAAAAACATTAGTGTAACGTTGAAATAAAAAAATTACACGAACAATTCCCCTTTGTCCGGTTGATTACGACGAAACATCCAGAGTGTAATCAAGGTTTCCCCATTAGTTTTTTTAGAAAAATGAATGAAGCCCTCTGGGACCTTGAGGTTGTCGGTAATTTGATCCTTTTGTCTTTAGTGGCAGATGATCACGTTGTAACCACTGAGGTGCAAAAAAAAAAAGAAGCAATTTCCACCAGCTAATAACTACAAAACCCAGTCTCAACTATGAAGTCCTTTTTTTGAAGGATTTTTAAGGTTTATCACGAAATGTTTGATGACTAATAGTTTAAAACCAGTCACGACGGTTGATGTTACAAATAAGTCAATTGTAAATTAACCCTTACCATCTAAATACCACCAACCATTGAGAAGCACACTCGTTGATTCTTCGGATATAATCTGAATGACTCTTAATAACTTTTATAGGGGAAGGGGATGTATTTTATTTTATATAAATATCAGAAGTGATAAGAAATACTTGCATGTTTATGGTGTTAACGACCATTTCAACGGCTTTGTCTAATTATAGTCCGGGCATGTGCACGTCATTCCAGCCTTCGACTCCTTTACTTGTATGGCTTACTCAATACAAACTTTTCTATTTTATTTTATTTTTTTATACCCAGTAATTGATTAATGATAGTTGTCATGCCATAAGTTCGTAAATTGCATGCCTATTAGGGACTGACATTAAGTTTTTTGACTCATTGCAGCGCCTGACAAACCCAGTGTTTAACACTATGACCCCCACCACCCCTCCCGCATCGATGGCAACAGACTGTCGGGGGAAAATTAGGATAAGAATTAGTATGTAAGTTAGTTTTAAGGTCAGCCAAAAAGGTGAGCCCCATCACCTTTATTAGTCAGTTTAGTCCAGTTACGTATAATGTATATCATTATACTTGTTTATTCATTATATAATTTCTATAAAATAACAAAACCTGTATATAATGTAGTGATGCTACAGGAAATACAAAATAATTTGTGAATGGATTCACCTGAGGATCTATAATTATATATAATTATCTGGAAATTTAAAGGGGCTATGAAAGGAAAAAAAAAAAAAAAATAAAATAAAATAACAAAACCTGTATATATTGTAGTGATGCTATAGGAAATACAAAATAATTTGTAAATAGATTCACCTAAGGATCTATAATTATCTGTAAATTTAAAGGGGCTATGAAAAAAAAAAAAAAAAAAAAAAAAAAAGGGACTGACATTAAGTAAAACCTTACAGGCACAAACTCTAAATAGACAGACAGGCACAGCCTATCGGAAACTCCGGAATCCGACCTCCGAAATTAAGTGTCCTTTGGGAAATAATGGGACCTGTTTCCAAACAGTCAATTGACCAGTTCAATTTCTTTCCTCACTTATTAAGTTCAGCGGATTACTTCGGTTGACTGATGGAGGGGTAATGACACTTACAGCCACCTCAAATCAAACTTATCACCTGCTTTCATTTCTCAGGTCTAGTTTAATTATTTTTTCACTAAATTAAATGTTGATATTTTGAAATTTACATTTTTGTCATTATTGCCTAAAAAGAACACTTTAAATAGTAAAATTAACACAAATATTAGTTTTTTATACAAATCAATAACAAACATGAACAGATATGTGACAATCTTAGTGATAAAATTACATTCTGCCTTATTGGGCAATAAGTAATAATATGTACTCGTTCATACCATATTTACAATTCTTCATTCACCCGCTCATTCATACAGTATCTAAAAACAGCCCAGAGTCCTCTCAAATCAACATGGTTCCCCTTGCATATGAAAGAGGAAGCGGAGTCTTAGGAACTCCCCAACGCTCCTCCATTAACCGCGTCACCAGATACGAACGAGTGGAGGTTTACCAAGATCGAGAGGGCCACAGACGCTCAGGACATGCTTAGAGAAACTGGCAATTGCCAGGACTCCCACAGTCACAGTATTTATAGCAGGTCACGAGGCCTCTGCCATTTTAGTCTCCGAGGAGGATTATAGGAACGTGTGGTGCAGTGCAATGACTGTGCTAGGGGTTTAGGATGATTGGATAGGTTACGATGGAATTTTATGAACTTAAAATGGATGAGTTCAAGAATGTAGGTTATAAAATGATCGTAACGAAGGGTTCTGTAGCTGTCGTAATAAGGGGCATTTTCTATTGTACTCAGGACTTGCGATTGAAAGGATTGGATACGCTTTCCCTATAATCCCTATAATCCTCCTCGGAGACTAAAACGGCAGTGGCCTCGTGGCCTGCTATAAATAAGTGGCACTGGGAGTCCTGGCATTGGCCAGTTTCTCTAATCACGTCCTTAGCGTCTGTGGCTCTCGCGCTCTTGGTCAGCCTCCGCTGGCTCTTATCCAGTGACGCGGTTGACGTAGGATCGTGGGGGTCTTCCCTAGACTCTACTTTCTCCTTCGCCCGCGAGGGAGGTGACAACCATGTGGACTTGGGGGGCCTCTGGGCTGTTTGTATATACATTATGAATGAGCGGGTGAATAAAAACTGTAAATTGGTATGAACGAGATCATTTATCACAACTACTTATAGCCCAATCAGGCAGATTGTAATTTTATCATAATAAAGTTGTTGTTGTTAACAAGATATGTAAATACTTCTGCATATTAGTAACCTACATTATGTAATTAAAATGTTAGGGGAAACGGAAATTTAACTAGGGAACCGGTTTTTCGTTGTCAATTAATTTTACCTTCAAGTGTTGGAGCTATCGATAATAAAACTAAATATGTATTTTCAACTAGTTTTATCTTATTTTACTTTTTTTTAATGAAATAGAGATTAATTAATGTAGCGTAATGCCAACTCCATAAACACTAATTGAACTTCTTATTAAGAAATATGAAATGGGTTTAACATTCAGAGGCACTGCCAGCATTTTAATAAATCTCTAGCCACACCTGAAGTAACTAGGCTAAGCTTCAGTCACATGCTTTCCCACGTGGGTGCTTGAAAGGTCAGAAATTAATATGGTATACATTTATGAGCTGCTTCATATGCTTATTACAGGCGATAAACTGGTTATTTAAGCAAATAAATTATGATGATTCTTTCATTCTTTATGACATTACATAAATGTCTCGTATGTCCTGTCTTCGTCTAAACTGGTAATGATATAATTATGTGGTACGTTTTGACCCTTTTATGTGTTAGTAAAATTTTTATATATAGTAATTTTAAATATTAGCAATTAGGATATAGCAAATTGATACAGCAATGAATGAGTGTAATGCTTAAAACATTCTCATAAGAAGCCCGAATAGGTAAAACGTCGACATTGATGTAGTTTCATAAGTAAAGGAAGAAAACATATCATAACAATGAGACACCTATAAGTCTCATTTTGGAGTTTTATTCTTAAGTATATAATAGGGAATGTGTTTTAGATGACCAAAGTAATTTAATAAGTGTTTTTTAATTAGGAGGTAGGCTTTCAGGACGACTGTGACTGAATAACACACAGCCGTGTCTCACCCTGAAAGATTTGTGTACGTTATTTATGAATATAATTACCTAAAAATGATAGAAAGCCATGGCAAGATTCTGTTTGTGATGGTTTTATTGGGAAGAGAGGTAGTAAAGATAGTAAATGAAATGCATTCAACAAGAAGGCAGATAGATATAAAACAACTTTATTATGATGAAATCACAATCTGCCTTAATACTTAATAGGCAATAAATAATTGAGATAAATGTTTTCATTCATACCATATTTACAATTCATCATTCACTCGCACATTCATACAATATTTACAAACAGCCCAGGGGCCCCCCAAGTCCACATAGTTGTTGCCTCCCTCGCATGCGAAAGAGTAAGCGGAGTCTTGGGAAGTCCCCCACGCTCCTCCGCCAGCTACGCCACCGAATACGAGCCAATGGAGGCCGACGAAGAGCGCGAGAGCCACATACGCTCTCAAGATGGTAACACTGTAATTAACACATGGGTACACTCTGGATATTTACAGATACACATACTACACATGGGAGAGACATGGTATGGACACCCATGTCCACATCAGTCCCCAACCACTGGACCTAAAGCAATCCCCAAAAAGGGCCCAGGTCCGGAGTCTGGAGGTCCGCTGCATTTCAATTTCTATATACACAGCAGTGACGATTTGACCAAAATCAAAAAACAATTAATTTTGTTAAAATTCTTGGCAATTGACGTAAAATATCTAGAAAAGGCTCATGAGATAAACAAGCAAATAACGTAAGGGTTATCTACAAAACACGTTGCGGTTTTGAATGTTTTCTCCGTAGCTCGAATTGAAAAAAAAATGTCTGATACACGCCTGTGCTCCCTGTGGCGTATCCAATTTGCCCGATCCGTCTCTCAAGTCCTCAATTCTTCGGCAACGTTGCACTCAAGTAACATGTCCCTCTTCCTATGCTACTTTTTACTATGAGCATGTTTTATTCATTACCTACACAATTTGAGAGTTGTTTTTTTTCATTTTATGTAGAATAATTTTTCTTATTTTTGCATTTTTTTTTATATATACCGGTATTTTTTTAGGTGACAAAATTTAAATTCTCAACCAGTGTACCGAAAAAAATAAAGCATAAAAAAACTCACAATTTCCCTAGTAGACCTCTTTTTTTTTTGATATTTTGTATTGTTATTTATTTATTGAATAGTTGATTTTTAGCAACCGAGATGAGTCAGAAAATTAAATGGATTATTTTTTACTTACTTAATGTCAGTATTCGGATGGGATTAAGATTTTTGAACGGGAATGATTTCGAGGTCCCTTTTATTTTTTTACTGGTAAATAAATTTATTCAACTAGAAAATCTGTTGCCTTGAAAAGTCTTTTTAGTCCTTTGAAAGGACTGAGTTAGAAACTGGACAGAAATTCTTAAAACTCTGCACCACCTTAGCGTCCAATAGAAGTCAAGTTCGTCTTCAGTCAGATCAGGTCACGCGGTCCATGACCTGTTTTTACTATTTTATTTTAAAACAATTTTGGACTCAGTGACATGCACTTTTTGTTTCATTCCATCTTAAGACGTCTAACAATGTTCAAACGCAAGAAATATATTGGATAAGGTCACGCGGTCAAGAAAGTTTTGACTGGATATTAAAGAGCCACTACTGTTTCAGATATTTGGGCAGAATTCTTCTAGAGGGGATGTTACTAATTATATCGTCTTCGGTCTATATAAAAGCCATTTTTGTCCCTTTTAGACTGTGGAATTCATTTTGATATTATGCGTTTTTGCATATTAAAAGCTACTTGGAAATTTATTTTGCTTTGCATAAATTTACATTATATTAATATATTAATTTATAATTACTATCTTAGTTTCAATTTAGTCCGTACTTTACTACATCATTAATTCTTAGGTTACATGTATTTCTTTGTATGTTACTAAGCTCATGACCTGTGACCTACCTAGACCCGTGACCATCTCCAAAATATAGTCACATGCTTATACCTCATTAATCTACAGCTATGTTGAACATGAACAAAATTTATTCTTGTGCTTTGCCCTGCAGGAAAGTACGTGTTCCCTTCGGACGTGGTCGACTCCAGATCACTTCTTGTGACGATCGCAGTGGACACCCGAGATGCCAAGTGTTTGGACACGTTCGTCTACGTGGCCGATGTGACCGGCTACCGGCTGATAGTCTTCGACGCGGTGAGGCAGCGGTCCTGGAGAGTGACCAATAACTACTTCTACCCTTACCCACTCCACGGGTCCTTCGCCATAAACGGGGTCAACTTCGACCTCATGGACGGCGTCATCGGCCTGGCTCTAGGTTAGTGGAGTCTTCTGCCATCGAAGCCAACCTGTCTTTTAGATATTTATTATATGATGCTCTTGTGTCGTTTTCGTAGGCCCGATCGTAGACAACGACAGACGACTCTACTTCCACTCTCTAGCATCGGTGAGAGAGTCCTGGGTAGCGACCAGCCTGCTCAGGAACCAAACCCTCTTCACCGAAGGGGATGGAGCCCCCAGGTCCTTCCACGTCTCTCAGTTCACGAGGTCCTCCCAGTCGGCGGCAGAGGCCATGTCCCCGTCGGGTGTCCTCTTCTTTGGCCTGCTCAGTGAGAACTCCATAGCCTGCTGGAATTCTAGGCTACCGTACACTACACAGAACATCAATACCATTGTACAGGTCAGTATACATATAACGGATATATCTCAACAATTCGTCCTTTATTAACAAATATTTCAGGACTGTTATTTATTGTTATGGAATATATTGAAATTCCATAGTACTTTATATTATATCATTTTTATACGTGATTTGAACTGCGTTAGGATGTGACTTGGTATGCATTTACTGCAGATATCAAGAAGATCTATTATAAAATAATACAGTTAGAAAATCGAATTAAAGAGAAAATATTATTTTATATCTATATATTATAATAATTTAATCTTTTTAGTCAACAATAAGACATTAAAATGCGAAGAAACAGACACTTTTTTATCGTTGATACGAAACAAATGAGCTATGATATTATGTTTCTTACCTGATCATCATTTCTTTGTTTTTAGTACAAACAATTTACATTTTAGGATTGTATATATGTGTACATTTTCTAGTATTGTAGAGGTGCACCATGAAATATTTTTGAAAATTCGACTCCTAAACCCATTTATCGGTCTATTTCCGAGGTAACGGCTCAAAGAGTGCTGGTATTTCGATTCTTAAGATAGCTCGCGATTTTCCAAACAAAGGGATGAACGAAAACTTTATTTAAAAAATAATTTTTATAAAAAGTCTTAAGCCAAATTAATAAATAACAAACAAGGTCAATCACTAATTAAAAGAATTTTTAAAGGGTATTTAGCTGATATACTGTATTCCGTCCGTTTCTGGGAGTCTGGTAACAAATGGTCTAACTTCTTGTCTTGCTCGTCAGAATTACCTTTCTTCATTAGGAGCTAAAAGTGCCAATAGATGATTCATTGGCCTTTTCAATCCTGTCATGATACCCCAGGTAAAAGTCTTCGTTATATCCCCCCCCCCCCAGTTGTAATTAACGCTAACATTACGTCCGCATTCCCTTTCTTCTGATATCGGCTCCTGCAGATTGTAGACGGTGATATCAAGCGGAGTGAAACTACCTCTTAGTGCTTCCATAAGATGCCCAAGGAAGAAATACATTTAGACGTTTCGTTTAAAATCTAGTAGAAATACTCGCAGGTTTGAAATATGAAATATGAAGAATCACACAATGTATGGGTTAAATGGATCAAGCGGCCGAAATATGAAAATTCGTATCTTCTCTGCAGTCAGAGTAACAACAATAAAACAAATTCAAATTCTGCCTCGTTTTTGCCTTAAGAATAACTCCTCATTGGAGAATCTCTTTAGGTTTGTTAATTATTTTATCTGTCATGAATTTAGTGGTTATATTGAAGGATTCCACAACCTCATTGACTTTTAGGCGTTGTAATTTTATATCTATTTTTCAGACATTATAATGTTACTTATGATACTGATTTTACTTTGCAGTATTACTCTAAGCTATTTTATATTTTCCTGCCATAAACAAAAATTACCACCACTTGTATGTTCCTTGCCTTTTATTGTTGCTAGTGATTCAGTACATGGGTTCTCGACATAATGCTGCGTTGTTGTTCTGTACTGAAATCCCAACAAATCTTACTGTCGTTTTCAGGGAAAGAATCCTGCTCTTTTCTCTTCCGAACGACTCAAGCACACTTTTCCCTTAAATATTGCTGATATTGAAAAAAATGATCATATTTTACAAATGAAAATGAACAGGTCCTTCGAATGTAATAAGGAACAAAAAAATATAAAGATATGACCATCGCTAATAACCTCTGCAGTTCACAAGATGTAAAAAAAACTAATAAATAAAAGGCTAACAAACTGATTTTTTACTTGACGTTGTAATTGAATTCGATAAACAAAAACTATTTTATTTTCTTACAATATTAGAGTAACAACATGATAATTCTATTGCTTAGTAATGAATCAACAATAATAGCAACAAATTACTTTAGGTTAGCATCATCCTTTATCCTTACTATCTATGATTCCGTCTCATGGTTTGAAAGGTAGAAAAGTTTGGAGTTTTGAAAAGGAAAAGGACTTTAGTTCTTCATAATCTATACATTTATAAGAACATCTTCCCTTTAAATTACATTATGAACACTTTTCTTTAAAAAAAACAATGTTAAAGCAGAAAAACCATGAAATATTTATTTTAACTAAAAATAAATACAGCAAAATCATGATTGGTAAAAGATATTGTTTCTATCTATTGGTATCTTAACTGTTTACACTCTAACATGCATATGTACGTCTAACTATATAATTTATTTAGTTTTGTAACATGTGAAAATAATATGAATAATAGCAACCTATTTATAGTTTTGAATTTACATAATCTAAGTAACTGGTACTAATCACTTTAACAAGAATGCAAAAATTAAATTTAGTATCAATAGATTCTGGTTTAATAATCTAGTAGAACTAACAAAAATAGTGAAGGTTCGGGAATACAATTCCATTTATGTGAAAATATGATAAGGGTAAAATTTCTGTTGGTGACAAATTTCTATAGCGCAAACACAAAAAAAATTATGGAGAAACTAAAACAGAATAAGGGAAGATTTAAATCATATTGTTTACTATTTAGCGGGTTTAATCGAGGAATTGAAGAGTGGGATGGTCATGTGTGCTACTTTTGCCACAGTTTGCTTGGTCTAGAATAGTGAAATTTACTTTTCACCCAAAAGAACTAGATTTGTTTGTGCTACCACAAAGTATATACTCAAAATACCTATTCTAGGTAAATAAAGAAAAGCAACTTGCAGATCAACCCCATATGGGGAGTCAATAGGGGTCAAACCCAAAGAAGATAATAATTATTAATTCATTTAAATTTTGAAATGATTTTTTTATAGTTGTTATGAGTTTAGTGTTGTAGATTTGTACAAGAACATCAGTTATGAATTTTAAAATGTACATACACTTTTGAATTCACATGTATATATTATAATTCACAGTATTTTGCATGTTAGTTTAGTTATAATTCATATTAGTTTAACCTGAGTTTTGGAAGTCCTAGTACAAGGAGAACGTGCATATTGTACATAAAATAACTGGTTTATTGGTTCTTGGTACTGAGAAGTTTTGAAGGCGGTTATTGTTTTAGAAGTGTCAAGAAGAAATCATGTAATTGGTAAGTTATCAAAATAATCATAAAGTATTTTGCTTTGCTTGAATAATTATGAAATAACTTGGCAATAATTTCACCACTTTTACCAATATGTCATTGCTTTTACCATTTGACTTTTGGCTTGTATTTTCATCTTAGTTTCATAAAATACACTCTTATCTAGCACTAATACCACACTTCTACCTTAGCTTTAACTTCATGCTTTCATAATTCTTGTTTCATTGTAATTTTATCCAATTCACTCTTTCACTCACTAGTTCTATAATCAACCATGCAACTATCACTGTCACTATTAATGTCCAATGTTTTACTTTCTGTAAATAATAGATCAAAGTCTACATACAAATAATTTTTTGGAGTACATAGTTTATTCAATGTCTGTTATGTACTCAATATTTTATTTATTCCTTAACTCGTTGGTCTCATGCCTATATTGGCTACTGCCTATATCATTTCTGGCCACAAGGAAAATCTAGTAATTGTAAGTTGATTACTTGTGAAAAATCCGTTACTTGTATACTATAAAGCAGAATCATAATGAATTTGTTTATTGCCTATTCCAACTTGATCCATTAAATGTCCGTGCAAAATAAAACTTTTTGTGTGAAAAACTAGGTAAGCTGGTAGTTCGAAAATGAGCAGGTCTAAAGAAAAGCAGGTAAAATAATAAGAAATTGGCCAAATTTACTAAAACGTTATGTCATGATAATTTTGGAAGAAAGAGAATTATTTTGACTTCATCGGCTAATTTAAGAGGAACAGTTGAGCTTTAAAAATGCTCCTCTTTGAAATTTTTTTTCATGACTTCCCCATTCTTCCTAGTGACCATCAATATTGCCTTAATATTTGTCACCTTTAGTAGTTACCTACTTAAAAAACGTTATAAATTGTATTGAAAACCTGTATGAATTATTTTATGATATTTATTTACCCATAACCAAAATTCGTGATTATATAATTTCTAAAACTATTGCTTTACCCAGGCGTTGTATAATCAATTAAAGCCTTATAATCAAATGAGATTCATTCAACATTATAAGTAAAATTGTTTCACTTTCCATCATGTTTATGACTTCATTTCATCACCATCCATAAATCTGTAATCCAATCTACATGATCCATCTCATTTCTACTATTAAGGAGTTATATTTAACCCAGTTAATTAACATTTAAAATTCATTAAAAATAATTTCACTATCATTTTATGTTTCATTTCTCTTCAAACATAAGATTATTTGTCATTTTCTATGATGTTGAGAGAAGGTTTTTTAATAATTTTCTTATTATAAAAGAGCATAAGTGGATACAATAATATTATATTATCATACCATAGTGCTATAGTATACCTCACAATTGATTTTACCGAAATCAAAAGGTAGGCATTAATATTTTAGTATAAATATGAACTGAACAGTCTACTAAAATGAAAGCAATGATATTAGTAACTACGACTTTGGTCATATTTTTAGTTTATGATCTTAATAATAAATAAAAAAATTGGGTATTTTAACAGTATTACATAAATTTAACTAAAAAAATCAAAATCAAATAAAAAAATCACATGTTTGTATAATTTAAAACAAACACAATACATTGCATTCCATAAAAACATGTCTCATTTTTATATATACTCTCTCTCTTGCTCTCTCAAGAGTGGGAAGAGAATGGTGCGCTATAGTAAAAATATGTGTGAAACAATAATAAAATGGTTTCACAATCACTTTTAATTAAAAGTGTTTACTTAAATTAAAATTAGTTTAAAAAAGATAAGCCTATTGATGTTTACCTAAGCTATCATTTTTAAATATAATCCTTTGTAAAGAAAAACTTTGCCAGCATTCAAAAAAGCTCTAAATTAATTAATTATATTTTTGTTTAACCTTCTCTCTTCATATAATTACTTCCATTAATACATTAAGCAATGTGACTAACACTTTTATTTTGCATTTGCATTTTTTATTATTTTGATTCCTTGCTCTAATAGCATGTTTACTGCTTCTAGGATGACACCCGTCTTCAGTTCCCATCTGGTATAAAGTTTAAGAATGGATACCTTTGGGTTATATCGACCAAGTTCCAGAACTTTATTTCCAACCGGATGGACATCTACTCAACTAACTACAGGATACTCGTTGCACCCCTTGCCTTGCTGACAAGCGGTACAACCTGCCACCATCCAGAAGACAATGTGGTTCGCTACATTGAGCCTAACACAACCTACTGGCCACCTAAGTTCATCTTCTACAAGTGACAATGGTATCCCGTCAGCTTCAGCATAGTATTCTTGATTGTTGTAGTGGTAGCGATACTTCTGTGATTTCAACCACTTAGTGTTTTAAATCCAGTCTGGCAGATGAGCAGTAATCCTTAAACAAAATCAGTGGTATTCGGGATTGATTTTGAGCTGAAAACTTCTTATCACGTGGTCCCTCACAGAATAGGAAGTAATTGAAGTTCCCTAATGTAACAGAAACTTTTTATAACAGATTGGGAATTCCTTCTTAATATAACATATTTACTCCAATAATAGCTCATCAATTAACAGGTAGGCACGCAACATTTACTTTACCTCCTGTGGTGCTAAAAGCCCTGGCTTCCAAGATTAGCTTCTTTTAGTTGTACCTATTTTGTGCATCTACCCTCCAATTCAGGAGTCCCAGTAGACATTTCGGATCAAGACCTCCTTCTTGTTATCTCAGCTTAGGTCTTCCCATTTGCCATACTCAATACATTTCTACCAGCAATATTTTCTTCGGGACCTGAGTGCCATCCATCAAGGCCAAACGCTCAATTATCAATAACCTTCCCAGCCAGATAAGCTTTACCATATCAGGCTCCTAAACATCTAAGTAAAAGAGTTCTTAGACTCAAGGCTAACCAGCTCCTGATTCAGTCATATCCGATTCTCAGTATGCGTACACCGCCATAAATTCATCTGATATAGGCTATAAATGTTAATGGTGAAAGTAGTCTTAAAAGACCTGTGCTTTTTAGTGTACATTAAAACATGACAAGGTCTTGACTACACTAAATATGGGAACCCAACATT
This sequence comes from Acanthosoma haemorrhoidale, assembly GCA_930367205.1. Lineage (NCBI taxonomy): Eukaryota > Metazoa > Arthropoda > Insecta > Hemiptera > Acanthosomatidae > Acanthosoma > Acanthosoma haemorrhoidale. The sequence continues at coordinate 29,620,880 of OV884012.1, forward strand.
AGTGCAAGGATAGGTAGTGTGGTTGGGACCTGTTTCCATTGATTAATGTACCTATAGAGGAATTGTCACTTTTGATGTGCACGGACATAACTCAGAAATTTCTTTTTAATACATCCCGAACTAAAAAATTGAAAAGGATTTCCGCTCATCGTTTCAACAATAAAGAAAAACAAGAATTTTTACATTTCCTTTGAAAAATAATATTGAGCAAATGTGTGTTTGACAATTATTTACATTTCATTAAAGCTAATTAAGTTATTGATGATATTAATAATGAATAGCAACAAAATTATAGTTCAACAATTATATAGATATTCAACAAATAATAGTATCATACATCAATTCCTTAAAATATATAATGGAGAGTATTATTGTAACTATTTGTCTTTGTTTACTAAACAAAATTTAAAGGTTATGTAAAAATTAGTTTATAATTAATTAACTTCAAGAATCACAATGCTGAAGCTCGAAAGGGTTAGTCATTTTGCAGCTCTAACAGCACTTGAAAGACAATTATGTGACATTATTAGTATTAAAGAATGGCCATAAAACGATTGCCAGAAAGTAAGATGTAATTATTTATTTTAGTTTAGATGCATCAATGTTTTATTATAGTGCTGCTCACAACTTAAGTTTAAAGTGACAATCCATTTCAACGAATTATCCACAAACATAATACATTTTATAAATATCAATTACTAATGTACTTAAGAATAGTTAGCTGTTTTGTATTTGTATATTATTAGTGATCGATATTCAATGATATATGACAGTTCTATAAATTGTTAAGTATTGGTTCGGCAACAAGAATTAATATTAGGTAGTATTTTATTTTTATATTCATCAAGTTAAGCAATCATGAACCTGCAGCTTCTAAATATGTGTACTAATATGATGTTTAAATAATGTGAAAACTTATCTACCATATCATTGCGATAACTTTAATACAAGCAGTCAAGTGAATAGCAAGCATGAGCTACAGATCCGAATATATTTCCTGACAGATGTGTCTGGACAGGGTACATTCAGCCTTAAGTTGGACATTGAGTAGTTAAAAGAATGGAGAAGTAGCAAACCCTGTCGAAAAAATTAGAATGAAGATTGTGAAGGGCATCTGGTACTGATCTGTAGACACTGGTGAACTTCTAGGCATCAACTAGAATGGAGAATGTTTTATTATTCTGGGACCTAGTACCTTAAAAATAAACAATACAGATTTACAGGAAGCTTGTAGTTGTATTAGTACCATGTTAATTACATAATATAAGAAAATACCAGAGAGACTTAAATGACATTCAAAGAAAAGAAAAAAAATATGAATAAATCTTTCACAAACTGAGATACAAGAGATAGAAAATGAAAACGCATTCAAATAGAAAACACTGAAACGATAATTTTAATATACCTTGCCACTTGCAAAGAGATGTGCCATGGATTGGATTTAATTTTTATGTTTTGTCTGTCTAATCTAATGGATATGAACTAATGTAGTGATAGAGAGAAAGGTAATTAATTCTATTGTATCTCTATTTAAATTGTACCATTTAGCATTTTTGTTCTTATTAATTTTATGTAATTCGTCTCTATCCTATTCACAACTGTTACTGGTACAGTGGCCCCAGTTTCTAAAAAAAATATCGCTGAAATAAATTTGCAGAGATTGATAGATTGGTTTCTAGAAAAATTCATCTACGATAAGTACATCAGGAATAGGCGGTAACCTAAATGTTTTATTAGATTAAAGATTATGATTATATATAAAGTAAATTTCAGGTGAGTATCTTGACTTTAATATTTTTTGTTTTTGAATAATTTTGTATCCATGCTTTAAAATGTGTACAAACTATATTCACTATTATGTTATGTATAATGCAAGTAATGTAAGAGAAATGTATTCTTTTGCAATTGCATTTAAGTGCCATTAAATATAAAATATTAGTTATGCAGAAAATATCTGTAGTTTTACAGTTATTAAAGGAATACTTATTTCCTATTTGTGAATAATAGATAACGAATGCTTTGCAAAGGAATAGATCATCATATTTTTTCAATGCAATTTTAAACTGTAATAGCCAATTCTTCTTCTAAGTACCTACATATCTATATTGCTTCATAAGAGCAAAGGTTTTTAAAATGAAAAATAATCAGGTTATTATTCTTTATTAGAAAAATACTCATTACTACAAAGAGGAAGGTTATTATTTAAGTTAGTATACATCTATGTCAAATACAAAAAGAACATCTCTTACAAGACAGCAACGGTCACTGAAATAATCTACACTCTATAGAATTGTTATTCAACCCCACACTCTTGGTTTATTGTTTTATTTAATTATGTTGTGGTTGGAAATGACAGGTCGTGAAGTAAGAACTGAGATTAAGAAGTTGAGACCTTTAACACATTCATTAACTTTTACCGCTTCCAAATCACTTCATAATTGGTCACAATGACCAAATAAACAAAACCTAGTTCTTGCTTAGAAGACACTTATAGTTTTACAAAACATTCCTTGCCTTTCACAGATACATAAAACATACTAACACACACATATGTATTGGATGATAAGGAATAATATGTATTGAAAAGAAAAATATAAGATTGGAATATATGAAATTTCAGTTCCTAGGTTACGAGGCAAATGAATGAAAGAAACAAATTTTAACGATATTATTTTTATTCAAAATTACTTCCGTTAGCTTCAATACACTTCTACCAATGCCCAACTAGATTTTTTTTTATCCCTTGTTCAAAGAAACTTTTTGGCTTTGAATCAATGAATTCGAGAAATGAAAATTTTACCTTGTTCTCATTTTGGGATGTTTTATTTTTTTTAAACGTGCCAAACGCTCTGATGAAATGATAGCCTGTTGCAGACAAGTCAAATGTTCAGGTGGATGTGGTAAAACTTCTATTTTCAGATCTTGTAATTTTTTTAAAGTGACAAACATGTGGTCGGGGTATTGTCATGAAGAGGTATAAATCCTCTCCTGTTCTTTCAATTTTTCATAAAATTTGTCTATTTGTGAACAGTAAGAGCCCCCTGTAATAGTCTCTCCAGTTTAAAGATAAATAAATACATCAGACATTTCATCTGTTCTAGCTTAACGCCAATATTCTGAGCTGCTCCAGAATAATGATAGTAAGATAAAGATAAAGATTGGTTCAGTAAATAAATCCTGCTAGCAGATATTTTCCCATACTGACAACATAATCTAACACATAAATTCAATGTGAATTGAAACTTATATCTTACTTTCTAGATATTCCAAAAACATTGACATCTCATTTCAGACAGAACAGGACAGACTGCAATAAAGAGGTAGATGTAAATAGTATATGATTATATTCTTACACACCATTCGGATGGTCAAACTTATATAACTAATTTGTTTGTTTCCTCTATACAGTAGCTCATAATACATGATATACAAGAATTGGTTTTGACTCTTGAAAGAACAACCAACCACTTTTTTTATTTTAAATATTTTACCACAGTACTTTATTTCTTTATGTGCTAACAACATTATAAAATACATCTCTTTTTATATTACAACATGGATTTGATCTTATAATGATGTAAAAAGTGCATATTCTCTAACATATTGTATATTGTGTAGTTATCATTTATGTACATGTGTATTTTTTTTTATAAAAATATATTTTTTAATAGCAATCAAAAAATATTTATCAAAGTATACATATATATATATATTTATTAAGTACATCATTTTAAAATTAATAAAGTATTTCCAGTTAGATTTGTTTCCTCAATTTTTTATATCTATAAGATTTTGATTTTATTAGCAATTGTAGCTTACCTTTTTAGTTGTTTATACGAATGTATTATAGAATGTATTTCAAAAGGGAAAGGTGATTTTTTATTTTATATTTATTTTTATTAATGTCTAGTATTCCAAGCAGTACCTGCAGTCTTCATCTTATGAGAAAATAGCTATATTAGAGTAGTACATTTTTTTTCATAACCAGGGTTGACAAAAGAGAACAAAATACTACTTTACGACGCAAGAACAAAACAGTTTGGACAAACAGTGTAGAACTTTGGTGTTCTACAAAACTCGCATGTATTAAGAAAGTCAGTAAAATATGAAATTATTCAAAGCATTTGTTTAGCTCTGTATGTTCCTTACCAATTTCTTCAGTTTATGAGTACAATGAGTACTTTTTAAGCACATGAATCTTGTAGTTTCTTGTCTAGCTTAATTCACTATTTATGGTAATCCTCAATGAAGACTCAGAAGAAGGCGCCTTTTGTGGAACTTAAAAAGACATCACAATAATAACTCAAGTTAATTTTAATTTCTCCAAATTTCTTGTTACATTACAATGTTTTGGTTTCAATAAAACTAAAATAAAATGTGATAAAGATAACCAGGATTTATGTTTTAGAATAATTTGTTCAGAAAAATTTATATTAATTTTCAAGACATGTTCTTAATTACTCCATTTACTTTCAGAAAAAATATATTTATTTACCTTTAGACTTTTCTAATGGCTATTTACCTATTATTCCATGTATGATGTATCTGGTTAAATTTAATATAGCTTCATCATCTGATGTTTTTACCATTAATCAATACATTTTTATTTAGGCCGATGCATGTGTATTTTACAAAAAATTACGTGTGAATAAAATTAAATAAAACAGAACAAAAATCAACGTAATTATCCTTAGCCCTGATAGATTTATTATAATAAAAATTATGTAATGAAAAAACAATGATTATTATAAGGCATGAGAATAGAAGAGATACAAATTAGGTGGATATTACGAAGTACTGTTTAAAAAATATAGATTATTATATTAAGGAGGAAATTTTGAGTTAAACTTCTTGGTTTTTGAAATATAACATAAATTCTTTGTCTTCCCACAGTAAGTTTATATTACAGCATTTGCAAATGAGCACATGCTGCCATTTTCAAGTGCTGGGCAGTGTTGAACCTCATACTTAGTTTTGAACATTCTTATGATGATAAATTTAATTTTTTTTTCTCTAATTAGATTTCTTCCATTTACAGAATTTATAATCTTAATATAATCATTATGTGGTATTGATCTTCCCAATATGAATTTTCTTTAGCCAAACTAGCTTTTGGTAACTTAAACTAGGGATGCCATTTTTTCCCTACTGTTAGCCTTCTGTGCCCACTGTGGTACATTGCTTACTGTCTTTGCGAGAGTTTGGCCAAAGAGAATATTTATTACAAAGATTTTCACTTGTGCAGGCTAGGTTGATCGAATCCCTGACTGGATGCTGGAGAGTCTAAATTCTGCTCATATGTTTTTCTAATAATTTTTATTTTTAAGTTTTTTATTTATTTTTGCTCTGCCTTTTATTAAGGATTTATTTTATATGCTATTTTCAGCCAACAAGACTGGAGGCCACAGTTGAGTAGAAAAATACAATTAAAATTACAAAGCTTTACAAATTGCAAACAAATACAAATTCAACGAAAGTTCAAATTAAAATTAAATAACATTACAAAAATTTATAACTTTCCAACATACAGATCTTTAAAATTTAGTCTTTTAAGAATTTGATTAGATTTGTAAAATTTGATACAAAGCTGCCTTTAAATTATCTTCATTGTGAACAAACTTTTTTTCTGGTGACGACAAATTATGAAACAATAACAAGAATTGTGCAGTGTGAGTTTTTAAATCGTTTCCTTTTTTTCACTCAGCAATGGAACCATTGGGGCATATTACTGAGCAACAATGAGATCCTGGCTGCCTCAGTCTAAAAAAGCTTACTCTAAAGTAGCTTATGTGTTAGGAAAAGCCATGTGGAGAGAACAGGGAAAGGGAGGTGAACTTCATTAGACTTCAAACGATAAAATAATTTAATTTTATTATTACATCATTTGTATTAACTAACAGTTAATAACACTAATTCCTCAATAGAATTGTTTACACAATAATATTCTCTTTCCTCATATTTAAAAATTAATGTAAAATGTTCTAGAACAATGAAACACTTCAGTTTGCCAGTGGTGTTAAGTACCGATCGGACGTAATATGGGTGCTGACCAGTAGGCTGCAGAACTACATCATTGGAAATGTTTCCGAAAGCCAGGTCAACTATAGAGTTCTTCGAGGAGATGCTTGGACACATACTGTCGGAACAAGTTGCCACAAGAGAAGTGTTGCGGGTAGTTACACCAATCGCCCACTAACTGGTGGCTATAGACCACTAATATTTCAATCTTGAGTATAAGCATAATAATAAATTATTGTTGTATAAGACTACAGAGAAATATAGAAATTCATAAATGTTTATACTGGGTATTTTATTGTACTGTTTGTTTCTTTGTACTATTGAATAAACCAGTAGGTTTTATTTCAACAATCAATTGCTCCATCTCATTTATATCTATAAATTATCATTAAATTAGATAACATAGTTTGTATCATTCATTTATAATTGGTCAAAAATCATTATATAAATTTAGTAATAGTGACCAGAATTAACCAAGATATAATTATCTGGAGGATTCATTTTTTTCTAAATTTCTAATATTTCTAGAGTGATTTAAAAACATTAATACCAATTATATTACCTGTTTCTGATAGTTTCAAACCGTAAAGATAAGAATTATAGCCTTGAACAGAGAACAAAATATGTATAAATATTGCATTACCAGAAAGGCGAACTTCCTTGGAGGCTCACCGCTTAGTAAAGCATAATATAAAATATTATTTTCAAGGCATATAACCACACATATGTTTTCATTGGCTCTATTTGTATATAAATAAGTAATGGTTGTGCCATAAGAGTAAAATATATTTTTTTACCGAGCAGATTACTTGAGCTTTAACCTTAATCATCAAAGACAGCTCATTGGACATCTTCATTCATCCTCAATATTAATAATGTGAATAATATTATTAAATGCCATATTTCGATAAAATAGTGCTTAAGAAACATATGCGTGTGTTTAAATTGGGCGGACATCTAATTACTTTATCATAATTTTTTCTTAAAATAATCTATAAAATATTATTTAATGTAATAGCCAGAAAAATATATTTATATGTGCTGTAATGGGTATTGCTCACCCAATAACTTTGTGAATATAAATTTACTAATAATTAGTACATAAAAATGTTTTTTTTTGTAAAACTTTTAGATATTGCTTTCAATAGACCATTATTAAATTATTTTAACTATTCTGATTAATTATTTATTTTATTTTTAATTGCTATTTTAGTAAAAAAAAAAAAAAAAAGTAGGAGAAATAACTTGAATTTTTTCTATGATATTTTATTGTTATGTTTAAAATTGATATAAAATATGAAAGAATGTAATTATCTAGTGTAATGATTTCCTATCCAAGGCCATAGAAAACAAGTCAAGCAGAGTTTTTATGAAAACCATGTTGGGTTTTCTATCTCTCATTTATAACGATTTCCCCTAGCATTGAAACTTGAAGTAGAAATATAGTATGCGCTTATCTTTTATTCTGCACAACACGACTTGTCGGGTAATTTCACATGGCTAAGGATATTTATAAAAAAGATGTATTACTTTGTATGATGACACATATTTTTGCTATATTTTAGAAATTAGGTTGAGCTTAAAATTGAATAAGTGCCAAAATAATGTATGTGTTAACATTGTGATATAATTTGTATAACATACAAAAAATTATAAATAAATAAAGCCTTCTCATCTTAATCTTTATGCTGGCTGCATCTATTTATATGGCACCGAATCATTGTCAGTTTCAAGCACAAGTTCATAACATTTCAAAACATACAAAAAAATTTTCTTTTTCATCTTAGTTATGATGTTAGACTGATTTTTTTTTCTTGTACAAGTGACAATAAATAAAATCATATTTTTTTTATTTTTTTGTGAATATACTTCCTTAAACAAGGTTCAATCCTTAATATTATTTAATAAATATATGTTGGTGAGAATGATGGTACAACAGTCTAGGAGTAGTCTAAAATATGATAAAACAGAATAAAATTTTATTATAAGGCTACTGAATTGTTTTATAATGGTCACTATAAATATTAATGACTTCATTAAACGACTGTGGCTACTAATTACTTAGCTACATTTTTAATTAATTAAATTAATTTGAATTATTTTCTTTACATATAAAAACAAATATTTCAACTTAAACATGAAAAAAAGTTGAATTAATATTCGAAATTGTTTTACCACAATCACATATTAAAAAGATGAATTATTTTTCATTATATAAAAAATGTAAAGCAAATAGCTATTAAGGTATAAGTAAACAGGAATCTATTGCTCCCTATTTCAATAAAATAAGTGAAAGAATTTATAATATTCCTGAAGAATACAAAACTTTTTATTGTTTCTAAAACAATCACTGTTTTTTTTTATAATTATTATTTTAAATTAATTTATTTAATACATGCAAAATCAATGGTGAAATTGACAAAAAGCATTCAATTTTGATTTTTCCCTAGACGAGGGAGGTATTTATATTTTGGATTTTTCTTTGAGAGTTTGTTACTTGATAATGTTTTGTATTAGGAATTCCTTATGAAATAATCTTCCTAAACAGTTTATATTTTACCACCATGCTCATAAATAATAATAATTTTCAAGGTTTATTATAATAATTTAGTGCGGTTGTAGAATGTAAAATATTAGTTTCAAAGAAGATTAATTTCATTTTAGGAATGCTTTACAGATTATATTTGAGAATTGAGTGTAAGGAAGTTGTCCTTGAATAAAATGGTTTATGTAATTGTTAAATGGCATACGAACACCGCAGATAACTTTATCTGATAATATTGATATAAAAGGTAGCATTAAGGCGCTAACAATATTATGATTATCTATTCGAATCTTGGTTTGAGCAATGCGGTGCAGATTTACTTTCTCGATGTGAGCCTCACAATGTCCTTCATCTGTGATGCTCACTACCCACAAGCTCCTGGCGGCGTTCCTTTCAGAGAAAATCAGGACGTACTGGTCAAAGGAATAGCCCATGGTTTTCAATCGGAAGGTCCCGCTGAGGAACAAGACATCCAGCGATATGGTCATTCCGAAACGGAAAACTGTCGTGTTTGTATCCCTTTCGTAGATTGCTTCGAGCTGTGGTTCCTCGAGGAGTTTCATGGTACTGAAATCCGCTGAAGAATCCAGTTCGAATGGCACGATGTTCCAGGGACTTTCCATTTCCTCTTTTATCATATCCGGGACTTCATACATAGTTCCGTTGTTGATCTGGAGGTGCTGGTTGATGTCTTTGAGCCCTTCTCTTATGAGCTGTAGAGGCGATCCATTGAGTCGGTATCGATTCGTCAAAACACCCGACATCAAACAGCTGCACAGTAGTACGATAAACACGAGCCCGCTCATCAATGGGAACATATTAATAAATGTCCGTTTTATAGCTAGGTGAATATAAATATGTACCTTGGTGTTTTCCCGATGAAACGGTACGTACTTGAAGTAAACTCCCGTATTATTGCACTGACTCCGCTAGCCGTGGAACTCAAACAATAAGACCTACAGTCAACAGAGAGATAATACTGTTCGAATAAACGATTATGTTTGTTATGATGAACGAAACAAACTTTAATTCAAAAACTGTTTGATTTTTATAATTTGTTTGTCAGTCGGCAGACAGTCTGATGCTCAAAAAAAGTATCTCTACAGCAGATTCAAGGGTCTGTTGTTCATTATTCTATATTTGATGACTAAAAGTATGAATTTAGAAATATGGATTATGAACTAAATGGCGTATATTGCATTAATGGTACAAATATATACAATATCAAATACATACGTGCAACAAATACATACGTATGCTACGCTATACATAAGCTACGTAATACGTATATTAATGATATATACATCTAAAGTAATCTAAGAAAAAATACAAAATTAGAAAATATGACTACTAAAGGAGAATGATGTTCACAATACAACATACGCTTTTTTTTTTTTTTTTTTTTTTTTAAACATACACCTTTAATCCATATTATATATATATACAATTTTTTTTTTTATAGAATGAAACCGCTGTCATTACTTCCGTTCCCGCTAACTAACATACTCTTGCAAACTGTTTTTGAGATATTTAAATTTTCAGAAGGAAAGCATCTTTTGCACCCTCGGTAAACTCTCACTACCTTCCTGATTCCACCCGCCTCCTTTAGGCATACCCCACCCTATATCCTTCTCATACATCCTTCAAATGGGGGACTACCCTTAGTGAAAGGCACTCATTAGCCCAAAATAAGTTTGAGAGCTAAGAAAAAAAAAAAAAAAGCATCTTTTTGAAACTTCGGATTAAAAAAAATTTTTTTTTCTTCATAGCCCCTTTAAATTCACAGATAATTATATACAATTATAGATCCTCAGGCGAATCTATTTACAAATTATTTTTGTATTTCCTGTAGCATCGCTACATTATATACAGGTTTTGTTATTTTATAAAAATATAATATATTTATATTATTATTTAATATAACAATTTATATAATATAATATAAAAAAATATATAATAAAAGAACGTGCGAATGTATACAAACGATTATCAACAAATAATGAGAAAATTTTAAAGATACTGAACATAAATAATTGTAATAGACATTCCATATTTCAGATCTTACGCAACTGTTCGCAATACTTCAATATGTTTTTTTGAATAACCAGCGGTTATTCCTCTCGCCGTTACCAATAGTCTGCATTAGAATTTTACCTTGTCCAGTCATTATTTTACTGTCATATATTAAAAGTTTGTAAATCTTTATTGTGTTATTGACACATGGACGTCAACATGTTGGTTTGCTCGTCAATTTAAATTTAAAGAGCCTTAGATCGAGAAGGGAAACTACAGTTTTTATTTTCACAAATATTTAACGATCGTCCTTTTATTTTATTTTATTTTTTCAATCTATCTATGGCGTTCACTTTAAAAAATGGTGAAATCCCAAGAATTTTAAATGTTTTTAATACATTTATAACGGTTATCCTAGTAGAAATATTTTCAAAAAACATCATGCAGATTTTTTTTTTTTTTCCAGTCATGTATAATGTGTATCATTATACTTGTTTATTCCATTATATATTTTTTATAAAATAACAAAACTGATGATATATAAATGTGTCTTCCGGCCAGATCTGCTGTAAGATGCCCCGCTATTTACCCACTTGACTGACACTACAGCCACAAGTCTCCAACGTTTCCAGAATGGGATCATGCGAAAAGTGGTCCGACATACCTCTCTTGAGAGGTTAAAGAACGCCGACCTGCACCCATTGCTTGATGTGCCGACGGTGGATGAGTTCATCCGCCGGAGACACATCAAGTTTTTCGACGCGTTGCAGCACCTCACAGATTCAGTGTTTAACACTATGACCCCACCACGCCTCCCGAATCAATAGCAACAGACTGTCGGGGAAAATTTAAGTTAAGAATTAGTAAGTAAGTTAGTTTGTTGTCAAAAAGGTGAGCCCCATCACCTTGCAGAGTCTTGTCAATGAAGCCAGTACATTGTGTATCATTGTACTTGTATTGATTACATAACTTCTATGCCGATTCAGACCTTGTATAGAGTGTACCGATGGTACAGGACATATAAAATGTAGTATGTAAATAGATTCGCCTAAGAATCTATAGTAAATAAAAGTTTTGTCATTTTTTTTAGGGGATTGGGAAAAAAAAAAAAATAAAAATAAAATAACAAAACCTGTATATAATGTAGCGACGCTACAGGAAATACAAAAATAATTTGTAAATAGATTCACCTGAGGATCTATAATTATATATAATTATCTGTAAATTTAAAGGGGCTATGAAGAAAAAAAATTTTTTTTTTAATCCGAAGTTTCAAAGAGGTGCTTTCCTTCTGAAAATTTAAATATCTCAAAAACAGTTTGCAAGAGTATGTTAGTTAGCGTGAACGGAAGTAATGCCAGCGGTTTAAAAAAAAAAATTGTTGCTCTTTCTGTTAGGAAGTTAGGAGGGAAAGAACGAAAAAAACCCCGCAAACAGATTGTCGAATATTATCCTGTTTTGTGATTTTTACAAAACAAATGAAGGATTTGGCCGAATAACGTTCAGTGTTACATTTTTGCGAAATCGGGTTTTCTAATTAAATGACGTCCTATGTAGTTTCCTTTAGGCAACTGAGACATAGACCCAGTCGTCCCAATTGTAGAACTCGCCATTCAATCTGTTTAAAGTGGCTTAGCAACCAAATCTTATGGTTTCTGAAGGTACTTAATTAATTTAACTTAAAATGTAACATAATCTTTAAATATTGAAATAGAAATTTTTGTCGGCGTTAGCTCATTCTATTTGTCCTAATTGACCACTGTTTGGAAATATTTTTTTGTAATACGTCTTTTAAATTTTTTACAACAGTTTCATTGCTTGTTAATTTCAATTCGTATAATTATAATTTTATTGTTATATTAATATTAATCTACAACAATAATTTCTAAAAAGCGAAAAATATTGCTGCTGATACAATGTAACGAGCTGATACGATGTTAAAACAAAAAATACTAAATTAGAAAATATGACTACTAAAGGAAAATGCTGTTCTACTACAATTGATTCGAAATTAGCTTATATGTGTGATAGGGAGCAAGGTATGGAGGAAGAAGGTTCCAGAGAGGTGTTGGCAGGGCTGGAGCCAATCCATGTCCATTCTTTTATAGACCCGGGTGCCTGCACCCATTGCTAGCCATATAATTCAATTTTGTTTTACTAAGAGAACTCAATAGATGATTTCGGCCCCTTTAAGATTTTTTTTTTTATTCTTTAAAATAACTGTATTGTTAAAAAAGCAATATCTTTTGAAAAATTCTTTTCTATGGAATATTTTTAATACTTCCGGAAATTCAATTTTCATAACTTCATCATGTTGACTCCATCCATCTCCATATTCCAGTATGGTTACAACTCTGCCCTCATGATTTATTGATGGTAATGGCAAAAACTTCCTGGCTATTGCTGTCGAAGGAAGCCAAGAATGGTATGTCGATTACAGAGCTGCACTAAGTAAGGCTAAACTGATAGAAAGTTTTCATCTTCTGTACAAATGGTAACCTCCTTGAACCAGAATCTATCTAATTTAACTTGTGGGAGGAAAAAAGTTTCTCTGATGTGATCGTCAGTCGAAATTGCCAGCAATCATGCAGCTTATGTAATTTAACAATTGATAAATTTTGGTGACATTGCCAAGGCCATTCTCGCTACTTAAAATTTAAATTAACATGACTATTTATCCTAATTTTAAATGGAATTTTATTCTACTACTACACACTATTTTAAAGAAGTCATTTTGCAGCTTCCAGGTAATTATACACGCATTTGGTGTGTAGGCCCTCCTAATTTACATGTTAGAAAATTACGCAACTGTTGAACGGTATGAAGAATGCAGACCACTTAAAAGCAGTACAAATTAAATAATTTGGAAGTTCAGACGCTATTTAAACTGGAGCAAATATAAATTAAATAGAATTATGTGTTTAACAGTGTAAATGTTTGTTTATCAGAATCAAACACTAAACAGTTAAAAAAAGAGTCAAATTTAGTCATATTCAAATGTTCGATCCCACCCCTTCATATCTTCTTGTTATTATAAATTATGGAAATCAGTATAGATTCTAGATAAATGAATATATTTACAGTAGGTCATTATACGTCCTGGTAGCTTGGCTACATTTTATACAATTTTTAATAATCTTACATTACGATTTGTGATTGTTACAAAAGTATAATGCACAATATACATCATTGTTTAAAAGTGATGGGGCTCACCGTATGAATCATAGACTTATAACTAACTTACATCTAATAACAAGATCTTAACCTAATTTTCCCCAACAGTCTGTTGCCATCGATGTGGGAAGGGTGGTGGGGTCATAGTGTTAAATACTGGGTTTGTTAGATGCTGCAACGGATTTGTAATCTGAAGGTGAGCCCCATCACCTAGTCCTGTTCATATTGTATTGTAATTTTAACTTCAAATAGAAAATTTTGTTTTTGTAAATATTACCTCCTTCAAATGCATCTGCGCATGCAGCACGAGGAGAACATTGTAAATATTGTTCATTGAATTTTGATCATAAATTGTAAAAATTTTGTTAAATAAAGGAGTTTTGAAAAAAAAAAAAAAAAAAGCTGTGAGTCACAAACAAGTCAAAAAACTTTAAGTGTCTCTGGTGGATGAATTCACCCACTAACAGCACAACAAGCAACGGGTGCAGGTCGGCTTTTGTTAACCTCTTGAGAGAGGTATGTCTGACCACTTTTCTCATGATTCCATTCTGAAATTGCTGGAGATTTTTAGCTGTATTTTCAGTCAAGTAAGTATATAGTGGGGCACCGTACAGCAGAGCTGGCCGGAGGACACATTTATGTATCATCAGTTTGAGAATGAAATTAGTAAATAAATTATTGTATACAACGATATCTCTTATATTGGAAGAGCTATGGTAAAGATAGTAAATGCATTCAACAAGATGGTAACACTGCAATTAACATATGGGCACACTCTGGCTATTTACAGATACAGATACTACACATGGGAGAGTCATGGCATGGACACCCATGGCACAAAGAAAAGAAATGTCCTCTAATTCTCTTTTTTACTCACCAATGCTAGCAGGTTGGATTTCAAAAATCTTAAGAGTACAATATTGTGGGTTGAGCAGGTCGAGTAAAAAACTCCAATACAATAATTAGTTTTGTGTGATCTCCAATAATAATTGTAACAGTTAATACTATCATCACACCAAAAGTTTTCTGTGTCCTTTTTTTCACACGTTCACACTTGTTAATCAAACAACAATATGTAAATGTGCGTTCAAAATAATGGAGAAAATTGGCCAAGTGGACATGCGGGAGTAACAGTATCCTCCTGTTATGAATACTTATCTTTTTTTTTTAATCTTTCTGAAAGTCAAACTGGTGATAGCAGTTTTGAGTGATTATAACACTTATAATTGTAAATAAGTTTATTTAAGTAAGTACAAATATCAATATAATTGCATAAAACATTTTCACGCAGCCTACATGGAATAATACAGCCGTTGAATAGGCCATTAACAACAATATATCACTTATACATTTATTAATACCAGCATGCAATAAATCTAATAGCAACATATAGATTGAACATTTAAATTGCAATAGAACACATTTATAGAAGTTTTGAGTTCATTGTTATAGTAAGTATACTTTTGTGGAGTACATAGTTTCTATACAAAAATAATCATTTTTCTAGGACACAAGTCGCCTAATTTTATAAAATAACAAAATTTTACTTATTCAGGCCCACAATTTTGCCTATGGATACACATACAAATGCAGGTGATTTGATTTAAATGAGTAGTATCATAAATAAACAAATAAAAGGTACATAATCTATTACAGTACGAAATATAACTTCTGCACGTTTCTAGAATCCTATCAATATTGGAATAACTTGTTCATAAACTAGTCTTGTTCAGGTCATTTCCACAAGAGAGTAAATTTAGCAAGTGAAATCGAGACTTTAGTATGCCAGCTTTCCTTGCAGCCTAATATTTCATATAATTTTGGATAGATGAGGAGGCCATGGTAAGCGAATGTTTTGGGGCTTAGATTATTTCTAGCTGATATTCTCAAACCATATGTGCCAGGGAAAGCTTAAGTGGGGTTAGGAGGCAGTCTCGGGTTTTGGGAAGAGGAAACTACAGTAGTCATTTGTAAATAGAGTTTGTCAGTTTGGAACATAGCTCAGTTGTCTGTTCAGTGTCTGATTAATACAAGAAGTCAAGGAAGCCACTGCCAAGGAATCCATTTGACATTGAAGAAACAACACATCAAAAGAAAACACTGATGTAACTATTAATAATTCTTTACTGTTTTTATATCACTTTAATAATCTGTTATTATAAATTTTTCAATTGGAAGGGAGGAACTCATCTGAGATATTAAGCTTCAAGTTATTAGATAAATTTATTTTTGTCAAACATATATCATTCTTTATTATTTTCTTTCAAAGTCTCATTTTAACTGAAATTAATATGGGGAAAAGGAAAAATCAGTACAATATATTTGCATTTCAGGTTATAAAGTGAACCAAGATATTTTGACTGAATGAGAACAACCAGCACATAAGGCAAAAAGTCACTTTTGAGCAGAGGAACACTTACAGTTGATACATAAATCATGATATTATTATTGTTATTTAGTTTTTAAATGATAAAAATAATGTCTTGATAAGTTTCAGGTCATGTTTTTTTCATATCGATCATATAATGAAGGAACAAATTCACTCAAAGTTATCTCTTAATTAAACACTTGTTGCCCTCTTAGATTAATAAAAATAAATTTTGGTTGAGGACTGTGAGCCTTAAAATAGCCTACCTCACCTCGAGGAAAAATAATAGATCTTTTACTCTGAACCATTAAAAATTATAATTATAATCGTCTATGATGGGGCTTGTGACCTGAATACATTAATCTTAATTAACTAGAGTTTTTTTATTCTTCTTCTTGTCGCCTAATGTTTATTCATTTAAAATTAAAAAGTCTATTTTGGAAAATCTCAAAGCTTTTTTAGGATTATGTTTGTCCTTACTATTCATTTGTTGATTACTTTACCCCAGCTCTGTTGTCAAATGCACAAAATCGAATAAATTTGTTTATTTACAATTATATTGATGGCTTTCAGACAGTTCTACAGTGAATTTTGTTTGTGTTGTAGAATCAAGTTGTTCTTTTGTTAGTGCTTAGGAAGATATCAAAAGTAGTTTAATTAGTTTATTTTTAATTTCCTTAATCAATTATGTTTGATGTACTTAATTTTTTTTAAATCAAAGAAGAAGGCATTGGATTCATTATTATTCTGCTTATTTTATCTGCTTATTATAGCCTATATTATATATTTATATAATTGGGGAATAAAATGATGTAAATTAATGTATCTTTAAATGAAACGAAAGCACTAATAATAATAAATTAATTAAATCTAGCAAGGATTTTTTTTCTCACTTTGCAATGAAAGTAATAAAAACTAAGGTATAAGATCAAAAATATGTGACAATTATTTCCATTACATTTGAAATAATTGTATAAAAATCAAAATATGTTTAGATATAAAAAGTAATTGCTAATAAAAAATCTTTTATTATTTATTTTCAATCCAGAAAAAAATGTTTTTAAAAGAAAATTTTCAGCTTAAGAAATCTAAAAAGTTACCTGTAGAAGTGATGATTAAATGGATCACTATACATCAACAGCATTTCATCTTAATGGCAAGGAACTAACAGTAGAGGATAAGATGCTATACCTAAGACAGCGGGTATGATACAGAAATGATGCGGTCTTTGCTGGAAAGAAATCCAGAAAAATAAGGTGTGTTATAGTTAAAATATGGTTGTACAGTAGCCTTTCCCATATTTGGACAGCCAATTGTGTAAAAAAAAAAATTCCCTTTCAGCATTTTTAAAATGAGAATTAGGTATCTAATAAGACGAAACTATAGTGGGAATTAACACTTTATAAATTTAAATAGATGTCATGCTCCTAAGACACTGGCGAGACAACAAGACTCTGAAAAGGTTGACAAAATAAACAAATGTTTTAATGTAAAATTGTAAAGTTTATTCTAAA
Source organism: Acanthosoma haemorrhoidale (assembly GCA_930367205.1). NCBI lineage: Eukaryota > Metazoa > Arthropoda > Insecta > Hemiptera > Acanthosomatidae > Acanthosoma > Acanthosoma haemorrhoidale. The sequence continues at coordinate 29,638,512 of OV884012.1, forward strand.
TATATAAAATAAATCTATAATTACTTATATTTTTCTTAATTTTGTATATAACCTAGTCACTCCCTCATATCTGGATATTTGTTATTTCCAGATCACCCCTGCCCAGATTAATCTAGATATAGGAGAGTCTAATATATTCGGGTTTTGTGAACTTCTATACAGTACTTAATTGGAATCACAATAAGATATAAATGCTTCAGGTAGAATACTAAATTTCCAAAAATGGAAATGGGCAGACATGTACCAAAAGGAAAACCTGTGGTCAAGGAAAATAGTCTAATGGAACCTATGACCAAAGAATTGGAACAGAGGTTTCCCTAACAGCTGATAGATATGGCGTGGAGGAGCAGTTTGGCCATTGGTAGCTCTTGAAATGCAGTAACGGAAGAGACTAACTTTAGTGCACTACAGTAATATTAAACTCACTTCACTTGCTAGAAGGGAGGTGGAGTTAAAGCAGTGTAAAATTTGTTCTTTTAAATCATTTACAGACTCTAAAAGCCTCAACTTAAAGACAATTTTGTACATTTATCATTATTATTAAAACATTGATTTATTGAAAAAGGAAAAACTAAATTAATTAATTTAGCTATACCAAAATAGAGGCTATTATATGATATTTGCAATGAGTTAAGAGTTAATTCTAAGCATATTTGCTACAAGGAAGTGGCCTTGAGTAAAAGCCAAATCATAAGCTGTGTTTTTATCGAAATCTTTGGTATGTATTGAAGCACCACGACCTATAAGAAGCCGAACTGTTTCCATGTGCCCCCACATGGCGGCACGGTGGAGGGCGGTTCTTCCCTTGTAAGCTTGTGCCTCTATTGGAACACCATGGTAGATCAGCCATCCACAAGTCTCAAAGCGATTGTTCAAGGCTGCCACATGGAGGAGTGTGGAACCATTGTTCGCTTTAATGATGAGATCAGCTCCATGGATCTTCAGCACCTCCAATATATCTATGTTACCATTTTGTGCTGCATAGTGCGCAGCTGTTTGGCCCTCATCGTCTTTGCAGTCCACGGGAACTCCGATGGTGATGAGTGCTTTGATAACATCTAGCCGACCATCCCTAGCTGCTTGGTAGAAAAGGCAAGGTTCTCCTTTCTTGTCCTTTCTGGTGGCAAATTGTAATTCTGAGGGATTGATGGGTCCTGATCTTGATAAGTAGCTATGAACCAGTGCTAGTTCGGGGGACATTTCAGCCTCCTGGCAAAAAAAAATTAATGCACTATATTGAATAATCCATTAGTTAGTAAAATATAATAGCTGATCTGTAGATCAGTAACCTCCAGTTTAAAAATTATTTCAAAAGGTCTTAAATAAAACTAATAAATAATGATAAATGAAAAACTATCGGGTATTTTTTTTAAACAAAAACGATGAATTTTATTTTTTAAAACATCGCCTAAAAAAATTTCAATAAATAATAATATGTATTTTAAATAGACCAAGACATACATCCAGATAGATGAAAGACTAACCTGAAACTTACTGAAAGTAGAGGAAATAATTATTTTTATTATATATAATTATTAGTTATACTTGTTGTCATCAGGTACAATACAACTAATTTTAATAATTATATGGGTCTGTTTGATATTGATTTGGATCACAGCTAGTGCCATTGGTGACACCTGTTGAACATATTTCTGAACTTAAATACAAATACAAAAGATCAATAAAATTCAAATTTTCTATTACTATTTCTTCTATTATAGATATGTAAAAAATATAAAATATTATTATGATAAATGCAAAGATAGGTCACAAATTAATGTTTATAAGGCTAAAATGAAATATTTTCAATCAACAAATAATATTTTTAACGGCTGACTTTTAATAATGACTCTCCCCCCTGTTACCGAAAAAAAACTTCATTGCTTAGCAAGATTCATTTTTGTCTCCATTAAACAGATCTAAAACACCTAGCCTTTAAGATTTTTGCCCCTCTTGCAATAACACATCTTTTTAAACAAGGAACCTCCATTGAAGACGGCCAACATCATGTTCTTTTGTTAGTAATATTCACTTGGCATATCTCCTTATTGTACTGGTTCCTTGCCAGTTAAGTTAGTCTCCTTAATGTAAATAATAAACTTATTTTCAAAACTATAAAATGTTCATGCATATTCACTTCAGAACATTATACATTGTGCTCTCATAATGTACAATGGTCAGTGAAACGAAAAGCAGTGAATCATATTTTCAAATAATTCAACTATCTATTATCTTATTATTAGTAGTAATGTAATTAGTACTTGCCTTTGCAAGCTGCTCCTGAATGTTAGGGGAGCTTTCTGCATGTTTTAGAGTAGTACCTTTAAACTATAAATAAAATTTGATTATTGACAAACAAAAAGGGCTCCAACGACTCAGCTATAGTCTCAATATTGGCGAGGCCTCGAGTTCGAGTCCTGACCCTGACGGTATATACTTTAATGACTAATAATTATAGTAGGATTTTTATCACAATGAAATCGATTATATAACTACTTATTTACACTTCCTTGATGGAGTCATTTCAACTGCTTTTCTAGAAAGTGATTGTGGTATAACATAATATTTTTTTACTTGTTTAAGCATTAATTTTAGAAATTGTCATCTTTAAAATTCACTAAACCTGTCATTAACTCATTAAAAACAGAATTGAACATTTACCACTTTCAAAAAAGTAGCTTAATTATTCAAATCAAGACTTATGATTTGAAATGTAATAATTGTTATCTGACATTGGACAGCTTTCAATTATTATTAATCACAATACAACCAATTACTATGATGAACTAATTGATCAATAATAAAATTAATAATAGTGATGCATTTCATATGAAAAATAACTGATTACCTCACTGATATTTCTTCCAGTATTTTCTCTAGTTCTGGATTTATCCCTTGGCAAATTCTACAGGCATGAACAATCATATTTAATTTTTTAAATAAAATTTTTCTTGAACAAATTTATCATTATGCTCTATAATGTTAACCCCCTCATCAAATATCAAACCTTGGTATTGTTAACATTTTATTATTCAAGTATTTGATAATTTTTAAATATTTAAATAATTCCTTACATTGGACCTATGATAAATCCCCTGAAACATTGAATTATTTCAGACTCATTCACCAGTCCTATTAAAAATTGATGAATAAATTATTTTTAAAATAATATATCCATACTTGAAGAGAACAAAAATTTCCAAATCATCAATTTTAATTTCAATATAAGTAATTGACAACATAGCAAAGTTTTTATCTCCCATAAAACATCATTTCTACACAAATTAGTTAACTCTTTACAAGTAATTTCGTTAGTGTTGCCTGAGTTTTGATTGTATATCAACAAGGATTACTGAATGAACAGAACTGAATAATTCCATTAAACATGATTTTTTAATGTGAATTGTACTTAATTTGTTTACTGTTACATTTATGTACCAAATTTACTAATTATTTGCACTTCCAGTTGAGAAATTCTGTAAAAAAGAGTTATAACAAAAAAAAAAAAGCTTCCCATCCATTCTATGTGAAATGATCTTTTGGAAGCTCATTCCCAAAATGAGTGTTTCTTGGGGCCTTACCTACATTTGCTTGAAATCTATCTAGCTCATCCCACACATTTTTAAAGCTAAAATAAATTATTGATATACCTAATAAAAACTTACATGGTTGCGGGTCATTGATTTTGCCCTACTGCGGTTTTCAACATTAAACTTTGATGTCGAAGAACTATGACTTTGTTGGGTAGGACCACTATCCAGCCAAGAATCATGATTTAGATCTTTTTTTATCTAAAGAAAATAAAAGAATACAACTAAAATAACAATATAATATTGTGGAGGATGTGATAAATGAACTAACATATATAATATCTTACAAGTCATTAGTAAATAAAACATTAATTCCTAAAGCTTTTTCTGTTTGTTCCTGAAAGATACCAGCAACAAAAATTGAAGTATCGGAATTCACAAGATAACTGTATAATTGAACATAAACATGCTTTTTTTGAAAGTAGTATAAGATAATTTCTTTTTACCTGATAAAGCATTAATTTTAGTAATCATCATACTTAAACTCACTGAACCTGTCATTAATTCATCAAAAACAGAATTGAACATTTACCACTTTCAAAACAATTAGCTTATTTATTCAAATCAAGACTTATGATTTGAAATGTAATAATTGTTATCTGACATTGGACAGTTTTCAATTATTAATCAAATACAACCAATTACTATGATGAACTAATTGATCAATAATAAAATTAATAATAGTGATGCATTTCATATGAAAAATAACTGATTACCTCACTGATATTTCTTCCAGTATTTTCTCTAGTTCTGGATTTATCCCTTGGCAAATTCTACAGACATGAACAATCATATTTAATTTTTTTAATAAAATTTTTCTTGAACAAATTTATCATTATGCTCTATAATGTTAGCCCACTCATCAAATATGAAACCTTGGTATTCTTAAAATTTTATTATTCAAGTATTGAATAATTTTTAAATATTTAAATAATTCCTTACATTGGACCTATGATAAATTCCCTGAAACATTGAATTATTTCAGACTCATTCAACCAAATTCCTATTAAAAATTTATGAATAAATTATTTTTAAAATAATATAGCCATACTTCAAGAGAACAAAAATATCCAAATCATTAATTTTAATTTTGATGTAAGTAATTGACAACATAGCAAAGTTTTTATCTCCCATAACACATCATTGGTACGGAAATTAGTTAAATCATTATTGGTGCTTTTGTTGATGTTAACTGAGTTTGATTGCATATCAACAAGGATTGGTGAACAAACAAAACATTTACTTCCCCCAGGGCTATGATAATCTTATGAAATAATTTCTTTAAACATGTTTTTTAATATAAATTGTGGTTATTTTCTTCACGGCCTTACCTATATCTGCTTGAAATATATGTAGAAGCCCATTCTGCACAATTTCAAAGATAAAATAAATTATTGGTATATCTAATAAAAGCTTACATGGTTGCGGGTTCTTGATTTTGCCCTACTGCGGTTTTCAACATTAGACGTTGATGCCAAAGAACTGTGACTTTGTTGGGTAGGACCACTATCCAGACAAGAATCATTGTTTGGATATTTTTTTATCTGAAGAAAATAAAAGAATACAACTAAAATAACAATATAATATTGTGGAGGATGTGATAAATGAACTAACATATATAAAATCTTACAACTCATAAGTAAATAAAACTTTAATTCCTAAAGCTTTTTATCTTTGTTCCTGAAAGATGCCAGCAACAAAAATCAAGTCTTGGAATTTGCAAGATAATTGTGTAATTGAAATTCAACATATTAAACATAAACATATAATGTAAGCATAATATAAATCTTACATCAACTGAATCGTGTTGGCATGCTTTTGAGAGTGGCCCAAATTTATTAGGTAATGAAGACAATGCATTTGGAGGCGAGGATACCTGTAAAAGTTTAGGTAATACCGTTTACTTATATTAATTTATAACTAACATTATAAATTGATACATAAGAACTGCATATACATTTTAAATAGACATAGACAGACAGCCTGATAAAAGACTACATTGAAACTGATTGAAGTAGAGCCTCTCCATATGAACCAAGTTATAGGAAATAATTATTTTTATTATATATAATTTTTTGGTTATACAGTCTAATCTTGATAATCCGAAGAATATGGGACCAACATGTAAGATTATCAAATATCCCGGACTACTAAGGGTCAGTTCCTTTTAAACAATGTGAAATAAGGAATTATGGCCCAAATAATGCAAAGCTAAATTTGTTTTATTAATACTTCTTTATTAAGAAAACATAATAACCATAACTTACAAATACTACAACTTTATAACTAGAAATGTTAATTGCTTAGACTGTCAAACTTAAAAAAAATTTTTTTTAACATAATATGCAAAAACACTAAAATAAAAAATAATAATGATACTGATATTGTCTCTTTGTTGTTGAAACCAGGCAAATTAAGGAATTTGCCACGCCTCAATTTTTTTCTGTTTTGCAGTTCACTTACCACGTATTTTACAAACTTTTCAATTGTGTCTTTTGTTTTACCCTATTTCATATACAGTAGCCCACACTGCTCTGTAGACCCCTCTCAAAACAGCTGGTGTTTCACCATGCTTGCTTGTGCGGTTGAATTATGGCCCATATATCATTTAGTGCAAGTGTTGTGTATTTACATTTTTTCTTTGATGTAGATGCCATCAGTAAAAAAAAACAAAACAAAAATCACAACACAAAACATATAAAAAACTAACAAAGGAAATTTGGAGCACTGTCTTAATAGATGAGAAAACTGGGCTTATTTATTCAAATCAAGACTTATGAATTGGAATGCTTGATATAATGGTAATACTTGTTATCTAACATTGTACAGCTTTCAATTATTAAACAAAACCAACCAATTACTATGATGAACTAATTGATCAATAATAAAATTAATAATAGTGATGCATTTCATATGAAAAATAACTGATTACCTCACTGATATTTCTTCCAGTATTTTCTCTAGTTCTGGATTTATCCCTTGGCAAATTCTACAGGCATGAACATTCATATTTAATTTTGTAAGGTAATATAGCCATACTTCAAGATAACAAAAATTTCCAAATCATCAATTTTAATTTTGATGTAAGTAATTGACAACATAGCAAAGTTTTTATCTCCCATAACACATCATTGGTACGAAAATTAGTAAAATCATTATTGGTGCTTTTGTTGATGTTAACTGGGTTTGATTGCATATCAACAAGGATTGGTGAACAAACAGAACATTTACTTCCCCAGGGCTATGATAATCTTATGAAATAATTCCTTTAAACATGTTTTTTAATATAAATTGTGGTTATTTTCTTCACGGCCTTACCTACATCTGCTTGAAATATATGTAGAAGCCCATTCGACACAATTTCAAAGATAAAATAAATTATTGGTATATCTAATAAAAGCTTACATGGTTGCAGGTTCTCGATTTTGCCCTACTGCGGTTTTCAACATTAGACATTGATGCCAAAGGACTGTGACTTTGTTGGTTAGGACCACTATCCAGATAAGAATCATTGTTTGGATCTTTTTTTATCTAAAGAAAATAAAAGAATACAACTAAAGTAACAATATAATATTGTGGAGGATGTGATAAATGAACTAACATATATAAAATCTAACAAGTCATAAGTAAATACAACATTAAAGTGTAAAGCTTTTTATGTTTGTTGCTGAATGATGCCAGCAAAAAAGTTAAGGTCTTGGAATTCGCAAGATAACTGTACAATCTAAATTTAATATATTGATCATAAAAATATAATGTGAACATAATATAAGTCTTACAGCAACTGAAGCGTAATAGCTTGGTGGTGGCCCAACAGGTAATGTTGAAACTGGATTTGGAGGCGAGGATACCTGTGAAAGTTAAGGTGATTCCATTACTTACATTAATTTATTATTAACATTATACATTGATGTAGGAAAAATGTGACTTTGTTGGCTAAAACCAATATCCCTGCAAGAATTATGATTTGGATCTTTTCTTACCTAAAGAAAATAAAGGAATAATCAATAATAACAATTAAATATAATACATATAAGTCTTACATCAACTGAAGCATAATAGTTTGGTGGCCCAACAGTTAATTTTAAAACTGGATTTGGAGGCGAGGATACCTGTGAAATGTTAAGTGATTCCATTACTTACATTAAATTAAAAATTAATTTAACTTGAATCATAACAATTTTGAAAATATTACTGAATACATTTGTGATTGAAGAAATATTGTTTGGAAACATCACCAAATTTCTCTGAACATTATGGACTTTAGTTATTTTAGAAAGTTGGAAATTATCCTAGCTTGACATATATTCTTTAGAATAGCATTCAAAGATGAATTAATGATTAAATTAGTTAGTTAAAAAAAATTGCAATTATGAAAAAATCAGATTCTTACAAAAATGTAATTATATCAACTAGATAATTTAGGAAGAATATTACACTGGTATGGGATCTGTCTGTTGACTCTTTGTACATGGCCCACTAACACACTTGAGAAAAATTATCGTTTTCATTTCTTTCATCACTTTGCAAATTTCTAGGATGCCATACTTTGTATTTAAACCAACAAATATTTGCAAAATGTGGTTAGTTACAATCAGTTTCTGATCTTGAACAAGGTGGGCAAGCTTGGAGAGAACCTTTACAACATCTAAACTGTTAAACTGAAAGTCATCTCTGAGCCAGGAGATAAGATATGGAGACTTGAGCTGTTCCACTTTGGTAAAAAGCTGCTGAAGAACTTGGCAGAAGGCGAGGTCATTCATGAGTAAGCCATGGAACAGGGCGAGGATCATGCACTGAGCAGTGTTCAGTTCAACTGCTGTGATATCTGCATTGTATACTGACACCTCAGCGCCAAAACCTATCGCAGCGTCCAACTTGTTGGACAAATCACCAAGCATCATTTTTGCCTTAATTTGGCCATAGCTTACACCATTGCTGGAAGCCTCCATAGCCCTGCAGTTAAAAATTTAATAATTAGTCAATATTCAATAAAATAAATAAATTTATAGATTCAATAAATTGTTATAAAAATCTAGTACCTACATTTTTGAGAATTATTTTTTTATATTTGTTTATACATTCATAAATTATATTTATTGCTTTTTATTTTGTATAATAATAGATTTTTAATGTTTGTAATGGGTTATGATAATAGAATCAATCATTGGGGAACAACGCACTAAGAAATAGGAAGGGGCAGATCAGAGAAAATATTACTAAAAATTAATATTACAAAATAATTTTCGACTCAAATATACTACAGTGTTTAGCATAACTTGTTTAAGACATGGGATTCAAATCCCAAGCTGTAAAGCTAATTTTGTTCCCATAAATAAAAAACTGGTGACTCCCGATAGGACATTCTTCCTTTCAACCATAAATGGGGGGAGTAGATAGGGGTTAAGGGGGACTGATGGGAGAATCTTAGTCTAACTAACATATCAACAGCTATCTTTCCCCTACCAATCTTTCTGCATCTACCCAATTGATAATACAAGAATAAATCCTTTTCATATGGGTATTATTCATCTTCACAAAACTACAAGATAGCTTGTTCCTTTATGCATATTGCTAACGTGACTGGATGACAGGAGCTGCATATATGCAACCCATATAAAATGAATTTTTTTCCTCAACAAGATTCAATTTTTCTTAAATAATCGTCTGCAAAATCAACCTCAGGTGAACACTAAGCAAGGCCTTAACTGAACCTATACTTCCTCTATAACTCTCACATACCATTTACTTGCGGAGGCTAGAAATAATGGAAAAACTAGTAAGTAAAGAACTGTTTTTTAAAACGCGTTAGATCTCTTGAAGACAGGCAATAAACTAGGAAAATATATGCATAGATTACTCGAAATGTCACATATAGAAATGGGATATTCACATAGAATAAGAAACAGTATTATATAGAAGATATTGAAAAATTGTTAAGCTCTCTCACAAAAGATACGAAAAAAAAACAAAAAAACAAAAAATGGAAGAATAAATGAATAAAATTATTTCATTATTAATTTCACATAATTGAAGGTGGTAAAAAAAATAGTTGGTATAACTATTGTATAATATGCAAATTAATACAATAATTTTTAAATTAAATAATGTAAATATTTATATAAAATTAGTTTTACGGAAAGGTTTAAGAAATTATGTAATTTTAATGAAGCAGTACCCAGGTTTGACGCTCGAGGTATAAATCCAAAGAAAACTCAAGAATTGATCAAAGAAGTTGGGATCGACCGCAAAAATTTTAAATTGGCAGTCTCAAAAAAAAGAAAATAATAAGAAAAAAAAAAGAAGGGTTTTCACTCTATTTCCGTTCAACTAATCTAGTTTTATGTTAGATTAAGAATAATGAAATAATCAGAAGTGAAAGACTCAGTGCTAAACACCATGAATCCGCCACCCATACCGCATCGATGGCAAAAGACTGTACGGAAAACTTAGGTTAAGTTCAATCTTTCAGGAAAGGGAGACCCATCACCTTCCAATTTTCAAAAACTTGCATTATACGAATGCATTAAATCAATTTATCAGCTGTACAACCTCGTAGATTATATAAAATGTAGCAAGCTACAGAAAATGAAAGAATCACCATTTGAAATTTTAGTTTATTTAGTTCCGTGCATATTCTAAATATTGTATATTAAAATAAAGGAGTTCGAAACAAAAAACATATGAAGAGATATGTAGTATATTAATAAATTATCATTTGATTTTGTTTCATTAGCCGTGAGTGTATAGCCAAGTAGAAGATTTTGTTGGGACTTCGGATTGGTTTTGATGAATAATATATCAAAACATTGTCCATCAATAAATTTGATGAAAACCTATCAACAACTCTCATTCATCAAAACTTCTACTGATCGATTCATTGATAAATAAGAAGAAAATATTTTGTTTACCTGTATTTTGATCACGGGAATCGGTACAAAGTCACACTATGGTCGTACTCCAGGGCGAAATGACTGACTGACAGATCGAGAGTGTCTTATCGGAAGTCGAGTGGCAGATAGTGGCACAACACTTATCGCAGCTTAGGCATTTCGCTTTCATACACACTTTTCAGTTTATATCGTGAGCATTTTATTTTTAATTTATTTTTTTATCTTTCCAGGGATCCTCAGTTTCCTATAATTGGAGAGTGGAGTGGAAGACGGAAGTGGTTATATTTTCGTTCAGGTCACTACACAAAAGAAAGGCATTAAACAAACTAAAATTATGATGAAAGATCTAAATTGTTAATAATGAAAATTTTCATGATTGACTGCGTTTGCGGAATGTTATGGGTGCCGATTGATGTAGTCCAGCCTTTTTCTTTCTAGAATGTTCGTCTTTATCGTACCGTTCGTGTTCCCCACCAGCTTACCGCTGCTATATTTTCACTACTTACTCATTATAGGAGAGTGAGCAAAGCGTCTTACAATCTTACGTTCAGTTGCGAAACTCGACGAACGGTGAAGTAATTTGAAACCAAACCGATTGCTTAGTGGTTACAGGTTTTGCAGTAATAACGTGTTAGAAGCTTGCGTTTACGAATATTGAAACAAGTGTGTGGTGCTGGCCTTCTAGGACAATGAAATCCTAGGCACTTAGTAATAGGGGGACCGGAAAGTAATGTCATTTTTGTTTACATTAAAGTCAAAAAATAAATTTTGAACAAGTCTTTGTTTTTAATCAATGATGTAATGATTGATCGTTATCAGCAACCTTTTGACATGTAGTGTGAAAATTTTCAATGCCGAATCGATAAAAATCAATTGGTTTTTGTGCAAACTATCTGGAGAAGGCATTTTGGACATCATCCGAATCTTCAAAATTTTAGCGATCGGAATTAATGGAAATCCGATGGCGGAATATTGTTGGTGAGGCTGAAGATGAAAAATGGGTCCTCTACGATAATCCAAAAATCTCTCTCCGCATGAATCGGCAAGAAGTACAGCTAAGCCAGGTTTACACTCCAAAAAGGCGCTTTTGTGTGTTTGGTGGAGTATTCGCGGGGTCGTTCATCGCTAATACCTGGAAAAACTGTGAATGCAGATCTTTACAGTGAACAATGGGATCGAGCGAATCAATCTTTAATTGAAAATCGCCCAGCGATTGTCAACAAAAAAGGCGTTATTCTGCAACACGATAATGCAAGACACCACTGCGCCTATTTTTTCCGCAAGAACCCTAGAAATAATTAATGTATTAGAGTGGGAGGGAGGTATTAACTCAACACCCATACACGCCCGATATCGGATTACCATTTGTTCCGATCGCTAAATTTTGCAAGTAGCAAAAAATTTCAAAATTTGGATGATGCCCAAAATGCCATCTCCAGATATTTTGCTCAAAAACCAATTGATTTTGATCGATCAGGCATTGAAAATTTGCACACCAGATGGAAAAAGGTTGCTGAAAACCAGGGTGATTACATCATTGATCAATAACAAAAATGTGTTAAAAATTTATCTGTTTGAATTTAATGTAAAAAAAACGACATTAATTTCCGGTCCCCCTAATATGTTTGGGTTTATTAAGGGTTATTTTTTCGTTGAATTAAAATCCCGTTATTTATTTTACAATATATAGAATCTGTAAGGGATTAAATGAACTAAAGTTGCTTCTGGTGCATCTGTATTGTCTGTAGATACCACAGAATACATAATGAGGGTACAAAGAAGCGGCGCCCTTGGCGGGTAGGATGAGGGAGCTCCGACACCACAGCGCTCGTTCAACTACCCCATTGCACCCAGCGTTCACTTCACGTCTTTTATTTATTATTTAGCTTCGGTCCTCATGCTTCTATGTCTATCTACGGGTTGTCTGAAAAGTTTCCGACCTCAACATGAAGATAGGAGCAATCGTAAATAAAAGCTAGTGAATTTCGTTGTTCATCTGTTGACAGTTACTCACCAAAGTTTCAGCCATTTTGGACGCGCAGTTGTGTAAAAGTCGTTTGAGTGAGTCGATGTGAGTTTTTTTATGAAAATGGACAAAATCGAGTATCGAGCTGTCATTAAATATTTGTTTTTGAAAGGCAATACGCCTACGCAAATCAAAGATGAGTTGGATTCTGTGTATGGGGACTCTGCACTATCATTTACCACAGTGCAATTTTGGGCAGCTGAATTTAAACGTGGTCGTAAGAGCTTGGGAGACGATGAACGTTCGGGACGTCCAAAAACTGCAGCTACCGACGAAAACATCGCCAAAGTTCACCAAATGGTGCTAGACGACCGCCGAATTAAAGTGAGAGAGATAGCAGAGGTTATGAACATGTCAAAAGAACGTGTTTGTCACATATTAAATCAACATTTAGAGATGAGAAAGCTGTCCACGCGTTGGGTGCCGCGTTTGCCAAAAACGTGTTCGAATGAACATTTTCAACGCTCTGTTGGCACAGTTTAGGCGCCGATCAATTACTGTCGATGAAACTTGGATACACCATTATACGCCCGAAACAAAAATACAGTCCAAAAAGTGGACTGCAAAGGGGGAACCAGCTCCAAAAAAAGCAAAAACTTTTTTTTCGGCTGGGAAAGTGATGGCGACTGTTTTTTGGGATAGTCATGGAGTTATTTTAATCGATTATCTTCAAAAAGGAAAAATAATTACAGGAGCATACTACGCATCATTACTTGACAAGCTGAAGGCAGAACTTGCGGAAAAACGGCCACATTTGCAGAAAAAGAAAATCCTGTTTCACCAAGACAACGCAACGTCACACACCTCAGCGGTTGCGATGGCGAAAATCCATGAATTACGGAAACTGCTTGACCATCCGCCTTACTCACCAGATCTAGCCCCAAGCGATTTCTTTTTGTTCCCTCATCTAAAATTTGCGCTCGGGGGACTCCTGACTAAAAAAATTCGCATTAGTTTAATGATCATCAATTAGAAATAACACTATCTTTCTGAGAACACGCAGATTGTCAAATAACTGAACGGTAAACAAAGTTAAAGTGAATTGAGAGAAACCTTCCTTTGAAACAGCGTGTGAATGACAGGGTACGGGCAGGGCTGCTGAAGTGAGGGTAGCTTGATCCACATGTCTTCCTTGGCTTGCCGCTTCTGCTCTCTTACATTTATGTATTCTGTGGTAGCTATGCCACATTTTATACAGTATACGAACTTATAAAACTGATTAACTTGATTAATTCATTTATATAATGAAAATATTTTGAAATTATTAGTACGCAAAGCCATCAAAACTGTCTCTCGTTAATAAAATGGATTTCACAACCGCAAAGAAACACTTACTTGAGCTTATTATACTAAATTTTACTATTCATTCTAACGTTGAAACGTTTTAACGGACATACAATAGTAATGAGATATAAACCTTTAAAATTTCAGATTGTTGGAAACATTTACATCGTAAAGGCAAACAGAAAAAAACGACTGTACCTACTCGTTTCCTAAATTAAGCTTCTCTTATTTATTTAATAATATAAATAAATACTCCCCACGTTTCACATTTCTCACCCCGTTCGACCGAATGAAGGCAGACGAGATGCATAAAAAATTTGAAGTTTTTCATTAAGAGAAGGCACATCAAATTTTCCGACTCACTCTGACACAGCCACAACCCACTATTCTCCGACCTTCAACCACCACCAATACCCGTCAGATGGAAGCACTGCTGGACCGCCGAAGCCTGGAGACAGATGGACGTGATCGAACCCTAGCCCCCTGACGGAGACTGAAGATCTACACCCAGCCGAGAGATCGAGGCCGATCTCCCGGCCAACTCAACCGAAGCTACAAGACCCCATATACCTGTTTAAGCAGGGTTGACCTTCCGGCCGAGAGGCCGACTTATTTCAGGCCCGTGCCGGGGCGGGCCAGGCTTGACCTGGCCGACTACATTGCCTAGGTATCCCTAGGCTCCACCCTCGGTAAACTCTCACTACCTTCCTGATTCCACCCGCTTCCTTTAGGCATTCCACACCCTGTATCCTTCTCATACATCCTTCAAATGGGGGACTCCCCTTAGTGAAAGGCACTCATTAGCCCAAAATAATTTTCCTTTATTTTGCCCACATCCTATTTTTATAAGTTTGAGAGCTAAGAGGTAAAAAAAAAAAAACTCCGTACGTTCGTTGCAACCCTCTATTCAAAGACATGACACCACCAACGCTACCGGCACGATGGCAACTCACAAGATCGAGTAAAGCAGAGGAAATGGTGGACATCACGGCGCTTGGCCCACCAACAACAAGCCTCTAAGGGGCACCCATCACTGAAATCAGACTAAATAAGAATACACTACATGCCTAGAGAGACTCTAGGCCCAGCCACCAGTGGACTCTCACCACTGTACCGAAACAACCAATCTCCACCGAGGCTTCCCACACTCCTTACTCCTCTCACACCACCTTCAAGCAGGTACTCCTAGTATAAGGATCCGATTAACCTAAATATTCTGTATTTTTCCCTCATCCTGAATTTCTGACTAGAGAGCTTAGAAAAAAAAAAAAAAAGTTCGTTGCAAATTGAGTCAGACATACCTCTCTCAAGAGACGCTGACTTGCACCGGTTGCTTGGTGTGCCGTCGGTGGGTAAGTTCATCCACCGGAGACACATCAAGTATTTTTGACTCGTTGCAGAACCTAACCAACCCAGTGTTTAACACTATGAACCCACCGCCCGTCCCACATCGATGGCAACAGATTGTCGGGGAAAATTAGGTTAAGATTTTGTTTGTTAGATGTAAGGTAGTTTTAAGGCTATGATTCATAAGGTGAGCCCCATCACTTTTAAACATGTTTAGACAATGGCTGTATAATGTGCATTATACTTTTAATTAATTAATGGAAAATTATTAAAAATTGTATAAAATGTAGCCTAGCTACATTGAAATAGATTCATTTATGTGGTCTAAACTGATTTCCATAATTTGTAGTAACACGAGGATAAGAAAAAAAAAAAAAATTGGTAAATTGTGGAGTAGGTTTAGTGATTTGAAATAAACTTTGGACATTGACGCATGGAATTGAAGAATCTTGGAATTGAGCATCTGGATCGAGGGGTATAGTTTCTTGGATATTTGAATGCAGATCAATAAAAGTACTAAAACCATCAGTATTGTGACTAGGGACAGGGGTTGAAAACGTTAGGGACAAAAGGGGCGGGGCTGTCCACATTTGCGAAGGGAGTAAAGTCCCTTGGGTCATCTGTCATCCAGTGCCTCCTGAATAATTCCGTCCCTTCGTGGCGTCCGGGGAAAAGGCTGCATCGGAACAGGTTATGTATTACAAAGGCCTGAAAGTTACATTTGATACAACGACATCGTTTAGGCCACGATTCTCTTTTATTCAATGTTGGCCAGCATTCATTCACAGAGCTGAGGGGTGAGCCCTTTCCTATTTGTGCTGTCCAGATTTTCAGTTCTCTCTCTCTCTCTCTCTCTCTCTCTCTCTCTCTCTATCTGTTTATTTATTTGCTATTTCATACATTAATTTTTTGTTAATATCATCATTTCATCATTTTCATTACGCGCAAGTAACTTGAAGGCCCTCCCTACCGGATGAGTAGCTAAGGACACAGAACATAAATAAACAGCCAGACAAATATTGTACCATAATCCGGAAGTAACTGATAATATCAACATTTCCCATAATATAGCCGACGTTGGATTAGAGTTTGTTCAAGCAACAATGGTTTGGTAGATTAGTTTGCTAACTTGCAACGAGGCAATCAAGGAATTGCTTCGGCCTCAAAGTTGTTTATTAATTGTAGACCTTCTTCGATATTACTGTTATTAAATCAATTGTAAATACATTTAACTTCTTTTACAATTGATTTCTTATTAAATGTTCTTTGTCCGCCCTTTCAATTAAGACTAATTTCCCATTAACAGGTTTATTTAAAAAGTTTTCTTAAATATTTTAGCTATTTAAAATATTTTCTATTGTCTTATTATCTTATTACATGGCGAGTTTACTGAGAATATGAAGTATTAATGAAGCCACTCAGCCGTATCTCCGAAATATCGTCGATATGGTTGGTCAACAATGCAGAGTAATTTCTTCACGATCATTTGACAAGTTTATAAGAAACTGACGTGCATTAATAAGCCGGAAATATTACCTGAATATTTTTCCTCCATCTTTCTTTGTTAAAATATACAGCAATTTTTAACATAAAAAAAACATGGCTTGACTGGTGATCCTCAGATTAACTAGTAACATTTACATACTCCTGTTGGTAAAAAATTCTGAAATCGGATATCAAGAATCACTCATTCATAATCTCCGATGATACCAGGAAAATTCCTTCCTGTAGAGATTCCCTACATGGAAATAAATTAGTTAAACATTGTAACACAATTTTAGCCTTAATTATGTGAAAGTAACGCGGCTGACGGAGGAGCGTGGGGGACTTCCTATGACTCCGCTTCCTCTTTCGCATGCGAGGAAAGTGACAACCAGATGGATTTGGGACGTCTCTGTCTGGGCTGTTTGTAAATACTGTATCAATGAGCGAGTGAATGGAAATTGTAAATATGGTATGAATGAGATCATTGGTCACAATTAGTTATTGTCCAATAAGGCAGACAACACTTGACAGTACAACATGTCCTTCCACTTTCGTTCTCAAAATCCCATGTCACCTGGTCATTCTCAAACAAACAGTTTATGGATATATATAAATATAGATTTTATAATTTTATCGCAATAAAGATTGTTGTTGTATTATTAAAATTATGCGAATAATAGATACACCCATGTACGTCAACAGGTGGTTCTAGCGAAATGGTACCAATTCATTATCTATAAAAAATATGAAACTACTTCATTCCTGACATTGGCTCTATACTAGTTTTAATTGTACTAGCTTATAATACTAGTTCATATCAGGGCATATAAACTAAAGCATCTCAAATAATCAGAACACCAACGAGAGGTCCAATTATTTTTGTTTTGGCTAAGCAAAAAAAAAAAAAACAAACAAAAAAAAAGTTCAGCTAATCACTGAAAATTAGTTTACCGAATTATGATATGATAGCACTCATTTTTCACTATGCAGTAGACCTCTTTTTGAAGTCTATCTAGGATTTATAAATTCTTCTTGATCAGAGATTATACCATTAGTAGAAAATAAATGGGTAATCATGAACTCAATAAATTATACAGATGCATTACGAATGAAGAGGAAAAAAATATTCAAAGAATCTAAACCTCTTCATGGCATAAAGAAATGTTTTGGAAAACTCCTAAATTATTTTTAATTTAAAATGCAGTTCTTTTTTTTTTTTTTTTTTTATTTCAAAACCCCTTTATTGATCAAAGTTTTACAATTTGCAAATTCTCGATTTACAGTTTTCTCCTCTTACTGCATATCTGCGTATGCATTCGAAGAGAACTGTGAATGCAGTTCTTAACGCCGTAATTTCCTTTGACTGACCTCTCTGGCATTGTTTTTCCGAGGATTACGAGAACGTAGCTATGTAACAATTATGCATATTGATTTAGACAATCTGTAAACAAAGAAACGACAATTACAGTTTATAACGATCCCTTCTCTATTCAGACTCTATTTACAACTTTAGTTACTTAATATAACCTTCTCTATATCATCTCACTTTTTAGATTATTGCTGATAGCTCTATCTGGTGGAGGCCAGTAGAAGCAGCGCGGCAAATTCAAATATTCAAATTAAAGAGAGAATACTATTTTTACACATATATATATATGTGTAAGTTTCGAATTCAGAAACTTAAAGGAGGTGGTGGTTCTCAGGTTATAAATCGAACACTTGCAGATGTAGTTTTGAACTGTAATATTAAACATATGTACACATTAGCTAGCGCTACAAATATTACAATAAACAAATAAAACTTATTACTAACCTGAATCAATACAATTGTCGATAATAAGTGTTGACCATTGTCATCATTCGAGCATAGCGAGCTCTGTCGGGACATCTAGCATATGTGCCGAAGTTTGGCGGTAACGCTCAAACTTACATATATATATATATATTCTGGATATAGATATATATGTTTAAGTTAAAGAACTGAATTTTAAATTAATGTGAATGTAAGAGTTTTCTAAAACAATTGTTTATTTGAAGAAGAAGTTTAGATTCTTTGAATATTTTTTTCTTTTTTATTTTCACTTTTTAATTTATTACTCTAGTGTACCTGGTTATCCTTTTATTTGCTCTCTCTCTCTCTCTCTCTCTCTCTCTCTCTCTCTCTCTCTCTCTCTCTCTCTCTCTCTCTCTCTCTCTCTCTCTCTCTCTCTCTCTCTTTCTCTCTTTCGATAGAGGTACGATATTTACAAGGCTCCAGCTAGCTCAGTGGATATAGTTAAGTAAGATTTCGGTGTGCAAAACACACTACTATCTCAGAGGGGTTACATCCCTTTATCTGTATTTGATCTGTCTATATTTGAATTGTATAGTTTTATAACAAGGGTAAATGGGACGGGGGAATGAATATACTACCTTACCAGGGTTTGGCTGGTCGGAAATACTTCATTCTGTCACTACTTCTGTCGCTAATGACTAAAAAAAATACTCAAGGTTTCACGCAGTTTGTTCAGATTAAATTTCATAATTTTTCCAAGTGTCTTTTTTCAATAATTCCTTCTATAGTTTCTATTCATTTAATTATTTTCCTGGTGTCTGCCGTTAATGCTCATTTATTTATTGAAGTATTAACTAATGTCACACGAATTGATACTCTGGCAAGCAGATATCGTACCGGTTTTAATACATTGGCGATGGCAAGTGCCGGGAGCTGTGTTTTCGTATTCTTAGTCTAGTATACTTCCTCTATTCACACAGACGACACGAATTGACTTTTTCATGAACGCTTAAGACTTGGCGACCTAGAACGGCAGGTGAGCTTTAATGCCCAATGAGGTTTGGTGCCCAGCTGTGCATGCCCTCACGCCCTACATGCTCACACAAGGCCTTGTCCTTTGTCCTTCCTTCCCTTCCGCTCTAGGGCAGCACACCTTTCTCCGACCTTCTGCCGTCAAACGATACACTTATTCCATGGTATAGGTTTTATGGAATTCTATCTTGGTACCGTGCCAGATTCTGTTCATGAATGACCAAAAGCCTCCAAAAATCACTTAATACAAAAACGCATAACACAATATCAACTAATATGCGAATGAATATTAATCTATTTACCTCGAGGGGATGCCTATATATGCCAAATTATTTCACAATAAATCATATATTGCTGAAGAATTATTATTTGACTCTATGTAATGTAAACTGTTATCACTTTTCGATAAACATGATCATAAAAACGTTTTTCCGGTGCAAACTGTACAGACTTATGATCATCTTGCTGAGGGTTGATTCAAAATAGTGTGACAAATCCACGCTTGTCTTCTATATGAGAAGTTTTATGATGTTGACTATACGTGTGTCACACCTCCGCAGATGTAGTGCCTCGGGATACTAATAATAAATTAAACCTGCGGTGTAGGTACCACACTTTTGCAAGCCTTTGTCGGTCTTGCCGTCTCAATCATAATGATCCAACGAAAAAAACTTTTCTAACAGACTCTTAGAAATAAGATATTTATAGAGAACTACGAGCTACAGTGAACTTTCGAATGTTATTTATACTTTATTTACAAATGATCTATATGTAGTAAGTACCTGTAAATTGTGAGTATGAATCATATCCTCATTCAAAAAGTATAATTCATTTTAATACATAAATTTAAAAAATGATGCTTAATTCTATGGTCACATATCTTTGATACTTACATAAGTACGAAAAAACAAGAAAAAAAAAATCCAAAAACTTTGAAAAGTTCCACATATAACACTTTACTTATATTTAAGTACAATTATACCCGAATAATACAGTTAAATAATGTATAAGCATATATTATTTTTGACAAGTTGTTCCTAATATGTCAAATGTGTTACATGCTTTGTTTAATAGCATATTGGTTGAGATGGATTTCTCCAATGTACTTATTTATGTGTAGATTAGCATTTAATTTATTATATTTATGACAAGTAAAATTTTTCAACGGTTCCTTAGCGTAAAGGCATATTTATGATATTCCTGATAAATAAATTTTTCAGAACAAAGAATCGTAAAAAATAAATGAAATAAAAGACTTTTGTTAAAATGAATATTGAAGTTTTGAATATTCATTCCTGAAATAAGTATTTAAATTTGATTATTCACAATGAAGAGGTATATTTTTTGTAATCCGTTTCAGAACAAAACCGTGTTTGACACGTACACACAATTAAAAGGATGGTTTATTAATGAGCAACGTAATCCTTGCAAACTGTTTGGGCTGAAAACATTTTCTGCGAAATTTATATTTCATGCTAAAAGCTTTACGAAGTGAAATAAAAAAAGAAGTTATATTTACCAATGGTGGCACTAATAATTGAATAGGGGCTATAAAAACCTTATTAACTAACCAAACGTAAAATGTGATAACTACATTCAATAGTTGTAGCGCTAAATATTCGAATCTATCTTTTGAGTAATCTTCCCCATACAGCTTATTGTGTGACTATTAAACCATTTGGCAATTCTGAGGTGGAAAGATGCGACTAGCCTAGTCAGTTCTAAATCAATTCCTGACTCTCTTTATTGGACTGAATGAGAAACCACGATATCGGCGAATGCTACTTAGTTTGTGACTCATCCTTACTTAGACATGACCGTTTATGACCGAGGAGTTTGTTGTTGTTGCTCCATTGACATGAGAGGCCCCTGAGTGGGTGAGAGTGTTGGTTCTTATATTTATTTCTTCATTTTAGACAAACAACATAAAAGGGGATGTTTGCCCATTAAATGCAACATTTATAGCACAATTTAATAATAATACAAGATGTTTTATAACATAGCATGGTAAGGTGATAGCATGTGGCATATATAGCAGTATATAAAGTGAAGATATGTAATAACGAAAATAAAGGCATTTAAATGGAGAAATGATAAACAAAACCAGACACTTTTGTTAGTTTTATGTAGTTACTTCTGTATCTTAACAGTTATTTTATGTGAGACGTTGGTTTGGTGTAGGGTCTGTGGTCTGCGGTTTGTCAGTAAGTGTGTAACAGGCATTATTACATCATAAATATGCAATGTTTCACTAATTACTAATGATTATTATAATAGCGATGATTCTTTTTAATAAAATATTATCTATATTTTAATAGAAATGTCCTTAAGGTTTGCGAATAAGGTTTTTTCATGACTTCCTGACTTCTGGTTATAGCTTGATATTCCTGAACCAACGTTTTGACTAATACCACCATGCGTGGTTCCCTGATTATGTTTTTCGTAATGAACATGGGACCTGAAAAACGAAAAATACTGATATAGGAGTGCACAACAATTATATAGATTTTTGCTTCTTTGTTAATGTCGGATCGTCACGAAAGAAGTCTTACTAACCCAACCCTGTCCTGCGGCCAGCTCAATCGTGTTTATCTGTCTTCAATAGATCTTAGAAGGTGCGCCTTGACATTGCACTGATGTTCCGGAGAAGAGGTACAGGCAAGGTATTATAGATAGTTTTACGTGGTCTCGGAATTGTACGAGTTCACACTCGGCTCATATACCGGTTTGGGGAAAACCGTCCGGGTCTCAAGGTGAGCGTGAACAGGAAAGAGGCAAACTGGGCCGAAAAGGCGGAGTCCTGCTAGGTGCGGTTTTAGGGCCCCTGACGCCGTTGTCTGCATGGAAGGGGCTGCTTCCACGGAGTTCTTGTAGTCTTCACTAGGAATGTTGTGAAGGCCGGCTGCACCGAGATTAGAACTAGTTGGTAAGGTAATAGAGATCTTATCTATAAGTAGATAAGAAAGGCATGGCCCAAGCAGAGCAGCAAGGGCCAGTGCACATAAAGGCATGGCCCAAGTAGAGCAGCAAGGGCCAGTGCACATAAAGGAGCACATAAAGGGGAGCAGTCTTCAACTCAAAAATCCAATTCAGAATGTTTTTTTTTTTTCAAAACCCCTTTTATTTAACATTTTTACAACATATAACCAATACAATGAACAAGATTTAAAGATAATTGTCCCTATTGTGGCATACTTAGATGCATTTGAAGGAATGTAGAATTACAGAACAAAATTTCTTTTTACAGTAAAAAAATACAATATAAAATATACAGGACTAGGTGATGGGGCTCACCTTCGGTTTACAATATAGGAAAGCTTACAAATTAAAAACTTAAAAACTAAAACCTAAAGACTAAAGCGTTCCTGCCTCGACTGCGTCCTGCCATCGATGGGGGAACGGAGCGGGGGTTATCGTGTTAAACACCGGGTTTGTCAAGTACTGTAATGAGTCAAAAAATTGATATGTCTACGTTGAATGAATTCAGTCACCGCAGGCAGATAAATACCTCGTGAAGCTCACGCTTGCTCCGTTGCTCGAATGAAGTATGTCTGACCACTTTCATCAGTATACGGTTTTGGAATTGTTGGAGTCGCCGAGCTGTGGTATACGTCAGATGACGAAAAAGCGGGGCACTTTACAGCAGAGGAGGCTTAAGTACACTCTTATAAATCATGAGCTTGAGACGCCGTGATAGATTGGATGAAGTCTAGAATGTGCCCAAAATGCGTGGTGGCCTTACAAACCACGCTTTTTGCGCGAGCCAATGAGGCCAGTTTGTTCCAACCAATCAGGTAGGGCGTTATTTTGACGAAACTGAACTGAGTCATTGATTGACATAAAAAAATAAGTAGGTGATTTCATACCCGTGAAAGAGGGTAGCCTGTTCTACCTGGCAGTGGCGAAGTTGCCGCAAGAGTTAAGTTTGCTACCTGATGGGGTAGTCATGTGAGGATGACGGGGGAAGCAATCCCATACAATGGAAACAAGAGGCGAGTTGGTAGGTCCAAAGTAAGGAGGGGACATTACATAGGAACTGATGACAAGAAACGACTCCCGATAAATAATTGTAAGGCAGTAACAACTAAGTTGATAAGAATGGTGAAATATTTATTTTATCGAACGCATATTTTGTGGAATCATTCTTTTCCTCAGTTTTGGTGGTATAACTCCTACAATAGTTGAAAATATAACCTGTATACTTTACAGGGATATAACGCCAAGATATTTTCTTTCTGGCCGGTGATTATAAGGGTATATATAGCAATCTGCTTTCAGAGAAGGAATCCATTTAAGAAAAATTTTACGCTTATGAGTTATAGAATTGTAAACATGGTATGAATGAGTACATGGACCACAATTAATTATTGCCCAATAAGGCAGATTGTAATTTTATCACAATAAATATTTGATTTGGAATTATGAGTTACAAAATTTTGGTTCTATATTAATGGACTTTTACTGTTGGGTTGCATATATTTAAAAATTATATTCAATACAAGTGCCTTTAGGCTCTCAACACTTATAGATAATTCTTATCTAATCGAACTTGATAATAAGTTAAGAATAATTACAAAGACTAACAAATATTCGTATTATGTGGATTTTCCTCAAGGAAATGGGAAGCCTGAGAAATTTAAAGTATATAATTCTCTTTATTGTGCTAAAATTACAATCTGCCTTATTAGGCAATAAGTAATTGAGATAAATGTTCTAATTCATACCATTTTTACAATTCATCATTCACTCGCTGATTCATACAATATTTACAAAAAGCCTCATGTTTGTCACCTCCCTCGCATGCGAAAGAGGAAGCGGAGTCTCTTGGGACGGCCCCACGCTCGTCCGTCAGCCACGTCACCGGATACGAGCCAGCGGAGGCTGACGAAGTGTGCGAGAGGCACAGACACTCAGGGCATGATTGGAGAAACTGACCATTGCCAGGGCTCCCACTGTCACGCATTTATAGCAGGTCACGAGGCAACTGCTGTTTCAGTCTCCGAGGAGGATTATAGGGATCAGTGGCGCAGTGCAATGACTGTGCTACGGGATTACGGTGCTTGGAGAGGCTACTATGGAATTTTGTACACTTTGAAGGGATAAGTTCAAGAATATAGGGTATGTTAAGATCGTTATGAAGGGTTTGGTTGCTGACGTAATAAGGAGCATTTACTATTGTTCTCAAGACTTTTGATTGAAAGGATTGGATACACTTGATGTTTGACTTTTTGCTGTCCCCCATAGCTCTATTCCGTATGTCCAGATTGGCTTGGTTATAACTTTGTAGATTAGTAATTTATTTTCTATGTGTTTAAGTTTAATTTACTAATTTATTGCTGAACAGTTGTCCAAAGCGTCTGTTTAGTTCTTGTCTTTTTAGCCTCGTATGTGGGTTCCAGGTCAGTCGTTTGTCGAGATGGAAGCCTAAGTACCGTACTATCTCGGATGCAGGGAGAGGAATAGAATTAAAATAAACCAGTGAACAAGAGTTGCGACAGAGGGTGAAGGTAATTTGGGAACATTTTGCATCAATAACTTTGATCCTCCATTGGTTGCACCAATACTCGATCTCATCAAGGTGTTTTTGTAGGTTGGGATGCTATAATGGGGTCTGGGTAGGACCTGAGAAATTAAGATAAATAAATTAAAAAAATTGTTTATTCTACTATTAACTATACTTCATAAAAATATAATTTCTACCGCCAATCAGACCACTAATAGTCAGCATGTTTTATGATAAAAATTAAAATAATTATCTAAATGATCTCAAATTCTACTGACTAGGAAAAATGACGTCAGGCCGAGTATGGTTTGTTTGAGAAACGATAAAAGGTAATGTGAGAAAATAAGAATAAAAAAAAATAGGTCTACTTTCTTTAACTTTTATCGATTTTATTTCCCTTAGCCTAGAGGGGTGTCGAATGTTCTTCCCATTTTATTGTTCTACTTCCAACAATAAACAACAATATACGTATTATTGTTACAACGGAACTTTCTATAAATATAAGAGCCAATCTGATTGGAGAATGTTCGGTCTTTGCTGAGGATCGTGTGTGAAGAACGACTTTAAATGATTTTTCCAGAGTTTAGTTTGTTATATTTAAGTTTGTTTTGTTTTTTTCAATTGATCCGAGTTGTTTTTAAGGGTTGTAAATTGTATCTTCATCATTCCATATTACCCGACAACATTCCCGCCAATTGGGCTTTTATGATAATTACAAACATTAATTTCAATTAGGCAAACGGCCTTATTAATTAGTTGATGAACTATCTTAGGAAGTTGTGGGGGGGGGTTAATGAAACGTGTTCCTAACTTTCACATGTTCGATGTTACTCGAGATTCTGGCCCGTCAAGTGAAACTTTACTTTACTTACTTAAGGAATCAAATATTTTGCAAATAAGTTAATTTTTTTCTTCAGTTAAACATTAAACTTTAGTAACAAAAGTTATTCGATAGCTTACGCTACTTCTTGCACTTGTACTTCTGCACAAGCTTACAAATGTGATAGATCTTTATTACACAAGTTCGCAAGCAAAAAAACTTCTATGCGTGAGTGAAAATGAATTTATCAAAATCTGAAAAAAACATTTGTCAACCGTTAGGCCAGACGTTAACAGTATCAGAAGATGTTTGTCCCTGTACATTTACTATTTTTTAATCACTTTACTTAAAATAAATAATAATAAACATCCAAACAAAAAATATTAAAGATTATTTTATTATTATACATTATTAAGATTACATTTTAATAGTAGGACCTATATTGTATTGCTCAAAACGACTAATGTTACAATCTAATATTAAAACTGCTCATATTAGTAATGAATTTACTGAAAACCTTAGCGTGCACTAATAGTCACCAAATTGTGGGGCGCAAGCAACTTGTGTTAATAAAGATTTAATGTTTCAGTAGGTTTTTCCCCTAGTTAAAGACGGAAAATCAAAACGAAATTAGTAAAGAATATTTAAAAAAAATTAAATTCTGGGGCCAACAATTGAAAAAAGCTTTTAATGTCACTTGGAAATATTTCAATAGGTATTTTTTGGTCAGTTCAAGGAATGGCATAATGAGAATAACAGAACAACCCGTAATAGTAGCTTCTTTAAACTCAAGAGGATACAATAACAATTTCTAAGAATATTATAATTACACGAATATCTTTAATAGTTTAGTAACTATAAGAAGAATATAAATAAACCTATAAATAGTGAATAACAGAAAATAATTATGTTTGAGTGGACAAGGTGTACCGTACCCGTGGACGCGTCCCAACGGGAGTAGCTTCTCCCCCGACAGAAAGGAACCTTCGGAAAAGTAAAATTCATTGTTTATACTCAAATTACGTTACATTACATGAACTGATCTATAACATAGTCTAGTTTAGCACATGAAGGTGATCGTATGATCCTTCGAAAGCACTAGTACTGTAATAAAAATACTGTGGGTCGATAATTTATCCTCGGTTTAAGTGTTTTAGTGCCGTATTTTAAATTTGATTAAAGTTTGAAATTAAGTCGGTTTTCGGGGGACTTGGAGAAATCGAAAGCGACTGTTGGCAATCTTCAGAACACGTAAAAAAGTAAACGCATGCTCTCTATAAACTGTTCGATCATGTTATATTACGTATGAATGTAAAGAGAAAGAGATTTCGGGATAATATCTCGAGAAAAGTTAAAATCTTACTTTATCACTTATATTTTCCATTATTAATTTAAATATATTCTAACTGAATCAGATAATAGTTAATTTAGATATTGTCCCATGAGTAGCCTAAATATCGTATATCTAGTGAAGGTGTGGTGAAACAGCTGGTTTGCAAGCTCCAACAGGTTGCCCGAGTTGGACTTCGCTCGGTCGGGCCAATTGCACCCACTTCTTACTGCCGGGTGCAGTGGAGTGGATTTCGGTACATTCGTGCGATTTGTTTGTTAAACTCGTTGAATATTCTGTTTATAAATTTTCTCTGAAAATAAGTAACTTTTTCAGTGCCATATTTAACTTGTAATAGCGATTAATAATTAAATTACAGTTGGTTAAAGTGATACAGCTACCCTTCACACCAGAATGTTGGATATCTTTTGAAATGTAAGTACATACATACTATAAATATGTTATGTTACGAATGGCAATGAAGAGTCGTTTTGAGAAGATATCTTCTGGTGAGTTTTTTTTTTTTCAAAGCTCTCAAATTTGAAAACAATTAAGGAATGAGGGAAGAATAAATGGAAATTATTTGCGATGAGATGATCCTTTTGCTAGGAGGGACTTATTCCAAGGATGAGTGTAAGAAATTAGTAGTGTGGGAGACTCGGGTGAGCTTCAGGTGATCTGGGAGAGTGGTGAGAGTCCACCAGAGATTGAGCCTAGTGTGTTTAGGGATTCAAAGGAAAACAAATGTATCCAACTGATTGTATCGTTTTCTAACGGGAGTTTATTGTTGGCCGTAAATATAAGAATCAGTGGATGAATCTGTTGAGATATCGGCTTAAGTCGACAGAAGAGATTTCTTAGATTTTCGTCAAATTTATTAATTGAGAAAGTTTCGAGATAATATGTATCTCTTCATCAGGTCCTGTTATAAGGAAAAGAAAGACAGATGTTAAAGGAGTATAGTAATTTTAATTGATAAAATTTCAGTAAAAAAAAATTGCTATACAAAAAAGTATAAAAGTGATAACCCAACCAATTCATCATCCCATTCTTATATTTCAGTTAAAGACTAATCGTCATAGAACTAGGTGTTTGGAATATAACATTTAAATTTATATCGATTAAATAATTTTTAAAGCGTTAAGACGACCGTCCTAACTAAAAGTATGGTACGTAATATTTATCTTTAAAATGTCACTTTTTTTTTAGCCATTAGCAATATTCATTTATATGAAACAATAAATAGTTTATTAATCATAGAGATCTTTTACATTTTTCACTTACAAAAAACTCATTACAAAGTTTGAAGTTGAAAATTTGAATAATCCAAGTCAACATTTATGGTATACAGAGTGTTCAGGAAATATGCTAATAAAAATACCCCCAGAAACTCTCTGTTGCTAAATTATTATCTTGTTTTTTACATATTTTCTCATTTATTTTTAACTTCGATGATTATAATTTTTATCACGCAAGCAGGAGACAAATCACGTTATATAATATAATGGGATTTTTAATGGTTATATTGCAAAAACAACATCATGACACTTAAACATCATAGAGAAATTGCATGTAGCATGTCGCATATTTTTGGTTTTGTGTAGTAGTTATTATTTTCCTTCAGCATTGCTTACATAAACTCTACTAATAGACAAATTTAATGTTATTCTATCGATTTATTTTAACGATATACAAATTTAATGTTAATTTAGTGTTATTAAACTTATTATTTGTTACGTAAAAAAGACTTT
Organism: Acanthosoma haemorrhoidale; assembly: GCA_930367205.1. Lineage (NCBI taxonomy): Eukaryota > Metazoa > Arthropoda > Insecta > Hemiptera > Acanthosomatidae > Acanthosoma > Acanthosoma haemorrhoidale. The sequence continues at coordinate 29,667,347 of OV884012.1, forward strand.
GAACAGGAGTTGGAGTTGAACAAGAACTCAGAATTTTACTTTTCCAGAGATTCCCTCTTATTAGGGAAAAAGTTACGCTCGTCGAGTCGCGTCAGTGGTTTCCAGTAATGGTGACCTTGTTTTATTTTTATTATTACTGCCACCATTGTAATAAAGAGTTTTGTACGTAATTTAATTTATTTTAACTACTTATATTATGTCCATTCAATTTTATTATAATTTTTGTATTTATGGATTGTTCCAGAGCCCAGTTTAATTATTATTATGTATTCTTATAGCGCACCGGGATTTACATATGTTGACTATTTTACTGTTTATAATATGTAATAGCATATTGACCGAGGATTGCATACATATCGTTTAGTTACTATCATAACTTTTCCAATCCATCCAAAGCCTTGATGATGACTGTCTGTTGCAGTTTCTCTCTGTGAACTCGCGATTAAGAAGGAAGCTCAACAACTTTCACGACGTAGTTTTGTTTCAGGCTATTGTTGCTCATACTCATGACAGACTGAGAAACCGGGAAAATAGTTTGGTTTACAGCAGTTTTGTTAAATTGAGAATGTAATTTAGTAGGTTTTGATTGCTTTACAGCAATCAGTGATAAAGTTGATCGTTGGCATCTATCATTTTTTTTTAATTTTCAAAACCTCTTTATTACTTACAATGAATAAAAAATTATTGGATCACAATTAGCTTCTCGTACTGCATTCTGCATAGATGCATCTGAAGGACTGCATGAATACGATACAATTCAATTTGTAGTAAAAAATTCAAAAAACACATGTACAACACTAGGTGATGAGGCTCACCTTCTGTTTATAACCGTTAAAACACTAAAAAACTAAAACCTAAACCTAGAACCTAAGACTAGAGCGTTCCAGCCACGACAGCGTCCTGCCATCGATGGGGGAAAGGAGCGGGGGTTATCGTGTTAAACACCGGGTTTGTCAAGCATTGCAGGGAGTCGACAAATTTTATATGTCTACGTTGGATAAACTCATCCACCGTAGGCAGCTCAAAGATCTCGTGAAGCTCACTGTTGCTCCGCTGCTCGTATGAAGTACCTCTGACGACTTTCATCAGTATACCGTTTTGGAATTGTTGGAGTCGCCGAGCTGTCGTATACCTCATAACCATCATATACCTGGTATACCATAAAGCAGAGTAGGCCTGAGTATGCTCTTGTAAATCAGTAGCTTGAGACGTAGTGATAGATTGGGGGAAGTCAATAAGTGCGTAAGCCGGTAAGACTTCATGCGTGTATGCTTCAACTTCTTCGTAAAATGGTTACTAAAATGGAGGTGTCTGTCCATATCTGTCATTTTAAAATCTTGTTCATTTTATGCTTCTGTGTAACATGGTGATGAGACTTAGCCTGCCACGTAATATTGTTTTTAACTTGATGCTATCTTGATAATCTATTTTGTAGCTGTTCCAGGACGGATTTGATGTTCCAATTTTGAGAACATTGATTAGTGAGTTTATGACTTTATGTCAAAAATTTAATTCGCGCTAACCGCTTGGCGCTTGCCTATCAGGACTCGCCGCTATCCGCTCAGCGCTCAGCGCTACCCGATCAGCGCTCAGTGCTACCCACTCACCGCTCTGAGCTCGCCACTCACCGCTCTGAGCTCGCCACTCACCGCTCGCCAATCAACGCTTACTTCTCACCATTTACCACTCGCCACTCTTTCCTTAGCACTAGCCGCTTACCACTCGCCACTCAGAACTCGCCTCTTGCCACTCAAGAGACGCAGGTACAATAGACGGTCACTTTTCGTCTGTCTGAATCTTACGTGATCATATTGATCACTTCAAGTTTTGAACAGCAACATTTCCTCCCAGCTAATACTGATAGACAGAATCACATTAAACTCTTTAATACTCTCCAGCAACATCTCCAATATTCAATGCTGTCAAAAATTTACAAAAAAACTTGGTTTAAATATTATTAAAGAAGAAAGATTCAACTCGGTTTGATGTGTTAGCGAAGTAGCTATCAAATTAAAATGCCAAAGACTGAACATGCATACACAATCCAGGCCGTTAGAAGATCTCTCAAAATTGAATTCTACAACAGTTCAACTTAAGCAACTTAAATGAATGAGACGAAAATGTTGTTTTAAATGTCAGCCCACTACTCAGGAAGAGCGTTTTCCGAAGGAGAATCGTTAGTGAAAATTGAACTGGCCCGGCGGACACTTCGGAGCATTTTCTTTCTTACACCTAGTAAAACCTTTAGCACCCTTGCCATCCTTAACCCCATGAATTGTTAAGTCTCCAATTGCCGGAGGTTTATTCCCCTTCAATAATGCACCATGCCCTATATACTACCTGCTTTATCGCACCCTGAAGAAGCGCCACTTACGCTAAGTACTTATAAATAGTATCACGTTAAATAAACGAGTGTAAAAGCCAATAATTCATAGAAGTATTGCATATTCCCTGTGCTGTTTTTAGAACGAAATTAACACAAAAAGGTTACACGCTACAGATCATTGACATTGTTTTCGTTCATTGCATAAACTGTTTGTCACTTCCTTCCTTTGCTAAAGGAGTGACCAGAATAGGATCAACTTTACCCTTACAAGAACAGTAGAAATAAAGACATGGGATCTACGAGTTCCAAGATATTCTCAAAGACCTCCAAAAGGTGAGTGGCTGTTTATATAATATTGTTCAACATATCCAAAGTACAAAAAGTCCACGCAATAATAATAAAAAATGTTTTATTAGAGCAAAATTATTTTAGAAAAAAGTTTTAAATAATATAATCTGTGCTTAATTAGTAAATTTAATCCAAATAATAATAAAACCGCAAATTTAAAAAAAGCTAACTACCCTCCGGTCGGACTGGCCATGCGTCTCATTTTTTAATTTTATTTTTTTTTATTTCCCATAGCTATAAATTTACAAATAATTATAGATCCTCAGGCGAATCTATTTACAAAATATTTTTGTATTTCCTGTAGCATCGCTACATTATATACAGGTTTTGTTATTTTATAAAAATTATATAATGAATAAAAAAGTATAATGATATACATTATACGTGACTGGACTAAACTGACTAATAAAGGTGGTGGGGCTCACCTTTTTGATCAAACTTAAATCTAACTTAGATACTAATTCTTAACCCAACTTTTCCCCGACAGTTTGTTGCCATCGATGCGGGAGGGGTACATCTCAGCCTTTTAAATGAAAATTTATTGGCGAAAGTTTTCAGGACAAATAAATAACATTGTGGGTAGACAAAGATATACCTTATTTAAAAAAAAAAATACTTAGGCAGACTATCTGTTTAATGATGTGCAACTAATTCACAACCGGCATCCCAAAAACAATATTTTTCTATCATATGGAGAAGGTTAACAAATCAAAGTCTCTTACATTTGATTAATAATGTGGACTATATGTTGGGGCATTGCTGAAGTATCATTACAAAAATTCATTGAAATAAGTAATAAACATACGTTTATGTTTATGTTTTTCTATTACTGTTTTTTGGTTTGTGTAGACTGCCTGAAAATGGACTGATATAAGTCCGAAACGTTGGAAAAAACTATTGATAAAACAAAAAAATTGTGATATTATGCATTTTTAAACGATAATTTACTTTTTCATATTTCAAAATGTCATATTACATTAATAGAAATCCTTTTCACGGTTATAACAACACCCTTAGTTATGTGATGAATCAAACTTTATCTGTATTTTTTCATTTTTTCTAACGAATAATTAATTAGTCATAAATAATCGTTTCGTGTTTTAACGATCCAACAAAATATGTCCCCTGACCTTTTTTTTGTAAACTATTAATTATTTTTTTTTAGTAAATTAACTTCGTTTTATCACTACAAACAAATTAAACCACCCATTGCAAAATGCTTTATAAAGAAAATAATAATATCTACCAAGAGCAACTATTAAATGTGACCTTGAGCTGTAATTATAATCGTTACACTTTATTCCTCTTACGTATATTAAAACCAGCTAGCAGTGATAATCTGTCATATTTTTGCACTGGTGTAATGTGTCTTTATTTTGTAGGAAGCGGGCGGTATGAAAAATAAATCTACGAGGATGCGAGTGGACTGTCTGTCAAGCGAGGCATTGGATTCTCCTACTGTTTTCATAGCGGTTAACTTGGCCCATTCTAAATTAACGAGCAAACGGGCTTGATCGCCCAACAGGCTGT